>JANZLQ010000079.1:59310043-59328435 GCA_026212715.1 Elanus axillaris | reverse complement strand
GGGGGGGGGGTCGGAATCCCACTCACCCCACAGCCACGCTCCCTGGGGGAAATTTGCTGTCATGGGGAGAGTCTCCACCACACACTCTTTCACCCTTTCTGAGTTCAAGTTACATCGTGAAGCAGCTTATCATTCAAACAGTTGTATGCTCTCTTAATGAAAATCACAACCTTCACCCTAACACACTGGCTGCACAGAGACCATCAAAAAGTTTATAGAAGACATCTGCCCTGGAGGTTTAAAAAAAATCCAAGTACGGATGAAACATGAATGTCACTGAATGAACTAGACAGCCAATGGAGAATGCAGAAGAACCAGAGATTTATATATTTGTGTGAAGACAGTTCTGAAGAAAAAAAAAAAAAAGGGAGGAAACTAAACTGATTTCCTTAAGACCAAACATGGACTAAGTTCTGCTTATGCTAGAGTAGGTCTGACAGTGATGTGATGATAGATTTCCCTAAGTGTGGATGCAGTGTTCTGCCTAGTGTGTTAGCTAGAATACTTATAAGAGTTGAGGCAGTATGATTAGATGAGACAGGAAACTTCTTTTTAGTCCAGAATTACAGTTAGTGTTACAGGCTTGTTTGTGGGATAATGGGAAGAAATTCGCCCTGGGATACCTCAGACCAGTGGTTTGAAAACACAGTTCAACAGACACATGTTGGCTGAGCTGTGTGCAGAACCAGTCTTAAGTATTGTGATTTGAATTGGAAACAAGATCTTTACCTCTGCTAGATCACCTTTGAGCACATCTTACTTATCAGTTATGCTAAGTTGTAGTCTCTGGCTGCTCTGAAAATGTAATGTATGAGTCTGCTTAGATTTGTGTTCATTATGTCTTCCTGTGCAGCCAAGAGAAGAATCAAGGATCATCCTTAACTTTCTCCATCACATTTAAGACTTTATTAAAAGGATCATAGTGCTTTTAATACACAAACAGATGAGGAAGAGAATAAGCCTTCTTCCTTGCCATCCTGTTTGGCTTACCCAGTGGACCTGCATCTGCATCAACAGGGAGTTATTTTGGGATATGTGGTGTGGAAACAAAGAGAATTTGACAAAAGCTTGTGTATGCTCTCCCCATACACACCTGTTGGAATAAGCTTTACCTTTTTGAAGTCTACAGGAAGGGTTGGGTTTTTTATTTGCTTTTTTAATGCCTGCTTTTTTTATCCCTGAGCCAAGTGGGAGGAGATAGAAATATCTGAGTCACCTTCTTTTTTTTCTCTCCTCTGTTTTTTCTTCCTGGGATTGCTCCTGGACAAAGAAATGCTTTCTAGTGAAACACAGCTATTGTCAAAAGCATGTTTGGAGAAAGCCCAAGAAAGCAGTTATGAAGAAGCTCACTTAGTACAAGGCAGAAGGTGAACATTTTTAACATGTTCTGTGTTTACAGTATATTATCCCACCCTTTCCACTTCAGTAACAGTGCATGTATTTGTGCTGTTAGTGTAACTCTTCCACAGTCAGTTTTCTCCATGTATTTTTTCTCTCAGAATTAGATCCAGCATTACTGGGCTGCAAAGTCATTACCATTTCTTAATTCAAATATTTTCAAGTGTCTTTCCTGTCTTGGAACAAAGTGATTTAAAAATAGTAATTATGGTTAACTGAGTCACCAGGGTTTGTATACGTGCTCACTTGTGGCTTTATTACTCTTGGCCATTTTCTTTTTCCTTCCCCTATTATTATCCAACAGATAACCTGTGGAAAATATTTTTCTGAGAGACCATTTAATTAGCTTTATCAAAAGTTACTTTGGTTATCTTAAAATAATTCACAAATAGCTCTTTGCCATTCCTGTGTAGAACAGAAAGCCAGGGCGGGGCTAAGTTTGCCAAACCAGAGTGTCATGATTTTCATTATCCCCTGTATCTTCCAGAGCTCAGTGACTGGAAGAATTGCTCAGAAGGTGGGATCAGTTAAACTTAACTTTGATGTTTTGCATGAGGGCTTTGCACAAGGGACTAACCACCGTGCTTTAAGACATCCTGGCATGGCCTGTTTTGAATCTCCCCTTCAAGATTATTCTGCTTCATATCAATAATAACTCACAAAAATCCCTTGAGCGTGGATTAGTATCTAGTGAGTCACATCCCATTTAAGCATTTCAACTATCAGCCTGGAGTATCACATTACAGCAAGAGTGACCAAAGAGTGCCCCTACCCAAAATACCTATCATAGTAGTTAGGGTATTCTTCTGGCAGCTGAGAAATCCGGATTTCTTGTATGCCTGGATAAGAATACAGATTTTAACCAAACATTTTTTGCAACTTTTTTGTATTTTTTAATTTGACTGCCAGTAGATTCCTTGCACTTCCCTGATTACGACTCTTTTGGAGAAAAGCCTGTCTGTCCATAAACTCTGTGAACCTTCAGATTTCTTGGCTTTTTTTACAACAGTGTGAATGTTCACAGTCACTCTTAGCCTCCAGCTTAGGTTTGCTGCTAGGAATACAGAAGTACCAGGGGTATCGTGGCTGCCTCCTGTTTCTGCCCTGCTATCAAGGGTAACAACATCTCACAGTTTCTGTAGTGAACTGAACTAGTTCCATCTTAAGCGTAGTGGGGTTTTTTTGTCCTCATCCCTCTTACTGGAGGCTGTTCCTGAATTTAGCAATCCCTGGTGAGACTCCCTTCTAGCTTCCAGCTTTATATTTATTCCTGGCTGGATTATATTTCTAAGTTTTTGTGCCTAGTTTAAATATATTATTGCATCTCCCTTACTGATTATCAGCCTGTGTTTTGCTAGGTTTAAACAAGTTATTCTTTTTTAGTCTATTATTACATGAAAAATACTCAATTTTCCCAGTTACTTCATTAGTCTTTCTCTTTGCATTCTGATTCTCTGAGATTTTGTTGTTAATGAAGTAATAGAGAAGAAAAACACCTGCTTAGGCTGTTGCTGCTGTTGCCTCTATTTTATCTCCCTTTGGCTAGGGGTGTTGTCAGTGTGAAGTCTCTTCCTGCTGACCACAAAGTGTTGTGCTTTCATTTCTCAGTTGGTGAAGTGTGGTTCAGTGGTCAGCCTGGGTCCAAACTGGCAGGGGCTTTTTATTTTTAAAATTCTATCACATACCACCACAAAGAGGCTGATTTCGATACTGGAGAGTGGAATAGCACCAAGAGGTCATTATTTGGGTTTGTCTGCAAGTGTGTGGCAAGGACCTGGGGAGGAGAGAGGGCTTGCATGAGCACAGGGCATTTTGCAGTGTGAACAACCTCCACTTGCAAGACTAGAGCAGGGAGTAGCACAATGCCCCTGTGGTGCAGTTGCAGAAGGAACTCCTAACAAAATGGTGCAGGCATGGCCCTGCTGTTTAACCCATGTATATAAAATGCATTGTGATTAAAAAGATAAGAAACATAAAGATAAAAATCTTAAGGGATAGCTTTGATAAAAAAGAAACATTTCAAGCAAAACTACCAGTGATTCCTTACGATATATAGTAATACCAAACTGCCCTCTGCAAATTTCCCTCTCCCATTTTGAAGAAGGCAAAACCTACTTAGCTCTCTCCAGTTAAAAAGGTTTACTTTAAAAATTTTCATAGGATTTTCTTCTGTTTTCTGAGGCAAAAACCATGGATTTAGATCTGTCAAATGGTGGTGGTTTACTTAATTCTCAGCAAGAACCTTAAAGCAATGTCATAGTGGACCTGAGGTGAACATGGCTGCATCAGACAGTGAAAGTCTGCATAATTACCATGACTGCAAGCTCCTTTTTTTCATAAAGAGAGGGGAAAGCCATGGAGGGAGCACGACAGGAAAATAGGAATCATATTAAGAGTGAAATGACATGACAAAGAGGGTATAAGCAATGCTGAAATTGGGGGAGTTTGGATCTAATCTTTGTGGCTTTTTCTCATTTACATAACGAATTGACATCAATGGTTTAGCGCTCAGTTTCCTCCTCAGGCACTGGTTCTTGGCAACTAAGCAATATCTGGTCAATATGCAGACTCCAGCACTCAGCTGAGGAGGGTATGAGGAATATCTGAAGGACAGGCCTTCCAGGTTACAGAAGGGATTGCTGCAAGATGAAGTGGAACTGCACTCAAGAGAAAATGCTTAATTGCAGTTTGCAACTCCCAGACATGGACTATTTAGCAAAGTAAGAGCCAGAGCAAGTAGTGAGCTGGACTGCCTGTGGGTCTCTTAATTCATCTTTCCATTCTTTCTGAATGCTTAGATGTAGATGGAAGTAAAACATGAAGTCTAAGCACACAGAAAAGATATATTTTTCCCTGTAAAACAATGGAAGTATTAAAGGATCCAGTTCTCTGTGGTGTATGTCTGTATACACAGGCAGTACAAGTGCTGCCACTCTGGGATAACACACTTTGCAGTGGTTCAGGGCAAGGGACAATCATACTCAAGCTGTATTTGAGAGGTTTGCTTTGGTGGTGTGGTTATAAGAGGATGTGAATGCAATCTGATATCTCTATATAACACCCTGTTTTTCAGAAAAGCAGGGCCTGGATGAACAGGGGACTGTGCCTGAGAGCTGGGAAATGCATCTGCTGACCATCAGTTAGCACTGGGGCATGTAAACAGCCTTGTGGTGTCCTGCCCCACCTAACACAGGAGCTTACCCTGCTGTGGGAAGCAGACACATTGACAATGAATGGTGGAAAGCTAGAGACGGTTTATGAAAGCTACCTTGCTTTCCTTCTAAAAGAGAGAAGCTGTGGCCTGGCTTGCTTCACCCAACTTGCTGTGAGCATCACTTCAGTAGTAAAAGAAGGTGGAGAACTAATTCCATGTTTAGCCATAAATCCAGCTTTCTTGAAGTGAAACAAAGTGAAAAGCTTTCTCTTCCAGGAAGGAGCAACACTGGAGCAAACAGAACAGGTTTATTTCATTTATCCCTTCTGCCTCAGGCTCTTTAATGAAGGGAGCTTCTGAGTCACCAGTTCCAGTCCTGCTGAAGCCATTTGCAGTCAGCCTGTTTGTAAATTAGTCAGGCTCCAACTCAAAATTGGTTGTTTCTGATTCCCATTACTCCTTATGGAAATCTGTTCCAAAACCATGCAACTCTGAGAACTATTTGGGAGAAAGCATCTGAATGTCTATTTTGGTTTCCCTTTTGGAATAATTTGGAGGCAGAATTACAAAGGAATATTACAAATCACTTTTTGTTCTTCCTTTCTAGTATTCATTAGGGGGGAAATACAGTCTTGCAAGACACTGCTGTTTAATCCCTGGTCGTTGGAGTCATTGTGGCAATGGCCCTCTAGTTCCATGTTTAATGGCAGCTTGGAGGTTAACAATATTCTCTCCAAACACAACAGACTCTCTATATGACAAAAAGAACTTGAAGCATCCTTTGAGACAATCATTCCATTGCACAGCTCAGTAAAGAAGGTCTGGGTTTTCTTAATTGTATTATAATACATTACAAGTGGCATCAGAAATACGTAGCACAAGAGGCATTCACAATTCTGTAACTTTTACTAGGTGTACTGGTCTTTAATGATATCTCTCAGTCAGTAAGCATAGATAGGAAATGAAATGCAAAATCTAATTTATTTCCAATAGTTCATACTGGCTCTTGCTGGCTCTCTGTTCACTGTTTTCCTCAGTCCCTCCCAATCTGTGGTTATCAAAGTACTTAGAATTTTCCACTGGCTAGGAAATCATTAGCATTAAAACTAAACATGATTCAAGCAATGCCCATGGTCCTCTGCAAGCCACAGTGAATGGGATGGAGTATTGTCAGCTGGGTCTAAAAAGCCATGCTCCAAGCACTGCACATGGGCTAGTGGTGAAGCTGGGGTGTTGCTGATAGGCCAGAGCCCTTCTGCAGTGATCCCTCCTTGGGTGAAAAGTAGAAGATCTTGTCCATCTATCTTGCCCTTCACTGTTTTTTCCATACAAAACCTGGCTGTGAGTTTTGTGAAGACTGCCTCATGGTGACACAAATCCAGTAATGCCTTTTTTATTAACTGAGTTTCTGAATCATGAAAAGTAAG
The DNA here is from genome assembly GCA_026212715.1 of Elanus axillaris. NCBI lineage: Eukaryota > Metazoa > Chordata > Aves > Accipitriformes > Accipitridae > Elanus > Elanus axillaris. Next base: position 59,322,456 of record JANZLQ010000079.1, on the reverse strand, counting down.
AAAAAAATAACACAGACATCACAGATCTGAAACTTCGATAAGTTTCTGAGTAGTGTTGTGTAGGCTTTGTACATCTTTGTACATCAAGTTCTCACTCATGATACTGGATAAGCTTAGCACAAGAAAAGCAGTTAATAGAGGGAAAATCCAAAAAAAGGTCACATTTCTTTACATTACTTTCTTACAACTTATTTAAAGGAGAGGGTTTTTCATTAAAAGTAATTTAAAAAGTGAAAATTATAGTGCAGGCCAGAAACAATTTATGTGCATCCTGTAGTAGTTAATCTTCTCATCTCAAGGAAGTTTATCTTCAGAGATTGAAAGACAAAAGTCAGACTCAGAAATATGTTCTCTCATGTCACCTTCCATGCTTTAAAGAGCAAAACTTAAAGTTGAAGGAGATTCTGATACTCGTGTTGAAATATTTTTTTAGTGACTCTAGGGAGTTTGATGGAGCCAGCGTTGCCATTGTGAAAGTAGAGGCACAGGGTGCAGGAGTTGAAATTCACTGTAGCTTCAAATATGCAAATCATAGCAAGGAAGAGTTCCCATTTATTATTAACCCATGACAAAAGGGCAAAATCTACTGGGCCATTTCTAAGTTACTGACAAACCCCAGAAATTTTGTTGTTTGAGGATGCCTTTTCAGAGAGTACTGCATGAAGAAGTTGTGTGATTTCAACTGCTGCTGGTAAATAAAGGCGCTTGTTTCCCATTGCATATAACAGCAGCACTTGTAGGAAACAGCATGTTTTGAATTGTCAAATTACTGTTTAAATACCTTGTGCTTATCTGAAATTGTTTTATCTGCAAAAGTTGTGTGTGTGTGTAACTCTTATGTCCACACAATGCTGTCGAACTGGACAGACTGTAGGTTGAAGAGCTGCTAGATCTTTTTTGATAGGAAAAATTACATTAAGCTTCTCTTTCTAGAATATCTACTGGAAAATAATTTCTTGAAATAGAATAAAATAAATGCCTAGGCTTTTCTAACACATACTTAAATAAAAATGCATTCGCTCTTTAACTGGAGATGAATAGGAAATTATTTATATTCACAGAAATGTTCCCCCCTTTTTTTATAACTAGCACAAACGAAAGAGCATTTGAAAATTCTTATGAAAAACTTAACATGAAGGAATGTTCCAGCCCAGAGGAACTTTATAGTCCTGGCAGTTTGAAAAGTGACAGCCAAGGCCTGAGTCAAGTGTGGTTTGGAGTAAAGAGCAAGTCACACAGAGCCCAGCAGAGTGCCCTCCTCATCAGCTTTCAGACACTCTTGGTTTTTGAGCTCCTGTCTTCCTTCACTCCCTTCTAAGGGCACATTAGGCAAAGCTGGTATAGTTCTGCAAAATGTTCTTATGTGTTAACATTTTTCAGAGAAAAAGTCCTGTAAAAAATTCCTCACCTATTTCTGTACCCAAATCTACTTGTGGTTTATATTATATAAAAATAACATAATAATTTACATAATTGAATCACTCATAAAGGCCATTATGACTGAATTTCCCAGACACATAGATATTGAATTGTTGTAACAGCAAAAAACATAAAACTACTACAAAGATTAGTAAAGCTATCAAACCTGAGCTGGAGTTCTGCAGCCAACCATATTTTTTCAATTTGGCCACAACAAACATGAAATTATGCTGACATGTTAAAATTTGGCTTCCTGACCTCAGGCACTCAGTCCTTAGGTAGACAGCTATACAGTCACAGCCTTGAATGACTTGTTGCTTCAGAAAATCAGTCCTACAGTTGTCAGATTTAGGACTTCATGACACTGCAGAAGCCCAGGCTTGAAAATGTAGATTCTGCTACCAAAGCCTGCAAGAATTCATCCTGCATAGGACTTCAGGTATTTCACACTCAAAAGCAGGTGCTCCACTGCTGATGAATTTTGAATGGTCCCCTCCACCCATGCTGCCCAGCTCATGGAGCTGCTGGAGGGTGAGGGCATGTCCAAGATGAGGCAAACCCTACAAGTCTCCTCTACCAGGTGCTGGACAAGGCCTATGGCTGCTTCTTCCCAGACACTTTTTTGGCAGCCTGTGGTGTGTGTTGGGGTGAGGAACCAGCCAGGGTTCCTCACCTTGAGGGTGCTGAGCCTCGGACCTTTTGCCTGGCCAGGCTAGGGATGTCCTGCATCCCACCCAGCTCCCCACGCCTCAGTGAGGGTCCTATATTCTGTGTTTATTACCTCACAGTGACACCTGCTGGGAAAGGACCTGCTTTTAGTCAGGGAAATGCATTTTTAGCATGAATTAAACATTAACTGGATGCCAGAAACAGGACATTATGTGTAGCAAAGATGATAGAAAAGACCATTGCAAGTGAAAAATACCAGAAGAGTATTAAAAAAAAATTCTGAGAACCACTGCAACCCTGTAAAAGCAGCCTGTTGCTTATTCCTAAAGACATGAAATGATTGACCACAGTTTTACATCCAAAGTCTGGCACGACTTGGGTCCCAGACAAACCCTCAGAGGAATGCTCTGCGTTTCTTTGCACAGTGATTTCCAAGGATGCTGAAGTCCTTTCCCAGACATCTTGGGGGAGTGGTGGGGGGGTGGGGTGTTTGATCTATGGATGGGACAACCATTTTTCTCCCATTCTTATATTTTATGAAACTGTTATTTCACTTATAAAGTGTGTAATTTTCACTGGCAGTCCTTGTGGACTCTCTCAACTTCCCGTTGGATTCAGAAAGAGGAAGGAATGTAGGGATGAAATCTGCCACAGGGCATTCAGAGGAGCCGTTCTTCTACCATTTAATAGTGGATGGGCTTTTCCTACTCAAGAAAATACCACCAGGTGTCACTAAATGCCAGGGATTATCAGTACTGGTCTCATCAACGTACATGAAACCGGTAACACTCCGCGGATTTCATACACTTGGTTTGTAACTATGGCTTTTTGCAATGACCAAAGTGTGAGATCATTTTAGCTGTTAGCAAGACCTGCATTTGTTTTGGGAAATACCTCTGGCTTCCAAGTAGTACACGTAAAGACTCAGCTTTCTAATTTTAATGGATATAGTTTATTTTATATACGGCCTGGGTGAAATATTCTTGGTCTGTAGAAGCTGTTATATTATACATGTTTGCATTTGAGAGGAGCTACTCTGGTCTCATAATTAAAATAATGGTGGCATTTCACATGTGGTTTTCCTGCTGTGCGTGTTCAGTGAGGTTACACTCAGTGAAAGTCTAATCATCTCAAGTAGACAAAGTAAAAGCTGCCCCAACTGTATCTGCTTTTAGAATACTTTTTGTATGTGCACATTCAGTCTTCAAACAAGTGTTAGAACTGATGCTGGCAATGTAGCTTCAACCTCAGCTTTGTCCAACCCTCCTTTAATTTGTAGAGCAAGCATCGTGTGGAACATTTTTTGTCTAAGTATGGTTTCTGTCTCAGACTGAGTAGTCTTTTCCTTTGGGGGTGTGGGAAGGCACAGAAAGGAAGAAGGATTTGAGTACAGTGGCTGAGCTGATTTTGAGAGGTGGATCAGAGGTCTTCCAGCAACCTCTTAATGCAAATGCTGTTTCATTCCCTGCCCCAGTGTCTGGTCTTCCTTTAGAAAGGATGGACAAAGAGTCAGGACATAGTAAGGCATGCCCAGAGAGCAGGACTAAGGATTGTTCTACACCACAGCACAGATACACCCTAAGAGTAGGTAGCTGCCTCTGTCTCTAGCATCTGCAAAGTGTCTTAAGTGACAGGGGTCTGTGCTGGAGCTACTGATGCTGGGGTCTGACCCATGGCCCCAGGAGTAGCTCTGTAAGACAGAATCCTTAAACTGGCAGTGCTGAGGACCTCCTGGGAAAACCCCTGAAGATATTTGTATTTCATTGGTCAAAACTTTGGCACCAAAGTTTAGGATGGAAGTATAGGCTGGAGAAGGGAATAACAAAGTGAATAGTGAATAACCATTCCTTCTACTGAAGGAAAAGAAGCTCTGCAGAATAAAAAGTAGCATCTGTGCCTACTGGTAATAACTGCTTCATAATGCATGCAAGGAAACTGCACTGAGACTACTTGCTCAAGTTTTGTTCTTTGACATGATAGGAATATTCTCTGAATTCTTCCTTTGCCAAATGTACACTCCTCTTAATAATTCTTTCAATATATATATTCAGTTCAACCTCTCCTCCTCTGAGGAACAAAAATACCCCCTCTAGCACCCCAGATTTTATAATTACAATTTTCACTGACAGGGAATAATAAGAATAAGCCTCTCATTGCTATGATTATTTAGCTTGCCTGTACTTCTCTTCCCCACTCAGACAAACTGTTGCTAATTTTGATCTTCGAGGTAGTCTTCTCATGCACAAAGCAGTAAAACTCTCTCTGGCACAGTTTTTTCCACACAGAAAATGAAGATGATCTTTTCTTATGTACCTCATGAGAATGTTTTAAGGTTTAATACATGCATGTTTGCAGAACATGTTGAAGATGAAAAGCAATATATGATAAACATTACTTTATATGACTTTGATCATAAAAGGCACGTTAGTGCTTTTCCTCATCTCTCAAATAAGGAGCAATGCTGTCCTTTCCTATATATCCATCAAAAATATATCTATAAAACAGGAAGAAAAATAATTATAAGATAAAGAAGGTAAAGAATTATAAATAAACAAATACAGAAGTAATTTATTTTAAGATGACAATTGGAATTTCTCACTTGGTTCTTTTGATCTCCTTGAGGCTCATTAAATTGTGGATGGCAGACTCTGCTTCCATGTTTGAGAAAGAAGCTAGAGTGCTGCTTAAGCGCAAGCAAAAGTTTCAAAGGTAATGAGGCTTGGGACCTATGGACCAGAAAGTATAGGTTGATTTGCATGCATTTTCCACCTCCCCTGCTGCTTATTTGCATTGTTCTTCATTTTCCAGCCAGCTCAGAAATCCTCAGCTGATTTGTTAATATTTGCACAGTGCCCATAAGCATTTCCGATACTCTCCAGGTAGGCAGAGAGGAAAAGCACTGCCCTACTGAGCTTCTGACCAAATGACTTGAGTTGTGACATTCTCACTTTCATCTGCTACCTATCCTGGAGGACCATCAAGGATTTTCCATAGCAACCGTGAATGATAGATTCACAAAAACGAGTTCTAAACTGGAAGCCTATAATTGAAAGGAAGGTGTGAAAAAACATTTCCTTGGGTTCCACCTGTAAGGAATATAGGCATCCTCTATTTTTCCGTGTACACCCTGTTTTATTTTTCTTTCTTTTGATTTTGTTGTTGTGGCTGTTTTTTCTTTATACTCCTTTTTTGGTTAGGGTTGAGGTACGCTGCAAAACAAAGATCTTTGTAAGGAGTGATGTGGATCTGTCTCAGCAGAGCTGCTAAGTGCAAAATAGCTCTTTGGCTCCTGATTGACAGCCTTTGCCTAGCTAGTGTCACATGTTGTGCTGGGTAGCTCCACAGGCCAGTGCTGCACATAAGCACAGAGCAAAGTGAGACCCCCTGCACCTGGAATGGGCTCCCATGGCAGGGAAGGCTCGCAAACTTGAGCCCTGTATATGGACAAGTAGCAGTGTCCTAATAACCTACAAAAATAATGAAAGTGTAGCATCAAAAAAGGGGAAAAGAAGTTTCAAACATCTATGTAAAGTAAAATAGTCAAGCAAATTCTAAACCCATAAACAGTCTATTGTGCAACCAAGTTTATTACTGAAGTGCTCTGTAATAGGTTTTTCCCTTTGTTCTGATGCCTAACAGTTCTCCTTTATCATGCCAGTTGACTTAGACAAGGATACCCAAGAAGAGTATGCTGAGGTGTCATAAATGAGTGTTTATAAAGCACCTGAAAGATGAAAAGAGCTGTAGAAGCACGCCTCTACATCTACTGATTGCTACTGCATGTCCATGACATCTTTAAGCACAGAGCATGAGAACTTGCTACTGCAGAGAGCAGACACGCCTGTGTTAGCGTGCTCTGTAGTGCAGCATCTGGATGGCTCATGGCTCCCAGGTACATGGTAAGAGCCTATGCATACTGCAACCTCAGATGAGTTCTCATCATGCTCCTTTCTCATCATGCTCCTTTCTTACTTTGGCATAGCAAAGATATCAAGAAATGTGGCAATGGAGATAAATTTAGTGCTTGTTTTTATTGTAAGTAACCTTTCACGTGCTGTTGAAAATCTCTGAAGGAGTTTTAAAGGCAGAGGGAGTAACAGCAAGACAGAAAAGGGTGAAAAGAGCTGTTGACCCCTACATGGTGATACTAGTATGGAAGCTCTTTGTGTGAACTGCATCATCTCTTTGTGTATAAGCCCCTGCTGAGACTGAATCCTAACTGGGACAAAAGCACAGCACAAGGAAGCTGATACTGCTTAAATATGCGCTAGATTACTTTCTCCCTCTTTCCTGTATGATTTAAGGCGTGAACAGCAAGCATATCATGTTCCCAGTATGCAGCACTTTTATAATGCAAACAAAATTTCCTTAAAAACTACAAAGGAGCTCCTGAGCATATGTTGTTATCAACAGAGGTTTTGACAATAGACAAGAATAAGATAGAAAATACATTTTTGAGTAGCACTCCTATAGGTTCATTGAAGGTTGATTGTGAAACTACAGTACCTCTTATTAAGTCAAATCACAAAGAAACCATGAAATCAAAGGCACAGCTATGAAACATATAATCAGCTGTTAAAATAGAAAAAGTAAATCATGTCTGGAGAGGAACATTTTGCACTATAAAGGCACAAACCAGCAGCTACAAATAAGGAAGCAAAAAGGCATTCTCTTCTGGCTCTAAACAATACTTGTACACAGGGACCTGAGATCTGAAAAGATTTACAGCTTCCCTTTCTATGTCAAAACTGCTATGTTTTGACACAAAGTACAGATTAAAAATAGTATGCAGATAATGGCTGGAAGAGTTTAACAGTGAGGATGTTGTGACCGCTTCCTAACCTCCTTGACAGTAGCTGTTGCTAGAGAGGAGCACATCGTTTGCTGAATGACATTGTGGGATGTCAGCTGGTTTTGTCTTCAGCGTTAGCCCCCTCAGTGATGAGCCAGGGTAATCAGAAGCCTGTTTGAACAGAGGAGAAGAATATCAAAAGGCAGATTGGAATTGGTGTTCAAATGAATAGTGTGAAATCTCAAAGTGAGATTACCAAGGTAATAACACAGTCATCTCAAAAAGAAGGCTGTTATTTTAAGGAATAGAATTTCACCAAAAAAGAGAAAAGAGAATAAAGAGATCAGCACCACCGAAACTGTGACTGTCAGATGAAAGGTATATCTTTAATATGAAACACTTCTTTACTTACTGTCATGACATTTGCGAATATGTTTACATTACAGATTTTTATTTTTACCCAAACCATAATATGCTAAAATAAACAGAATCACAATTTTGTGATTTCCGCAGAATCTGAGATAAAGACAACAAAGGGAATTTTTTGATTAATAATGTTACTTAACGATAATTTTAGATTTATCCTTGCACAATAAAAATTGCAAGGAGCATGTATTGTAACTAAGCAAGTTGGTGGATTTACCAGCTTTGTTATTTAGTTATAAAAAGATTTGAGTACTTATTTGTATTTATTTTTAATAAGATGCTATCTATTCTTCCATGGTTTGCAATGAAGGCTAAGTGGCTCTGGAGGGAGAGTGAGGGAACAAACACAGGAGGCATTATTGCCTAATGCAATGTGTCTGAGACTTCTTGGACTCTATGAAGGTGATCAGAACATAAGAACTCGTATGGACCTAAAATGTATGGATTTAATCTCTAATATTCCTTTGCCAGGATGTTGGTAACATGCTGTTTTACAGTCAAATGTGATAAGCCAACAAGATTGTTATCTGCTGTGTATGTATCTGTCATTTCACCTTTCTTGCACACAATGTAAGTGTGCTTTTAGTTGTCTTCAATATTATTTTTTCTTCTTGATGGATGTTTGTGCTGGTTTTGGCTGGGATAGAGTTAATTTTCTTCATAATAGCTAGTATGGGCCTGTGTTTTGGATTTGTGTTGAAGACAGTGTTGATAATGCTGAGATGTTTCAGTTACTGCTGAGCAGAGCTGACAAAGACCCGAGGCCTTTTCTGCTTCTCACCGCACCCCACCAGTGAGCAGGCTGTGGGGGCACAAGAAGCTGGGAGGGCACACAGTTCGGACAGCTGACCCCAACTGACCCAAGGGATATCCCAGACCATATGACGTCAGGCTCAGCATGTAAAGCTGAGGGAAGAAAGGGAGGGATGTCTGGAGTGATGGCGTTTGTCCTCCCAAGTAACCGTTACATGTGATGGAGCCCTGCTTTCCGGGACAAGGCTGAACACCTGCCTGCCAATGGGCAGTGGCAAATGAATTCCTTATTTTGCCTTGCTTGCACACACAGTGTTTGCTTTACCTATTAAACTGTTTATCTCAGCCCACAAGTTTTTCTCACTTTTTTTTCTCACTTTTACCCTTCTGATTCTCTACCCCATCCCACTGTGAGGGGGATGAGTGAGTGGCTGCATGGTGCTTAGTTACCGACTAGGGCTAAACTATGACAGTGATTAACTTTAAAAATACCTTTGTCTATCAATTTTAGTTTCTGGTGGAAAATTGGAGGCTACTTTTGAATATTCAGTGATGAGTGAGCCGCAATTAATTCCTCAACTTCTGGGGGAGAGCTGGGCGTTGACTATACCTGCCAGTAGGCACAGTCATATGCCAGCTGCGTGGGAGTATGTGTATATAGTGTTAGTTATTTGTTTTTCATAAAAGAAAATGCTGACTCTTGTGATGTCTTGCAGGGCTGTGCCAGTCCGTGGACCACAGCTTGAATAATATTGTCTTAGAGATTCTCAGGGGTCAGAACAGTGGGATATGAAAAAAGAATTTTTTTATTTGTTTGCTTGTCTTAAATGATGCATATGTCTGTAAAGTGGCATTCAATAAATGTTTTTTTGCATTGAGGTAAAATCAGCCCCCAAAAGAGCTTATGCTGAGTTGCAGGCAGGCTGTGGACTTTGTTTCAGAAGGAATCCCCCTGCTCTCTCTACCACTCCCTGCCTCACTCTGGTTCAACAGACCAGCCTGCACGCTCACTCCTGCTCTCAGAGCCAGACAGAGAGTCATGTTTTGCCAAACCCAGAGAAACATAGTTTTCCAGCAGGATTCTTTGTTTTTCTAAGCATCGCTTGGTTGTCAGTGTTCTGTCTCCAGTGGAAAACAGCCTTTTTTTCTGTTCTAACCAGTTTCTTTTACTGAAAGAAAAGAAAGACCAACGTCTTTGCTCCTTTTGAAGTTGCCCTCAGAGCAAAATGCCACTCCTGCTTCATGAACAGAACATCTGACAAGCTTCTCCCATTGATGTTAGTACAGAAAGCACATCCCAGTGACCAGATGAGCTGTCTCAGACTGACACGTGTTTCTGCTTCTGCCTGCGATTTATTCCCTGTTTATCCAGAGAGATATTTCATATCAGCACTGATGCTTTTTATGGCTCACATGGTACCTTCCCACTCCGCAACAAAGAATTCTCTGCTGTAGCACTCCGTTCCTGACAGGTGACACATCTGCCCAAAGAACCTGACCTATTGGACTGTTGTATGCCTGAAGTGTGCAAACTCCAAGGCTAGATAAGATATGGGTAAGATCCTAATTCATTCTAAAAAAAGGAAATTCATGAGTGTGTCCCTGCTGCAAGTCCCTCTGCCTATTTATACCTCAGGTGTTTTTTGTCCTCTTTCCTCTGCATACATTTTACCCACATCCTACCTTCCTGAATAACACAGTGTATTGCAAACAAAATGCAGGACTGGCAGAGTGATTTCTGTGCAGCAGGGAAAGAGCTGAACATCTGCCCTTGCATTGCTCTGCAAGAAGGAAATATTTTCTGTGGAAATCCCCCAGCCCTCATAGAATATCTTGTGTTGCATTTGGTAGGTGAGAAAGAGGTGATAGACATGTAACTGTAAAGAAAGGTAAATGAAAGGACACTAGTTACAAAACCATAACGATTTCTCTATTTTAATTGCAAACAACTTGATGAGATGCTGACAGAATTCAGGAATCAGTTCTTCATGATGTTTAACAGCAGACTCTGTTGCAAAGCAACTAACTGCATGGGAATGTGTATGTTTTGGGCCGCTTTCTAACTAAAGCGTGCAGCTGTGCATCCCCTGACCTGCTGCAGGAGCATAGTGGTTCACAGGCCATGGGTTGAGCAGCACAGAGAGCAACACAGCTCAGAGTGATGTGATCTTGAGAAAGTGCTAAGTCTGTGTGCATTTCTGTACTCAATGACTCTTTCACCTATACAAACAGGTGGAATATTTTGAACTTGTAGTCATGATGTCTCTGTTTTCATTATCTTGTTGCTACCTGTGGATTATTGCTGTGGGTGTGTCTGGGGTCTTTTGTATCTTTGCATATTTGCATGCCAGCAAGCACCTGGACCTTAGCAAGTACAGATGGAAAGAAGGTGTTGCAAACAAGTAAAGGAGCTTTCACATGTTACTGCTATTGACAGTTTTGTTCAATGTACAAAGTTATTGTCCAAAATCCGCATTCTGAAAAACACTGTCAGAGAAGTACCCTGACACAATGATTTGAATGGATCAGCTCTGCTTGCCCCTGTGAGCTGATCCAGCTGACACAAGCAAATGGACTGAAAACCCAACTTTGTAATGCAGCCAGGATATTGACAATTGCTTGAATAAAACAAAAGAGATTCTGCAATCATTAGATTTTCAGAAAGGTGCAGCTAATTTGCATCACAGTTACTGAATATTAGTCTTCCCTTCTTCATGTAGTATTAAATCAACAGCTTGCTCAGAAATAATTGCTGAGACAGGGAATGAGTAAGTAAGTCCCTTGTGTGCATCCAGTGCTGGTTACCTGAGTGATGCTTAGGCTAATGCATATCTCATGGTACAGAACACTTTGCCTTCTTTTGCAGAAGACAAACAAGAATCTTCACCTTAATCCTTTGGGGTCATAATTTTTTTTTGCCTGACCGTCAACCAGTCAGAGATGTAAGGTTAATAGTCAGATCTATTAATTTGAATCAGATTAATCAGGTGAGTAACTTGCTGTCTAACTGCTCTATATTCTGTAAAGACCATGATTATTTTTTGTAGTGCAGATAGGCCTGGTGGGTCCCTTTGGCCTATGTAACTTCAGCTGTAACTTTGACAAAACTTGCAGTGCCATCTAAATAAATAAACAAACAGTATTAGACCTCTCTAGCTGTATTTGTTTTTGAAAACCCACATGTTTGCAAAACACCACTATATGATAGATTATCCTGATAAACTGCTATACTTGCTTTGGAAATTTTAAAATATATCTTTGATCTACTGTGGCTGATCCATGTACCTTTCGCAGGGTACTTGGCAACAGAGCAAAGCAGTTTGTAATAAGGAACCACTGCAGAGACACATACTAGAAAAACATCATAAAGTATGTAACAGGTAGGCCTCAGCCACTAATTCTTAATTGCTCTCTGGGGAAAAAAAGCTTAATTTTTTCTAAGGTTTCAGTAAACCTGCAGTTTAATGTATGAATTTTATTTAAATAAGTTGCATGAGCAAATAAGTGTACCAGAAATGCTGATGATTTTAAATCATTCTTCTGTACTGCCTTTATTAGGAAGTGTGAGTGCTGAAACATACTGCAGTCATCATCTTAGAAAAGATTTCGCCCTGCTGAGCCACCCTTCCAGGGAGACACAGTCCTGCAGCTCTCATATCATGGCAGTTCCTCACCAGTGAGATTTCCTCAGGTAAACAAGTGTCACATTGGGCTTGCTGTCATTGACATACCATACTCTGCCTTTGGAGCTTTCATATTGCTAACAGCTCTGAGCCACATTCTGTGGACTTGATGTTATCAGAAACAGGAGGGCTGGCTACAGCTCAGGAATCACATAAGCATGTGCTTGGGTCCTTCTGAAGTCAGTAGAGTCTCAATGCACATTAAAGTGCTTTGCAGAAGAGGTGTGGAATTAGTTCTGCATTTAAAGTTCATTACTGAAATATTAAAATGATCCTCTGTAAGCAGACTATTTACTAAGTGGAAGCTGAGGTAGCCTTGACAGCAAAACTTGCATAAGATGATTCTGCTAATGATTCATGTGGCACCAAAGCTGACATCTATGCAACCACAGCTCAGCTGATTTTGGTACCTGAAGCAGCTGCCCTCACACCTTTGACTGCAGAGAAACAGATTCATAACTACAGAATAATAGAATAATAGAATCATACAATCACAGAATGGTTTGGGTTGGAAGGGACCTTTAAAGGTCATCTAGTCCACCCCCCGGCAATGATCAGGGACATCATCAACAAGATCAGGTTGCTCAGATCCCTGTCCAGCCTGACCTTGAATGTTTCCAGGGATGAGCCATCTACCACCTCTCTGGGCAACATGTTCCAGTGTTTCACCA
>JANZLQ010000079.1:59271757-59293241 GCA_026212715.1 Elanus axillaris | reverse complement strand
TGCTCCCCAGCTACCAGAACCTTGCCACAGAAACCCAATACACAAACACAGCCCTTTTTGTAGTGTTCGGCAAACGTCCTTAAATTCTCATACTCTGTTAGATGTTTAGCTCCCTGCTGTGTCAGAATTGCTGTACCTTCCCCACTAGAGAAGGTGGTTTGCAAAGGGGCTTCAAAGGCAGCTAGTGCATATCCTGAAGGGAAACAGCAGGTGAGCTCCTTGCACACCCCTTCCTGATGGACTTTACTGGTATGAGAAGAGAGTGTCAGTGGCTGGGCATGCTTGGGGCTGTGAGGGAGGCTCAGTAAGGGAGCTGAACAAAACAGTGACACTGGCCATGGGATTTCCTTCAAAGGCAGTGTAGATGTACCCTGTCTTCCTGGACACCTGTACCAAATTCTTAAGGACAAATATCTTCAAAGTCCATTTGATTGTTTATTCCTGTTTTAAAGCGTTGCAGAAAACTATGTGTTTTAACCCTACAATTTAGCAAAGTCATGAAAGTGCCATAATCTCAAGGAATCTCCAAAACTGAAAGGAATGAGATCATGCTTATTAGGTTTGCTAATAACACTAATCTGCAAGGGGCTGTGAGTATGTTGGAGGACAGGATTAGAATTTAAAGTGATCTTGACAAGTTGAAGGTGTGGTCTGAAATAAATAGGATGCTATTCACCGGGGATAGATATAAGGAACTGCATTTAGGCAGGAATAATCAGAAGCACAAATAAAAGACGAGAACCATTTAAGTAGCAGATCCTTATTAGTAGGTTTTATGGCTCACAAACTAGGTGCAAGTCAACAGCATTGTGTCCTGCCTTCCCCCCTCTGTCAAACAAACCCAAGAACAAGTATCCTGCAGTTAATAATGTAAACTTCAGCCTGTGGGGATGTGCAAAGTTATACTCCATCTTTCCTTAGCACCAGCAATGCCTCAGCTGGACTGCTGTATCCCACTGGAGTATTGCATCAATCCAATAAAATGTTTGAAGCGAAGGTACAGAGAATTCAGAAGCTTTAAAATGTTGGATGGTCTAGAAAATTTTACTTAAGAGGAAATAGGTTAAATTAATTGGTTTTAGTCTTCACATATGTCAAAAGTTGCCATGTGGATTGCCTTAAAATAATTTGTGACAAGTAATTAAGAAAAGCAAGCTGTGGTATGTGGTTTCATCTGACTAGATCCTGGACCTACATTCCAAAATGTCTAAAGATATTTTTGCAAGGGAAATGTTTAAAACCACCAAATTAGAGATTGCAAGCTGTTTGTAATGGTTTGGAGCAAGCTGCCTGGGAATGATGTGCAGTCTCTACCTGGGGACATCTTTAAGGACAGGTTACATGAACATCTGCCAGGAATGACACACACACAGATGTAGCTGATCTTTGTTCATGTAGAGGGGTGATTTGAATGGTTTCCTGAGGTCTTTTCCAGCCCCAGCAGAGGGCCATGCCTTTGGGAGATGAAGGCAGGAAAAGAACTCAGATAGCAAAGAGCAACTGAGCTGCTGGTTCTTGATGTTCCTGTGGAATACACTGCTTTTGGAGGGATTTCTTTCCCACTTTTCTTACACAGTTCCTTCTGTATCTTTCCTCTTTCCATAAGTCTATTTTTTGCCTGCCCTTTTTATAATTTCCACCTATGCCTTCTTTCTTCCCTTTTTCTCTACTCCCTCAATATACAGAAGCAAATAAGGTTGTCCCTCAGATAAGAATAAATTCAAAATGATGACTTCACTGCTGCTTTAGCAGGTATTGTATTGACCCTCACCTTGACCTTCCTCTAACTACTAGCTCTTCAGGGATGCTTTACTGTGCTGCTCGGTGTGTTCTCATCACAGTGTTTGAGGAGATATGCAAATACTTTGGCAAATCAATTGGAGATTGATCGTAGATAAACCATTTTGACCTGATGCAGAATTTATCTGAATATTCAATCACAAAATACTGTCACTGTTAATAAAGCCCTACATACAATCCAGGAAGACACATGCTGAAGAACAATAGTATGCAGCTGCACACATGCAGCTCTTTTTGCCAGAGATTGAATTTTGCACAGAAAAAAATCAGAGTTGAGTTGCACACAGAATTGGAGTGCAGGCAGGAAGACATCACCATCAGACAAATTCAGCGATTGTCACCTGGTGCAGAATCATGGCATTTCTTCAAAAAAGACACCTTCCCCTACACTGTCACACAAATAGAAGGCACATCATTTAGCTAGGCCAGGGATCTTGAGTCAATTTGGAACTGTAACGCTTAATTGGTGTACAGCCTTGGGGAAATTACTTCTTCACTTTGACCTTTCCAAACTTTTGTTTCCCTTATTTATGCTGCAAATGCTTTGATTTTGACAAAGCCCCATATTATATGCTTACACTGCATCTATTGCATTGGAATCTCATCAATGTCAGCCCTGCTACACATAGCTTTAACTGTACTAATGGGAAGAGAATTTGAGGTTTGATACCTTTTGCCAGCTCACTAATTATGGGGAAAAATGGGATATTTCAAAGGCAACAAATGTTTGCACAGAACATTTCTCATAGAACAGTTTTCTAGTTGCTATTTTGGTCTGATATTTAGGACTCAGGAATTTTATTGAGCTCACTGAAAGACCAATTATTCTTTTAAGGATATAACTATTATATAGATTAAAAATATACTGGTAACACATGTGCTTAGTATTATTTATGTATGTATTTTTTGCAAAGAATAATCCCATTTGACACAGCCTTAATTATGACGATTCAAATCTCTGGTTTTGTTAGCAACACTACTGCAAGCTGTATTGGCAGAAAATGGCACCTACAGCACTGGGGATTGTAGCCAGAAACAATATACTCCATCTTCATTTTATCTTTCAGCACTGAGTCCTTTTTAAATTATTCAGCTGTGCAAACTGTAGGCAAGAAAAGCAAAACCAACACCCGCCCTCTTGAGAAATAAACCCCAAACCCTCTAGGAAGGGATAGCTGACATTTACCCAGATGGTGCTTGGTAGCTCAAGATATTTCTTTTATTTATCTGCTTATGAAAAAACAGAGCAAGGGGATTCCAATGCGGAAGATTCACTTAATACACAAAAATAATTTTAATGGACATTAATTTATACTAAAGTGTGTAATTTAAGTACTTATAAACATGTAGGTGCCCTAAATGCATCCTCCCTTGAATATGAAGAATAGATATAAAAAATTCCACAGCAGCAGCCACGGTAGACAAACAGAAGTGGAATGCATTATTTAAACATACTAGTTGTGACTTTGAGTTGTAGTGAGCTAATTAGATTTCAGTGTTGAGAAATATTTTGGAGCTCTTTTTTATAAACTCAGTCTGATAATTACGGTGAAGAAAAAAAAGCCAATTAATTGCAGATTAGTCTAAAAATTATTATAAATATATTTAAAAGTTAATCTAGAAATTGCAGATTAACTTAAGACTCTGCAGACAATGAGGAAAACCTGTACTTGAATGCCTGGTGAAACTAGCTGGTCATTCAGAGCACTCTTCCCTCTAACATGCAGTTTTTCTCTGTACAGCTGTCTAGGACAGATGTTAACTGAGGATGAATAAAAGAGTTTTTTACCCTGCTAACATGCAGGAATTTCTTTCCAGTACAACCATGCTTGGAGTTCAGCCCCAAGTCTTTTTATGTAGTGTCCTTTGTTGCTGGCATAGATATCAACATGTTTATACTGCTTTAATGATGTGTCTGGCAGGTTTTGATCTGCTGTCTTTCTTAAGGCCTCTCAATAGGAAGGGTGGAAGTGTGGCTTGGAAACAGTCTGAAAAAATCAATGCAAAAATAAACCAAAATTGTGGGAGGAGAGGGGTTATACAAATACTCAGCAAGCTGCCAAGAGCTTCTTGCGTGCATTGGCATGAGGATACGAGTACATTCACGTGCCTTCTCTGCACTCGGCTTTTAAGTTTTTTGCCAAGAACATTTTTATTCTGGTGAAGTGCGATTTGCAGGTGCTTGCTGAAATGAACCCTGGTGGTGACCTACATAGTAAAGAGTTCTTTTCACTGATAGCTGACTCAGGTTGTCATCAGCACTGTGTCTCAACTGATGCATAGCCTTTGATGAAGATAGAGCAGTCTAGTCTGCAATGTTATTAGTGCTGCTGGTAACATAGATGATAATGCTACACCTTTTGACATTTACAAGTGAAACAAAGTATTATGTCCTTCATTTATGACTGTGAGGACAATGAGACTTAAAATAGGATATGGAACGGAGCCAAAAATGGTTTAGAAGTTAGTGCAGAGGAATTAGAATTGCTTTTTACAGAAAGCTGCAAAATGCATAAATGTTGATCCACCTTGACTTAAAACTGCAACTAATAGACCTATTTACACAGGTGTCTAGAGATTCTTGCTGTGGTTAGTAAACAAGTGCTTAAAGCTTTGGAATGCAGGAAAGCTATATGGATACTAGTATACTGGGCCAGACTTCAGACCTTTAAAGTAATAGACAGATACTATGAGAAAAGTCCTTGCAAACAGAGCTAGAAAATTGAAGAGCTCCTTGTATTCATGAGGTTGTTAGAAATGGGGAAATGGTGATAAAATGAAATCACATAGGCTATTTCTACTTTGTGATAGCGTAAGTTTTGGACTTTCGTCTCCTGCCTTTAGATACCCACAATGAAGACGCTGACATCTGGTGGGCCACCTATTTCTGTTTATAGAAAAGAGAGAGAAATATGGGGTTTAAGTCTTGATTCATCTCACCTAGCTCAGATGCCTACTTCAGGACTAGATGAATCATGCCCTAGCAATGCCTCTGGGATGTGATGAATCACAGTCTCCATGTTTTGTCCCAATCCTCCAAGGACACATTTTTGTAAAAATGTAGGAAGCCACATGCTTGTGACATTGGCTTTGAGGGATAAAACAGCTAGCTTCAAGAGACATAATGTATAGATTAAAAAATAAACAAATAAAAAATAAGGAAAAAAACTTGAGGCAAGCAAAGATATCTGATACACACTAAATCCACAAAAACTCTCATCTAAGTCCTTTGGGCTGAATGCTCAATAGTTGGCTTTGAGTTCCTGAGTTGTTTGGTTTTGTTTCTGAAACTAATTTGTGTTGGGATTTGCTTTAACTCCTGATGTCTATTCCTGTCCTGTTTCCAGCTGAACTCAAAGTTTAGCAAGCTGAGTGTCTCACATGATCAAAGCTGATCACCAAAGTTTCAGGAATGGTCTTTTTGATGTCTCTGTTCTTGGTTTGAAGCATTGTCAATGGGACTTTCAGAGAACAACGGCCTTTGTCCTGGCCCCGTGTCAGCTCGTCATGTGAACTGGTTGGGCATTGATATGATCAAGCTTTTCTGACAGATTTTAAGAAATTAAGAGAAATCTTAAGTTTGCATATCTCAGTACAGGTAGGAGCACAAGTCTGACGATAATACAAAATGAATGCTTGGGTGGAGCACATTATCTTGAAGGCAGTGTTCACAAAAGCACAAACATGAGAATGCAATACATAACCAAACATAGATCAGCAGGAGGATATGCATTTTCCCTAATTTGCTGAAGTATTGTAATTGCTGCCAATTACATCCTGACTATTCCTGGTCTGCACCTCATATAACTGATGGAGCTGTGACAAGTTGTTTGGTATGAATAATTGTTTACTAGAGAATATGTCAGACAGCTCAATTACTTTTTTGTTTTAGCTCATTTTGAGCCTCCTTCAAAACTTGAAGCTGGTGTCTGGAAACACTGTGGTGCCTGCCATCTGTTTTAACTGGGCAAAAATTCAGATTTTTCTATATTTTACAAGTAATTTTGATGAATCTGTTGCAAATCTGTTACACTATGAAATTTTATCTATTAAAACCATATGTTGCCTCTCTAGTAGATCTTCTGCTCCTGCATTTATCCTGCACATCCTACTTGCCCCTTTGGACTCTTGGCATGACATTATCATTCTTTCAATCACCTGGAATTTCCTAGGTAGCCCAGGATTTAATAAGTATTAAGATAAGTGAGCCAGAGAGTTCCTCAAATGGTGCTTTTAGGAATTAGATGCAAGTTTTCCCTGCCTATTCATTTAAAAATTATTAAATGCAGTAGCTGTTTAATGTCCTTTGTCACGAATAGCCTAGAAAGTACTTCATCATGCAAGAATCATCCTCTGTGATCTCTCTTCATTTCAAATACAGCATGGAAATGTTTCATAAAGACTTCTACTTCTGCACTATTGTGAATAAATCTACCATCTCTGTTGAGCAATGAGCCTATACCATTGTTAGAATTTCACTTGTTCAAAACAGACTTCAAAGACAATTTTTTATTGGACTCAGTCCTGCCATCCACAGAGTCTTCAGTCATCTTTAGCTTCTGTTATCAGTTTTTTACAGATTCAGTGCTTTAGATTCCCAAGACACTGTGCAGTCTAGAGAAAATAGAAACAAATTGTGAGGGTAGGCAACTCATATGTGGGAAGAGAATAACAATTTGGGAATTACAATCCATTGCAAGGATTTCACCCAGTCAGGCTTTGCATTTTGTTTTGCACCAATTGCATGTGATTTTTCCTGTCACTGAAGAAAATTCAACTAATAGCTTACTGAAAATGAGTCTTTGTAGATCAAAGGCATGCACAGATACTCTACCTTGATTTTAGAAAGGCTTTTGGGATTCTCCAATGACAACATTATATCCTAGCTAAAAAACTTCATGGCTTGTGTGAATCTAGATCCAGAACTGTTTTGAAAACAATACTGAAAGAGTATTTATCAATGGGACACTGTCAAAATAGAAGGATTCATAGATCAGCATCTGTTTCTAATCCATATGCTGTTCAATAGTTTCATTAATAACTGGGATGATGGAGTACAGAGTATGGTTATTAAATTTGCAGATGGAGCCAAGCTGCAGATGAATATACTGACAATCGTATAACAATTTAAAGCGATCTTGACAAATTGGAGATTTGATCTGAAAATAATCAGATACTCTTCAATGAGAATACATCCATTAGCCAGGAGTTGTCTATTTTGTAGACAGGATGGATAAAAGTAATTTAAAGAGCAGTTCTGCAGGAAAGGATGTAGGGGTTAAAGCTGGCCATACAGTGGACTAGCTCAACATGATTCAACAATGTCATATTGATGAAAAAAAACCCAGAGCTCTTTGGGATCAAATGGAATTTATAACCCCAAGTGTAGCCTGAAAGACATGAAGGAATTCTTCCTATTGATTCAGCATTTAAAGTCTTCATTCAGAGCAATTTTCCAATTATATGTGGACCAGTTGGAGAGAATTCAGTAGAGAAAAATGAGAATGTTCGGGAGTCTAAAAATGTGACCTATGAAAAATGATTGAACAAATTGGGTTATTTAACCTGGAAAGGAGAGGACTGCAGGGACAAAACAATCTTCAAATACATAAAAGGTGGTTGCAAAGAGAGGGAATAATCCATTCTTCATGTTCTATGCCTAGAAATAATGGTATAAACTGTAGCTTAATTGGTAGGAGAGTGAAGCACTGGAACAAATTGCCTAGGGAATTGGTGGCATCTCCATCTTTTAAAGTCCTTAAGAACAAACTAGTGAAATATCTGTCAGAAATGACACTGGTATAATTGTTCTTGCTGGAGCAAAGCGATAATAAACTTGATATCTTGAGGTTCCCTCCAGTTCTGTGCCTCCAGAGAGTTATTGGATATAAAATACATCTTGATGGAGGGATGTAAAAAATTCTACAGTTCTGATTTCAGTAACCGAAGTAGCTGAAGACACAAGAACTAGAAAATCAAGTCTACTAACTCTAAATGTGAGAGATGAATTTGCACTAAACTTCCTGGTCCTCATTCTTAAATGTTGATTAACCTCTATGGATTGTAGTTTATCCATTCATGATACAAAATATAAAACATGGAGATAGTACTTAACACCATAACAAAACTCCAGCTGTAAAATTACCAAATATCATACCCATTTAAGTATTTGTTGCAAAATACTTAAATACAGCATCTGGCCATAATATTTTAACAGATTTCTAAATAATCCACCAAAAATATTGTGAATTTTCTTAAATTAAGCAAAATTGAAGAGTGCACTTTATGTGATTTAGTTATTACAGAATATTTTTCCCCCAAGAATAACATGCAGTGAAAAAAACCCAAAGTAGAATAATCCTTCAATATGTTTTATCAGTTTATCATGAATTTATCCTGTTTTGCATAAACGGTTGAAGCAGTAAAATGAAAAAGCAAGGCCTTGACTATAAGGGAACAACCATAGAATTCAGCAGTTTTCTTAAGTAAAATGATGGTAAAGTGTGAAGCATTCAGTCTCTCGTGTTTTAGTGTTTACAGGAATAAATGGAAATAAAACAGAAAACAATTTGTAAGTGGTATAGATGGTTATGAAAGAAGTTTGTTCCATACTTGGGCAGTCATGAAATAAAAAAGTCAATCAATCTGACTGGGTGAAGAATAGCTAATTCAAAGTGAGCAGAAGCACAAGGACAGGTTTCATTAAAATCAAGGTAGTGGAGCAGAGAAACAAAGCCTGGTGGAATGGATACAGAGCAGGGTGGACCACAATGGGCTTGTGTTTTCTGATAAGGAGAAATGACAGTTTTCTTAGCTAAAACCAAACTACTCTGAAGGAACAGAAACAATTTCATTCAGGAAAAAAACCAACCCAACAAACAAACAAACCAAATGCCCCTCTAAATTTAAAGCATCTGCAGATCATAATCTCCAAGAAACATTAAGATTCAGCAGCAGAAATATGGTTACTTTTTAGTAACCATAAGATGTGTTATAAGATTTGGAATTTGTATTTTCCACCTGGAAAAAAAAACAACCTCTTTTTCCTGTTTATTGAGACTAAAGAAATGTTTATGTTATAGAGGCTTAGATAATCAAGCTAGAATAGATCAATCTGTGGTTATTTAGCTGGAGTTCTACAGCACAGGCTGTATGACTAAATAAACAAATTCTTGTTTAACTACAGTGCCTCTCAGAAAAACATTGAAGCTTTAACTGAAAGTTGTCAGTGATAGGTCATATCACAACACAATTTTTGCAATTATTCCTTAATTAATAATTCCTACTTAGAACAACAATAACATTTTATTACCAGTTTGAACTGCCTCACTTCAGCTTGCAGCTATTTGATCTTGTGATATATTTGTCTGATGGACTGACAAGGTCTCTATTATCCTATTGCTGTGGTGCATGTGAGTACTTACACAGTACAATCAAGTTGCCTGTGACTGTTCTCTGTGTCTAGTTAAAAAGGATTGACACATTACTAATCTATCAAAATAGGCCAAGCTTTTCAATATTTAATGCTTCTTATTGGCTCTTGGAACTCTCACTCAACTATTGGTACCCAAACCATATTTCTCTAGATATTGCACACCTATGTTCTTTGCCCTTAGATGTATGATTACATGCTTCCCAGGAGGAACAGGAATAAGTGTCTATTGCTGTACTTTGAGCAAAGGCTCAATGAATTGGTGAATGCCACCAGAAGATTTTTATTCTTATACAGATCACTTGTAAAATGTGAAAATACAGTTCCTTGCATTGCTAACTCTTGAATCAACTCAGAAATGTAGATCACAATGCCGGAGCCATGTTTTGTGGTGTAAGGTACTGCAAAGTATGTACCATCACAGTCCAAGAAATTGAATGTTTGAGTATTCAGTGCATATTCAGCAGATACTGTGGAAATGCCCTTAGCTTCAGCCATGCTAAGGCTAGAGCAAATTCAAGTATTCATTTGCAAAATCCCTGACAGATGATTCAGTTACAGGTATCAGAAGTAGGACAGCCATACAATCTCTGCTTATTCTAAGGCCAGATTGTTCTCTTCTACTTCGTGTCTGGCAAACAGTGTGACCTGACCACATGAGAAGGGACTCTCATTTTGTACACTCCCAATATCAACAGGATAAGGAAACTAAAACTATAGGGAAACTATACACAATCAGCCTTGCTTTGAATAACCGATCATTTCACATCCTAATTGATTGGCCAGGTGCTGATGTCTCCCAGCATGACCATAATGTGACCTATTAATGACTGCCCCCAAATAAATCACTGCTTGAGATCTTTCTGAGTAGCCTTGTATTCCAGTCCTGCATAAAGCCTTTTAACTCGCTGAATCTGTAGGGCTTAGAAAACCTGTCTTCTGACAGTCACACCTTATGTAACTATATGAATGCACATGGCTCAATCCTAGCTGTTGTTTGCAACCCAAAAATGATAGCAAGTAATCACACTGGGGTACTAATGGGCACAGAGGAGATAAATCATCACTTGGACACTGTGTGACTTTACATTTAGCTTTATTAAATGTGCGGTCTGTGCCTAGCTTCCAGGCATTAAAATTACATGGGTTAAGGACCTGTTCTCTTACTTGGCCTTCCATCAGTCTTTGTGCCCATTGGAAATATTATCTGTAATGACTTTGTTTTTTTCTAAATCATTGATTAAAAAATGTGACCTGTCCTAGGGCCATATATGCCCTGGGGAACTACATTAGTAACTTGTCTACTTGGTGATGGTTCCCCAGCTGCATGCTGAGAGACAGCTGAAAGCTCCACGCCTATTGATGAGTATGGTCAGGACCTGGACATGGATACGGACAGCCCAGCCCAAATGTTATACCCTTGTTAAGGTTAAACTGTTGTTATAGTCTTCTGTGGCCAATGAGCTTTGAAAGTAATGTGCCCTAATGGCTCTGAACTTCTGGGGAATTGCTGCTCAGTCAACAATCCCCCTTGCTAATAATTTACAAGGCAACAACAATACTTCAGCTACATGTATTGACACACTGCCATGTCAGTCCTCTGGTGCTTCACCAGCCATCATGATTTATTTGTGATTGATGAAGCAGTGAAAGGAGAAGCTAGAGCACTACTGTCAAAAGATTGCTGAATTTGATTAATTTCAGCATAGAATGTGTTTATTTTCCTGTGTGATGGCAATGAAAAAAGGTGAAGAAGTCAAAGCCTACAGCAATATTTGTTCTGATTGAATATCGCTTGAGGTATATTTGAACCCCAGGACGTGGAGACAGCGTAAATACTTGTGAAAATGGTGGGAAAATGAAATGTACTCCTGTTAATCAAATTAAATATTTTTGGGACCAAGCATTTGATGTATGAATAAGTGCAAAAGCTATTAACATGTTTGGTTTTGTTAGATCTCATATTAAGTGACTGCGATCAATTATACAAAAGTTTGCATTTTTACATGGTAGATTTCAGTAGAAAATAACCTAAATATTCCAGCTTTCCTTTGAAGCTGAAGACATGTTGACATTTTAGAGCTATCAGACTGCTATTTATGTGTCCAACCATGTATTTAGGTATCTTTTCTGGCAGCAAAACTTAAAAAAGGCTTCAGACCTCATTTTGGGTGAGCAGATTAAATGATGAATGGCACCAAATGATTTTTTTTAATGGAAAGAGTGGAGGATCAAGAAAGACCTTTCCTGTGTTTATTCAGTTATTTACACACAGACATGTACATGACATAACCTCAGCAATACTGCAGCTGGAGTTATTTGACTAAGGATGGTGATAAAAAGGCACAAGCGAGCTTTATAAACCCTTTCAAGCTCCCCACCCATGGGACTTTAAATGCAAGCAGCCAACCTGTTGTCATTTAGAATCTGAAAGGATACTATGTATAGGTCATTTATTTAACCTGCATTATTTTGGGTTGTGCAAGCTATTTCTGTGTTTTATATATTTACATTACAAACTTGTTAAGAGATTGTTATTGCTGTTCACAACTCACACTCAAAAGACAGAAAAGCCAGAATTAAGATGGCTAGTAGGGAACATGGTGTGTGATTGGACAATTAAATACTACATATGCCTTAGGTGACAAAATAATTTTGAACAAACAGTTGTAATTATGGAATTTCCATAGTTTTCTGCTAAATAACTTCTGTGTTAAACCATATTTGCTTGGTTTTTAGTAGGTTTGTCAACAGTTCCTGAAAATGTACCATTCTGTCTTGGGGATGATTGACTGGGCCTAAAATGCTTACTTTAGTTGTAAATGTGCTGTGCAGAACATGTAATTTAGTTCATATATATGACAGATACATCATGTGCCTTTTGAAATCATGATGAAAAGATCTAATAAAAATAACTTTATCAGTCAGATTCAGTTTTTGAATAAAGTTTAATGTCAGATTTGATTGAAGCCTATAGTAGAGAATTAAGAAAAGCATGTCTATTGCTTGTTGCAACCTTACTGTCCCTCTCAGCTCATTCAAACTGTGTTCTATACTCCTGTCTTCAAACTCAGCTGTTGGCCCCAACCATGACTTCATTTAATTTTTTGGCAGGAGTGGTGGAGTTTTCTCATACAAAGTACTTACTTGTAAATAGTCACGCTTCATCCACTAAAGGTATAATTCCATTCTCTTCCCACAATATTTTAGAAATTATCTTTGCTTTCCATATGTGATAACACTGAGTTACAGTTAAGTGCTCAGTTCTCATCGCCAGAGACTGGTTATATACTTTGAGTTTATGGTACTGATGGTGGTTGTTATTTGCTCTGTTTAAAGTAGCTCAAGTAAAACTGTATTGCATGAAAAGATTAATTCCCACCCTGCTCCATAGTAACCTAAGCTTGGGAAAAGGAAAGGAGAAAAAGTTTTCAAAGAAGGAAGTGTGAAGTCTTAAAAATATGTTTCTAGACATCCTGAAATTTGATTCCTCTAGATATATCCTATAAAAATATTGAAAACAGTACTACAGTCCTTTTATTTGTCACATTAGGCATAGCACTTTTGATTTATGGTGCTTAGGGATTTATTTGATTTTTAATGTTGCCTTTATCCAAACCAGTGAACAGTGAACTCCAGATGGGTTTTAGTACACTCAATTTACATCTGCACACTCTAATTTCCATCCTGGTAATTAGCCATGGATAGTCAGGTCTAAGGCACTTAAATTGTTCTGAGTGCTACTCTATTCTAAATGGCTTTATGCATGTTCAAATGTTTTATTAGTCAGGATCAAGGAAGACAGCACCAAACTTTGGTCTTAGCTCCAGCAAAAATGTACTGTTTGTGGTATTTGTAGCACCAAGACATAGAATGATGGTTTCTGTACAAATATTCAATACTCAGTGTTCCACTGAGCCTGCAGTCCAAAAAGACAGAATAAGAAAGGCTGTAAGGATACAGAATCATAGGATGGGTTATTAGGGTTTTTTTAAGTGAGAGAATTAGTTAAGTTCTCAGAGGAGAGTAGAACAAAAAGAGCAAGATGAGGCTGGGGACAGAAGATAATTAAGGGAAAGGGTTTGTTGGCAAACAGTATGAAGGCTGAGATGGGAAGGGTGTTCCACCACTATTTGATGCAAACAGCCCAGCAGAAAAAAATCTTGGTGAAATTTATCACCACAGAGAGTTAACTGAGTTTTGCAAGAGTCTGTAAGTATGAACTTGAATCAGAAACTTAACCAAACTGAGTTACTAAGAAAAAAAAGAGCTAATCTGCAAAATAAGCAAACCAAATTTTCAGCCAACTTTCCTGTTTGAATTGAAATCTCTGAGTACCCCAGAACTTGGTCTACAATGAGATTATATAAGTTTATGTGTTGATGCACAAGTAGAGATACTTCAGTACCTGCAGATGTATATGTGCATACATCACATCAGTTTAAAAAAGTGGTTTGTATCAGTAGCTCCTCCTGCAGACAAGAAAATTTTCCACTTGTGTATTAACTTTCAATTCAATTAAGCTAAAATAGTATTTGTGCAGTTAGGTGACTTTTATAATCAGTTTTGGTAGCAGTCCAGCTTGTTTTTAGTCCCATCTTTTGCAGGATCACAGCAAATCTACAGGCTCAATGGGAGGCTGCTTTTGCATTTTTGTTGCTCCCAAAATTTGATCACGGACAGTTGGATTGGTTCTTCCAAATTTTTATTGCTTAGGAATCTTACACAGCTCGAAGAATAAATTAAGCTTATTACTAGAGCTCTCCTACAACCTCCTGAAAATGAAAATTTTTATTTATCTGAAAAAAGAATGCTAAAATGGTCTTATAATAGATATTATGCAGAGGCAGAAACACCTGGCTCCTAATGAAATAACAAAAATTTATCAGCATATGGTGCTGATTCATGTTCATGCCTCTGTAATTTTACCTGATTAAAATTACAGAGAATCATATTAATTAACCTGCCCTTTCTGCAATCAATTATACCTGGGTAAAGTGTATGTAAAATGCTATTATTTAGGTCTGACAATGTTTTATCCCCATTTTGCTACTGTTTAAAATATTACACAAAGTACTGGACTATGTTTGGTCCCTGTGTGTTTAGGAGAAGAGGTCTCAGAGGGTCATTTCAGGGCAACCAACACTACCATGGAAAGAAAGCTTTCATGCCTTCTCTAGTCTCTCCAGGCAGGAATAATATTTACACATCTTCACGCCAGTCTATTTTTTTGAGAAGTAGCAGATGTACATCCATATTCTATCTCCATCCAGTACAAAATCATAAACACACTTTACATTCAGAAAGGGGAAGCATGTACCTTTAACATGGTTTTTATTAAAAATTTAAAGACAGCACTGAAGGAGGTGCTGGGTGAAAAAGCATAGTGCATGTCTCCTGTGTAAGCTATGTTGCAACAGCATCCAAATACCACACAGCTGCTTTTTTGGCTGGCTTGTTAGGAAATGGATGGGGCTTGTGTGGAAGAGGGGAAAGGAATTTCTTTGAAGTGAGGTGCTTTATTTTGGATATATGCTTAGCATAACCCTTTAAGTTGCTTGTCATGACCTGGTGTGTAGGGCAGTGCTGACAAAGTGCCGCATGCTGCTGGGCTATGCTGCATCTGCGTAATGAGCATCCCAAGTTTTCATTGATGTTACACAGAACAGTGGATATAAAGCTGCTGTACAGGGTATGTCAGAGCTGGTACATGCCTTGGGGAAGCAATGTGCAAAACAGACTTTGTATGAGGGTGTCACATTTAGGATAAGTCTTTCCAAGTTCTTCAAATGCACTATGAAAAGTGCATGTGTTTATGGTATTAGCTACTTCAGCGCTAGAGCCTTCCTGTGTCAGAGGGAAGGTAGTGCAAAGAAGAGGTCAGGGTCTCTCTGTATGGGAGATTTTTTGTATAAGCTTTTATGTCTGTGTAGGATTTTTAAAACACAGGGTAGTAGGTATGGGTTTAGAGAAATGCTTGGCTGCAGGAGAAGTGAAAAGCTTCCAAACTGGTCATTCAACAGCACAAAAATCTTTCTTTCCTAAAAGTGTGGCTGCACAGATTTGCAAATATTGAGCAAACAGCATAAAATGAGGAACTGTAGTGCTTTGAATATAAGGCTAGGAAGGTTTATACCAAACCCTTTTGCCCTTGGTCCAGGACAAACAAATGCACAGTTGCTGTTTGCATCAGTCTTGCTCTTGGTGGCTCAATGGAAATTTTGGGGTTTTGAATGGCACCAGGTTGTGTTTGCACATGAAGCATCGAAGGTCTCCATAAACCACTGGATCTGCTGCTGTGCAGGAAGGAGCTGTGGCTGGCTGTTCTTGTGTGTGTCCCACAGCTCGCAACATAGGGAGTCTCTCTAGTTTCTCTAGAATCAAGGGATCCAATGTTTGAGACAGATGAGACCTCTGAGGAATGCAATGGTGAGGAAAGACAGTCTAAGTTTAAGAGACTATATTTTTACCTAGTAACATTTGTCTGTTTCTCCATTTGCTACCCCTGAGCATTCCTGTCATCCTCAGGCCACAGTGAGACTCTGCCATAGCCTTCTCTTTGGGCCTCTGACTTCATTTCTGTACTGCCTGCTTTCACTGTCAGGCTGGTCATGTTTATACTGTATTTTGGCAGGAGCACAGCGGAGCTGGTATGTTATGCCATCTGCATCTGCACCCCTCTATGCCAAGCACTTGTTGCAAATATGTATGTTCCAAGTCATTATGCATCACACACAACCTATGACTTTCCAGGATGAGGTATTAATAGAAAAGGCTTGCCTTTCTAAAGTCAATTAACATGCAGCACCCTGAATTTCCTGGACAGCTGTGTTGCTTCCTTGTTGCTGCTGGTGGGACGCACAGAGTGTAAGCAGAGTGTGAGCAGGCCCAAGAAAACAGTTCTGGATTTTCCTGTGCAAACTGTACCATGTAGGGTACCCAGGAGGATGGAGGGCCAAGTGGTTCTTCTGTCCCCCTGTTCGATCCTTGACACAAAAAGTACTGCTGAGAAGTGGGACTCCAAACATGCAGCATATTACATATATCATGATGGTTATATCTGACTGTGGTCACGGTCATGTTCCTTCTGTCTTTCAGGGATTTTCAGGACTAGAGAAAAGAGATCAGCACCTCCTCATGTCAATTCACCATCCTCAGCAGCTGGAGCAATCAGCAGTGGGTTCTCTGCAAAGGTGAGTCTTGCCACTCTGGAAGGTCAGGGGAAACCTCAGATCCCAGGATTTTCAGTCTCCACCTCACAGCTCCACAGCAGGGACCAGGAAGCTGAGCAGTATGAAGCTGGGGAATCTTAGGTCAGGAATGAGATGTCATTCCTGTAGGCATGAGCACACCTGTGGTCAAGTGTAGCTACTTTAAGTGACACTGACAATGTGACTTAAGCAATACAATCCATCACAGTGCCAGAGAGCCCTTAATCTTCCTTTGGATTACAGTCTGATGCACTGACACCTGTATTTTGTCTGGACAGCTGTCATATGGCTTTGCAAACACAGTTGCAAAAGAAAAGCATTTAAAGATAGGTATAGATAAGATTTAATGACAAGATTTTTCCTAGCTGCACCAGCAACTTAGTTTAGGAAACTTTCAGCTTAATCCCCAGCTGTTAGGGCTGACTCTCCTAAATCAGCTTCAGTGTTCACGTCTCCTCTGTCCCTTTGTTAGCAGCGGCTCCCTTTAGAGCTGTTGAAGTTTGCCTGTTCTCTCTCATCTCTTCTCGTTAAAACTTCCTTCCTGTTCTTACTTGGATTTATATCTCTCTGGCTTAAACCTCCTTTCCTTCCCCACTTTCCAGAACTGGATTTAAAATGTGCAGGTGTCTGTAAGCAGCTTTGATTTCTCTCTTCCCTTCTTTTCAATTCTCTCTAGCTTTTTCTGTGTCCGCTTCCACTGCATTTTTTGGTTAATACTTCTCTTTTATTTTTCATGTTATATATATATATACTGTTATAAACAGTAAAATCTGACAAAACACTGAGGTACATAGAATTAATTGGCCTCAGCTATTCCAAACTGTGATCTTTGTTTACAGACTAAAGAATCTCTCTTACCAATACAAATACGAATGTGGGCTCTGTTGCGGTTTAAACCCAGCTGGCAACTAAGCCCCACATAATCACTCACTCAATCCTCCTCAGTGGGATGAGGAAGAGAATCAGAAGGGTAAAAGTGAGAAAACTCATGAGCTCAGATAAAGGCAGTTTAACACGTAAAGCAAAAGCCATTCAGGTGCAAGCAAAGCAAACCAAGGCATTCATTCACCACTTCCCATCGGCAGGCAGGTGTGCAGCTATCCCCAGGAAAGCAGGGCTCCATCACACGTAATGGTTACTTGGGAAGACAAATGCCATCACACCAAACGTCCTCCCCTTCCTTCTTTTCCCAGCTGTACATGCTGAGCCTGACGTCATATGGTCTGGAATATCCCTCTGGTCAGTTGGGGTCAGCTGTCCGAACTGTGTCCCCTCCCAGCTTCTTGTGCCCCCACAGCCTGCTCACTGGTGGGGTGCGGTGAGAAACAGAAAAGGCCTTGCCTCTGTGTAAGCATTGCTCAACAGTAACTAAAACATCCCTGAATTATCAACTGTGTTTCCAGCACAAATCCAAAACATAGCCCCATACTAGCTATTATGAAGAAAATTAACTCTATGCCAGCCAAAACCAGCACAGGCTTAAAAGTGCTTTTTCCAGGTCCCTATTCCCTATCACATTCTCTCAGTGCTAGGGAACTGGGTGGCACTGGGCTCACCACCTTCTTTTTTTCCCTCACTGAAGAACAGCAGCTTTCCTGCTGGTCCTTGGTCATGGATCTTGCAGCAACAGAGTGAGGAGCTGTGGTATTGCACTGCAAACATGTGAAATAAGGGCTGCCTGGGAGACAATAATGCTTTAAAATCCTGTTGTGCTTCCCCTTCTCAATTTGCAAGAAGTTGTCAAGTTTGCTATGTGGATGGTTAAAAACAGTAGATTCCTATAAGAGGGTATAGGTAGTGTATAATTTTGAATAACTAAGGGTCATATCTGTGTTTAGAGTACCCTGTATGCTCAGTGATATTGCTGGAGCTGAGGGCCCTATATATTCCTCTCCTTCCCTGCTGAGCCCCAGGGGCATCCTCAGTGCTCTCTGGAACACTGAAGTTACAGCCCTTGTCACAAAGGTTATTATTTAAAACCAGGTGCACAACAGCACTGAGTAAATCAGCCCTGCCTTTACCTAAAAAGTCTCTTGCTATGAGAATTGATCAGCTAACTCAGGCAGTGAAGGGTTTGCAACTACTGTCAAAGCTAGCAGGGCCCCCTGAGGCCTGGTAAGGCTTTTTGAGTACTGAGCTTTCTTGCTTGGAATAGCTGGTCCTGTAGTATATACATCCAGACTTCCCGCTGGCTATTTAAGGAGGAAATCAATAGTTGTAAAAATGCCTCAGCTTTCTTACTTCAAAATATACTTTTAAAAAAGTTACCATCGGCTGGACTCTATCTCCTTGCTCCTGGGTACTTGCACTTCAATGTTTATTTTATCCTTGCTTTGGAACTAAATAAGTACAACCTGATAACACTGACAGAAAAACAGAACAAAAAAACTCAAACAAAAGAAACCTGATTTATTTTGCTTTTTAATAAGTTGATGGTCAAGTTCCTAAGCATCAGACCACCTGATATTACTATGAGAACTGAAATGAATGCCTGTCATTTGAACACAGAGGTAATGTGCTCTCCTTAATAATATCCAGTTACTGGAACCTCACAATATTGCCTATCAAAGCTTTCACAATGCAAAAAGAAAAGCAGAATATATTCTTAGTTATGAGTTAGGTAAATTAAAATAAAATCAATTTCATTTCATCAATGTATATAATTCATTTTCCTCTAAAGGCTTATCAAATGGCATTTAGCCCGAATAAGTCTAGTAAGGCCCAGTGCTCGTCTGTGACATACTCTAGTAACTGAATTGCAGTAGAGATTGCGTGAGATCCTATTTTCAAGAGAAAAATGGCCTGGCTAAAAGGATAATTACTATGCTAAATATTACTTCTCTTCCTGCTTTCTGCAAAAAAAGCTGGGTAGCAAAGTGATTGGTGTATAAAATGTGTCTGCATATGAGAAGACAGAACTAAAACATCGGTGATAGGTAAACTTCATGCTCAGTATGTAGTGTGAAAAGACATTAAAATACTGCAAAACAAAATGCTCAGCTAAGATGCTGTCTGTCACTTTACAAAGAACCATAGTACATTAGCCAGGTTTGCAGGGAATTACAAATGTCATTTAAAAGTCACACACTTCATCAGTACATAATAAAGTTTAAAAGTAAAAATAGAACTTCTTTTTTGTCTTTCCCATTTTACTATGAACTCCCTACATTGGCAGTTTTCCTTCCCCAAACTTTCCAGTTGACCTTTAAGGTTAAACATTCTACAAACTTTATATGTGGACTAGGAGGAATCTGCTCTGAGGAATTTAAAGGATTTTCAGCACTGTTATTGCTTTGTTATGGATCAGCTGAGATGGATGAAAACTGTGTTGGAATTACACGTGAAGATTTGTTAAAGCTCAGCCTGAACAGCAGTCAGTGATCACTGGTAAGTCAGGCATATACAGATGTGGATGGCTAGTTCATCTGCTCAGGCTCATCAAGCCTCACAATGACTGTGGATAGTTAGCAGGTTGTGGTATGGTATTTGGAGCACCTGTCCTAGCACAGGAGAGAGTGTATTCAATTGAACTGCCTGGGTGTGACGTACAGCTAAGGTGGGTGTCACTGACAGATCAGGATCTCCCTCCTCAGAAGACAGAACAGGTCTGATCCCTGTAAATAGCATTAACTTCAAGATTCTCTGGAGCCATACAGGCATTCAGCAATCAAGCCCCATATGACACGTACTTTATTTATTAGAGCAGTATGTTAACATTTTTATTATTTATTGAAGCTCATCTGTAACTAAGCAAGTCTGCATAATAAAACTCTCCTGCAATATGTTGTTAACAGGCAAAAACAAGCCTTTCAATATGTTATAGGTAACCTCTACCTATAGTGCTTCACGCTGTTGAAAGTGACAGCTGGAACATGGATTAAATCACACCAGAAAATGACCCACAACTTGCAATTATTCATGAAGCGTTTATGATACTGGAGACAAAGGTCACTGAATACTAGAGGTCTATTTTTGCCTAAGTCTGTCCCACCAGCTGTGGGATGCTCAGATTTTTCATGCTTACCTGTAAATTTCATGCCTTTATCTGTACCGCACTGCTTTAAATACCACCGACCAGATGCTGGCTGCTTATGCTCAATAATGAGACAAGATTGCAGGGGACAGTTGGATTCCTGATGCTCATATTGCCCCAAAACACTTCCAAGCAGCAAACATTTGGGTAAGAAGTAGAGCAGTCACATTTTAGCCTATTGATTCCTGGGTCAAAAGAGCTTTCTGCTGGTCTTTCTTCCACCATGCTTCCAGTCCCTGCTACCAGGGAAGTGCTTTTCTGCATACTTTCTCCAGAGAGAACAGTATAAGAACTAGCTCCTCATGCAGCTGACCAGTAATCAGATTTCCATAGTTTTGTTGGGTTTGATGACTACTGATCTCTGGGAGTCAAACAGAAAATTTTGGTTACATTTTGTGATGGGTTGACCCTGGCTGAATGCCAGGGGCCTGCCAAAGCCATTCTGTCACTCCCCCCTCCTTCGCTGGACAGGGGAGAGAAAAATATAACAAAGGGCTTGTGGGTCGAGATAAGGACAGGAGGGACCAGTCACCAATCACCGTCACGGGCAAAACAGACTCAGCTTGGGGAAAATTAACTCAATTTATTACAAATCAAGAACAGAGTAGGGTAATGAGAAATAAACCCAGATCTCACAACACCTTCCCTCCACCCCTCCCTTCTTCCCAGGCACAACGTCACTCCCGGCTTCTCTACCTACCCCTACCCCCTCCCCCAGCGGCACGGGGGGACAGGGAATGGAGTTTACGTTCAGTTCATCACACAGTATTTCTGCTGCTTCATCCTCCTCAGGGGCAGGAGTCATCACACTCTTCCCCCGCTCCAGCATGGTGTCCCTCCGACGGGAGACAGTCCTCCACGAACTTCTCCAACGTGGGTCCTTCCCATGGGCTACAGTTCTTCACGAACTGCTCCAGTGTGGGTCCCCCATGGGGTCACAAGTCCTGCCAGAAAACCTGCTCCATGGGCTCCTCTCTCCACAGATCCACAGGTCCTGCCAGGAACCTG
>JANZLQ010000079.1:59248106-59271657 GCA_026212715.1 Elanus axillaris | reverse complement strand
CCATGGTCTTCCCCACGGGCTGCAGGGGAATCTCTGCTCCGGCGCCTGGAGCATGTCCTCCCCCTCCTTCTTCACTGGCCTGGGTGTCTGCAGAGTTGTTTCTCTCACATGTTCTCACTCCCTGGCTGCCATTTCTCCCTATGCCACAACTTTTTTTCCTTCTTAAAAATGTTATCCCAGAGGCGTTACCACCATTGATGATGGTCTCAGCCTTGGCTAGTGACAGGTCCATCTTGGAGCCGGCTGGTATTGGCTCTGTTGGACACAGGGGAAGCTTCCAGCAGCTTCTCACAGAAGCCGTCCCTGTAACCCCCACTACCCCCGCTACCAAAACCTTACCACAGAAACCCGATACACATTTACTAAAATAAAATTCTACAAAACTTTCAACTCACTTGATTTTGCTAAGCAGCAATGACTTGACTCTGCCTTAAACTGCTGCAGAATGAATAATTTGTCTTTGATGATCTAGAGTTTCTGAGATGCTTCCTTCCTTCTTTGCCTAATGTTTCATTTGGGTGATATGCTTAATCAATGTTTGCTGATGTTTATGGTCTAATGCATACTGACAGCAGGTGCAGAAAAAGTAAATCCCCATCTGTATAAAAATCTTGCTGAAATTCAGAAGCATGCTGTTTCACTGTAATTTTCGTAGACAGGTGATTTTTCATGGTACCTCCAGAAGGTTCCTCCCAGCTCCCTGCTGTTACCTCTGTTTTCCTACCTGCTGCTATCACAAGTTACGGCTTTGTTGTCCTACATGAGGTGCCATTTTTAAGTATATCTACTTGTTTTTTTTGATGGACTCTCCCTTGGATTCAGTTCAGGTACGTGCTTCAGTTCCATGGTTTGCATCATGACTTTGAGTGTGCTAGTAGACAAGTGGCCTCCTTTGAAATGCTCTTGCTGTTCGCTAGGACAAGGGGATGTCATGACTAAGGCTTTAAAACAGGAGTGGAGATCCTGCATTCTGGGGACCAGACCTTCTGACTGTTTCATCTGGTTTCTAGCAAGATCTGGTGCATGGTGGTAGCTTTTGGGGAGAGTTCTTTTTATTTTTTTCCTTGCTATTGCTTAGCAGTATATTAATGAGATACAGTTAGGCAAACTTCTCTATGCTACATGAACTTTTGTCCTAAAACTTGGATCAGTGGGTTGAAGATTAGGGACAAGCAAAAATTATAACAACTTGTTTCTAAAAATGGGGAACTCTGTGTAGCTGCTTATTTTACTGTTTTTTAAGGGTCAGGGTTACTCTCCTGCCCCTTTTAATATACCCTCAGGAGGTGGAATGGCTTCCTTGCTTTGCCTTTTTGTCTGAGGAAACAGAAAACTACATGATTTGTATAAGGTAATTTATGGTCACAAACTGCTTGAATATGTGTTAGTCTTCCTCATAAATGATTTTGAATAATTTGGGTTAGTGTTCTTAGAGGTCAATGAAGATCTGAGCCACATTATACAAGTGCATAATCTTCCCTTAAAATTTTTAACTTAAAGGGAAAAGAGAAAGGAAAATAAAAGGCACAGTTTTATCCACTGTGATGAAGCATTACTGGAATCAGGAAAAGAGAACTTGGGTCCTAGCCAGGTACAATACACTGGACCATGTTATCGCCTAATAGTCTATTTCTTAAAATTAAATAATCTGATACCCTTCAAGAAGGACCAGAAAAAGCAAAATATAAGGAGATACAAAAAAAATGGCTTAACAGGAAATCTACATAGGGTCATACTTGTAGATTTACTAAACAAAGTAATATGATATTGCACCAGATGAGTTATGGGGGAAATTTTCTACATAGAGCAGGAAAGCTCTAAATTCCATGTTAAAAAACCCAACCAACCAAACAAAATATGCCCCACCAAAACACAAAACATTGGTACTTTTCAAACTGAACAGAATATGAAAAAAGAACAATTACTGCTTAGGGGATTTTTTTTGGTTGGTTGGTGGGCTGAAGGGCTGGGGTTTTTTTTTAATAATATAACTGTATAATTCCATATACAGTTTTGAAAATCTTGAGCTATTTTATCTGATTTTCAGGTAAAAAAGCTAGGGAAAAATTAGATAAGTTGAGCTACTGGTTTAAAGACATAAAATGAAAATCAGAAAATAATTAAACCAAGCCACATGAGAATAATCTCAAAGCAAGCTGAAGCTAAGCGAATAGTAAAGTCAGGCTCAGCTGTGCCTATACAACAAAGGGAAAGGCAATACAGCGGGGAAAAGCTGTGGGAAGATATGCAATAGAACATTATCCATTACAGTTTGCCAGAGAAAAATGAGACCCTGTGCTGCTAGGTTTCTCAGAAAAGCTTTTGGGTAAAAATCAGCAACTAGCAAAAGCGAATGCCTTGCTATCATTATTCTGTAACTGTTTCAAAGGCATTGGTAACTAGAAGATGTCCTCAAGAAATGTGGGATTGAATGCCGGTTTAACTGAGGCTTCCCTTGTAAATTAACAGTCTTTTGTCAGGACTCCAGTTAAAGAAAAGAAATGGAATGGAAAGGTTATATTGCTAACCAAGCTGGAGAGAAGACACTGAATAGCGGTGATTCTTTAAATGTTAAAAAAGTTGTCTCAGAGCACTCATAGTATACCAGATGGTGATACATGGAAATTAAAGGAAATGTGACTATGAAGTTTTCAGTCCTTTTGCACAAGCAGCCGGGAAATTGTCCCAGTTTTAGCAAGAAAGCAGATGGCTGCAGAGGGTGAAGACAAACACTAAGCTGGTCAAAATTAAAATTAGATTAAAAGTAGGTAAGATTAGATATCTCTAAAAAGAAACATTATGAAAGATATTAGGAGAAACAGATTGACAAGACAAACCTACTGTCAATAACTGATCAGTCTATCGATTGTACCTCAAAATGTGGAGGACTTTCTGACAGCAAAATAAACAACACTACTTGTTACACTACAGACAGGTTTTGTAGTCTTAGCCAGGAAGCTGGAAGCCAGAATTTTTCTCAAAGAATACTAGTCTGAGAGTTCTACACAAGGTTTCATTTTTCTCATTTAACTTGCAAGGGAATAAAGTAATTTTTTATGATGAAAACTTATTCTATTCTAAACATCAGGGTTGTAAAATCTGACTAGTTATATGATACAGGTCAGAATTTCCTGACTCCAGTTGCCACTATTAAGGTACTTGTATGCATAAAACTCTGCAAAAAATTAGAATTAGAAATCAGAGGCATTCAGTATAGTTCCCTCCTTCAGTTTGTTTTTCATACAAGTAAATTTTAAGGGAAACAGTCTTGCACAACTGAAAAAATTATCTACATCTGTTATATCTAAATGTCTAGCCTAAATGTTTCATAAGTGGCATTTCTTTCAACATAACCTATCATTTCCCTTGTTAGTTTCTCCTTTTATCTTTACCGTCAATACTGTTGATGTTAAAAGTTTTCTGGCTCCCATTCTCATTACTCTACAGTCATTAAATATTACGCCTGTGACTTAATGGACTTTTCCACGGCAATCAACTGTGATGTCATAAAGCAAAAATGTTATGATTTTGAATGAAGAATAAATGATAGGAAAATGGAAATTCAGGTTCCCTAAATAAAGTAAGCTAAGAATAATATTTAAAACATTTATTTATTTTTTTAGCTGTGATATTTTTGTTTTCTTAAGTCATTTCCATTAAATTAAAGGCCAGTACTGGTGGCACATTTTTCACATAGTCATTTTTTGGAAAAACATGGCCCAGCAGTGGGGAGCAAATATGAGGAAGAATTTCTGTTAAGCTGTTTATAACTGAAAGCACAAAATGTGCCAGTGCAGATGAAGAGCTGCTATTTTGCTGCTTGATTCTTATTAAGCAAGAAGTCTGACGGAGTTACTGCTTTTGCTAGAAGACACCCACTGAAATTCTCAAAAGACCTGGCTTCAATGCAGTGGTGTGTAAGAAACTCAATCTAGTGCAACTCTTGTAAGCTACAAGTTTTGAGACTTCATGCTTGCAAAACCATCCCTCTGAATGTGAACTGAAAATAGGTGCCTTTGTTCAAAATATGACTTGATTTTAATAAGAAAAGAGGCTAACAGAAAATGGGATTGTTTAGTTGATTTAATAACATTTCTTTTTATTGTAGGTCAGTATTGATCTTTTACTCTAGCTATAAACTCTGTGTGTCTTGCATTTTATTTGTCTTACATGTCTGCTCAGTTGACCTTTTGGCACCACCTATTAAAGGTGCTGAAATCTTATTCTGGCGTGGTTTCTGAAGCTGGGTTAAACTGGGTTGGGTAGTTTAGCAGAATCAACATGTGTTACACCAAAGTCAAAGGTCCTGAATGTTTGCTGATAGCCTGATGCTTCTGCAATTGTTCCTTCCTGTCTTCATTTCCTGCTGAATCAGCAGCTGAAGTAATTTGAATGCACAAGGTAAACAGTTTAGTAAAAATAAAATAGAATACATATTATTTAATTATTATAAATTGTCACAAATCAGGCCTCTATCTGTCATACAGCTGTACACGTCATATTCTGTCATCTTCCCAGGAAACATTGTCAGAGTGAATTAACAGGATACGGTTAATTTTGCTGCTTGCATTTAATTGCTTCCTAGAATAAGCAATCAAAATGAGGCGTTGGAACTAACTTTACAAAGCTGCTGCTTCATTAGTGGGTACCACTGGTTTGTTTGTGTGCATGGAGCAGTGAGGGGGAAGGAGAGAGTAGAGCCAGTTGTGCATTTGGGAATTCATCCTTTTGATAATCACCGTCTGATACTGAAAATGCCAGAAGCTGAGAAATGGTAGGAAGTAGAACTTTTCAGGAGGAATTGCATCCGACTTTGGCCATTCCTTTTTGATCCCCAGATATTTTTAACATGTATCTCTAGTTACCACTGCTTTGTAACTGGTAACTTACTCAAGGCTTGTTTAGGGTTCCTCACCTGTGTAGAGATAATGACTGCAGTCAGTCCAGTCTGTTTGAGTTATATAGATTATATTTGTATATGAAAGACATGCATGACTGTTATTCTGGTTGTGGCATATAAATTCAGTTCATCTTATACCTGAAATTGAAGTGTAAATAATTCAATAAAACTTTGCCTACAGCAGGATCTTGCTGAGAAGAAGGTGCTGCTTGTGACCTGAATAAGGCAACCAACATATATTTTCTTCCTCTTGGCTACAAACCTCGTAACTGAACATTTAATATGCTTAGGTTTCCTCAGGCCAGAAAACCACAGAATTTCCTAGTTCAAGATTCTGGCATCAATTCCTTCCTAGTCCACAGTTATTTAATTGTTACCAGAAAACTACTGATACCAGATAACAGTGATCTATAATCAACCACAGATAATGTGGGAGTCTTCACAGAAGGTCTTATCCCTTTTGTGTTAAACATGATATACAAACATAGCATATCAACTACATTTTAAATGCAAGGCTGAGGCTTTACATAAACCTAATCTCATTCTGTTTCTAAAGGGCTGTAAATACTGTTGAGGTGACTTTAAGAGAAGGCCATGGAGAAAATTTAGACCATGACTATCCTTTAGCATGCACCTGAGCAGTAATGTACTTGGCAAGCGCCATCAAGGATCCCACCTGTCCTTGCACACATGGCTCCTGAACTTTCTTGCCACAACAGTAGTCTGGATTTGTTGGTGGCTAGATCTTAAGTGCCTTTATAGTGTTTGGATGCTGGTAGCTAAGCCAGAGACACCTTGCAGCAGCAATAGGTGCCTGTGTGTGTTTGTGTATAGAGCTGAGCCGACAAGGTCCCAGATTTTAGCCAGTTTCCTTGTCAAGATACTGTATAAATATAACATGATCTAGTGAGCTTTCAGTCCAACTTTTTGATGAGAGACATCAGACAGACCAGGTGCCGAGATAATTTCTGAGTGTGCAAGAGGGGGACATGTGTTCTTTTTTTAGTATATTGAAAATATGACAGTGATGGATTTTAATGTCTATGTCAAACAAAACAGTGATCTCAGTTTAGTTCCTTGTGGTCAAAGCTATCATTCAGAACCAGCACTTTTGTTTGTAATTCCAGAAGTGAAATGGAGACCTAAAAGGAAATGACACTTTGGGGATTAGAGTTAAATAACATTCATTCATCAGCCTGCACTTACGCTGTATGTCCTGTGGATAGCAGGTATGTACATTTTTGAATAGAGTCAATCTAATGCAGTTGGCAAATATTAATTGAGTGTTTGAACAATGTTGTCAAAGAATAAGGATTGCATATTTACCCTGGGCTAGTGCCAAAGATGTTGAGATTTGAAAGGTAGATGTTACAGTTCCCTGAACCTTTGTTTTACTAAATCCTCTGCTATACCACACTAGTTATAAAAGCTACTGGCCAATCTGGTGGTGAAAGAGAAATACACAGATGAAATACTGTGCACTGAAGTGCAATCTGTGTTACACCAATTGCACTGACATGTGCTCTGCTGATCTAGATGTGTCAGGTAGCCAGCCAGTAACTAGCCGACAACCAGGTATGTTTTCACCCTGTCTCTTCTCCAGATGTTGAAGTAGCAAGCAGGAAACTGTTACCATTTGAGATCTACACCCCAAAGCCACCCTCAAGAAGGAGCCAGAGAAGTAGGGCTCGCTTTCCTCTTTCTAACCTGTTTTTTTCTGGAAGTATATCTGTTTCTGTCACTCTGGAGAAGCCTTTTCTCTTGAATGTCTGCCTCTATAAGATAAAGCTAATGTCTAGGGCAATTTCCATGGAAGGATGAAATTTGTATGCTAACTCATGATGGGTGTCTAAATTGTGCCTAAAGAATGTTTAAAACAAAATGGCCACCAGAGTGGCCAAAAGCTGCATCTTTGTTGTCTTGGTAGGGTGCTCTAAATTCCTGGGTGTGGATCTCTGCTGCTTCTTTCTCTTCCTGACTCTCCTCATGCGCCTTGAACTCCTTCTTGCTTAAGAGCACAGCTTCAGCCGTGGAGGTGAGTGAGGTGTGCCCACTGGCAGCAAGCAGAAGGAGACATTGTCGGGACACGTACATTTTGCTCCCATCTGGTTGAGGTGGTAATCTTGCTTTCTTGATTCCTGGATGAATGCTTTAGCCTTCCAGCTGTTTTGTCAAAGAATCAAGAATAATACACATATTATAGATGTGCATCTGGTGAGTGATACTTCATTTTCTACAGTGGAGATGTTATTTTGCCTAGCTGGGCTTTGACTTCAGAAGAAATGAAGCACTGCATGGGGAGGTAATATACCTGGAAAAGACAAGGCCACCTCCACCTCAGGCAGTTAGACTAGGAAAGTGCTAACCACCTCTGCAGCTTTACACAGTCTCACATGGAGTAGAATTCATACTTTTTAGTGATGGCATTGAATCAGCTTGCTCCAGTTATGCTTTTGTGTAAGTGTCAAATCATGAGAGAAGCCAAAAAGTTCCATGTTTGCCACAGTTCTTTGGAGTTAACTACAATTAGTTATGCCCCACAAGTCAGTAAGTATTCTAGTAATTGTGGTTTCTGGAAAGTGGTTTCTGTAAATTCTTTGCATTCTTCTTTTTGAAGAGACTGAATAAGAAAGAATTATTGTTGTTTCGTATTTTTGACAGTTTAAATACTCCTTATGGAAGAAGAGTTTACTTCCCTGCAGTAGGTACAGCAAATACCACGTTTCTGCTGAGCCTGCTGTGAATCAAATTGAACCCTGTGCACTACATAGTCTGAAATAGTAACCTTCTCTGCTTAATCTTCATATGTACCTTTAATTCTTTTGGCACAGAGGTTATAAAAGTGCAGGACTACAAGTATTTTGCTCCTTTGTGTGATGACAAGCATAAACACGTAGTATAGTCTGTCATGAAATGGATGGATATTAATCTTCTGTCTAGAGAAGCATGTGGGCTTATTGTAACAAATTTTGAAATATGTTGTGGAAACAAGCCACTCTGCCCTCTTCCAGTTACCATACTTTCTCACTAGTGCTGTCAAAACATGCAAATGACTTATTAGAGCTAAAAATTACTTTCATAAATACAAAGTGACCTAGAAGTACATGCACACTACAATGACCTGATCTAATAGCTCAAAACTTTTTAATAATATTTCACTTGCCTCAGCTTTTGTCTGCCTTTTAAGCTTCTGGTAGCTGTATTGCATTGTACAGGATGCCACATCATAGTTCAGTAAGAGCACCATTTATGCCAGTAAAGCTGGTGAAATAAATTTTTAAAAAGCCATGAAACTATGTTAAAGTGTATACTTTTTTCAGCTTAAACCAAAGAATTTCAGCCAAGGTTTTATCTGGAAAGCAGCCTACTCTGCCTTTCTACACAGTCTCTTTTATGCAGAGCACTTATTTCTAAATGGTTTAAAACCATTAAAGTTTTGAAAAGTCAAAAAAAGTAGTGGAAAAAGCCCTCACATTTTTCCTGCAGACCCAGATGTAAAGATACAAAAATAAAATCTTACCACTGTACTAAGCACTGAGTTGGCCAGAGTGCCTCTCTCTTAGCAAGTCAGTCATGTTCATACATCACAAAAATCTGCAAAGCCGAAATGTTTGTCAAAACATTGTTATTGGTTACATCTGCTCATGTTGAAGAAAAATAACATAAAATTCTATGACC
This sequence comes from Elanus axillaris, assembly GCA_026212715.1. Classification (NCBI taxonomy): domain Eukaryota; kingdom Metazoa; phylum Chordata; class Aves; order Accipitriformes; family Accipitridae; genus Elanus; species Elanus axillaris. The sequence goes on along the minus strand of JANZLQ010000079.1, from coordinate 59,263,079 downwards.
ATCAGTAGAAAAAGGGGCCATTTCTAAAATAACAGCACTGAGCAGAATGTCTGATTTGTGTTTGGATGTAAATAAGTTTGACTCAGAAGCCCTTGCCTGGAAAACTGTTATTACTGAAAGAAAGAGAATAGAAACTGGCAAGATTCAGGTGATAATTCTGGGTTTCTGTGGATGCAGCTGAAGGACATAGATGGAAGAGACACAATTTAGCACTGTATGTTTCTCAAAATATGAATGACAACTTGCTGAAAGTAGTAAAATTTTGTATTTTTTCTTCTTCTGTGCTTGCTACACCCAAAGGAGAGGAAAGATGCTGCCACTGGTTAGAAATGCTGTTTTGCAAAGAAATGTTTTCTGATGTGCATGCCCTAGAGAAATCCTACTTGTTAAAAAAACAAACATAGCTGAAAAATAGGTAAACTTCTTTCTCTGGATTCACTGTTGTTCATTTTAGCTAGGTTGGATGTGCAGCTGCTTTTCACTTGAGGGGGAGTTTGCCATAAATACCAGGTGGCAAGGTTCCTATGGTAAGATCACACTTTAAAACTGAGATGTTGCTATGCAATTTTCTGTATGAAATACAACTGTGAGCTTTCACTCTTTGTTTTCTCTTAGTCATTAGTAGTGTTAAAGTTAGTAGTGTTAAAAACACTGCTTTGATACCACTGCAACTCCCAGCCCTTAGCTGAGGGTTGCTCGGGGGGGTTATGCTATGATTTAAAGTGTTATGTACTGTCTGTTACCACTCGATCTGCCCCTAGGGTGCCTTGAGGTTGTGAAGTGACAGCAGGAATCACTTGTGTTCTTGCAAGGCAGCCTGCTGAAATGAGAAGCTGAACGGCTTAAGTCTGGTTCTGTGATGTTCAGCTTTTATACCTTGGTTTTGGTTTTCAGCCCTTCCACGACACTAGCAGACACAGGTATCAAGATATCTCATTCTTTTCCAGGACATACCTAAAGTTAACTCTGTGGTTCACTATAATTTTGCCTGAGTTTGATTAACCACAGCAAATGGTAGATTAAAAACAGATATTGCCAGGAAGTAAATGCCTTAACATCTACTTGAACAGAGAGAAAAAAGTTGATACTTGAGACAACTGACACCTGAGTCTTTGAAAGTAAGGGGGCTTGTAGCCATGTTGCTTTCCAATAGGCTATGGATAGTCTAGATGGAGTGGTGACCTGGTGGCCAAAAAAAAGACCAACAAGAAGAAAATTGTCAATATATGTGGGAACATAAGAAGATTCTTCTTATTTCTGTTTTTCTTTCCCCCTTCTTTGTTCTGTCTCTTTTCCTTTTCTTGACTTCTGTGCTATAGCTGCAGTTACTTTCTTGGTACAAATGCAAACCTGGATGATTTCTAAGCATAATGTATTGAAACTCCTTATACAAATGCATACATGTATATAACATTTTTGACACCCATTTGGCTTCCTACCACAGAAACAATGTCAAAATAGGCTCTCTTAAACATGAGTAAGGCAGATTATGAGAGAACCAGTCTGAAACGTGGCCTGGCTATAGGCACTCTTATCTATTTAAAATTGTACCAAAGTGGCCCGAAGAGATCTAGCTTCCACAGATAAAATATAGCACTTAACCTCCAAGTCTCTTTCCAGTTTATGAGGAGAGGCACATCTAATCCTTGAACTCTTTTTCTAGGATATCAGAAATGACTGGCTCTCTCACTCCATGCTTTACAACACTGAGACATGCACAGAACCCAGCTAGAAATAAAGAGGAAGTTTGCAAACTTTATACAGGTTTATGACCTATCTGTATACATTAATGTCATTGTACATATTATATGCAACATACTTACAATTCTAGTTTTTATGTTTTTCCCAAATAACTTAATATTGCATGAATGCTGAACTGTCCACTCTTCTCAGTAACAATGCTAGCATCTCTTCTATCTGTCTAACATATTGCATGGAAATAAAGCCCATACCCACGGCAGTCCTTAGGTGTAATTGTGATATTAAGGCTACTGTGGGAGCTGATAGGAGTTCCCAGTTCCCAGGTCCAGGTATGTGCCCTGTCTCTGTCCCAGCTGTATGTTTGGCTGAGATCACTGTGTATACCTTTGTTTCTTCACACCCCAGAAACCTGTCATGGTTTCCACTGGAAGAAATCCTGAGCACTTGGTCCTAAAAGAAGCTGGAGCGCAGTCATCCAAGTTCACAGACTGGATAGTTGGAGAACTGAGACCCTGAACCTAACACTGTGTTTAGATGTAGCTATTTAGAAATGCGGAGAATAAACCCTGTTCTTCTCCAAGGCCTTGAGACCTGACGGCCAGCCAAGGAAAGGCATGCTTGTTTCCAGATGGTTGACTGCTTTCTAGTCCTCTCCTAGACTCAGGTGCTTAACCTTTTGCTTTTAATATTTTTTTTCTTTTTTAAAAACTCCTTAGTCAACTTGGGTTCTGTGGCAGAGTAAGTCGTAATTTGTTCAAGATTTGCATTTTCAAGTCATACTATTTATTAATGTGATATGACATTGCATACTTAAAAATCACTGGTCTAATATATAACTTTACACTATTCAGAACTTAATGTTGTCCCAAAATATATGTTAATATTTAAATGTACATATTCTCCATAAAACATAAAGAAAGACAAACTACAAGCTTAGTGCACATTCAGATCTCTTGATCATATTTATGGGTTTTAAATATCACACTGGCTCATTTACATAGCCAAAATAGTTTGGCAAATAAAAATGAAAAAATTATGTCAAGTTAGATAAAAGGTAATTAGGTCTATTTTAGTGTATTTACCCAACTACAGATCCAAATATATACCGTGACTCTTAAAAGAACATTTGTCACCTAAAAAATTATTGTTCCACTAGAAACAATTATATTGTAGGTAAAAACACTGATTATGCATTGAGTGTTTTGTTTTGTTTTGGTTGGTTTGTTTTTTGTTTTTTTTTTTTACAGACATGCATAAATATTTCTATGAGCCTTCAGTAGTTTATGTTACTATGAATGGCAATGTCTGTCACAGCAGGGATACCTACATATGTATCTCACTTCCTCACACTTGCAGGGAGACTTGTCACAGTAGACAGAGGTGCAGTATCACAGCTGGCCAGCCCGAGTTCCTGCCAAAATCTTCCCACAGCACCAGCCTCCCACAAGCAGTCAGTGAAGGGCAGACACTCTCCACTTCTACAGACCCTCTGGTGCCCAGTAAACTCTTTGATGTCAGTTTTCTAAATGTTAGAAAAGCTAAAGGATTACTTTACACTACTTGTCTTTAAATTTGAATTAATTTAATGAATTATGCTTTAGTTATACAACACTATAGCGTGTTTGCATTAACTGTGCTACATAAAATGTAATGGTGGGTTAATAGCAGGATAATTTCCCTATGGAAAACAATTATGGCTTTGACCCTCCTGGAGCCAGAATAAAATGCTGCAGGGATACGAGAACTTATTATTGTTAACTCCTTAAATCCTACCTTAACAGCTGAATGGAAAAATAGCTTATGTGCTTTGGGTAAATTTTTCATTCAAGAAATTATCATGACACAAGAGTTGAGAGATATGTACATATTATCCTTTCCAAGTCTTCTTTAGCTTTTATGTCATTGACAATATATATATATTCTTTTTTTTTTTTGACTGGATCAAGCATTTAATCTTTTCATTTGTCTGGAATCTCATTTTAGAAGTCATTACTAAATCCACCAGGACCTACAGCTGTGTTAGAATGATTTAATATCCCTATAAAGTTACCCTATATTTGCCAGCAGTTCTAATTATCACATTAAATGCAGTGCAATGACAGAAAAAATGTAGCACATCAAAATGATTATAAATGGTTTTGAAAACTTGAAAACATTCTTTTTGAAAGAAGAAAGTGTGGCTTTTGAAAGAGCCTTTTAAACCACTATTTAAGAAGTCATCAAACCCTTTTTTTCTCAATTGTTGATTGCATTATTGGAAATAATTGCTTATTTTCATTTTAAAGGGATGGTTAAGACAGTTTACTCACCTTAGCATCTCATGAGTTTACTTCAGATTTTTTTGTGTTGTATACCTACAACATTAAAAGGACTTTAAAATCACAAAATAAGCCAACTGATTTTTAATAGGTCAGAATCAAGGATTCCTGGGTAATTTTACACATTCAGATGCATTATTATAGTATTAAAAACCAGACATGTGTTATGGCTTACATGTCAAGTGTTTGTTGAGGGGGTATCTTTTTTATATTTCTTTATATTCCCTCACTTTATGGGTGACCTCAGGCCTGACATACCTCATAAACCCCAGCCCTTACGATGAACATAGAATTACTAATTTTGCCTAGTGTTTACTGTGACATTCATTGCTGTAATACAGGAGTGTTTTCTAAATGAATTAATTTCTTATTGCAACAGTTCTGTGAGTGAAACAGATTTTATCTTTATTCAGGGTGAACAGGAGTTTCAACTGCTAGAGACACACTGATTGGGTGAGACTGGGTGAAGATGCAACAGGCCAATTTTTCAAAGTGCTCCGTAAGGCTTACTTAAAAATTTCCAGTGGATTTTTCCAATTCAATTTCTTTTTAACAGTTTTGATTGAAATGAAACTTTGTGATTGAGAATGAAATAAAAAGGAAAAAGAAAGAATATCTTACATTTCTCCAGGATATTCTGATTCAATCTTTAATTCTGCACTTATTTTGTTTCCAGGTATCTTTATAAAGTTGTATTTGAATCGTTTTGAAATACCTTCATGAGGTAAAGCATAGTAATAAAGCAAAGCATATATTGTTGTTGTTTAAGTAACACAAAGCAGAACAGAAACACAAAGAAAAATGTATTTGTATTTTAACTGCTGCACGGGAATTTCTGTCCTTTTCACCCAACACGACTGCCGCTGTTGCCCAGCTCTAAGAGTTTTGATGAAAGACCCTCAATGCCTGCCTGTTTTCTCTCCAGCACGCTCTTTCATTGCCCCCTCACCATTCAGGACACATTTTCCAGCTTCTGCCACAACTCGGAGAAGAGGCACCTGTGCGATTGTCCCATCCCCCACCTCAGTCCAGTTAATTCTCAGATTACCCTCTCATGGTGCATTGAATCTGTCTGAGTCTTTTTGAAAAGGCTGGATGTTGAACATACCATTAAAGATCACCATAAACACATGCACACTGACAGTGGCAAGCTAAGGTTACCAGGGAAACCTCAACTCAGATATTTCCTCAATTTGGGGTGCTTTCCTACGCAGCCATGCTGCTGTCGCCTACAGGTTGCGTTACAGAACACCAACCCAACTGGCCCACCCCAAACCCTTGCCTTCTCCCTTCTCAGCCTCCATCTCCATGGCTTCTCCTAGAGCTTGTGTGCTGGTCGCCGGGCTCCACGACGCAGTCTTTGCTCACTTGAATTTGTAGAGTTACTAAAACAAGCAGGGTATGGGGTACGGGTGGCGGGGGCCTGGCAGCGGGTGGCTGGGGGGCCGGCCCCTGTGAGGAGGACAGGCTGGGGCTGCCCTGTGCTGGACGTGGTCGGTGGCAGCTGGTTCTGGCTGGTTCCAAGTGGCTTCACAACAGAAAAGGCAGCAAGACGCTGCTGACCACCTGGGCCACGCTGCTGTGCCTCTAGGAAAAGGCAGGTAAGAAAGGGCAGAAAACAGCTTATGGGCAGAGGGGGAGGGAAGAAAAGGAGTGAGGAACAGCAGAGGGGACACTGAGGTCAGAGGAGGAGGAAAGTTGTTTTAACATCTACTTCTTTCCTCTCTTTGTGTTACCCAGTTCCCAAATCAGTAATTAACTATTTATACTAATCGGCAATAAATTAAGTCAAATTAGCCAAAGTCAGGTTGGTTTTGCCCACAACAGCAACTGGCAGGCAATCTCGCTGCCTGCATCTTGACCCATGAGCTTTCTCTCTCAGGTTGTTGCTGTTCTCACCCCTGTCCTGCTGTGGGGAGGGGGTGGCTGCCAGCCGGGGCCAACCCACCACAAGCAGGAGCCTGTTTGTAACCTCTGATGCGAATGAACCACCAGCACGGAACAAATGCACTCCTCACGCAAAGGATTCACTACAGCTGTTCGGTCTCAACCCAGTTGTAAGTTTTCCACCCAGCTGTTTGACAGAAGCATGAACAGAGAGTGTGAGATACTGGGATTGCCTGCAGGTACCAGTGCCGGTTATTATGCCCAAGGGGGTCTCAAATCTCCCGTCCCTGGCTCCTATGGCCTGTAGCATTTTTGGCCCTGTTCTTCTTCATCTTCTTCTTCCCCGAGATCCTCCTCTTCCTTCTTTCCAACAGTTTCAGCACATGCTTATTGCACCTGCCATGCTTCCACATGCTTGCTCTGACCCACCTTCTGCTCTTCTCCTTCCTGTCTCTGGTGTCTGATCTCCACTCTTCCTATGCTCCTGCTCCTTTCACTTCTCTCCAGTCAGTCATTAAAAATTAAATCCAGTGTCATTAAAAGCCCCTCTCAGGCTTTATGACTCTCTCACACAAATGGGTGAATATCAGGCTCATTTCACAGAAAATTTGGGTGATTTAATTGTATACGCAAAGATGTTTCTACTGGTCCTGTATGAACTAAGATAGGTCCATCATCAAATTAGGCTAGATTCTCATAGGGATGGTAAAATCACATACCTGACAGCAAGGTGATCCTCTCACCAAATTTTGGTTCTAGTTCTAAAACGTAAAAGCATAGGACCTTTTTATTAAAAAGCTGTGAGAATTTTATAGTGATTAGATAGTCTATTTCCTCTAATGTATTCTTGGAAACGGCTGAATTGTTTTGGTTTAAAATTCCACAAACAGAAAAAAAAGGTAAAATAAAATGGCCACATCAATAACTACAGAGAAAACATATGGCTGATCACAACCTCAACTAAATTCTCATCATAGAAAAATTCAGCTTGAATGAGTGCAACTTTGCATAATTATAAGCAGCCCAAGACAGACTCTTATGACACTGAATGCGTTGGGTGACACTGCTACCACATTTCAGTCTGATATGAAAAGTGGATCATTCTTTCAATACACATCCCTAATTTTGATACACTTAAATTGTTTGTGTTGGCAAAGCTTAGGCTGGGACAGTAATTCATACAGGCAGCTTTTCTATTAATGTGTATGGCTATATTTTTCAATATGAATATTTTTACCGTATCTCTGAGGTCTGGGAGACACTGCATCCCCTATCATACTCATTAGTTACAACAGAGAAAAGCTATCACTGGAGAAGCATAATCTCTCTGCACTTAATAAATGAAGACAAGTTTGCTTAAGTACTTCAAGTTTATTACATTGTTGCCATAAACAGGCTAGAAAGACAAATGTCACACATGCAAAGATAATTTGGAGCATGAAACCCAACATTTAGAGAGAGTTGCTTGGGAAAGACAGAATAAATTATTGAGAAGGTGCAAATTTGCTCTGTGCTGTTGACATCAAAACTGCTGAATTATTGAATCAACTATAGAAAATTGCATTCATACAGAAAACTTTTGCATTACTTCAAAATGCTTTATTATTATCAAAATATGTTATCATCATCATAATAATTTTGAAGCTCTTACTAATTTTTGCCTGGGAGAAAAACTTGTTTCCTTAATACATTTGACAGTTTAGGTGGGTTTCCAGAATCTAGAATGATCTCCTTGGCTAGGAAACCATCTGGCACTTGCCCTTAATCTTTTCCACAACTCATACTGGCCAGATGAACAACAATATCTATTATTTTCACAGCTAGCTGCCTCAGATTAGCTCCCAACATTAAATTAACCTGGCTTCAGATTTGTAAGTGGTGTTGAAGGATCCTTTCCTTGTACATGTTTAAGAATCTGACTTCAGGCATTTACTTTTTTAAGTGTTGACCACTACTTCCAATCTTGAACATAAAAATGAAACATTTGAATTTTAAACATGCAATGTTTGGATAAATTGAGGGTTTCCTACATCCCTATTAAGTGGAGTTTTTCTTTTAAACTGGCAGTTACTGGTATAAATAGCACCGAAATTTTGGCAGTAACTAAATCTAAGAATATGGATTTGTCAACTTCAGCTCCCAAAACACCACTAAAATACTTGGTTTTAGACCTAACTGTCCTAGTACAAAACTGCTCATCAGACAAATACAACATAGAATAAAAGTCGAAAACTTTATGCTTTAGGTAATATTTTCAGCAAAGTATACCAATGGTCACAGAATAGTACTATTGATGTAATTAGTCTATCAGTCCACAGATGAAATAAAGACCAAATTTCGATGTAGAATCCACTAAGTTTGTACTTACCCCTTATCTCATGCCATGCATAAAGCCTGGGCAAAGGTATCTAAGATCTGGAGGCCAAGCATCCCTCTTGACAGGAACAAGCTTGCAGTGGAGATAAAGTAAACAGAGAATTCAGTCACCTTTAAGAAACCTTCCTCTCACAAAAGTGCTTGTATCATAGCAAGGATGATGGTTACAACAATGAATTTCCTCCCTATTCAGTCTCCACCTGCAAATACAGAACTCAGTTTTGATTTATGGTAGGACACAAATATAGTCAATGAAAAATAAGAACAATAGAACAAAGAAAACTAAGTCCTTATGTCATATGATTTTACTTCGAAAATGGGAAGTAGGCCACAAAAGATGTCATTTTTACTTTACACAAGGTATATACACTAAAAATTGAATGCATCTCTTTAAGCATGTAACGTCTTCCTAGCTTTAGAGTCATGACATTTTGAATTTGGGAGATTACCCTACTTATTAATGGGAGAGAGAGCAGAACAGAGTGAAACTCAGAATATTAATCCTATTTACATGTACAACAGAGACTTAGCTTTTACTCTTTCTGTGAGCAAGAATGTCTGCACAAACAAAACTATAGCGTGTACATACTGTGGCACCATTTTAGGGCTCCCACACAATAGTTGATTTCTCAGAGAAAATCACAGCTTTTCCTCAAACACTGTTCCTGCTCTATTTAGGAACTGTGAGGCCTGGGATAAGGGCAGGCAGAGCTTACAGAAACCTCGTGGGCTGCCTCAAACCTGTTTCTGCCTCAGTTGTTGCCATGGAGCTTTGTAGAGTTTGACAATTCAGGGTAATCACTGGATCTCAAATTCGCTCCCCATTTTCATGTTGTTTTTCAAAGACACTCTGTCTAACATTTGCCAAGGAGGATTTATCTCCACAAAGTTTGCAGCCCATACTAACACTGTCAACCAGGGCCTTAACATTTAAGGAAAGGATGCTGCATAGACAACTGAGGGCATCTAAACTTGTCCAGGTAAGTCCACTACCCCCTGCAGCCTGGAAAATCCAGCATCTGTCAGTGTGCACGTGTAAATTAGGTTTACTTTCTTTCTGTTGAACTGAAGGCTAAAATGTGGTTTTGGAATGCTAAAAACAGTGACCAGAATACACCACAGGATGCAGCCACGCAGGTCTAGATTCTATTTGGCAGTCCATAGCTGACCACACCTCTCAGCTAGACCATGAGGCTGGCTACATAACCACAGTGCAGGAAGGGTCTCAGAGCTTCTCTCCTCTCCCCACTCTATCTGCAGCCAGAGCTTTGGTTATCTCCAATTTCCATCCTGTGTCTGGACCATCTCTTCCTCACAAACTGTAAGAGCTCAGGACTGGGCACTAGGATGCTGCATGGTAAAATGAAAAGTTACCATCTCCTTCTTCTCCTGTTACAGCACTGTGAAGGAACAGTGATAACCTTTGTTAAAATGTGTTGTGAGAAGCAACAGTTTTTCCATAATTTATGAGAGTCGTAACACTAACATAGAATTTTTTATAAAAAAACAGACCTCATAAAGCAGAATGTGAATTTGGGACCAGAGCTCTCAGAACAAGTAACCTTCCTGTTGTATGCTGGTTGGTAAGAGTCCTGTGCCAAGCTCACACTGTTCTTCCCTGCTGCCTGCATGTCACTGTATTCCCTGATACATAGATGTTGTGAAAGTGAGGGAGAATTTGTGGGCAGCTCCTTGCTCAAGGGTTATCCATCAAGAAACCTAGCACCTCTGACAGCAAAAACTGCACCATGTGCTGGCAGTACACTTCCATGTCTGAAGCCAAATTAAGACCGTATCACTTCTACTTGTCCCTGCCAGCACACAGCCTCACAACCTCCCTGAATCTGCCTGAACCTGAGGTCAGGGGTTCCTGAAGTTTAGTCACAGTGGTATAATCCCACAGCAATGCCTTGAGGGAGACCCAAGAAGGGGATCAGTGGGTTATGCTTCCACCTCTTCCTGTACAACCTCCGGATGCTCTGTGACACACAAAGGCCTGAAAAGTATTGGGCAGAATTCTTGTTTTTTACCCTGAAGATATCAGAAGTGTAAATGAGAGAATGTACACATTTACCAGAGGTTTCCTCTAAGTGTGATTTTCCCCAGGTCTCCTGACAGTGATTCATGCAGTGTTCATGCAGCTCCTCAAGTGCCAGTAATCAGGAAAAGTGTCTTTAGCAATTACACTGTTTAGTCCTGATCACATCATCTCTACCCGACAGGATGGTGGCACTGCTAGGACTTGATAAAAGCACCTGCAGCAGGTCGAGGCCTACACTAGCTGTTTTTCCTCCCCTGGCAGAGACACCTTACAACTGGTAACATATTCAATTAATAGATCATAGGTTATAGTTTTCTCAGGTTTATTTCATGTTCCGCTGACTTGAATGGGATATTTCTGTTCATGCATACACCTAGTGTTGCTAGGATTTACAATGTAATATGACCAGCCTGTTAATGCCTTCTGAGATGATCTGAAGCTAATTAGCATGTTCAAATGCCCTTGCTTCATGCTCTGCAAGTGCTATGAAAAGTAAGTTGTGCTTCACATTCATTGTAAAAAAATGCTCTTTAATGGTGAGAGAGAGTCTTGGGATTCATTCTCTTGGGAAGGAATGAAGTGGGTTCTGCTTACTCTGAAGTAGGAAATTCATCCTATCCTAGGGTCTAAGGACACCCTCAGAGATAAGAAGAAAGGACCTTTAAACCACGCTGTATGTTCGGTGGTGCCTGCCCCAGCCCACAGATGAGAGTTGCCGCTATGCATTTTTCTACCCAGTTCCAACCTACCACTGCAGTTGGCATTAGTGGGTATTCCTGCCACTGACACCAACAGGTTGCACCCCACCAAATAAAAGCTTTTGAATTCCTGATCTTGGATATTGCTTGAGAGCGAGTAGATAGAGATAAAGCCCATCAGGTAGAAATTTAAGGTGGTCTTCATGGCACTATAATATGTATTTTCAATAATACCAGATTCCCAAGAAAAGAGCTCTGATTCCAGAATTTACAGCTAGAGCTGGGAGGAGCATTCCAAAGTACACATTCCTGTTTGCCCATTTTCTGCTAGTACTTCAGGTAGACAGCTTTTTTTCCCAGAGGTAAGGCAGAAATATGAGTGAATGAACCACCTCTTACAGAAAGGAGTGTGCTAATGAAACATTTATACACCACCAGTGCAAAAGTCTGGAATTAAAAATTGAAAGGCCTATTCATATTACAATTTGCATTCAGGATTGGCACTAATTGGCAATGCTGTTGGCAGTCTCAACAGGGAGGGCAAGAACTGAGTAAGCATTGAGACTTATTCATCCAAAGAAGTGGTTCTTCCAGGTCAGGCTTAATGAACATTTACTATGCAGAAAGGGAAGCAGAGTGCTGTTGCTGCTGGTAGTGTAACTGTATTATTTGGACAGCCTTGCATTTGCTGGGTCTGTCAGTCTTGTCTAGGGATTTTCTCAGGTGCTAACTCCACTCTATCAGTGTGTTTTGAAAACTGCTTCTTGCAGATGTGGACTTTTGCCTAAATGTGCAGAATCAAAGGGGAGGAATATTCTAAGTAGTATAAAACAGAATTTGATGCAACACTGCCTAGTCCAAAAAGGCAGTAATTTGAAGACAAATAATGTCATAAACCTGATGTAATAGCTACTACAAAACTCAACTTTTTGCATTTCATCCATTAAGGTTATAACATGGAACAGATGTTTGCCCTGCTAAAACCATTGTTCCACCTCTTTTGTCTTGAGTTGCACAGTCCTTCCCTCTGACTTTTCTCTGGTTTATTCAATACACTGCTGCAACGTTCACTTTCTTTGCCTGTTATTTTTACCATGTATCTGCTCCTTTGATTCCTTGCTATCACTTCTTGCTAAAGACCCTGATCTTTCTCTTCAAGGCCCAATTACAAACCCAATCATTACCTTCTTATGTGTCTTTTCATGCTGTCTCATGTATAGCTATGATTTACTGACCATTTTTCTACACCTTTTCATGCCTTTTTGCAGTGTTTCCCTTGTGCCACACTTGTCAATAAATCTGTTAGCCAGTCATTCTTCCAGTCCTTCAAGGCCACACAGAGTGTAAGCATTTCCCAAGCATTAACAACCAGGCATGTAATCAGGGAATTTTGAGATGTGTTTTATTTCTTTTCTTGTATTTTGTTTTCAGTTAGCTGATATTAGAGCACTGAGTCAGTGCACATAGTGAAGAGCTGTACCAAACCACGGGACTATTTTCCTTAATTATAAATTATGCAAAGATTGTGTTTTGCTTTCTATTTGAGCAGTGCTGAACACAACTTGTGGAGAGGAGGTATGAACCTACTGGAAGGAAGGGGAGGAAAGAGATGTTTCCTTCCCTGAGGTGGGGAGGCTGGAGAGGGACAGAGCAGCAGTGGGGTAGGAATAGACTGCTGTGGCTGTGCAGTGCAGAGTGGGTGGCTGCTGTGTGTACTGGGGGAGGACAGAAAGGGGAAGGTAAACAGATCAGGTGATGGCTGCATGTAAAGGTACAGGTGGAAAAAAAGCATGTGAATGGGTGAATGTTCCCAATGCTGAGCCTGGCTCCTGCTGTAACTGAGGTTGGACCACTCTGAGCTACACAGTTCTCTCCCTACTCTTCACTAAATGAATCCAATGCCTGACAGGACGTGCTCAAAGCTTATTAAACATGGACATCTTCTTAAAAAATGTTTTCAAAATGAGCTTCTCAAGTCATGCCAGATATTCTGTGTTTTGCCACGAAGTACATCACTGGTTTGTGACGGTGAAATACAAGCAACAGCCCTTTTCCCAGGATGGAAAATGATGTAAACTTCTATCTTTGCTGCTTTTAGCTTTAGCTCCCTTTTAGCAACTATAGGCAGCATAGCACTCCTCTTCTGTTTGTGTAAGATAATGTTAGCAGAGCACGTGATCTGGCATAGTCTATAGGCCAGAGCAGAACAATACTGTCACTTGGCTTCTGTAACTCTGGGGTGATATAATAATAAATCTCAAGTGCCTTCTCAGATTTCAATTTATGGCATAAATTAGAGCAGTTCAGAGACTATTCTAATATGTGCCTTGCTGCCCCCAGATTACAGGGGCTGTTCTGGCAGCTGATAACAACTGAAGTGTAGGAGCACTTTGGCTAAGCTCTGTTTTTTCCAGTCTCATCTCAGGCAGTAAGAGAAAGAAAAGGAAGTGACAAAGATCTGCAGTGTTGCTTTTCACCACCTGGCAATTTTCTAACACATTGCAAACTCCCAGGTAGGAAATTAAGCCAGTTGTTCTGCTATGAGAATGACATTAAACTAGAGGCAGAATCTGGCTGGAGGAGGTTTGATTTTAAAATTCATGGACTCAGGAATTATGAGTAAATCCAGGTTTTGGAGATACAAGAGCTTGTCTGCAGAGCCTGGAGTACTGAGGAGGAACTCTTTTCTCTGATTAGTTAAAATTATTATAGTTAGCTTTGGAGTACTGTATGTGTATAATTCATTTAGCCAAAATTAGGTTTGGTGTTTCTGCATATACTTCAAGTTTCCTTATCATTAAATGTTGATATAGGTAAATTTCTGAGTCAAATTCTGTCCTCAGTGACTATTATAATCCTCTTCCCCAATAAATTAACTTCTAGGCATTTTAAGGGCCTGATCTAAGTACTGACAAGAAAACACAGAGAACTATCAGCATTGTTACAACTTAATATCCAGCTTTAATAGGTCGTTCAAAGCAGGGAAGGACTGAGCTTTGGAGAATGTTATGTAGTTATTTTTCATTCCACTGTTAATCTGATAGTCCATGTAGTCATTGTAACATTTAAAAAAAAAGAAAAGTTTTTTTCCATTCACCATCTGGTCAAATTACAAATCTTAAAAAGGGGAGACTTGCACTCGGGTTCCTACTTTCATTATCTATGTACTGTGCTAATTAGAGCACATCAATAACTAGTCTGCACTCACATTTCTTTTTCTAGGAAATTGAGATGATATCTGCTCTGTAGTGATACTGTGGGACTTTATTCATCACCAAAGCGCTTAATCTGTTTTGATTTCACAATTGGATTAGCCCAGGGGACCCTGGGCTGTACAGGCATAAGCAAATAAGACTCTGTTGTACACAGTTATAAATTCATATATAACACCAGTACATTAGGTTAGGACCTATGTTACCACTACAGACACCTCAGGGGACACACACACACACACATACAAAAAGGATACTATTTTCAAGAGAATACTTTAACGGAATATTTTAAAAATTGACGGGGCAACTAGTTTTAAAAGCCATTTAGGCCGTTAAAGATGAAGGAGTTGTCTAGGAGGATTTGCAAAAGCTTTCAGGTGCCTAACTGCTGTGATCTGCTTCGGCGGCAATGCCTCCGAAAGCCTGGCCACAAACCCACCGTGCCGGTGCCCGTCTCAAAGTCAAACGCCCGAAGGGACTCGGTTTGCTGCAAGATCGTAACCAGGCGTCTCTGGCCCTTCGCACACGGCAGGACGCTGGCCAAGCCGCCGCGATAACCTGCCGGCAGCTCCTTTTGGAAGGAAGGCAGCGGGGCGTAGGAAACCCTACTGCCACCCGAAACGCCCGCCCCTGCTTAACCCCCGGCGTGGCCCCGCAGCGGAGCGCAGCACGGCCCGCTCTGCCCCCGCCCCGCCGAGGCGCACCTTGCCCGCCGACCCGCCCGCGGCCCCGGCCCCGGC
>JANZLQ010000079.1:59233113-59246762 GCA_026212715.1 Elanus axillaris | reverse complement strand
GAGACTTGCAGAGAATGTAATTATAAGAGATTGATGGATTCCCCCCCACCCCCCGTTGCATGGTTCGCACTCCTTAAAGATGTTTCTTGCCGTCACCCCCAAACCAAACACATTCTTGTGTCTGGTTGCTGCTTTACTTCGGCTCTGTACATAATCTCCTGTATGCCTTAGTTGAGTGGCTGACTTGCCTTTTGTTGTGGTCAACTTTTTAATTTGCTCTTAAGTGGTGGTTCTTTATTCTGTGTCTTTATGCGGCTGGATGTGCAAAGGTGTTTTTGTTTTTTGGGTTTTTTTTTTTTAATTTTTTTTTGTTGTTTTTTTTCGAAAACCCTGAGACTTTTAAAGGAATACCTGTGAAGCGCTGGCTCAAGTTACTTGCAACTAGTTAAGCTGTGGTTACCAGGAATGTTTGCCTCCACAGAATGGCTGTTTATATAGCTCCTGTTTTCCTCTTAATTTCCTGGTACCTCCTCTGTTGAACTGATAGAACTGTAGGACAGCATGGTGAATTGTAACTAAATATAACGTTCTCTATCCCCCCCCCCCTTTTTGTTCTTTGAAGACTCAAACTGGGACCAGGTTCTACTCAATGACCCTGCAAAGGATAGAATGTATTTACAGCAAAGTGCATTTATGATAGTAGTAGAATGAATGTGGATGTAACCACATAATTTATTTTTTTTATAGAGATGTGAACTTGCTTTATTTACTGAACTGAGTAGGAGCTCTGTAGCTGCTGTTAGCATGGTGCTCACTGGTAGGTAATTAATATATCCTGCTTCTCAGCAGGTCTTGTATGTGTGGGCTGGGGGCTGTGCTTACTATAGCTGCGTGGTGGCTAGTTGGTTTGATGCTCAGTTGGCAAGCCTGCAGAATACTGTGTAGAAATACACAAAGGGTGTCTGTTCAGTTAGCTGAACTCACAGCTGTTGGCAGACCAGTTAGCTTCTGGTTAAGGCTGGTTATTTCTGGGTGTGCTTTGGAGATGAATTACAGGCACTTTTTGAGTTGAAAGTACAGGGAAGGTAAGCCCAAAAGAAGTCAACATTGCATTCATTGGAATTTGGAAATTCTATGTGGGCAATCTGATACCTCACCTGCAGTTAGTAATGCTAGAGGATACCAGCATAAACTCATTTTAATGCAGTGGGAAAGATTGCTTTGAATATGCAGCCTTCTTCCCTCCCATTTATTCCCCTCTGCTAGATTCGTTCGGTATCTGAAACCAATCTTTTTTTTTGTCTGTTTTTTGTGCTTTGGTTTTGCCTATCCTTCCATTTTCTTGTAGTTAGTACTTGCAGCTGAATTTGCCTGCCTGCAGAGCCACCTGACAAATCTACCTGTATAATCATAATTTTTGTGTGCAAGGACACCACAATGCATTAGAGTGCAGAAATAAATGAATGCATGTTAATTTAAAACTGAAAGAGCATCTATGTTACTTGCACACTGAAACCTTTAAGGGTAGTGGAAAAAAAGGCAAGACTAGGGTCCAAGATGAACATACAGATTTCAGACTTTCTTTGCTTGCTACCTGCCAAAAGTGTAACGTTGAGAGAAGCGCTTGAAGATACCATTTTCAGATAGACATCCCATCTAATTACTGTCAAATAATGAAAATTCTGATGTTCTTTGCAGTGTTCCGTTTCTGAGTTCTTTTGGTTTTAGGGTTCCCTAGCACTTGATCCTGCTCTTCCAGGTTTCATTTCTCCTCTTGCCCTGTCCTTGTTTCTGTTGCCAACATAGCAGAATTGAATATGTTGTCATGGCTGTTCAGTATCCTTTAGACATCAGTGAAACAGGTTGTCCTGATACCTCTCTTGCTGCTACTTTAACTGTCAGTAAATTCTTCAAAGCCATGACATTAAAAATATTTTCAAACTAAATCTATGAAAAGGTAATTATAAGATGTGTATATTTTCTCATATGTGTTACTACTATATGTGGTATTCCAGTAGAACTATTTATTCTCCTGTGACATTGTATATGACATACTTGACAACTCTGATCTTGTTTCCTCCTGGACCTCTTCTTTAGACTAAACAACAGTAGTGGCTTTAATTAATTCTATAAGGCTTTCCCTTATAGACTGTGTTTCCAGGCATGTCATCATTCCCATTGCTGTCTTGTGGACTCTTACCAGCTGGTCACATCTGTATTGAAGCATGACATCAAAAACCAGGATGCCATACTCAAATTTAGGCCTTGCCAGAGCCGACTAGAACAGAAGGATTGTTTCAGAGGTCTTTCAAGTGATGTTACTGTTTGCATAGCCCAGGCTGCTCTTTTAATGGTTTGTGGTCCATTAGAAGTTTTATTTCTTTTTCTGAGAATGTGAACATTTCTACTCTACCAAAAAAAGTAGAACTGAAAACTTGAACACTCATCTTCAGAGAATAACATCTGAAAGAGTTAATTCCTGGAGGTGAATGGAGAAGGGACTGTCAAGGTGGGAAGAGAAGGCACATCACTTTGTTTTTTTCCTATTATCATTACTTCATCCTGCTGTTCCATAAACTTCACCTTAACCCCCCATGCCCTACAAAACAAGCGAAGAAAAGCAGTCTCTCATTTCACATAAGCAAGAACAAATGATAGTTTACAAGATTAGGACTGTCAGTTACTAAAGTGTTTTTGATGTCGTACTCTGATATCTTAGAAACATGAGAATTAAACATGGCTTTAACTTCATGTGGGAAGTACTTTGCTTTGGAACACCAGTGCATTGTAGTGCTGTGGATGGTAAACACCTGAAATTCAAATGAATTGAAGCAGATTATTTGCCTATGCTCCTTTGAGGTAAGTGGCTCACTGCTGACGGAAGCAGGCAGGATGGAATTGCATGGTGAAGGGCACTCAAGGCAAACACTGCGTGTGGGATGGTTCACCACTTTCCTGACACAGCACTGTTGTTTAGTTTTTTAAGGATTATGCTGTATTCTCTTTAGAACTCTTCTTCTTGGAAAGAGTGTTTTCCAGACTGTAAGGGGAGGAGTTGAGGAAAACAAGCTGAAAACGTGCAGCAGCATGTTTTCTTTTGTAATCTGGCTGCTTCTACATTCTGTGGGTAGTCAATACCAGACCAGGATTATGGGGAAAGGGATAAATGCAAAAACCCCCCATAATTTTCCCATTTTCCTTTCTGTTGTGTTTCTATCTTCTCTACCATAGTCTTCCTTTTGGCAAAAAAAGGTGACTGTGAACAGGAAACATGTTTTGTGAGGTTTATTGAGGCACGTGGTGCCAAATGCCATTGGCTGCATTAGTCTCTTCCATTCAAAATGTTTTACAGTCTTTCAGTCCAGCATAGAATATGCTTTTTTTTTTTTGATGGTGGCTTCCAAATCTTAGTGTTTTACAGGGCAGGTGAGAGCTCACCTGGGTTAATCTTTTTTCTTAAAAAGAGGATGAAGGCAAGGTATGGATTCTTTAACTACAACAGTAATCTCAAGGATCTGAAAGTTAAACTGTGTGTCTTAGAGTTGTCTCTATTTTCCATCTCTGTCAGCTGACCTACTGAAAGAGCTTATCTTTCTACAAACTTTGTCACAGGAACTGGGAATACTCATTGCTTAGCAGAGCAGCAAACCAGGATGAGTAGTCGTTCAGAGAGATTACTAGTTTGTGATATAGCACAACTGTCTTGGTCTCAAATAGATCCAAAAGCTTCTGAACATGCCAGTTCCTAATTACCATAGTGAGTCCTCTTCATTATTTTAAATGTTTAAAAAAAAAATCTCAAACAAAACCACCCACAAAAAAAAGGGGGGGGGGAGATTTGGTAGGGGAAGATACGGTCTTTTGTTCTCGTAATTTCAGTTCTTGCTCTGTAAACTAAGTGTTTGGCACTGAAGTGCCTATTAGAGTTGATACTGTGCTGAAAAGTTGATGAACAGCATGAAAAGACAGTATTTGTTATGAAAAATGCCCACCGACCTTTGAAGCTGATTATTCCACATTTTCTCCTAGTCTCTACTTGATGTGTATCCTGTATTAAAAAAGATTCTTCACTGCATGGAGTGAGAAGTAACAAAGCTTCTTCTGTTGCTGCTAACTCCTCCTGAATTTGCCTTCTTGCTGTTTATGTTGCAATCTGTTGTGCCTTCAGGAGGACTGTATGGTGAGAATTAATTACTGGGAAGCTAAGATTCTGTCATGAAAGTACTCATAGCAAGGTGAAGAGAGTGATAAAGAAAGTATTGCTCTAAAACCTGCTCTTCCACACATTTGTCCTTAAGCATATGTCCACTAGAGCTACAGTATCTCCAGTGTTACAGATTGTCAGCCAGATCTTCACCCCAACAAGACTGTAGTGTAACTTAGGGGAGGGGTGGAAATCAAAATGCTTTGGAATGAAGTAAGCAAAGAGTGTGTGAAGTGATGGCAATGTTTACATGTGCATCCATGTATAATGGAGATAGTGTTAGTTCTGTCAAAGTGTCACTATGACCTAAGTAGTAGGGTTTTTGTTACCTTTCTCTTTCCCCTCCTGCTTGTCCTGCTGATGTACTAACTGTGGGACATGCTTAGACTATGTAGGAGATAGCATAGATTTTTCTTTTAATTGTTTCAGACTTTTTTGTCTGACAGTGATGGATCATTCCATGTTGTAGTACACCCTGAATGTTACAACTACCTAAAGATGAATTGCCTAATTGCTAGAGTGAGATCCTTAGATGATCCTAAGGAATAGTAATGCAGTCAAAATGTATACTTATCAGTGTTAAAATAATTGCAGTGGGATTAAATAAACACTCATCTGGCCTAGAGCAGCCACAAAACTGTTCTTGTGTCATGTGAGCCAGAGAAACAGCATTGCTTTTACTTTTTAGGTATGTTTGTGATAAATTACCTATAAAGTTAAATACTTTACCCTCTAAGTGTGTAGGGCTGTCTCAACAGTCATGTAAAACACTTTCTTGATTTGCTTTTAGCATGAAAAAATGTATGTTTCTCTCCTACTTTAAACTTCCTGTGTGCAGGATGGGCATTTAAGGTGCGTACTTGACATGCACCCTTATCTCAGAAATAAACTGTGGCAAGGAGACGCATGTGGCTTAGGGCTTTAATACAGCTGTGTGCTGTTGCCTGAGGTTTTAGATTATCTGTACAATAGTAATTTTGCAGCTCTCTGGAACTTCTTTTCAAGACATTTGGTGGGTATAAATAAACCTATAAGTAGACCATCTCCCTTTTCACTTGGAGTAAGTGAAAGAAGAAGCAGGTTCATACAGTGAGTTGCATATCTGTTTTCATGTCCCAGAGCTATTTAGATACTTAAAGTCCTCCTGGAAGGCGGTGGGTGAGGACCTCATAATTAATCTTAAAACCAAAATTTGATTGCATTTGCAAAAATGTTTGAGTGGGCCTTTTGCACCCTTTAAATTTTACAGGGAGGAGGACATAGTCCTGAGGCTAATCTTCAGAATCGCTTAACATCTGTATGTACAATAGTGTAATCAAATGTAGAGAAACATCTTTTCTGCAAAGCTGCAGCTCTGTAGAAGGAGGACAGCCTAAGTCCAGCATAGTCCGCTGCCTTTGACAGCATTTTGGCTAGATGTAAGCTGCTTTGAACTGAATGTCAGTAAACATAGCAATGTGGTGCTACTCCTGTACTATGAGGAAGCTCCATATATTGGGGCGGCTCTGCTAGCAGTAACAGCTTGTGTAAAGTTGAGTTTATGTGAAGGGATAAAAGAGTCTTAAGTCTAGAGGCATAAAATATGAGCACTATCAAGTGCAGTGCCAGTGAGAAGATCCTTGAGCTAGCAAGTTGAGCAGCTAAACAGCCTTTTACTGCAACAATCCATGTAATGGAGTAACTTTCCTCTTGGTTTTGTTGGATATTATGCACTCTCTCCCCCTACCCCCAAAGCACAACTGTGATCTCAAAGATTGCCATGTTGAAGCCCTAGTACATATCAATTACTTTGTTTCTGATCTTGCTGTTTGGGTTACTGGGAGCTGGCAAGCATTAACCAGCAATGCTGTTCTGTACAAGGCATGAGAAGAAAATACTTACCCTTATTTCAGAGGCAAAAACCTGAAATGCAGAATTTGGGGATTTATGAAAAGGGGTGTGATGAATCTCAGAAGATTGATGTGAACAAAGTCCTTAAAGTTTTCTATTAAAGCTTCCTTAGGCGGAATTGCTCTGACACCAGGCTGAAGGCTTTCTCTCATGCCCAATACGGTGAAGCAGATGCCTGTTACTAAGATCTTCACTGAGGCAGGTTCTGCCTGTTCTGCTGCTGGGTTGGGAAATGACCTTTTCAGGCTCTGACTTAGGAGAAACACCAGTCTCTTTAACAGCTTGACAAGTGAAAGAGGAAAGGATGAAGAACAAAATTTTTGGGGGTTTTTCTTTGGTCTCTTTTTTTTGTGTTTGTTTGTTTTTGTACAGTACCAAGCACAGTGGCATTCTAGCTTGTCTTGGGAGCTTCTCAATGTTAAAGGTATCACAAGCAGTACTGTCCATGCTATTTATTGCTAAGCCCCTTTAAAAACAATGATATGGGCTTCAAACAATTTGCAGTCCAACCCCAAAATTTTTATCATTTGTTGCTTCAGCCTTCAGATTTGTGTGTTTTTCAGCTCTTCTTGTTGCTGTGGAGTTTAAAATTCTTTTTAAACATGGTTTTAATAGTTGGGTGGTATTGGGTTTTAATATGTATGACTGATGAGAGACTTGTGCTTAAAATCATGAAATGCTGGTAGCCCTTTGTGCCCTTTGTGCAATGATAGAGGGGAAAGGAAAAAAGGTGCAGCTACTTGAGGACAAGCTAGCTGAAAAGGTGGATAACGTGGGGGGAGTGCTGGCAAACAAACTGCTTTGAAATCAAGCCAGGAACCTGTCTTAGCTTTTGGATTTACTGAGCTAAGTAAAGTTTTACTTACCCTTTCCTAGCTGAAAGGGATGGTCTTAACAGACTTCCCAGCTGAAAGACTGTCCTGCTCCAGCCAGGAAACAGTGGGATGAATACTTTGCCCTCCTGAACAAATGTAACTATAAGTTGATGAATTTGTGCCATTCAGGGACCAGTTACAAGTATGTCAAGGGTTAAAGCTCAAGTGTTCTGCTGTATAAATAGCCTGGTAGCCCTTGCCACAGGTTTCTTTACTGAGTGCTTCTACATTTCAAGTGGGAACCAGGGATGAATCCAATACTTTTTTTTTCCTTTCTTAACTGATATCACCTACAGTCTTGAACTAGAAAAAGAGAATTTTTTTTTTTTGCTTTTCTGATCAAACAGCTCTGGAAGTGACTTCCAAGAGAAGCAAAAAAGAAAAGCCATATGCAAGCTAGAAAAACCTCTTCCAAAATTCAGTGTGGATGAAAATAACTTATTACAGGATGGCAACCTGTGTAGCCAAGAAAGATTAATTCCCTGTTGCCTGGCAGAGAAACTTGTGTATTAGACACATCTTGCAGTGTTTTATTGTAATAACTGTGTATATCTCGGTATATCATTTTTATTTAGTTTAATTCCTAGAGAATAGTGTTTATATATGGAGTGACAAACTTCCTTTGTGAGGCCATGCTGCCATGCTAGTAGGGCTATATAATTAATTGCACCTGGACTATTAAGGATCCCCTTCTCTTCCTGAGGAAGAGAGCTGTGGGTGAACGAAGCGGATGAACTACTGCACTAAACTGCTAATTTGATTTTCATTGTTACCTCAGGAAACTTTTACTAGAATGTAATAATGCTGTAGCAATGGCTCAGTGGATGCTTTCATTGTAAAGACGTTATTCAGGCCATATAACAAAAATGTTTCAGATGTCTTTCATGCTGTGTTTCAGGTTTTGTACATAATACATGGCAGGGAAGGGCAGAGTGAATTGTGCCTGATACATTTTGTTCTGAGCTAGCTAAACAGAATAGATGGTTTACAAAATGTTACTGGGAATCCTTCAGCTCAGTTGGGTCTTTATAGTTTTGATAAGTAGATGGGCTAATGTAAACCTTATGGCTGTGTTTTAATCTGTTATCAGTGGTTCATTCCCCTTTCTGTTTGTTCAAATACTGATGATGTTAACACATTACACCACTGGAGGACATCTTCCAAAGTTAAAGATGCCATTGATTTCCTTGGAGCAGCCCTACAGCAGAGTACTGTGTATTGAGTTGGCTGTACATACTTTTAGAAAATGTGGGTCTATATTACAGACTGATTAGCTGAAACAGCAAGGTGGTAAACTTGGGCATATCACTTACTGGTCATTGCAGAGTGGTGACAGTCTTTGACTTTCTTGAGTTTAATTCAGTTCTTGAATTTGCTGAACCACAGACAGTGAATTGAAATTATAGCATGGCCTCAGGGTTGCACTGAATTCTGCTGAGAGATAGTATATATGTTCACACTGAGTATGTGTTAAGGTAGTTGCATGGCATCTGGTCTTCTCAGAAAGAAAACATGAGTTAAAGAATATTAATAGTGGTTTACAGTGGTTTACTCTATGCTATTACCTTCCCTGCTGGCATCTGTTTTTGTGGTCTCCCCTGGTTTGCCTCTATCCAAACTCAGCATGCTTAGTTTTAAATTCTCATCAGAGTTAATAACTAGTGGCTGAAATGCTAAGCGTTACATTCAGACAGCAGTGGTCCTACAGTTAAAGTAGGAGAGTTAGAGGTAGGCTAAAGGTGTGAAAGGAGGAGGAGAGAGGATCAGTTAAGGTATGATGAGGTGCACTAGGGGAAAATCTGAACATAGTGTTCAATAACCTTTATGATTCTAAGTATGCTACTCTTTGCATTGTGTTAACAGGGCCACTAGATAAGAGGGAATAAGTATGTTAAAAATACATAAAAACTTAAAGCCACGCTATCAGGTACTTTAGGTGTAAGCTTGTTTGCAAGTGAGGAAAAGAAGTACATCTGAACTTTGGTATCTTGGTAATGACTCAAACAGCTGAGAGGTGCAAGCCCTGCTGTTACAGCCCTGCATTACCTCACGGCATGCTACCCAAGAGAGCAGCTATGCCAGGAACTGTGGTGTTCTACCTTGTACGCAACGGAGGAATAGCCTTACAGCTGTATCCGCCCTGGTGACTTACAAGCGGGTAGAGACAGGTTTTATAGCTGTAGAAGCTAAAGCACTTTAATTCCAGGTCTGCTTTCCCAATATGACACTCATAAGTAGTGTTTTTTGGCATGATAATTAAGAAGAAAGTAAATTGCAGAAACTGCAGATGACAAATGTAGATACATTAAGTCATAGATCTGTCACTGGAAAACAAAGACAGAGTTGAAATTAGCAAACTAAACATCTCTGAGGACCTGGGCTCTAATCCAGGAGAAGTTGGCAACTTTATTCAAAGTAAGTGTGTGCTAGTGTCTCACCTATAGCTAGTTGCAGTTACTGAAATCTTGCATGCTTTTTAAATTTCTTTAAAACAAACAACCCCCCCTGCTATTTTTATAAACAAATTACTTTAATGCTAGTAAACTACCTGTAATTACATTAATACCTTTCCTTTAATTCTTTCCATTTGGAAGCTTTAATACATTGTGTTGGAGGAAAGTTATTTTGACACTAAAACTTCTTGTGTGCAGCTTCTGCAAAAAGAGTCCTATAGTTCTCTTATGAGGAAGAAAGAATTTTCACAGAAAACTCGTTCCTACAAAATGAACGAGGCAGCAGAAAGAGCCTTGCCTACAGGAGCAAGTGGCACAATGCAAAGGGAATGGATTTGCGGGGTAAAATGGCTTGGTGTTGAGGACAGTGTTCACATTGTATG
The DNA here is from genome assembly GCA_026212715.1 of Elanus axillaris. NCBI lineage: Eukaryota > Metazoa > Chordata > Aves > Accipitriformes > Accipitridae > Elanus > Elanus axillaris. The sequence goes on along the minus strand of JANZLQ010000079.1, from coordinate 59,237,017 downwards.
TGTTTCGGGTGAACTGACTTCAGCTCTAGTCTGATCCCAAGGGGTAATGACCTGGTATACTGCCAGTAGTACAGGAGCTGAGTATGCTTCAGGGCTTGTCAGAAGGCCAGTAGGAGTCTTGCTGGCTTGGGCACTGATGGTGTTGCCCCCAGATCAGCCCAGTTTAGCCACCTGAAGTTCTTGGTTGGTGCCTGGTCAGGTTTTTCTGGTATGTGTTGAGCTTCATGCAGCTGTTGATTTATGAACTGTTTTTTCTGGATAAGCTTAAGTTGAGTGTGTCTGCAAGAGCTGCAGTTGCAGCTTTGGTTATAGTGTAAACATAAAATAATTTTGGTGAAGATTTCTGGCTGGGTGTGGTGTTTTCATCTGTCATTAATCCCTCTGTCCTCATTGATTATTGTTGAGTCAATCTGCTGTGCTCGTCAGAGAATTAACAGGTGGTTGGTATGTTAATCCTTTCTGTTTTGATTTGAGTTTGGTAATCCACCTCCTAAATATCTTGCCTGTCTAAGGCTGTGATTTCTGTCTGCCTTAATTTTTTTGAATAGGAACTTTCTTCCTATGTGCAGTTACTCCTTGGCAGCTTTTTCCTTATGTTTAGGTATAGTCATTTATAAACAGATTTGCTGGTCTCCTAGGAGACAAAGCAATACCATTGTGCATGATTTTAATCCTTAAAGATGTTATACGTATATAAATAAACATGGAAGAAATACATAGTCTTCCCTATACTTTAGGAGATGTGGACAAGTAGAATGGCTTGGCCTGTTTTTGTCTCTGATGGTATTGCTAACAGATGCCTCCCGTAGTTTGATATTGATAACTGAGCAATGTCTGTACTTGTTCAGATAGCATCCAAATAAAGCCACTTAAGCTGCTTAAATAAACCTGTGGGAAAAAGACATTCCGATAACAATAGATAGTTGTTTAAATTTAAAACTAGGTCCCAAGGTTTAAGGACTCCACTGAAACCATGCAGTTTTAGTCCATATACGTAGGAGATATTTGGTCTTCAGTGCGTTAATGATACTTACATACCAGAAACCTTCAGAAGAAACTTCTTGGATTTGTTTTTGATATTACAGAGCATGTATTGACAGAAGTTGTATGTAAAAATGTATAGCTGTGTTCATTTCCCTTTAGTGTTAGGACAATTATGACTCTTCTTTTCCTGCAAGATTTTTATAAGCATAAACAAACATTTTTAAAAGAGCCAAATAATATAAGTAAAAGCATGGGGAAGTTAACTTTGAAGGCTTTTCCCTACAGACATAGCACTTAAAATAGTTCTGGTGACTGCATTTACAAGTGATGTGGTAGAAGGCCTTCTGAAGTCTCTGAGAGGTCTCCAATACATTGCCGATCACTTCAGCGCCGCTTCTGGGTGTTTGGAGTTGTAGCATAGCACTACGCCACTAACCACTAAAGGACCTGGAGAGCTTTTATAATCGGACTTCATCAAAATTATCGTTGTCTTTTTTACTGTATTATACTCATCATGCATTGCTTGAGTGTTCTTACCCACTGACAATTATCCTTTAAGTGTTTTTGTGTGGATGTGTAGACATGAAATGTAAGCCCATGTAAAATGTCATGAGGCAAAACCAGTGTTGGATGTAGGTAACACAGCTGAGTCAAGTCTTTGTTACTTGGCTCTTGGTTACACATAGATGTATCACTGCTGGTTTTGAAGCTTCTTAAATCTTGCTGAAGTTGTCAAAAGAAATCAAGTTCTGTTTTTCCTCTCCTTCCTTGGCTTGCGCTGTTAGTGACTGAAGGGTGGCTTTGCAGAGTCTGGTCTCGATGGCTACAGGCCCAGTTTGCTAAGAGCACCTATAAACAAAAAATCTGTTTCACCTTGCAAAATGGTGACTTTCTGCCTTCCTTGGCTCTGTAAAGCTGGAATCCAGATTTGGGGCTCATGAACACCTGTGCAAATCCATAGTATTTGGTGCGGTTTCCTAAGTGCATCTTTACTCAGCAAAGTCATTCTCAGATGTCCTTTTTTTCCCTTCAGCAAGTGCAGTTGTACTGGCTGTGGGTGGCCAGGTGCTGGCAGTGGTGGGCTCCAGGGGTGTTCTCCATGAGGAGAGGCCAAGGGTGCCCTGTGCCAGATGCAGCTGGCTCCAGTGGACCCACTGCAGGGCACAGCTGAGCCCCTCAGCCAAGGTGGTGGCACCCTGAGGAAAGTGTATTTAAGAAAGGGCAAAATGCTGGGTGGCAGTAAGGAATGTAGAGGAAAAAATGTGTGAGGAGCAGCAAGGTGGGAGAAGGAGGATGCAGAGAAGGTGTTCCAGGCACTGGAGCAGAGATTCCCCTGGGGGAGACCACAGTGGAACAGGTATCTACCCTGCAGCCCATGGAGGACCCTATGCCAGAGCAAGTGGGTATTTGGTGAAGGAAGCTGAAGTCCGTGGAAAGCCCATGCTGGAGCACATTTATCCTGAAGGACTGCAGCGTGTGGAGGGGACCCATACTGGCGCAGCGTGTGAAGGACAGTGCTCTGTGGGAAGAACCCACACTGGAGCCCGGGAAAAGTGTGAGGAGGAAGGAGTGGCAGAGAGGAGCTGTTACAGACCGACTCCAACCTCCGTTCCCCATCCCCCTGCACTGCTCAGGGGAAAAGAAGTAGAGGAGTTGAGAATGAAGGAGTGAAGCTGAGCTTGGCAAAAGGGACGGGGTAGTTTTAATTAGCCTTTGTTTCTCACTAGCCAAGTCTATTTTAATTGGCAATAAATTAAATTGATTTTCCCCAAGTTGAGCCCGTGATGGTAACTGGTAAGGGATCTCCCTGTCTTTAACTTGACCCATAAGCTTTTCCATCTTACTTTCTCCTATGTCCTGTTGAAGAGGGGGAGTAAGAGAGCGGCTGGGCAAGTGGCTGGCAGGTGGCCAAGGCCACAACAGTCCTTTATGTATATAATGATTTTCTAAAACTTTCTAAAAGGAAAGTGTCTGAAAAATAGTTGTTACATGTGTTTAGGTAGAGTAGCTCTGTGCACTTTCAGCTGACACAGGCTGGCAGCAGGAGCCCTGCTCAGTTTGCAAGTGAAATGCTTTTTTTTCTTTCCTGAATGCAGCTCTGAGCTCATGCTCGGTTTACAGTTAAGTGCATTTAACACTTCAAACATCAACTCTGGTAACTGATGCTGGGCTCCTGGCTTCTCAGCTGTAACATTACTTTTTCTCTAAATGTGCCTGGTGGTCTTGCCATGGAACAATGCCTAGAGATTAATTTAAACTTGTAGTAATAGCTGCATACATTATGAACAGTGAAGCTGAAATGAGGTGTTGTCTTTTCTGCAAAGCTATTGGAAGTGGCTGTTGATGTTGGTTTCCAGATGAACCTAGCTCTTCCATTGGAATATGGAGTGGGTCTGTAAATGTTTGGTTGTTTGCAATAGGTGTGCAATGATATGCTGTTCCTTTGGGGAAAAGCTGTACATGATTTTTTTATGAAACGGTATTTTCAGAAAATTGCTTATGGTATGCATAAAATGTTTTTCTAGCTCTTCTCCTCCTGAAGTCCCTGAATGTATATAGGGAAGTGGGTGGTGGTGCTGCTGAGGTCTCTATAGCTGAACATAAGTGAGTTCAGGTATGGAGCTTTAACAGCTATCCCTGTAGTGCTACAGGGTATGTATATCTGTCAGTTGTCATTTCACAGGAAGAAAAATCTGTAATTTGAAAACTGATAAGTGTAAACAGTGACACTGATACTGATTTCATAATACAAAGGGTTACATCTGAACTGTGTGTGTCTCCAAAGTGAGTTTAGTGTGTGGAAAAGTAAGACTGCTTGATTTTATTTAGGGACAGGATAAAATAAGTTGTATTGGGTCTGGCTGAGATGGAATTAATTCTCCCCATAGCAGCCCTCATAGTGCTGTGTTCTGCATTGGTA
>JANZLQ010000079.1:59181868-59219571 GCA_026212715.1 Elanus axillaris | reverse complement strand
AAGGGGGTTGTAGTGAGGTGGGTGCTGGTCTCTTCTGTCAGGTGGCTGGAGATAGGACAAGAGGAAATGGCCTCAAGATGCGGCAGAGGAGGTTTAGATTGGATATTAGGAAAAATTTCTTTACTGAAAGGATTGTCAGGCATTGGAACAGGCTGCCCAAGGGAGTGGTTGTGTCACCATCCCTGGAGGTATTAAAAAAACGCGTAGGCAAGGCACTTCAGGACATGGTTTAGTGGGCATGGTGGTGTTGCGCTGACAGTTGGACTCAATGATCTTAAAGATCTTTTCCAACCTAAATGATTCTATGATTCTGTGAATGCCACCAGTGGAAGTATGGATGACTAAAAAATACCCTGTGCTCTTTTGTGGAGATGTAGATAAGAAAGGGCCACGTTTTCATGAGACACAGCTATGTGAAGGAACCATGAAACCGTTACTGCTTGCTAGGAGGTAGGCCTGGGCTGACCCTGTTAGCTTTGGTGCCTGTAGTTTCAGGGAGGTAAAACTTAATTACACTGGCTTAAGTTTGACTTAAATTTTAATATAGGATATGAAAATGTTGGAGGTACTTTGACCTTATCTTCCCAACAACATTGTCTCTTGCTATTTTAGTTTGTGTGTTCAGAAAGTGTGCATAGTTGAAGAGGAGCAGCGCCTGTCCAGTATTAAATTTGGGAAATGGAAAGTGTTTCTATAGGATGACTTCTGTCAGTGGGTAATTTGTAAGGTGAAGCAGTTCTGTATGAAGCTTTTGATGCTTTTCAGGGCTTATATGAATTTGAGTTATTCTGTGTTAAATACTTCAGTCTTTATTTTTAAATAGCAGTCTGCAATAGCAGTCTCGTTTTTGGTTAACATGGGATGTTGGTTCTTAGGAGTTATGTATTCTTTCAGTTTTGTTTGATGATCCAGCAGTGTTGGTTACAGAATTGCATGTTAACTTCAGGTGTTCTTTGGTTACTGGTTATGCAACACTTGCGTTGTTACTATGATTTTCTTCTGGTGTAGAAGATAGATGTGACATGTTTTCCTGTTCAGGCAAATAAAACCATGGGGTTTGTCTGCTCTCTTGGAAGGACTATTAGTAAAATAGTTCACATCAGTCTGCTGTGTATTTAGATGACTTACAATCTATGAAGACTTGGCTGTATCCTCTCCTCTTGGCATTTTTCTAATGTGAAAGAACTCAAGAGTCAAGCAAGGATTATCTATTGAAGAGTTGGATTACTCTTATAAAAAGCAGGGAGAAGCTGAATGTACTGTTTTTTGCAACGTCTTGCAGGGGAGCACAAACACAGGAGTGGAGTGATTTGGAGAGCTGCCTATGTGTGACTTGAGGCTCCTGTCTGATGTGGGGAGTCTGATTTAACTGCGTGATCTGCTTTGAATTGCTTCTCACCTGTCACCTGCCTTTCTTTTTAGTCTTGAGATGAAATTCTGCATCTGTGGGGCATGGAGCTAGTACTTGACAGGTCATTAAACTTCACAAATGCACAAAAGGAAGTGGCCTGTCTGTGTGCAACTCCTGATGAGAAGGTGAGCAGCCTTGCAGGTGTTTCTTGGGATGCTTCTCTTGAGTGGTGGGTGAAGAAGATGATGGTGAATGAAAGGAGGGGGCCTTTTACTGTATTGCTAGGTGGGGAAGCAAAGAGACCAAAGCTGAAAAGTGAAAACATTGAACTTGTGCTTTAATGGAAAAGGAGAGAAGGAAGATGAGAGAGGCTGTAAGGCTCTTAAAGTCTAAATGATGAAAAATTTAGAACTGTGAGAGAGAAGCAGAAGCATGCAAATAGGGATATTTCTATATAGTCCCTCTGCTGTCTAAACTGGAGAAAGGTGAGAACTTGCAAAACAATTTTAAACATATGCTTCAGTGCCTATTTAGTTGGAGTAGATGGTAAATGAGGTTGCTTCCTCCTTCAAATTGCAAATATACCAACCCAATAGCCTAGTACATACCCCATGTGATACTGTGCCATACTGATTTGTTATACATTTGGTTTAGTTACTATAAGAATTTCATAAAGTTTGGAAACCCTTTACAAAAAGCTGGATGGTAGGACTTCATTTTGTGTAATTAAGACAGTGCCATGGGCAATGGGCATATTTTAATATTGAGAGCTGTTGAAGTGATGCAGTAAATCAGTAATCTATTTTTCCTTTCCCTGATCACCACTGTCTTCTCTTAGCCTACTGCTATGTAACACAGCAATTTTGAAATATCTGTCTTTAGTCTGAAACAAGTTCAGGTGTCTTTAATCAACTTGCATTTTATGGGCTCCTACAGCTGATTAATTTCTTTTGTTACAGCCTCTTATTCCAGCTCTGGCCATAGTTTTTTTTTCTTCAGTGATTGACTGAATAGATACCTAAAACCATTATGTTTTCATATAGCTAGCAAAGAATTAGCCCAAGTTATAACTTCCTATTGAATCAAGCAAGACTATTTCTATGATGCTTAATTGGGCACAATAGGTGGTCACATACCAAAATACTGTTCGGTGCATACTGAGCAGCAGTTAAATGTAACCTTTTGAATTTTCAGCAGAGCTAAGTAACTTCTAAGAAGCTTATGGGGTAAATAATGCAGGACACAGAATTTTTGTAGGAAGATGAAATCATGGGATGATTATTGTGCTCAATGAAAATATTCTTCTGGTTTTTACCTGGAAGGCACAAAGCTCATTCAATTACTCAAACTGAAAAAAACACGCAGTGTATATTTAGAGTTTTCTCCATGTATCACTCAAGGGTTATAAAATTAAGACAAAAGGTACTTGAATGACCAATGTGTAATCCATACGTGATGACAGAGTTTCAGGAAAACTTCTGGTTGTAATTTTGTAAAACAGTGATTCATACTAGAAAATGATACACTGATTCATATGTGTAGTTGTAGTTTTTTGGCTTTAAAATATATTTATGTACATACTCTAAAGGATGGTTACGAGGTTTCCTAGAGTTTTGCAGTTAAAGTGAAAACTGCAAAGACCCCTTTAGAAATAGTATCCTACAAGAGCATTGTAAAGAATGGAAATTGTAACTCCCATGCCTTCTAAGTCTAGGATGTGACTGGTGGAAGTTAGTCTGCATAAATTCCATTCTCAGTAAAATATTAGTGCTGATTATGGCTGAATACAGCATTGCTTCAAAAGCTTAGATACAGGAGTTTGATGAATTTAACCTTAAAAGACATCCTTTTTTCCTGTTCCTCAGAACTCCAGAAATCAAATCCTGGATTTCTGAATGGAAAAAGTGGGAGCAGTCTCCTGTGGAGTGGCCATGTTTTCATTGTATTTCCCTTCTCTTCCAAATCAGAACTCCAGCAGAGTGGCTTTTTACCATCAAGCATGTGACCTCTGTCTGGCTTTGATTGTAATCCAAAGATAACTGAGATTTTCTCTTGTGCAGGAATTTGGATCTAGTCTGAAAGTCAAGTGATGCTTCTCTAATTGAATTGCCAAAGTTCAGTTCGAAGTAGATGCAGTTTTAGAGCGTGGCCCTCTTCCTGAGGGTACAGTACTGACTGTCCTGTCCTTTCCCTCCCCTCCCATGTTAATATGCTTTTGTGTTCTCCTGTGTCTGCACTGAAGACCCATAACAGGGTTTATAGGGGACAGTGACACCTCTTTTAGAGGGCAGGTAAACTGAGAACAGGCTGGTGGGTAAACTTCTTGAGGTGCTGTGCTTGTGAGGTTTTATGTTCAGATGGTTATTTGAAATACATGATGGAGATTAAATGGTTCTCTTTTTTTATAAATAACAGGGGAAAGGGATTTTTTCTGACCAGCAAGTGTCAAATGGGTGTCTAGCATGCAACTTTTTGAGAAAAGTTCATGACTTTCTAAACTACGTTATTTATTTAAAAACTTGCAGTTTAATTGGGAGATGGGGTAGTAACAGAAAACCCTGCATCCAGGGCAGAGCTGATGGTCCCTTTTGTGAAATCAGTAATACCTTCTCCAGGGCTGACCTGTAGGCATATTCTGTATTTCTTCTTCCTGTCTGACAGGTGAGGCCGTCTCCTGACGACTACAGTATGGGATCCTTGACTTTTATTTGCACAGCTATGTTTGGCTGACAGTTGGAAGTACTGCTCTGTGGCTTCACTGAATAATTTCACACACACTTTGTCTCAGTGTTTCTGCTCCCGAGTGCACTAGTGCATGTGTGTAGCTGTGTCCTAAAAGAGGCAAAATAGTTTGGGCAATCTTCATAAGACTTAGTGCACAGCACTGTATTGCAGTTATTTTATTGCTATTTTAGTACTGCAAGCAAGCTTGCAGTTTCTCTTAATGGGAGACAGATGTTTTACTTGACAAATCTGTACAAAATTTTTTTGAAGAACTTTGTTTTGGCAAATTTTCTGGTATAGTTGCAGATTAAAGCATGAGACAGTGATTACCACCTGACCTGCTATGTAACAGAGAATGCAGGGCTTTCTTGAATGGTTTTCCTTTTGAGAAAGGCCACATCTTTTTTGAAAAGCAAGGATTTACTTTTTCCAACTCTTGTTATGTGAAAAAATAAAATCCTGAAAGCTGTTGCTGGAGTGGTGCAAGGGAAAAAAAATTAATCTTAAATAGACTACTAAATGCAGGCCGGCAATTTCTAGAAGATAAATCTCATCAAAATTGTGGAAGAATTAGATTTCAGGTTCTTAAGTGAGTTTCTGTGTTTCTTCATTGTCTAAAAAGTGCTCTTCCAGCACAACCTCCCTATGTCAGTGCTATCTGGTGGGACATCAGTAACTGCTGCACTCCTGCAAATTGTGTCTGAGCTGAACTAAAAAAAATCGGAAAAGATTTATCTAAGTATTAAAAATTTCCTGTTGCTTTAAGTAGAAGATGATGAACGTTTCTCAGAGGAAGCAGGAGATGAAGAGGAATCTCCTCACAGGATACTTGGTTCTCAAGATAGGAAGTCGATTTAAAGTCTTGAACTTAGACATTCCAACATTCTATCTAATTAAAAATGTTTTCACTTAATATGCAGGAAGGGTGTGCTTCCCTTTCTTCTCCTGATCAGGAGAAGTCTTTTTATGAAATAGATGGGAGCATGGAGGATAATTTTTTCTGTGCCTGCGGTAGGTGTTAGTCAAGTGTGATTTCAGGCCATGCCTTCTGCCCAGACACTGTCAGGTCATTTCTGCCACTCTGCAGCGGATGTTTGCTGGGACTGCTGGCAGCTGCTTTGGCTGCCTCTGGCACCCAGCTGGACTGGCCCTGTGTTTGGCTTACTCTGTGATAGCCAACTCTCTTAGTGTGGTATGTTCATAATGCTTCAGCTTAACGTGACCACTCTCAGGTCTCTGTGTCTTCCTCTACAGAGCAATCCCTGCCTGCTTTGCCTCTGCTACTAGTCTTTTTACTACAGTTTTCCTGTATATTTTTTATGAATACATAGGAAAAGGCATCTTTTGTGCTCAGATTGTCATCAAGTACCAAATGGTATACCTTATTCTGTGGTGTGGTATGTAGTGTTAACCAAATGAATTGCTGGGGAACTGTAGTGGCTGCAGCAGGTACCGACAGTGCTGCTGCTCAAGAAGGTGGTTTGATGCTCAGAGGATGTGTGTCTGCTGAGATGAACACTTAAGTTGCTGCATATGCCTGGGGCTCAGGCTTTCTTATCTGGAGCTTTGGATGTGCATTTCTTTGCCTGGGGGACTCCTTCCTTCCAAAGAGTAGGAGAAATTCACACCTTTCTAGCAATCGGGGAGAATTTTGAGTTTTGGGCGTTAGGATATTGTTGGACGTATGGAGCAGTCCTTTTGCCACTAACATGCTTTTTTGCATGTTTTTCATGGGCTTGTGTGATCTCTGCTGAGGTGATCCTCACCCAGCAGAGCTGAGATGCCAGCTCCTCTTATCCTGTGGACTTTAGTTTAAAAAGCAGAACTAAAAAAATATTAAATGGTACCAGATGTACCTCGGTCATTTAGCATTTTAGAGCTCAGCTCTGCAAAGAAGGCTGGTGTATTTCTGAAACAAAGGCTGGCAGCTGCCAAAATAGGCTGTCTTTTCATCAGTGTTCTTGGGTAAATTACGAGTGGCGTAAGATTTGGAATAAAATAAGAACTTGTAATGCTGACTGCAGTGAATGCAATTGTGCTGGTAAGTGAGGTAATAACCTTGTTTAAACACAGGAAAGCTGAAAGAACTGTAGGCATTAAGAACATAACATGCAAAAATGTAGGAAAATAGTTGTCACTTGCTGTTCAAGGATGTGCTTATGCAGATGTACTACGTGCTTTGTGCTGTTGGTGTTAAGTGGTTGTGTTCATTGCAGTGTGGCTTCTTGGAGTAGCTCTGGTTCTTGTCTGTCTGCTGGATTAATGGGGAAGCAGTTCTCGGCTGCACAGTTACACACGTGAGCAGAGGTACCTTTAAAAAGTTCTTGCTTACTCTTCAGCTTCTTTAGAAGTCACAGTACAAATTCTTGTGCCTGTGGCTCTTCTAAAAATCTTTAACATTTCAGAGAAGGCAAGTCCCATAATACTGTCATCCTCAAGCTGATTTCTGTAGGTTCCTTAGAGGAAACCTTCCAGCAGAACTTCAGGTGGATGGTAATAAAAAAAGCAGCACAGGGGGAGAATTCTACAGAGTGTCTTGAGAAACATGAGTTTATCTTCCAGCTACATTCAAAGCCTTTTTGCTTTTTACATCCTGTTCTCAGGGATTGCTAGTTAATAATTCACATGTACTACAGTTACCAATTAAAGAAAAAATGAATTTGAAACAGCAGTAGGTTCAATCAAATATATTTGGGAATCAGTTATTTCTTCTATTTCTCAGGAAGGGAGTTCAATTATTTAAAAAGTACTTTTTTAATAATTTTTTCTTTTACATGAGCAAAAAGTACCAATGGCTAATTACCATTCATGAAGAATTAAACATTTTCAGGCTTTAACACTTAGGACGTAAAACCAGAAAAAACCCAAGCCAATTCAAGATGAAAGAAATGTTGCTTAGTTGGTTTGAGTGCATGCACAAAGCTAACGACACTCCTTACAAAAACACAGTCATTGTCAGAGATCAAATCCTTAGGTTGAATGTGTGGTGTAGAATAGCATATTAGATTGTGTGTAAAGCAAAATGAAGTAATTAGATACAAATGGAGAGAGTTGGAATTCTTGCTCAAACAAAGAATGGAGAATGAATGTGTGCCTTCTAGAGTGCCTTGATTTCCAACCTGCCTCCATCCCCCAGCAAGCACTCCTAACCACTTATGCACAAGAAAGTATGCATGAAGATGAAAAAGGTCCTTCATTACACGGTATACGTATTACTGGAGTGCGTTTGGTTTACTTTTTTCTACTGATTTGTGTTCCTGCATAATTGACTGCATTAGTATGCCATATTAGTCATGTTATGGCTATTTGCTGCGGACTATAGGAAAAAAAGATTTTCCTGTTTTGGTGAGAAGATACATGTCATTAACATACATTGCTGTTTCTGATAGGCTTTTCATAAGGCAACTGCTTCTTTTTCCAGAAAAGCTATACTAAGCAGGGGGTGAACAGTATTAAAAACATTTTATCTGTTTGCTTTTCAAAGGAAATGAGCTTCTTGCCTATGGTAATATAATACAACAAAACCACAAAGTTGGCTGTGTTTTAACTAGCACGAGGAGAGATCTAAGTTAAACTATATTGATTCTTAGTGGGCTATAACAAGGTTTGAGATGATTATTGTTAGCTTTTTCCTCTTAAGTCTGGCTTTCCTACTAATAGAAACCTTTTACTTCTCCTTTCAGGAATACAGCTTGATGCCAGCCTTATTGCAGGGTACCTTCCATAGTAAGAGTGATACTCTGAAGTGTTGCTTGTTATGCAGCACCACACAGAGTATAGCTGTCCAATCACAGTCATTGCTCATTAGTCATGGTTTCCTTTGTATTTTAAATAATTTTTGATGCTTCCAGTTGAATGTTTGTTAATTGATTGAATAGGCTGGTGCAGGTAGCTTGATGGCTTGAATAAATCTATCTGGCATGTGCCCCTTTGCAATGGTTGAACTATTCTTGCTTGCAGTTAGCCTTTTGAATGCCAATACTATATATATACAGCTATCTAAATGTCCCATTAAGTTTCAGCTAGGCTGTAAGTAGATGCCTTCTGCTCCCTTCCTCTGAGCTTGTGGGTGGTGTTTGACTCAAGTTGGATTTGCATTCTTGAGCAAATAGCTCTGGAGAAGTCCCCCAAGGCAAGTTGAGAGATTTGCTCTCAATATAGCTTTTGCGGACCCAGAATTTATGGACACTGTAGTTTCATAAAATCTAACTGGAGAATATTTTTTATTTTTTTGGTGATTACTGTCTTTTTTTTTTAAGCAAAATTTTAGAAATACATTGCTCATAATCCTCCTGTTAAAAAATAATTTCAGGAGATTGAGAAAATTCACATCTGTAATTTTGAATATTTGAATTTTGCTGTATTGATGGAAAGGAATACCAAATAAATTATTTAAGTAATACTTACACTTACATTGCTGACAATTTTTTTCATTAAAATACCAAAGAAATTGGCCCTCTGTGTTACAGGGTTGATGGGGAAGTTGCAAGAAGGATCAGGATATAACATCAGAGATTTTGGTAAAACTTTGCCATGAAAAACTGGCAGAGGACTTACGCTTGAAATCAGTTTGACTTTCCAAATGTTATGAGAGGGCAAATTCATTTTTGACATTGTGATACCTGCATTTCCATGCACCTTCCCATTTAATTCAGTTGTTTTGGTATGTGAAGGTAAATTAATTTTTTTTTTTAAAGCAAGGCTTACACTTTCTTAGGTCATTGCAGGAAGTATGATTTTCCCTGGAATACTGCCTGCATCAAGGGTTTAAGGGTAACTCCAAATGTGAAAACACATCTGTAGCTCTTCTCCCTGAAAATGAGCTAAATGTCATTCCTGTCTGAACACACTTAAAGGCAATCTTCTCTACATATGACCCTTAGACTACTCTGTTGAAAAGTTTCTTGAGCCCAGCTACCTACTGAGTCACCTCTGTGCTAGATCAAGAGTGAACTCAATTCATCTTGATGTGCTTTGTGTCCTTTGGAGAACTGCAAAATGATAGTTGTGTATGTTCATATCCCCATGGTAGCTGTCACACTGTGTGCTTGATTGAAAGCAAGTATCAGTTGAATCGCATAGTTTTGATTTGAGATCTCTCAACATTGTTCTGATTTTGGCAGAGTTTGTTAACAAGTTAGGAGAAACGGCTCTTTTAATGTGACTGGAGCTCAAGAGACCCAGGAAGCTGCATCTGATAAACTTGCATCATTCATGTGACATTTTAGTAGTAAATTCAAGGAAGAGTGTAGATTCTGCTACCCAGAGATGCAGACAAGCTAGTTGTCTTGTCTGGTATGTTAATGAAGTTACCTGGTGTGTTTTATAGTGCGCACAAGTGGAACTTTCAGTTGTTGACATTTAAGATGGATTTTTTTTGACATGATACACTCAGAGTCTATTAAGGAATAAATTCACCTATAGAAGTGGAACTGGCTTCAGATTATTTTTATTACAGTAGGTATTTTCTCTTTTGGCTGCAAACATGTCATGCTTTCTCCATGTGTTAGGCCTCACTTTCCATCTTGGGTAACATTGGTGATTAATATTGTAGTTTTTCTGAAGAAAGTAGTTATGTGCCTTCAAATAACTCAAATTAGCTGTCATTAAACATTATTGTTGATGGTTGTCTTTATGGAAAACTTCTAAATATTGCATGGAAGGAGAAAAATGAAATTAGTGAACATAGTCTATGATCTTTGTAGCATCTTTACTTAATTTTTAGTGCACTAGTGAGTAAAAGGGGGCTTGCAAAGTATTTTCCAAGTCCTAATGTTTCAATGTGGGCACATTGGTGACTTGAAAAATGTATTTTTCTTGTCACTTACATTCTGCATCTCAGTGCTGTAAAATAAACAGATTACCTAGGGGTATGCAGTGGATCACTAGCTAGCATCAAAAAGTAACATTCCTTATTAGGCTGAAGCAGCTTGTTTACAAGTAGTTGATGTTTGAGTAAATAGTATTTAACCAAAGAGTTTAAAAAGCCTTTAGTTGGAAGGTCATGGTAGCTTTTAATGCTTTCTTTCATCAAACTAGGGAGTTTTTTCCTACTGACACGCTCACCTTAGCTTTGTGTGTTTCTTTATTCCTCTTCCTGCCCCTGTGTCCCCTTCAAAAGAAAAAAAGAAAAGAAAAGCTGAGGTTATTGCAGGTACCACTTGGCTGGCAGGAGCCTGCCATGAGAGGTAAGTAACTTTAGATGTTGCCATAGCAGTTTTAAAAGCCAACTTGGTAAGAAGCTAATCAGCAGTTATGAAGAAGTTGTCCTTTCAGTTTCTGACGAGGCAAATGTTGACATATTTAGTGGTTATTTCAGACTTGTCATAAATGTCTATTTAGAACTACTTCAAGTTCTAAAATTATCACCATAAAACAAGCAGAAATGGGGGAGGCTGCCTGGGAACGTGCTTCTCCATGGTGTCACCTCTTGGCTGAGCTTTAAAACAAAGCATTCATTATGCTGCTGTTTCCTGGTCACCTGCAAACTTCCCAGAACTTGTTTGAACTCAACCCAAATCTCTGTCCTGAGCCTTTTTGCCCTAAGAAGCAGGGTCTGTGATGGCTCTGTGGACAGTGAGGGTTCCCTCCATGCTCCTGAGAGCCCTGGGAAGGTGGGCAGTGGTTGGAGAGCAGTGGGGGCTGGTGTAGTGCCCCTGCCAAGCATGAGGTTTAACTTGGGATGCACTGCATTGCACACTGGAGAAATTGCCCTTGGGGAAATTGTTCACAGCAGCTTCAATAATTTCTCTGCTTGAGGCGCCATTTACATGCACAGTTGCTGTGCAGGCTGGAAGACAGGACAGGCAGTTTTAGTTGGGAGTCAGTCTTAAGTGGAGTCTTTGAGAGCTGCCTTTGAGCCATAGCAGAGTGATGGTGGAGATCATGGGAGCAGGAGGCAGGCTGGATGACCAGAGAGGTACCTTCCAGCCTGGTGTATTTTTCTTTTTTTTTTCTTTGTCATTTTCTATTTTCCTGCTGCTCCCACTGCTCTGCTGTCTTCATGCCACATGGGCCATGTTGCCTTCACATTTCCTTGACACAGGGAGGAAATGCAAGTTTTCTTATGAGTAAGAGGAAGAGGGCAGAACCAGGACAAAGAAATAATCCATGCAGAAAGGTTTTGGTCATCCCCTACCTCCCTTTCCGCTTCTAAAGGTGGGGCAGGAAAAGATGATATTTTCTACTAGACTTAATAATTAAAGTAGGACTGTCCTCTCAGTAGACAAGAACACCTGATAACCCAACCTGTAATACCTGATCATTCAGAAAATGGAAATAAATTCCTTTTAAGTAATACAGCCATCATATGTAATGAATTATATTATTGTGAATATTAATGTGTGACCATAAACCAGTTCATTTTAAATCCCAACAGTAAATTTTATTAATTTGAAACTGTGGGAAGAAGATGGACTTTGTGCAAAAGGTATTTATAGCTGTGGTATATACAGACTTTAGAAAACTGAAACATTCTAAGTACACATAAGGAAGACTAATTACGTTCTTTGTGGCTGCCACTTAAAATGTTGGATGTAATTGCAGTCCTCTTTGTTAGTTAATGATGTAGGTATTTGAAAATCAACCAACAGTTTGTATAAATGATCAAAACATAGGAAAAGCAGTGCACTTTGTGCAAAACTGAATGTGCCCATGGGCATGTAAGGTATGCCCTGCCACTCCTGGGTCTGGGTGAGTGCACCTAGGCTTGTAGTATATTGGGACTCATCTGTAAAGCAGAGGGTTTGTGTCTAGGATTAAACTATGGAAACTTTTATTTAACACAACTCATTGTGGGATCTGCTTTGGCACCACCTGTGTTTTTTTACTCACAATGACTCTTCTGCTGCTTGGTACCCATTCAGCTGGATTCCCTGTGCTGCCTCTAGGAGAGGTACCACCAGGATGAATATACCTGCTTTTACTGAAGAGCAGGGTCTCTGATTCCTTCCTAATTTGCTGCTTAGCTCTTCAGGCTTGTCTGCAGAAAGCTTAGTAATAGTTTAAAATGAGCTTTCTTCTCCCACAAGATTGTTTTAAGGATATTTCCTTAGTAGTATTTATAATCTCTGGTTTTTCTCATAGATGCTAGAGAAGACAGACTCGGTGCTGCTGCTCTGTACAGCTGCTCCCTGGGGAATGAGAGGGGATGGGGAGCTGCATGGGGGTTTTTTGGTCATTTTTTTAAAATAACTGTCTGCTGTGTAAACAAAGTTTCTTGTCATCCCTTCCTGTTGCATTATGTGGCTTGTGACTTGTGACCCTGTGCTGGGAAGAAGTCTGTTGTGACTGGGGATTGTCACATGCCTTGTCAGTAGCATCTTTGGGAAGTGGGAGGGCTGTTGTGACACCATCTCCAACTTGGACCTGTGCGCATTCCTGTGCTGGCTTTGGGGCCCTTGCCATATTGCTGGAGTGTAAAGCCCCAGAATATGGAGATCCTTTATACAGTAATCCTGTGGTCTCCTTCCCTCTTCGCTGTCCTCGGGCAGTGAGTGATCAAGACGATTGATAGCTGGCAAATGGCTTCTAATGCAATTCCTTTTGGTAGTGTAAAGTAAAAAGTACCTTCTGTCATTTGCTGCTCCTGGTGTCCCTTTTGGCTTTGACTGGTTTTTTTTTTGGCAATTTCAGGATTTGCCAGGGTTCAGTCACTGCTACTGTGCAGTTTGATGCCTTACATTGGCCTAGGTTTTGGCTGACTTGATCAAGAAAGTTCCTTCTCCCATGGGCTGGTGCTTTGGTTTCAAGCTGCCCCTGTGTGAGTCAACAGGGTTTGTTGTCTCTCGAACGTTGCTTTAGTACTTCATCTCCTTGTTACTTAGGAGGCTCTGTTACTCAGATCCAACTTCTTCATGGAGAATGCTAATTTTATGAACAGTAAGCTTTCATCTGGGTAAATGAAGGGATATATTTATTTTGGGTAATGAAGAAGTGACCAGTTTATAAGAAAACAGTGAAGTCTGTTCCTTTCCTTAGTGTGCGTATGAGTGTCCAGGTGATAAAATGGAAATCTCAGATCATATTTGGTAAACTTGTGTGTGGATTGATTATGTGGGCAGAAATAGAAATTGAGTATAAATAGGCAAAGACAACTTCATAATAATTTGTCAGTTGTTGTGGGGCTGTTTCTTGGTAGATGTTCTTAGAGGTTTCATACTCCTCTAGTTAACCCTAGTGTCACTGGTCCTGTTGGTGTTGCTATTGCAGTTTCACCTTTCAGTGTATGGATTGTTTTCATAAGCAAATCTGAAAAGAGCATTACTATAGTATTTGTGGTTTTTTCCTTTCCATGGTTACCAATTCAAGCACATCTGTCCCATTGCTGGGGTTTCCCCCCCCCCTCTATTTATGCGCACAAGAGTTTGACACCAGAACTACAGGACTGCTTACTTATTTAAAAACCAACATGGCAAGTAATTTTTTATTCTTTGCTTCTTCTGTTTACCAGGATTTCCCCCCCAAAAGGAAAAATAAACAATAATTTCCTGCCCAGACTTGTGGTCATCCAGTGAAGTTTTTGTATTTCTCTTCTTAGAGAAGCCTTTTTAGCCAGAGTGTATTTGTTAATTTTCAGTCTCCAGCTTTCTTTGCCATCTTGCCTTGTAGATACTATGATCAAATCTTGAGTATAAGTAATAAATCATACATAGATTGCCCCAAAGCAGTAAACAATAACAATGAAAAAAGGCAGCTTTATAAGGACCCCCTCCCTAATTTGGCTCAGTCACAGTTTAAATCTTTCAAAATAAATATTCAAAAATTCAGTTTACATTATATAAATTTGTATTTCCTGTTCAAGAAACTGAGTTCATAGCATGTTATCTGCAAAGTAGTAGATCTACTTCCAAGTTAACTGTTTAAAAAAAGCTACACATATGTTAGCTTTAGGCACTTCCACTGTATTTATGCTTAGTTGTCATTTTAAGGACATAAAAGAATGCCAGTATCAAGAGCCACCAATTTTATTCATAGCCAACAGTTCAGTCTTCCTTTTGTGTCATCATTAGCTAGTCTTAATTTGTTTGAGAAGGGGCAAAGTGGTCCTCATTAATTTGGTCAGTGCTCAGGGTCATGCTTGTCAGCTGAATAAACATGAAAAGGAAAATACATTTTATCTCCTAGTGGCTTTTCTTGGAGTTTGAGAGGGGATGCTGGACTACTCATTCCAGAGCAAAATAGGTCATCTCTCTTGAAGTATCTTTTTCTTTCCCATAACTCCCATATTACTAACAAATCACATACCTGAAAATTGAATTAAGCACTGGATTTCTTATTAGTTGTGCAACAAGCTTAAATCTGCAAAAAGTAAAATAAGGTCTACCTTCTGAATTTGTCTTGTAATCGGGTACCACTGTTCCGGTTAATGAAAAGTTAAAGTACTTCAAAGTGGTAAATTCCTGTGGCTTTTTAAATCTGATCTCACTTGCAGAAGTAAGTAAACCAAGAGATCAAAGAGAACTGTCGTACATTGATCTTTCTTTTTGAGGCTCTGCTTTTATAAATCCATAATGTTATGGAATGGCAAATGCAAAGCAAAATGTATCCCCTTGATGCACATTAGTTTCAATTGTGCTAGTAACAACGATTTGAAACCTGTTCTCTCTCTGTGATTCATTGTCTTATGTGATCTGCAAAGGTGTGATTTTTTTTTCTAATTTTCTTCCTCTTAATATGTGTAGATACATATTTGAGATGTATACATACATAATTGAAAGCTCCCCCCTGTCCCCCACTCCTTGTTGACAGAAGAATTTAAAAAAAAAAAAAGAGGAAAATTGGCAGAAGAATGAAGCCTGAACCTTCATATTTTGGTATGCTTGATGAATATCTGTTTTTACCCAGGATACATGTATGAAGGAGTAAGGAATGAGTGATTAACTGTATGGCCATGTTTTCAAATAATGAATAATTTCACTGTTTCCACGATTAAAACTCAGTAGTAGTAAAATAACGTAAAGGTGTAATAATAAAGATACACTGAAGGTGCTTGAACCTCATGCACAAATCTGGGCCATTTTTAGGGAGGCTTATGATGCAAACCTATTTTATTTAAATGTATATGCAAATTAGCTGCTCCAGGGTCTGTGGTGTTTCTTTGACTTTGATCTGAAACAAGTAAATATTGATTAATGTAGAAGAAAAATGTTTTATGAAACTTCTGTGCTTTGTATAATTCTGCTTTATGCTGTACATTAAGGTAGTACTGATTCTTTTTTAAGACTTTTTTTAATAATAATTTCTGAGCTAATCCATCTTTCAGTGTAAGACTTCAGGGTGTAATTGCTTGAGCAAAAGGTTGTCTTCCTTGTTCTGGTACTGACATGGGTTTTTTTGTTTGCTTGAGGCTTCAAAGTCAACTGGATTTTGAGTTTAAGATTATATATTTGCAAGTGTTTAGATCTGTACTGGAATCCTTTCACCGTGGGCATTTCAGGTTTTGTCTATTAGCTCTTATACCTTTGAAGGACTAAACTCAAATTTTGAATGATGGTCAAAGAATGCCAGCTCTTTGCAGCTTGAAAGGAGAGGGGTTTTGAAGGATAGAAGAAAATTCTATGTGTGCAGGTTACAGTCTGATCTTTTTTCACTTTTCACTCTTTTTGTCTGAAGTATTCCAGCCTCTTTTCTTGTAAGGAACGTTTTGGGTTTGTTTTTTCCCCCTCTTTGATGCTCTGTACCTATGAAGGTACTTGCCATGCCCAGTGTGGCTACTCTGGTATGTGGTCTGTTAACACAGAAGCCTCCAAAAGTGGGAGTGACCGTTATAAATCATAAACCTCCTTTGTAATGTCAGCAGTGTTGTCTAACCCAGTAACTCTTGTCAGGCACTTTCAGTGGACATCTTGTCCAAGAATGCTGGGATAAGGTACTCGCATAAAATTCCTAGGTATTTGCATGTCTGATTTCTTTGACCAAATCAGACTGAAGCTAAAGGGGAAAGTGCAGGAAGAAATTCCCGTATTCTGCCAGTGAAGGTCCTAATAATAAATGAGTAGTGGTGTTTTGAGATACTGGTGCTTTAATGGCCTATTCTGAGAGCAGTCTCTGGGCACTGTGTTGAATCATCTGCAGAATGTACTTTTAAATACAAATTTGGGGAGCTCTTTGTCATCTGCACAATGTGGGCTTTCCTCTTTATGATTTCTGAGCAGGGGTTGATAGAAGTAGGTGACTTTCTGATTCACCTGGAAAGCAAACAGCTTAGGCCTGACTTATGAAAGAGGTTACAGTTGTTAGTGAAAGAGACCTTGCAGCTTCTCTGCTTCACCTTTTAAACAAGCTGCTAGTAAAGGTAGGATAGGAATTACTAGGAAATTAATTTTCAGTAATGCAAAAGAGCGCTGTAGAAACCTTCCCCAGAAAGGTTTGACTCTGATGCATAAATCTAGTGCTTAAAGACTGTAAACAAGTGATGGAATTATGGCAAGGAGAAGTTGGGTCTCAATATTTACTGTAATATGTAGGTATTTCTGAATATGTAGGCATAAACCATTGGCACTACTTAAGCTTGTATGATAGTGGAACTAACACAGGATCATTTTACTAGACAAGCGCACTTGATCAGTATAATTTTTCTTGAATGTGAATGTAATGTGATGTTGTCAAAACTCTTGAAGTCTACTGTACTTTTTGGTTTGTGGTCCGCCTAAAGGTAAAGCTCGGTCTGTCTAGAAGGTTGTACTTTGTGTGCCTGACAGCAAATCTAAAATTGCTACTCAAGCTATTTCTTAATAAATGAAGCCCTGAATGTTGTGGTTTTGGAACTGATGTGAACCTAGGAGGGAGACTAACCCCAGAGTATGCTGTCTAAATGCCAGGATGTCTTCAGATAATGTGGAAGGGAAGAATGTGGTGGTGGTTCTTCCCTAGAGAAACTTCAGAGGAACCGTCATGAAAGTGGGTTGTGCATGGAAGGCAGGAGAAAAACACATGTAAGAATAAAGTTTAAGAAACAAGTATTTCTCCCAGCACCTTGTAAACTTTCCCCCGAGGTTTCTTTGGAGTTGGATTTAGGACTTTGGCAATGAAAGGAAGAAGGGAATACCTTCAAGGTATGGGAAAAGGAGCCTTGCTGAAATTTAAGGCTCTTCTTTTCATGTTCTCAAGGGTACCAACTCCCCCTCATTTCTTTTGATAATATCCTGAAGTATTATCTTTCTCTTACTGTGATCTCTGGCTTTCCCTGACAGTCTTCTGAAGACTCTTGGTGAGATCTCTGATCCTGAGGTAGGACCTGACAGCAACACAGGTGTCCCCCTTCTGTTTGCACCATGTGCCTTTTCTCTGGGACGGTTGTGGGCAGGTCGTGCAAAGATCTGGTTGAGCAGGCTCTAATGTAGTTCGGAGCTTGGGGCTGTGAAAGTGTGTCTCTTGATCTGGATTTTTGACAGGCAACTTACAGTGTAGACTTCTCATGTAGTTAAATGTTGGCTTGAAATGAGAGGAGGAAGTGAGTGTATAGGTTGACCATTTTATCCTTTTGTTTCTTTCATTCCTGTACATCTTGTAGCATGTAGCTGTCCAGTCAGTGTACTCTCTGGCTTGGTTTCCTGCTCTGCTCTCAGAGAATTAATTAGAAGGGAGGGAGGGGTCTGCCTTTCTCCAACAACCTCAGTTGAGGCAGGCTGTTAAGTGACTTGGTGAACATGTACAGGCTGAGCAACTAGTAAGATGTCACTTCTGTCCAATCTGCCATTTTTCATGACTCTTTAGTCTTGCCTGCAGAAGCCGGAATGCTTTCCTTCTCTGGAGTTGGATGGCTTTGCAAGACAAACAGGGCTGGAAGAGCATGCTGCTGTTTGAGCAGTCACCTTTTAGATTAATCAGGCAGAGGATAACTGTCAACTGAGACAATCTCAGGACCCTCAAGCTCATGATTCAGCAAAGGTTATGGTGCTGAGTTTAGTGCAGACACTCTGATGATCAGGCACTTTGAGATTTTCTGTCAACATTCATCTCAACAGATGACTGTTTTTCTGACTGGACCATATGCTGACTTAAAGGACTGTTCACTCAGTAGTAATGTTAACTCCACTTACTGCTGTTGTAAAGACACATGTCCATCTGCTGGCTAGCAGGGACTGCACCCTCACTGGGGTTCATGTCAAACATCTCCAGACTGCTGAAAGATGGCTTTTCCTGAATATTTCTAGAACTTTAACTAAATTAGTAGAATGGAAAAGAAATCTGAGATCAGATTTCTATTTCGTGCTTCATTATAAAAATGTGGCTTACAGACTGTGCATGAGGAGCTGCATGCCCCTGAGGTCATTGTTCCAGAGATAAAACATCTGACAGTGCCAGTAGTCTTATGAAAGCGGTGAAGAGAAGCATATCTGCAATACAAACTAGAGAACAGTGAACATTCAAATGGTAAAGTGAAAGTGTAAGGGGAAAAAAAAAAGCATTAGACACTGAGGTTTGCATTGCTTTATTCCTGGTTCTTCTTTGCCTAACACTGGCCTCAAGCTGCTTCCTTTCTTGTACTTAGACCACTTCCAGTAAATTAAATTAATTTCTGTAGTCACAGAAAATAGCATCCTCCATGGAAGCACAGCAGGCACTTGTGAAGACATGTGTCAGAGAGCTTGGATGCAATAGAGGATCCTGACAGAAGCTCGGCTGCCTGAAAAGGGGGATAAATGGGCTCAAGTAAAGCAGTCTGGTAGGGAGGGAGTTGCCTTTTCCCTCCCCTCATTGCTTCCTCCCTGCTTCCTCCAACACCTGTGCAGTTTCTCCCCTCCCTGCCATTTTGGGAAAGGTATGAGTATGGGAACTCTGGACCAGGAGCCTGAGCTAAGGTGTTAGGAACTTCTAAATGTTACTATTTTTATGAAATGCTGTTACAGAGAAAATAATTGCATTAGTTTTGGCTTGCTGTTGAGTCAGGATTTCTGACAGTGCTGTATTTCTTAATGAGGCTATAATGTGTATTTGCAACTACAGCATGGTAGTAGCCTGGAAGACATTTATGTTCTTTCATGTTCTTCAGCAGTCACTCCTGGAGAGTCCGTTGTTTCATGTTACTCTTGCGTGAACTCTGGGTATGCTGGCAATGTGAGATGTGAAGCTGTAGGAAAGGCAGTTTAATTGACAGCCTTTGTATGGGGCATGAACAAATGTGCTGCGACATTCTGGGTCTTGCTGCATGTATACAGTTCTACACCTTTGTATCTACAAAAATAGATGCAGCAGTAGTATTACTGGGGAGACAATGGTTTTTGGAGTCTAGGCTGTTTGCCTAAATATAAAGAACAACTTAGTGTGGTTACATTTCTTATTAAATAGATAATGCTAATTGCACTAGTTCCTCTATAATTTTGTAAAATGAAAGCATGTATGCAAACTGTATTTCCTTTGTTGGAAAACCTTGCCAAGGTTGGTCATTTTATTGTCTTTGGACAGCGAAGTGTGTACTTGTTAACAGGAAAGAATTCTGGATCCTGTATTCCCTGGATGGGCAGGAGCTCTAAGCACTGTGGAAGTGGTAGTCCTACAGAGTAGATCCCTACTGAAATCTGAATTCCTTGGTTTATGGGAGAGTTGGGCTTTATAAAGAGGCCTTGAAGTGTTTGGGATTGGCTCCTTCCTGGGGAAGAATGCGTTGCAGAAATGTTGCATGGAGTTACTCCCAGCTGAGTAACTTTGGTCGGGTATGCTGCTGATAGATTAGATGTTGGGAGTCTTCAGAAAACCCAAATATTAAAGCTAAACTCTGCCAAGTCTTCATTCTATTGAAATTACATACTTAAAATTTATTGTTATTTTTAACATACAAAATATGGTCTTTCTTTCCTATATGGGTCTTATCTTGGAAACCACTAACTAGTGCATGTAAGTGAGGAAACATTTAGGTCTTAACCAAAGGAAGCTTAGTGAATACTGAAGTACAAGTAATTGTGAGGTAGATTTGAGATTCAAAGTTGTTTGCTGTCCTATCTGTATGCTACTTACTGAAGCTGACTGTTACCAATCATTTCCTGAAGCTGCTATGCAAATAAAGATGAGGTCGCAAAGAAACTTTTTGTGTATCTCAGTTGCTCTGCTTTTCCTTAACAACTTTTGCTATATCTTCATTCTAAACTCCAAGAGGCGAATGCATCCCTCTTGAAACAAGTCTGAAGAATCTTTATAGCTACTAATCCTCTCTGTGTCAGAGGAGAGGACCCTGTTGGCCATTTTTACTCTTTCAGAAGTTTACTGGTAAAACATACAGGACTGCTGGCGTCCTTCCAGGAAAGTATGTTTTTGAACATTGAGTGTTGAAGGAAAAACCTTTAGAATTGTGTTCTCCTGTTTGTTTTTTTTTTTAAAAATAAATAGTGCTCCAATAGCCAAATGATAAAACTAGAACTTGAATTTCCCCATTCGTAGCCTTGCCTCTCACTTTGTTCTAAGGTGAAATAAGTTTAAATACTTTCTTGATCCAAGTGAAGGGTTGGTTTCTGGAGGGATACACTGACTTCTATGCTGCAGAGGCTTTTTTTTTGGGGGGGGGGGGTTAAACCTGGGCTTTGGCTTAAAAAGATTCAATGTTTTTCTTTTTGTGAAAGAATTCTATTAAATAACTTTCATGTTCAGTATTAAAAATGTCCAGTTAATAGAGCAGTTGAACATCACTAAAAACTAGGTTAACTCCCACAGTGGTATGTAGTCACACAAGTCATAAATTTCAAAGCTTTTAGCACTGTGTGTTTTTCCTTGTGGACTCTTGTTAGTGTGGCTTAGCAAGATTGTTTTATTTGCAATTTAGGCTATGGTTTCCTGGATTACAGTCTGCTATCTATCAGAATAAAAGAAATCAACTAAAATGAAGTGAAATTTTACCGTGGGTGATACAGATATATTCAAATGAGATGCTATTTGTATATATGGATGAAGCTAATGAAGTGTCCCTGATTTCATGTTAGATACTTCCAAACTGCTTCTGCCTGTACTTGAGAGAGCCTGAAAAATTAGATTGTGTGGCTTAAAGAAGTTGTCTTCAGCCTCTCTTTGTATTTATGACATATGGTTGATGCCAGTATGTCAGCTGTTTGAATGGTAGAAGGTTGGTTTCCAGACAACTTTGACTTAGACTTCTCATCCCTTACTCTGGTGTTGAGTATTTTTGAATAAAATGCCCATTTTCAAATCTGTGCTGCTTTGCCTTTTAGAGACTGAAGATTTCTATAAACTGACAAATTTCTAAACCATAGAAATGTTAGTATCTTTGCCTCCTGATAGCTATAGTTTGTTTCCAGCTTTTGAAGTGGTAAAAATACTTCTATATTTTGAAGCTACCAGTGTGGAATTGCACTAGTCCATAATCTCTGCCTGTAAGTGGACACACATAAAAGGACTATGTGTGATTTCAAGTTTTCAACATTGGCTTAGACAACTTTTGGTTTATGAAACATGCAGGGTCCTGTTCTTTTGAATAAGAGGACGTAACCCTAAGAATACAGGTTGTGGTATGTTGCTGCACTTGAAGTGCAGGCACAGTGCTGATTTACAAGTCAGTTAAAAGGTACACAGTTCATGCTGCCTTGCAGACATGAGGAATCCTAGTAGACCCTGGTAACAGAGGTGTGTTTATGGTGGTTGTCCTGCTTTTGATAGCACTCCCCTTTCACTAGTGGGGTGGTTGTCCTGCTTTTTATAGCACTCCCCTTTCACTAGTGGAAAGTGGAAAAAAGTTGAAATAACTGTAACACATTGTGAAATGTTTTTATTAAATCGGGTTACTTTAGCAAAATATTATTAGAAGACCCTTCTAATTCAAAGGTCACTGCCATGATGCAGACATTGTAGTGCTTCTGTGCCAAGTTTAACATTCTAGCCATTTTAATGAAACTGGCATTAAATTGCTTATACTCAAGAGATTCATGGTGGTATCAAAGTAATCAACTGCTACAACTCAGTATATGAATAATGCTTGTAATTTAGAGAGTTCTAAGTCATACCGAACTTTTAAGAAAGTGTGTATAAATCTCTGAGGTGAAATGATCTAGAAGCAAAACTCTAAAAGCCATACAGCTATACCTTCTTTTGTTGTTAATTTTAGGTTTTCTGTATGAGGATGAATAAACCAGAGCAGCTCTAAATTGTAAAGACAAATGCAGTCATTGTTTTGATTTGGATGCTTTTTACATGCCTGTCTGTTTTGTGCTCTTCCACATATACATACTGATGCCTGTTCTTTCAGATATAATGTGATACATTCTGCTATCATTTCCCTGCCTAATGAGACTTAATGTAGGATTTTATTTTTTTGTAATCTAAGTAGGGATCTTTCCTTCTCCCACCCATCAGTGTAATTGTATTAAATAGCTACCTGTTTAATTGGAAAAGCCTGGATAAAAAGACCAGGATGAGTGAGGATAAGTCCACTTAATAAGTGTAGGTTTTACAATGAGGATGTTTAAAATGTATGGGCAGTTACTTGCTTAGCTTACACAAAGAATTAAATAGAGGGAGTATTTTAAATCATCCCTTGTCACCTTTCTGGTTACGTTCTCACATGGTCTTTGTCATTTTTCATAATTGTAATACTTCTTGAAGTCTCCAGGCTAAAAAAAAAAGAGAAATCTACTTTAAGCCCGATAGTGTTAATAAACACTAATGATAGTAATGATAGACCTGGGTAAATTGTCTGAGACTGACAAATGGAAGCTGACGGGAGGTGTGAAATGCTCAAAACATAGTTCTTGATTATTGTCCTTAACTACAAATCTTTGCCAAATGCAAATTAGATCGTGGTCTCCCCTTCCCCAGATATGCCTGCCCATCTGATATTTTTTTGCTAATTGTGTTGGTGAGACTAAAGGGGAAGCATGTCAATCTCTGAATTCTGTGTTAAACGTCTAGGGTAAAACTATAAAGCTATCAAATGCCTTATTCTAGTTCACTTTCAAAACAGTTCAGGAAAAGGGTTTTTCATGGCAGCTATTGTTCGATAACTGCGCATAGTATCTTTCTTACCACTGAATGGGAAGAGAGAGATCAAAAAGCCCTTGTCTGCAAGGTCTCTTGTGGCGAGGCTGCATTATTTAAAAACTTGGAGCATGTTAAAGGCAAACTCAGGGAAAACCTGCATTTTTTGGAACTGTATATGCTGCTTCTGGTTAATTGAAAAACACAAGGAGATACACCTACTGGTAACTATTACTAATTTGTGCTCAAGTACACACATGCACATCACTGGTACATTGATCAAGTAAAGCATTTCTTTTCTAAATAAGACTGTAAATTAACAATGCAATCCCTTCACATAAATAATCTTGCTTTCATCTTGCATTGATTTTATGGATCAACTTCAGCTCCATTACATGCTGAGAACCTTTTATACCAAGCTCATTTCATCATGAGTTTCTTTCTTTTGTTTTTTACCTGCCTTGCATACATGTGTTGTGATTCTCTTTGATATGTTACTCCTAATGAAAGTGATACTGGATTTGAATCTTTATATGGTGAAATGGATTAATGTCTTAATGGTCTAAATAATGAATACTAAATCAAGAATATATTTTTTTCTTATTGTGTGTAAAGGTTATGTCTCCCATTCTTAAACTGAAGTACTTGGGAATTGCTGTTGCTGTAATTCATGGTTACAGTTAACAGTGCTTCGTAGCACTTATTAGAAAGCTGCGTTACAAATGTGTTTTCCGTTAGTCAAACGAATAAGTTAATGAGTAGGAATTGTGTAAGTGGCTGAGTAGAATCCTCAAATGCTGCATTATGGTCAAGATGCTTTTACTGTGTTTGGAGTGGTGATTGTTCAGAGTGACTTGTTATGGGAAGCTGGTCAGTGGAACAAGGAATGTTTCACCTTGCATTTTTATTTTTAATTTTGCTGTAACTGGGGGAAAAGTGAGACCTAATTGAGCATGGATGGAGCAGACAGACTTGAATAAACAATTAGTTTTCTGAGGCCTCCAATGCAATAGAATAAATGAAGCCTTTATAGGTTGTCTAGGAGCTCATTGGTGAATGTAAATGGAAATAGATTTTATAAAGAACTAAACTGCTTTCACTTCATTAGTATTCATGGTATAACAAAAATAACCCCCTCTTTCCAGAGATACATATTCTCCTCTGAATTATTTTTTTTTCACGAGACGAATGATGATGGTGTCAACAGCTGATGAAGATGAATAGGTCTCTTTCTTAGGATTTTTTTTTTTGCAATTGAAAGTGACTTTGAAGGTTAGTTTTATTGAATTTTCATCCTCCTAGTTAAAGCCAGGAAAAACCTTTCTTAAAAACCTGTGTATGAGCAGCAGCATTGGAAATGTTTGAAAAAAGGTGTGGATGCCTACATATACACAGTTTATAAATACATATTTCCGTGCATTTGTCATGGCTTTCTTGTGCTGTAAAAAGCATCATTAAAATAATTAAGGGTGAAAATTCTGCCTATGGTGTCTAGAAATATCAAAGTTCTTCTCTGTTTTGCTGTGTAGCTAATTCTTCCTGTCATTGAGAAATTAAAGAAATACTCAGTGTGGCTAGTTTGATATTTTTCTCTACAGCATTGCTTATGCTACTAATAGCTCTGCATAGGATAGTAAGAAAATGAATATAGCCATAGAATATTCAAGAATAAAAATCTTCCCAAAAAGAGCCTTTATGCAAGGGAAAGTGAGAAAATACTACTTTGGGTCATGTAATATTTTTTGTAGTAATGCATGTTATTGATAACTTTCATTTAAACTTGTTGACATTTGGTTCCTAGTGTTTCAGTTGAAAACCTGGTTGTCTTTGTTCTCTTCCACTTCTTAGGAGTAGGTAAATCAGAGAAACCAAAACAAGTACCCTGAAATGTGTGCTTTGTGTTAGGAAGATGTGATTTTTGCAATGTACTCCGCCATACCCTGCAAAGTTGCGTCTGCATGGGGACACAGCAGGGGTCAGCCACCACCACTTCTCAGCATCCATGGACCTGCTGGCAGAAGCAGGACCGCTGAAGCGCTTGTGTGGGTGCCTACACCTTAAACCCGCAGTGTCTTGTCATTCCTGAAATGTTGTGTGTGTGGTTGTTTCTCCTTTAACACCGCAAGCATGCAGGTTTCCATTTGTTGTTCCTTTGCGCCTGCAAAGGTGTTTTTCTCAGACCCTGGCAGCTACCCACCAGGGTTGGGATTTGGGTTATGCCCCTGGTTTCCTCCCCAACTGAAGCAGGGGTGTTTGAGTGGCTTTCTGCCAGCTTTTTCTTGCTGCCTCCTGGCTGTCACCGATTCTTTTGCAGCAGGCAGATGTGGCAGTAGCCACTGACAGTAAATTTCAACACACCGAAACATTTTTCCTGCCAAGATGGCCAGCAGGACTGGGACAGGAAGGGAGTATCCTTCCTGCTGCACAGTGATGGCATGCACCACTGCACATCTGGGCAGTGAAGGGTAGGTTTTCTTTTTTTATCTTCTTTTTTGAGATCCCTTTTAAAACTGTGGAAGTAAAGGTGAAACCTTAGCATGCTTCCTGATGCTCAGGCAGTGTGAGGAGTTGTACCCCTACAGAAAGGGGAATTTTTTCTTGGTATACTTAGAGCAGAGCTGAGTGTGTTGGACAGACACCTCAAACTCTACTCTGTTTTTTTAATGGGGTTTTTTTTTTGGATTAAATTATCAAACTTACAGAATCTGCTGTGTTGAGTCTGATCCCTCTGTGTCCTTCCTAGTAGGCTGACCTGTTGAGCTGCTACAGCTTTGTCCTGGCTAGCAGCCTGTGTGTGATGCTTTGACTTCTTTTGCTTTTCCAAGAGCATTGGCAGTTTTCCTTAGGTCGGAAATGAAGTGATGACTTTTTCTTTTTGTCAGAAGCAAAGGCCTTTGAATATCATGTGTATTCCTGAGAAGATACCTGTATGACTGTGAGACTAAAAAGAGTCTTGATGCTACCAGCAAGTAAAGTGCCCGATATGATCCCCTTTAACCACAAGTTGAGCTGTATTTTTATATATATATATATATTTAGAAACATGTTCTGATTTTTGGCTCTTGTTGCAGTGCCTTACAACAGATCTGCAGAACCTGCTATTTGTTAATAGTTTTCTTAATGTTCATTAAAGCCAGGTGAGTAATTCCAAGGAGACTTGGGGCAGGCCAAGTTTTTGGTATCAGTGTCATCAGTACAAATACTATTGCTTCCTTTGTTCCCTGGAAGGGGAGTAGTCTGTCCATCCATCTGTGTGTATGGAGCTGGCATGCAGGAGTCTTTCAAGAGCTGAAGGACTTGATCATACTGTAATAAAACTGTTCCATCTTAACCAGTGTAAAGTAATAATTGGCTCAGACAGCAGTGTGTATGTATATTTATAGGCCACTTCTTGGCCTTGTAGAATACTGTGAAAGCCGTGCTTCATTTTCTGCGCAATCATGTGTAAATGTATTTGTGAAAAAGCGTTGGATGCAAGCTGATTTCTTTTAACATAGCTATAGCTGATACTTCATATTCCTCTGAGTTGTATTTATTTTTTTTTAATTGGCCAGAGGTCAGATTTGTTTTCAAGAAAAATGCAACTGTTTTAAAGGCAAACTTGCATTTCTAGAATGGATGTGAAGTGGGTAGCAAAATAATGTGGATATATCTCTTAATCCTTAGCAGAATTCTTAAAGTATTTCTGTACTACCTAGGCTATGATAGGTAAGAACATGCTGCAGAAAGCATTTTGAACTTTCTTCACTGATTTT
This sequence comes from Elanus axillaris, assembly GCA_026212715.1. Taxonomy (NCBI): domain Eukaryota; kingdom Metazoa; phylum Chordata; class Aves; order Accipitriformes; family Accipitridae; genus Elanus; species Elanus axillaris. Next base: position 59,192,823 of record JANZLQ010000079.1, on the reverse strand, counting down.
GTTTGTTTATACATCATATATTCAGCATAATACACTAGACAATTTTGAACAGTGACTTTAGTTTTAAGCATTGTGTTTGTGTGTCTATGTAGGATGTAAAATCAATAAATAAAATCGTTAAAAGTGATGCTTTGTGGATAGCAGAACTTTACAATGGGTTTCTCCTCTTTACCTTGGTAAGGACATGTTTGCAGTGTCAGCTGCAGGCTGTGTTTGTATGTAAACTGAGAATGGCTGTATGAGTGATTAGCAAATAATAATCTGACTGTGAGTAAGACCTTTTCTGCCTCTTACCCTTTTCCTTCAACAGGAGCCTAGGACCTGACTGACTTTCTGTGCAGTAGCTGATAGGCTGGTGTTACTTTCCTAACAAGGAAACTTGGAGGGAAATGAGATAGTCCAAGACTTGAAGTCTAGAACAGGAATGACAGGTACCATTCAGCTGGAGAACTAGTGAGGTCTCTCAGCCCAAGCTGAGGGAGATCCTTCCCATGGAGGGGGAGTGGAAAGGCAATGCCAGTTTAAGAAATGGGGGATAGTCATTTTCCTACTTGACCTGTGGCATGTGGTGGTGGGGAAAAAAAGTCACTGCTTGTTTTTGGGAAGTGTGTTAGGAAAGCGGGCAAGAAATGGAATCTTTCCTTGTCCAGTGAAATCTGTGTGGCCTCATGAGACTTCATCTGTATCCACTCTCTGCCTTCATTATCCTTGGCTTCTTGGAAGTTGTTTTGGGTTTGCGTGGTGGGGTTTTGGTAGCAGGGGAGGGGCTGCAGGGGTGGCTCCTGTGAGAAGCTGCTAGAAGCTTCCCCGTCTCAAAGTCGGACCTGCCTCTGGCCAAGGCTGAGCCCATCAGTGATGGTGGTAGTACCTCTGGGAGAACAGATTTAAGAAGGCGAACCTGTAGCAGAGAGGGGAGTGGGTTGTGAGAGAATACCCTCTGCAGACAGAGAGGTCAGTGAAAAAGGAGGGGGAGGAGGAGCGCCTGTTGCGTTAAGGCATAAAGAAGTTTGGCAGAAAATGACCCCCCTTGCATTCCACCTTGTCCTCAGATATCAGAGGGGCTGGGGGTGGCTAGGCTTAGATTCTGGGTGATGCCTAATTCAGCACTGTAAGTCAGGTCACATTCAATATACTGAACTATCATGATTAGAGATGCAGAAATAATGCACTGTACTTACAATTTAGTCACATTCAACAAACTAGAATGGCCATGCTTAAGGAGTTTGGTTGTGTTCAATGAACTAGCATAGCTAGTTTTTAATGAATAGCTAGTACAGTTTATTAAAGCAACAAGAGTACAGGTTCTTTTGGATTGCTGGTGATAAATACACTGTCTGCAAAGCACATGCAAATAATATGGTTGTCTGACTACAAGCACAATAAATTATGGGAAAATCTATAGAGATTTCTAAGTTTCCTGGGGAAGCACTTGGTATAGTTGAGGGTTTGAATCTTACCCAGTAGGCGTCCCTATGCGGGAGGGAGAGAGGTTCAGCCTGTCAAATGATCCCAGAAGTCACCGATGTCCTCCCAACTTGTCTATGATGGTATCTTCCCTAGAATTCCCCCTCTCTTAAGCCCTTTTATATTTTCTTATTTTTAGGTGGAGCTTGAGTGACCCTAGTCATACATACCTTTATTATGACTGGTGTAAAATCTCCTTTCTTTACTTCTAAAGGTATATGCTAGAGAAAACTCAGAGTGCATGCTCAGTGAGGGGTGGTTGCACCTTGGAGGCGGGTAGCTTTTGGGATGGAGGTGTATTTTGGTATTACAATGAGATTATAGTGAGCAAAGTTCACCCAGAGAACATGATTTACCATGTCACTATTCCAGAAATGGGCACTTACGATCTATATCAGAAGTAGGACAATAGTGTTGACTGAACCCCATTGTTTCAACTCCTTGCTTCAGTGCATTCAGTGCAGGGACCTTCCATTCTTGTTCCAGTAGTTCCAGTTCCCCATCCCTGCAGTGATCACAGACCCTGGCTGCGATGCTTCCACTCTGCTGTACCCTCTGTGTTGTTTCTCTCAGAGTCAGCATACTGAGCTCTCCTGCTGTTGCTAACATCAAGGTTGCAGGTTATGTTGCTTAGAGAATTGTTGTAGGACATATTCCTTGCATATCCACTGCCTTCCACCCTGAAGATTCACCTTCCCTTAAGAGGGGGGGCATATCAGTAAGTCACCTCCAGCAATTGTTCCACAGTGCCAGAGGAGGGGATGCCCCTGCAGCCCGTGGTAAGATGTCAGGCTGTTCCCCTCCAGCCTGTGGAGGGGAGCAGATGCCCACCTGCAGCCCCTTGAGGACCCCACGTGAGAGCAGGGGGATGCCACCCAAGATGGCTGTGACTCCATGGGAAGGCCTGCACTGGAGCAGTCTGTGCCTGAAGGACTGCAGCATATGGAAAGGACCCACGCTGGAGCAGGTTGTGAAGTACTGCAGCCTGTGGGAAGGACCCACATTGGAGAAGTTCGTGGAGGACTGTCTCCTGTGGGAGGGACCCCACACTGGAGCAGCGGAAGAGTCAGGAGTCCTCCCCCTGAGGAGTAAGGAGCAGCAGAGACAGTGTGTGATGAATTGACCACAGCACCCATTCCCCATGCCCCTGTGCTACTTGTGGGGAGAAGGCAGAGAAAATCAGGAGTGGAGTTGAGCCTGGGAAGGAGGGAGGCATGGGGGTGAAGGTGTTGTAAGATTTGGTTTTACTTCTCATTATCCTTGATTTTATTTGATAGGTGGTAAATGAATTCAATTTTGTTTCTTCCCCAAGTTTAGCCTGTCTTTTCCCTGTGACTGGGAGTGATCTCTCCCCTGTCCTTATCTCACCCCATGAGCTTTTCTTCATATTTTCTCCTCCTCATCTTGGGGGGGGGGCCCCCNNNGGGGAGGAGTAAGCAAGCAGCTTCATGGTGCTTTGTTGCCGGCTGGACTTAAGCCATGACAGAAGTGGTGCTAGTTTTTTGAGAAGTATTTCTTTTTATCACTTTACAGAATTAAGCTATTTGTGATTTTCTGTTCTGCAAAACAATGGCTGCTCAAAGAGCTGTGAATTTTCAGAATAATTGCACAGTTCTGTAAACCCTACTCAAAACTGAGGTGGGTTGATACTGCTTGTAGGCAAAGGGAACGTAGAAGATTCCAGCCATCAGCTGATTTAATTGGAACTGTTAATGATCTCATTCAGCTGTTGGGTTTGATGCAGGTTAGTGGAGACTCCTGTGTACCCCCAGATTGCACCCACACACAGGATCCTTCAAAAGTTGATGTCGTTGGGACCAATAGCAGTGGAGCTGCTCCTCACAGATGTGAGTTACTGCAGGATATCTGCTGGAAATTTGTTTGCACCTCTGCTTGCATCTACGCTACCCCATTGTAGTGTCTTCTCTTAAGTCTAATTTGGTTCTAGTGAATTCTTGTCAAGCATCTGGAGTAATTAAAGTGCACTGTGTTTTTAATGGGCTAAAATGTCTTTTTTTATCAAATTCTAAGATGCCTTTGGCTTTTGGAAGATACAGTCCTATCCATTAATAAGATCAAATTTGGTGTTGCTCTCTCTGTCAGTGCAGCTAATCAAAACTCATGCATCTGTGCCAAATTTAATTAGGGAGAATACTGAGGTGATAAGAACATATTTCTCCCACGTACCCAGATGAATTAAGTTGGTATAGTTGGCCTTAAAAATAGTGCTTTGCTGGGCTATTATGTTTCGGTATCTGTGCTTAAAATGCTTGCAAAGGAGTGAGATAGAGAGGCAGCATGCTGAGAGAAACCCAGTGTCAATAATGTGAAGAAAAAGGTTGATCAATGTTCCTAGCAGTCTGCTTTGCTACAAAGGGTCAGTTGCTGTTGAACTAGTGGTAGGTCTTATCTGGCCTCAGAAGCATGCTTGCTTCTAGCATGGCTTATGTCTGGAGATGCAAGAGATGGGAGGATTTGTTAGGTTTGTGAAGCCATGTTCCTCTTAAGCATTTAGCTTTATAAAGATGAGAGTTTTTATGGAACAACTGAATGTCTTTTCACCACCAGGTAGACTCCTATACTTTTGTCTGCATGGGACTGGGGTGTGATGCTTTCCATCCTTGCTTCTTCAAACATCTGGATAGGTGTGATGTGATTTGGTATATTTGATGACAACATACTTAGTAGTAGAATTTTATATTGGGACTTCTGGTTGATAATGAAAAAAACTAAGCAGTAAAAATATGCTAGCTATTTTCTGCTATCAGTGCGCTATATGTGAGAGTCTTCAGATTATATATCTCTTTTGGATTGGTGCCTGACTGGAGGAGGCTTAAAATGGATGACGGCACACAGCCATTTTATGGAAACTTTAGGATTTAATGTGCATATACGACATGACCTGAGGTAGGCTGGAGTTGTGCAGCGTTCAAGAGGAATAAATTAAAATGCTTAACAGAATATCTTTTTTCATATTTTTAAGACTGAATACGTGACCCATATTTCCCAGTTTCTGTGGGAAGTAGGAATATTGCCTATGGAGTGATTCAGAGATGTTGGGGGTGAAGTATTTTGGACAATAAAACCATAGTAGATGTTTCAAGGAAAGGTGGAGCTGAGCAGATGAGTTCAGTTCTCATTTCAATTTAATTTTTATTGGAAAAAAACCCTCTCTATGTTACAACAAATCTCAACAGCTCAGAATAGCTTATTTTCCTTATCCTGGTGTTATCAGTGTGATTGTATTTCTTAGCTTCATTCACCTTCTTGTACCATGCATTTCCTCTCTTGAAATCCATTATTTTCTTTCTGGCTGCCTCATACCTCATTATGTACTGGGCTGAAAGTGTACTTCTAAACACTGATGCTAGGTCTTATTTTGAACCAGTTGTCATGTCCTTAATTTTCATAAGGACATGTGGGCTGACATACTTGATGTGATTACTTGATAATAAAATTATCAAGCAGAGAATTAGTTCTATCTGTAGAATAAATACATGATGTTAGACAGCTGGATCTAATGCTACTGGTTTTTTAAAAACATGAAGATAATCCTTTCTGAGTAGGTGCGCTGTTAAAAGTCCATGGCTAGTACAGTGTGAGAATAATTTTCTTTAGAGGTATGTAGCTGATTCTCTTCACCCAGAAAATGAATAGCTTCAAAATACGGAAAAAAAAAAAAAAACCCAACAAAAACCTGTTGTGGATAAATTGATTCAGTCCTCATTCCCTGGGGGAAATTCCTGTATAACTGGAGGAGACTGTCATTTGAATTCTATCCATGTTTATATAGGATCTTTAAAACTACATGTAGAAGTCTATGGTAAAGATATTTTGATGATTCTATTCTATGTAATTTTTAAGCCGTTCTCCTCTAATGATACTATCTGTCCTTTTTGTAAGGTTCATGGGAGGGAGGGGGTGTAAATAGGGTTTTGTGAAAGGTGTTCTCTAAATTTTACAGTTCTTCTGTAGAAATTTGTCATACCTACAACATAGGCAGATTTTTTTTATGAAATGTATGAAAAAATGTATTGGAATAAATTAATTTTGTAGAACAGTACATTCTGCATAGCTTGGAGTTTGCCATGTGTTTTCTGTCTTTCAAAATGCCTTTGTCAGAAAGGAATTATTCAGTATTTAATGTTGGGGGAGGGAGAGTTTTTACATAAGTTAACTATCCATGCATTGTGAATATTAACATCAGAGACTGGTGGCGAGAGATGTGTACTGATTAAAAATCTCTCTCTAAGCAGCCTGTATGCACTTAATGGCTGACTTAACTTCCTTTGTACTATAGATACAGGACAGTCAAATATACTTGTTTACATATACTTTGTCTTAGCTGTTATGGATCTTTTTGAAGCAGTGACTTTCTGAAGTAACTTCTCAAATTTTTTTGTTCCCCTGTCCTGCAATTCCATAGTCAAGTGGAAAAACTACCCACTGTTATCCCATTGCTCCCCAAGTCATTAATATTTCTTTAAAAAGTGTGTGGAGAGAAGTGCATGCTTGTAGCCTGAGTGCAGTAATAAGACAGTGGGCAGAGCAGGTGTTAGCCAAAACCTCAAAGTACAACATGAATGTCTGTTGAGAACTGCCTGCAGGGATACAGCTATTGTACTTCTTGCAGCTTGCTGTCAACCAAGTTTCACTGAAAAAAAAAAACCAATGCAGCCAACCAAATCCTGGTTCTCCTGTTGTGCTTGTGTGCCATACAACATCAACACTTGTCTATTTCGCTAGTAAGCATGAAGTAAATACCAATAGTGATGATTGTGGCTAGGCAAAACTATTCGATGTGCTGAGTAGAAGCAGCTTGAAAAAAATTGTTTAAAATAGGTCTAGTAGAATTTCAACAGCCATCATTTCTCAACATATTTGCTTTGATGTTGTCTTGCAGAGAGCAGCGTCAAATCTGTACTTGGTAAGACACACAGCTTGAATTCGTAGTGTTCAGGTTCCCAGGAGGTCTTTCAAACAAGTGTTAACAAGTTTGGATAGGTCTTGCTATTATTTATTTATTTAAGCTTGTCATGATCTTCTTGCTGAACAACTGTAGTGTCATTTTGGCTGAATTAACCACATTGTGATTTGAATATGTGCCATGTTATACCTCTTCAGAATTAGCTGTGCGTTCCAAGGAAGCAGGACCTGCTAAAATGTTCTATTGGTTTCACTTACTTGGACTTGAATACTGTTTTGTAGAGGACAGAAAGCCTCTTCATCTGCTGCTTGTAGTAAGGTCTGAATGGTGGCTAGAAAGCCTCTCTGGGTCAAATCAGTTCATCTAGCACAAGAAGTTATTCAGGGGAAGCTTGCAAGCCTGGCTACTTTCTGCAGTCCATTTCCCTTTTATTTCCTCAGCATCCAGAGTTATGTCAATGCTGTTAAAGCGTATATCCTTGTCTGCTCTTCTTGGTCTATTACAACAGCAGTTACAATGTTCGGACTCCTTTCAAATACACACTGTATGTGCTGTAGATCTTATTTTGCCCTTTGGAAGCAAAAGCAAGCCTTTGGATAGCTTCCAGAGATGCCTTGTTGATATATGTGTAATTGTTTCCATAAAGCAGGAGTTGGCCATCAATATGAAAATGTTAAATCTTGTATTTCCATATTGTTTCTTTGTAGTGTTAGACCATATAGTGTCCTTTGGTATAGTTGTTTCAGGTGAGGAGATGCAGTTCTCTAGATCCAGCTGAAACCCAGCTGACAGATCTGCGTAAGTGTTGTCTACTATATTGAATTTGACTGTTCCTATATTAAAAAGAGCTTCTGCTCCCAAGAAATACTTGGTGAAACCTAATATTGCTGTGATATTTTGGACCTTAATTTGTCATATGCAAGAATGCTTATTTTTGTTATCTCCATGTAATAGAATCACATTCTCTTTCAACAGAACCTGAATTTCAGCCTGTTGTCTTTAAAAATCCAGAACTTCAGAAACTGCATTTCATTCCCATGTTTCTCATGTCAGAGGATTGCATACGGACTTTCAAACTGAGGACATCATGTTGAAAAGTGTTGGTGGGAAGGATGTCTCCCCTCTTTCCCTTTTTTTCTTCCCTAGTCCTGTTGCCAAGATCCTCAACATGTAGGATCTTGGGCATAGCCAGTTCATGTGTGGTTAAAATTACTTCTTTATGGCTGGTAGCTTCTGCCCCAGTGGCCAAGACTCAGTCCCCGGTTGTGCAGGGTTCTCCCACGTTTCTCTGCAAGTCCTTGAAGTTTGTGATTGTTGAGAACTTGTGTGCCCAAAGTTGGTGCTGGAATTGTATCAAACAATTTTCGTTGTGGTAGTCACTTAGCATCAAGGAGGTATCTTTGCAAGAGAGTGCTGGCAGAACATTGCTGTTAAAAGGATGAGCTAATGGGGGTTGGTATTTAAACTGTCATAGATTTCAAACATTACACTTTTCTGAAACTGCCAGTTTGGTCAGTGGAAAAGCATCTTAAATACGAATTGAGGACCTGGACGGTACTGTGCTGCTCTGTACTATAGCCCCATCTTAAAGTTTCTTCTGAAATCCTGAAAACTGTGGAAAAGGAGCACAGCTTAATTGGAAATAATGACTTTTGTAATTAGACTGCCTGTTGTGAAATGCAGAAGTCTGTTCATTGTGGGAGTGAGTTGAGCAGCCATGAAGGTTGTATACCTAGTTATAAGGGGAAGAGGTGGCAGATACTAATTCTGTTGGGTAGACTTCAGTGCTAATGTGCAGGGAGCTTAGTGCATTTGTTGATGATTTTTATTCTTTCTTTCCTTTTAGTTGTTTATAAAGGTTTGATGAACCTCATGCCAGGAAAAAGATTTAAAATGTGGTTGATTGCTTTGAAGTGTGAACCCATTTTAAGCAAGTGCATGAATTTTTGCCAGTAACTCACCTAAAGCCTTAGTCTGATCATGCTGTTAGATGCTTGGAGTCATTTGGAGTGCAGCATTGAGCGTAGTTGCTGTCCATCAGTCACTGAGCAGTCAAGAGTATTTGCTTATGACTTAAGTGAAAGAGTCTCAAAATAATGTTCTTAGAAGTCAGCTGTTGTCAGTCATTTCCTTTTTAACTGATTTTAAAATTCAGCTTGTGAGGTATCTTAGCACTTGGAAATAGAAATATGTGACACCTGTGTTTGTGAAAGATAAATGGTAACAGTGGTCAATTAAATATTCTTTGTGACTCCTAAACCTCCTGATTTAGGAAGTTGCTGAAGGCATGGGCTGTGAATTCATCAGTTACTTCAGTCTGTCATGAACATGAATGAGTCTTAATATGTTGAAGACGCAAATTCAGAAACCACTGTGCTTCTTGAAGAAGTGTGTGTCTAAACACTTCCAATAAGATGGAGATTTGATTAAAAAACCCCCAAACCACTAACTAACCTGAAATACTAAATACAAAAGAAACTCTAAATGTGGGATTCAAATGCTTTGTGGGGCGTGAAGTACTTTGCTATGGGACTAACTGTAAGCAAGAATGGGCTTCACTGTGCATCTTTACTGGTGACTATGGTGACCTTGACTCCTTCCTTTCAATGGATGGAGAGAATGAAGTAGTCGGGTATGCAGGTATTATGTAGATTATTGGCTGATAAGTCTCAGTACATGAACTATAAAAATCTGAAAGACTTTGTGCTTGACTTCCTAAAAAATTCTGGCAAGAATCAGGGTTTAAATGTTACAGAAAAACATTTGAGTGGTTTGCAAAATAGTGACACCATGTGACTGCACCAGTTTAAAGGGAAGGATGCTTGTAAAACTCTTTCTACTTTGCTTACTCGTATCCCTGCTCTTTCTTCCTTTGCCTAATTACTTGCTTTTTGTTTTGTTTTTATGAATTTAATCAAATACTGAGACATTAAATGCATTGTCAAAACCAGAGGGCTAAAATATTGTGTAGGAATGATGACAGGAACAGAATTTGAAGGATGGGGCTCTGTATTTACACTTATTTCAAAGTCAGTGTAAATGATTGCCTGTTTTATAAACAGGATAATTTAATATTTTTTTATTTTTAATTTTTTTTTCCCCACTGGTCTGCCACTAGACTGGGCAGTGGCTTGCATTTTGGTAATACAGTGCCATCTAGTGACTGCTCACATGAAGCTGGGGAGAAATTCCCAAGGAAAATTGGTGGCAAGAGCAGATCACATAGGTTGCAGGGTCACAACTGCAAAAAAACTGCTGTATGGAAGGCTGAGTAAGCTAAAGTCGGATCCCTTGTACCTTGAGATGGGACCACTGCAAGAATTGCTCCTTGTGTGAGAGTGTGGTTGGAAGTGGTGTGAGCTATATAAAAGGAGGATGGCTTTCTTAACACAGACAGCCACAAAGCTGACACTTGAAAAATTTTCAGTTACCAATTTAATTACCTTAAGATCTTTGAAAACACTTTTCCTGCACATGCTGTTATAATCTTAAGGTAAAAGTAACTTAAAATATTTTTTCAATGAAGGTAAACATTTAAACAGTATATATACTTTTTTGTTTGTTTCTTTGCAGCTTGATCACATATTGTCCCCCCCACCTATGCCTTTTCGAAAATCCAGTGGTCATGAAGTCTCTTCCGGCCCTGGAAAGTCTTCTAAGTTTAAGAGACAGCTGAGTGAAGATGGGAGACAACTCAGAAGAGGAAGCCTTGGAGGAGCTCTGACTGGTGAGTTTGGGGTGTATTTAACATCCCCTGGAGGTTTAGCAGCTGTGGAGCTGATGGCACCTTGAGCTCTGGCGTTTGCCTTGTGGCTGAACTCTTTGAGGGAGGTGTGAGCTCCACCTGGAGTTTCTATAAAGTCTCTTCCACATGGGTTCCCTGTTTGTATGTGGGGTGAGCTCATGTTTGAGGCTCTGCCCTCATGGAGTGCTGATAAATGGCCAAGCACAGCCTGAAAATGACCCATTTCTTGGTATTTTCAGGAATGTGTCATTTATCTTGCTGATTTAGTTTGGTGCTTTAAGGGTTGTTTGCAATGTGCTAGCATCCATTCATCTATGGGATCACATACATCTTGTTTCCCCAAGGAGCTGAAGTGCACAGATGGTCCCTTTAGACTTGATTTCATTAAAGAAAAAGCAATTTGACCTCATTTATCTGGTGGAGTCTTTGCAGGGGAGGAGGGCCATCACCAGCTAGCTGCTGGCTGTGGACCTCAATTTAGTGGAGCCATGCAGAGGTCACAGGATGGTTGAGGAGGACTCAAGTCCTCACTGCCCTGATAGTGTCTGTGGAAGATGCCACATGCTGAAATCGTGATTGTGTCCTGGGAGCTGTATGACTGTGGTCGTCACTGAAGAGCGGTTGTTTGAGTGTGGAGTACAATCAATGTGAAAGCATTGGGAAAGGCTAACTGGCACTTGCTTTGTGTATTTCAAGAAGGGAGTTTTTAAATTCACTAGAATTTGGCAATTAAATATATTCCTGTGATGGGTTGACCATGGCTGGATGCCAGGTGCCCACCAAGTCGTTCTATCACTCCCCCCCTCTTTGCTAGACAGG
>JANZLQ010000079.1:59146793-59174209 GCA_026212715.1 Elanus axillaris | reverse complement strand
ACTGAACTCAAAACACAGCACTGTACCAGCTACTAGGAAGACACTTAACTCTATCCCAGCTGAAACCAGGACAATATGTGAAACAAAAATAGGGGTCATAGTAGGGACTGTAGAGAAGGTAGTGTGTTGAAACATCACTTCATGCTTGTCGTTTGTAATAGAGGTGCTGGGCATTTTCTTCACAGTGTGATGCAAGATGTTTGTTTTGTATTTTATCATTTCTATGAAGTAGGTAGCAAAAACCCAAATGCTGACATGGTAGAGAGTTGGGAGGCAAGAATATAGGCAGCTGGGCTGAAGTAGCTGTTCATGTGGTGGTTGAAGTGAGCAACGGTGAATTTTCTCAAGTTCTTAAAATTAGAGCATGTGTATTCTAGGTACAAGTGGCAAGCAAGTCTGCGGTATTTAAAGTTGCAGATAAGAGCTATCTCTGGGCTTTTGGTGTGCAGGATTCCTATTTTTGCAAAATTGACTGTATATCAGAAGGATCAACAACTGTCTCATCATCACTTATATGTAGTCCAATTCAGTGTGCTTTTGGTAGCATCATGCGTTCAGTTTGAACCTTAAATTCCTGTTTTTTCCTGTATTATCAGAGTTTCAGAACTGGACCTTCAAATTTTTCTAGAATGGCTGTAAACTGGAAAAAAAGGTGAAAGGGAAGCAGGAATATCTGTGTTATTAGGGTTGTGTTGTAGAACAGACTGGCAGTCTGTAAGTTTTGGAGCTACGTGTTAGAAGTATGGGGAAAAGGCTTTATTTGTTGGTAAGGTAAAGAAAAGGAAGCAGCAGAATGTGCCCATCTCTGAGCTCACTGATAAGATATCTCCAACTAATTATTCTGAGTAGTATTTCAATAGAATTTGGACTTGGGGAAGAAGAGTTGTAAATGATAATTTCAGGCTGTAGGTTTTTTTTATCATGTAGATATCAGTGTCACTGGCTCGCTAACACTGTTATTGCGGTAGACATTTTTGGTATGGAAAACTTAACACCCGCCCCCCCCAACCCCCCCCAAACCAAAACAAAACCCAAAAACGCGCAACCAAACAAAACCCCAAACACAAACGCTGCCCTCACCCCCCAAATCTAAATAAAACCAGAGAGATTTGCTAGTGATCCCAAATGCCTTTCAAATATTTTATTGCTGTCACAGCACTTCAGTAATAAATTGCAAATCATCAAAATATAAATGTAAATTCAGTGAGTATCTGTTAGCAGGGGAACTTTGAGTAATTTCCAGATAAGCAAAATTCTGCATTGTCTTTTAAGTGTCTTTCAATGAGAGAAATTTGTTCAAAGCATGGAAATTATTTCTGGGAGTGAATACAGAATATTACAAAATACAGAATTTATTTCTGAATTTATTTTTTTATTACAAAATACAGAAATTATTTCTGGATGTGACAACTTACTTTTGGTAATAATGGACTTATAAACGGTCTTGATTCCAAATCCCTTTGTATTTAATGGAGGCTTGATTTTATTTTTTTTAATATATATTTTGGATATAGGTCTAAACCTACATCCTATGGCTTTCTAGTCCGCAACTGGATGTGTCACTTTCCTTTCATGTTGATGAAGTTTTAAGACAGATATATTGCTTTTTTTAAGATCATAATCTCAGCCCAAAATTTTGCCTTTGGTGGGCCACATTTATTTAATGCATGACCAGATGGCGCTTCTTCATTTAATTTTAGAAAGTGAAACCAAGATAGAGCATTTTAAGGAGATTATGTAGTGCGTCAAAAAGAAAAATATCTATAAGGAGTGTGTAAGGATCTTTTACAGGGGCTTCTTGTACAGTAACAAAAGAAATTACAATTGAGTCAGTTGTAATTGTAGGCTTACCTGAGTAATGTTATGTTTATTGGACAGATAGGTTGAAAGAAAAATTTTGTCTCTTGCGTAAGACTGAGAAATTGGCATTGTCTATTAACTTCAACCATGTGCAGCTGAGTAATATGCAAAATGTGCTAATTTTCTTGTTGTGAGCAATAAATGAGACATGAGTAAAATAGTAACTCTTTTGCCTGCTGGTAGTCATTTGAAATTTAGGTAAAGTTTGTCAATGTAGCTACAGTAGAATAAGGCAAAATATTGAAAAGTTTCCTAATGATGGCTTTAAATCCATCCACTCTTCTATTTTTCAATTTCTGCTAATGGGAATTACAGGCTTTAATTCCCCCCTACACTGATATGAGAATAGACCCTAAAATTTACAGGGTCCACAATTTATTACAGCTGGGCTGTCTGCAAGAGTTAAATTTGAAGCAATAGAGCAGAGTTCCCTAACCTGATGGGAAAATACTAATGTGGGAGGCTCTTAGCATTTCACCTGGCAAGTTTCTGAAGCGTAGCAAGGCTTCACATATCTATGGGACTGAAAATGATGGTGTGTTGCTTCCAGCTTTGTTTTTTACCTCCCACTGCTCCCACTGCCCAAGCCATTTGCACGTGTCCCTGGCTGCTCTGTGATGTGCTGGAGCTGCCACTGCTGCTGGGGAGCCAAGCTTGGCAGGGGGGTGGCTTTAGTCTTTCCTCCATTTGCAGTGAGACCTGACAATGAACGGTTTTGTCTGTGTTTTTGGGAGAAAAGCATAAGGAGTAAGAAGAGGGAGAGTTACCCAACTGTGTTTTCTTTCAGTGCATTTCTATGACCCAGAGCAATCTGCAGTAGGGTGCAGTTTTGTCTGCCACCATGGCTTGTTTCTGTTCCTTTGAGGTAGCTCACATTCATAAGGCTCCCCAAAGAGAGGTGTGGAGTGAGCAACACACTTGCAACTGTGCTTGGTGAATCTGTCTTGACCACACAAGTCAGTTCTTGAGATAAGATCAGTTATTTTTTTACTTCAAAGTAGTAAGGGACAAGAATCTAGCTTTCTGAGTTGTTTTCCAAATAATCTGCACTTATGTCATAAATATGTATAATTGATTTATCAAACAATTAAGTGAAATAAATAAATATTTCTTGGCGCTTGCCTTAAAGATGTCAGGATGGCAAGAGGCTATTTTGAAGGCTGCTGTTTCACAGCAGCTAACATGAACACATTGATGTTTCAGTTCAATCTGTAGTACACTGTAATCATGCACAACTTCCACTTTGGACTAACTGTATCCATAAGAAGGTACATACCTGTCTTCCATTTACAGTTGTGTAATGAAGAAATGCTTTTAATATTTTCATTTAAAAAAATCTTCATCAAAAACTTTCAAGATGCTTCCTCTGTATTTAGCTTTGCATTTTGATTAATTGCAAAACAGACTTTCCAGCAGTTCAATATACACCGTCCTAAGTACTTTTGTAAAGGCAAAAACTTACTTGGATGCCAGAAGGTTTTCTCTCTCATATGCAGTTGTTAAAACATGAGATTGCTGTAATTTCTAAATTATAACTGAAAATGGAAGATTTATAGACAGTAGCTTTAAGCTCACTTATTAATTCTCAGCCATCCCATTGGGATATGGATTTGAGAGGGAGAGAGGAAGGAGAACAATGCTTTAGCAGGAGGAAAGATTTTTCTAATTGGAATAAAGCGAAGTCCACATTCTGTGACTGATCTTAGAGGAAGTCTATGCATTTTTTCAGTCTCTTTCGGCCTTACACAGTAAGGCATACAAGTATGCACACACAGGATGCCATAGAAGTAAGAAGTAACAAAGATTCCATTTGGACTTTCTACAAATACCCATTATAAAGGAGGCTAGAGGTACGAGAGGCAAGTTCAAGGGGAAGATGACACTGAACTCCAGTGTTGTGTTCCCGATGTCCTCCAACGATTATGTAATGCCATTAAACAATGCTAAGTTATTACCATTATATAATCAACTTAAGTCAACTTTCATTGAAATGCATTTTGATAAATGTGCTGGACTAACAAGGATTGCATTCAGACGAGGGAACAGGTGCCATTGGTTACAAACAGTGTGGTGACTTCAGGCTGTCTTCATAGTTTCAGACACAGAAAGGGTAGAGCAGAGATGCCAACAAAAGCCCCTGCAGTAGGCAATGGGAGGAAGTCTAAGGCCATCTTGGGACTGAATGGGACAGGTAGGGGACCTGTATCAGTAGATGACTTGTGTTTATCATCAGAACAATACCAAAATGCTGAATTAAGATGGAAGGAGTGAGGTGGAGTTGAGGTGAAATCTTCCTCTCTGTCCCTCACGAGTCAGTTCACTCAAAAAAGGAAAGTAGCTGCTTGGAGCATTAAACTTGAAGGCAGAAATGAATGCAGTGTGAAAATCAATAATGCATTTTAGCTCAAGTTTTATGTGTAATAGTGCTATTTAAATTACTTAACAGTGAGGAAAAGTATGGATATGTGTAAATTCAAGGTTTTTTTTAAAGAAAATGTAAAAGGGGAAAATGTGTACAATTATGAATGAAACTAACAGGAAAAAATGTAGTACTACTATAGTGGCAAGAAAAAGGAGGAGAGGGTAATCTGGGGGGGATTATTGAATTTTGTTTTTTAAATGGAGGAACCCAGGGAGAGTTGCTGACTAACTCATTGTGGGCAGGGACTGTTCTGTTGTGTGGTGGTTTAACACAGTGGCATCCTAATTTCTCAGAGAAAGCAGAATGTGTTTTGGAAGAAATTTTTTTTCTGTAAGAAATGTTGATGTTCTATTTGCTTTTGGAAATGTAAAAGCCTAATTGCATTCCTGTAAAGTATGTCCAACTTTTCTTATTTTAATAAGCATAGTATTAAATGTACAGTTGTTATTTTCTGGATATTTTGTTGCAGTTGGCATTCTTGTTGGTAAATGCTCATCTCCTGGTAGTGTATCTGCATAAAGGTTAGTGCTATTCACAGATGAGATTCTCTGTTACCATCTTTTTGCATAAGCCATGGCTATTTTTGTTTCTATAGAAAGCATATTTGTTATGTGCTATTTTGTGTTTAAAAGCATATATGGATGTACTATGAAAAGAAGAACTGGAATTCTAGGCAGTCTGCTGTGCTTTGCCTTATTTTCAGTATGCTGTGAAATCTGCGGTGCCGTCAAGTCTCCTGTTTGCGTTAAGGATGGGAGGAGAGATCATTCCAGCCATCACACATGCTCATGTTTTCATTGGCAATTTTGATAGTGTCAAATGCCTAATTAGCTGCTACACAGGCTCTCCAATGTTATTTTAAATATTTCTAGAGGTTAATCATGCAAGAGAAATAAATAGAATATTAAGTGAATTCTTACAGTGCAGACACTGGCCCTGATGCTGAGTTAATCTACTCTGCTTTCTTGTTAGGCAAAATCTTACAGTTGAAGGAAGGGCTTAGTACTAGATTTTGTTGTTGTAAAGAGTAGGATTGCCTATCCTCTAGCCTCTGTACCAAAATATCATAGACTTTCTTTCCGATGTTTGAGTAAGATAAAAACTGAGTAAAATACAGATGCCTGTAATGGACAAAGAAAAAAGGTAGCATGGTAAGTAAGGTATAGAGTGCTGTACTCTGCTGCATCACTGACATGAATAGGAGTCACAATATTAGCTGTCCATGTTTTTGGGTCTGGCTCCCATTTGAAACAAAAAGTAAGTATAAGCAGTAATAAGAGCACTTATTTCTCATACGCCTTTATCCTGCTAGACTTCATTGACTTATTTAAACCTTTTGGCTTGGGATTCAAACCTAAACAAAACTAGATTAATTTGTGGACAAAATACAAATGATTGCCTTCCATTTTTTTTTCTTGGAAAGCTCAGTGGAATGAACCTGAAATTAAAATTTGTGCAGTCTGGGAAAGGCCTAGTGTCTGACAATGGATTTTGAGACTAGTTTCAAACCCCTACTAGGAAGTGCATTGGTTAACCAGAGTGTGATGCTCTTCCCCAGTTCTAGAATAAGCATGATTAAAACAGATCTATTTCTTGCTTGCATTCTCCTTCGTTCTGAAGATCAGAGGAAAGCTATTGCTTTCCAAGTATTGATTCCTATGATGATAAAATGCAATAGGAGTATGCTACAGTGATCAAGTTGTAAATTGTTTAATGTAATTTTCCTTATGGCTTCTAGAGTAGGCTAATACAGAATTTCTAAGAGGGATTTGTGTAATATATGTCTACTTAACAAAGTAGGTGTTGCCTAAGGATTTTACTGGTGTTACATAAGTGATGTGAAGTCTTGTTTGGAGCTGTCTTGACTTGGCTGGAATTTTAGGAGCCTTCTTGCAGAGTTTACATTACAGTGTTTGTAGTCTGCCTTCTAGCCTGGAGAGATGTTTCTAATTGGGGGACCCAGCACTAGGAAATGCCTGCTTTCGCCCCAAGAACCTCATCTTAACATTGACTGTCAGGGGTGGTGTCAAAAATAAAGAAAATGCTTACACCTCTTTTGATGTGGAAAGCATTAAAGAAGTAGAACATACCTGTTTAAATACGAGGTATGCATAACTTAGTTTTTTCCACTCACTTTTTAATTATCTTTTTCCTACATGGATGAGAAGGAATTAACCTTCTGAGGTGATAGATAAAAATTGTAACTGACTGCGTATGTCTCTGGTATATTCTAGGATTGACATCAATGGAGTATCAAAGATGTGGATGTCGCAATCAATACCTTAAGCTTTTTATGGTATCCTTTCTGTTCAGGGTGGTGGGAGCCTATGTAAAAAGGTAACCAGAATTTGATAGAACAGGCATAGAAAGTAGATGGGAAATTAATTCAGTTTTTCCAGTTCTGGAAAATATTATCCTGGGTAATTGGACAAGAAACCATGGTTTTGTTGTACATTTTTCTTTTAGTCTCAGGCAAGCTGTTGGCAAATTGGGTGAAAAATGTCAATGGGCTCTGCTTTACCAGTGTAACAAAGAACAATAGCACATTCTGAAGACTAATTGGGAAGCATTAAAAAGACTATCCTGCCCTGCTGCTTGGGAGCTTTCTAGCTCTCAAGACAGTTTCCAGAGACCTCAGCAACTCTCTGTGGCTCTGCTGTTAAAAATAAGGTTATGAAGCTGGGGCCTCTGATTTTCTGGCAAACCTGTGCCCACTACCAGGGTGCAAATCCTGTGTCAATGGTCACGTACATACCCACTCCATAGTTCTCCGAGGTGACAAGATTGAGGTAGGAATTAGTAATTTCAGGAAACAAATATTTAGGACGTGTCGTTTGGAAGATGCTTTCCACTTGAGCTGCTCAATCAAAATCTTGCATTGTGTTTTTAAGCCTAGATTTGATTTAAAAAAAAATCTTTTCAATTGTTGCTTTGCATCAGCTTGTTGGTCTTCTAAGAGAAGTCAGTTGTTTTATTAGTGTGATTGTCTTCACTTTTGCATTGTTTTCAGAGATAACTAAGAACTGAAGGTGGATATATTTGCTAAGACCAGTATAAAGCCTCTTGTCCTGTTTCTTGACAGTGGCTGAAAGTAGGCAAAAAGGAACAGTATAATTACACTCTTGTCCTCTTACTGTAATTCCTGAGTATTGTCCCTGCTGCTGGCTTGCAGCAGGGTCTTCCTAAGCCAGAGATGCTCTCTGCCTAATTAGTACCTGTAGGGAGACGATCCAGACTAAGTATCACTGCTTTGATTGGGGGTCTGACCTTCCGTTGCACTGGGCTGGAGCTTGCCTGGCCACAGCAAAATGACACTGCTTAGCGGTGAGCACAGTTACCACCTAGGAGGGGTATATCAACCACTCCATGACAGCCTGATGTGAGTGCTCCTGAGGAATGGCTGGCCTGCGCCTTGGTGATCTCCCGTTACTTGTGATGCTGGGTAGGGATAATTTCTTGGGAATTGAGTGATACCTATTAGGTAGATTAGAAGGAATTTTGGAATAGAAGCAGAATAGTTTCCACTCACAGGATGGTTAATTTTTGTCCACATAGTAAGTGCCTTATTCCAATAAACCTCACTTTGTACTTAAGAACCTTGTTACTTCAAGGTGTAGATAGCAGCGTTTTTTTTTATTTTGGCTAGCCTTCAGAATTTAGGTTTCTTTGGTTTGGACCCACCATTCTGGATGTTTGCATCTGTTGTTGCATTAATTGTGTTTCTAGGTAGGAAAAAGGTACAGTTGTGAGAACATGGCAAAAATGAATTTGCCTAAGACTAGTGTAGCTTGTGGAATGGTGATGTGAAGGACTAGCAAGTGAACAGCAGGAATTCTGTTCTGATGGAATCCTCTCTGGTCAGGGCTATAGTGAAAGAAACAAATGTTTTAGAATGGTAAGAGTGTTATCTTATAGTAAACTGTCCATTGCATTGCCTCATCTGCAACACCTAATATCTTAACGCACTTTTTCTTCACTTGACAGGCAAGTATCTGCTTCCCAGTGCAACTGGACAGCAGCTATGGCAACCTGCAGAAACCTCTAATCTTGTTCGCATGCGCTACCAAGCATTTGGGCAGTCAGCACCTTCACTTACTGCTAGTTTGGTGAGTAATTTTTTTTTCAAAGCTAGGAGTGTACACAAAAAAATCTATTGCAACTCTGTATCTAGTGGTGGGAGGATGGGGATATAACTGTAGAGTCTATTTCCAGATCAACCTCTCCTCCTTAGGCTGCATTTTTGAAGTTCCTAATGCATTCATTCCTTCATACAACTTTACTTAATATGTTGAGTGCAGCTGAATAATATTTATGGTAGCAGGAACTCTGAATTGGGCTACTGGATTTTGCATAACATCTGAGCTGAATGTTGCGTTAATATAGCTGTTTGCATTTAAATGGTTTCTTTCCTAAGAAACCCCCCCAAACCAAAAGGCATTCTTCTTAAGACAGCAATAGAAAGTAACCATGCTTTCTCTTGAGCATCCTTTTCTGTCAATGTCTTTTGTTTCCACTTTCTACAGGAGTCTGTCCTCAGGAGAACATGGGTGTATGAAACATGAGCTTAATTAAGTCTTTTGGATAAAATGATAAGCAAAGAGAAAGGGGAAGAGATGCCTCATATGCTTGAACTTCCAGCTTTTTATTTTTAAGCATTCATTATGCTGCTTTGTGTTTTTGTATATAAGATCTTAAGAAGTGTTGAAGTGTAATGCAGGACCCTATATACTAGCCTATACTTCCCTTCAAAGAATTGCTTTAACGAATATATTTCATGTTGTATAAAAAAGCAGGAAAGCTTTATTAATGTTTCCTCCTTCTGCCTTCTGGCTGGTTATTAAAACTTTACTGATCCATGTCTACTTTCTAGGGGAAGCTTGCTTTTTTATTGTTTTTTTACACAATGTTCAGGTTAAAAGAGGCCATGATCAGACAATGCTGAACAGATAACACTATGCCAGTTTTTCATGTCATATTGGTATGTAGATGGCTGGCTTCTCCATTAATCTATCTGAAAAAGTATTTCACTTCAAGTGCAGAAATTCTGTACTTAAAAATGTAATCATGATTTCTGCATAGTGGTGGTGTTAATTGTTTGTGGCTCTTTGGGGCAGATGTGGTTTATTGGACTCCACGTTTATTATAAACACTTGATTCTATTGAAAGTTCTATGCTTGAAGCCCTAATATTTTCCAGGGAACTAAGTATCAACCTCTGTAATTTTGTTTTCTACTTTGTTAGGAGAAACATAGCTTATTGTGAAGAACTTATTTGGATAATGTATAGTTGAAATTTAAAGGAAAGTAGATGAGTGGTCAGAAATCAATTTAAAACATATCAAAACTGTATATTTTTTCCTTCTTTTCTGTAATGGGGGGCTTAAAAAATGCACTTATTCTAATTATCTATATTAACTAAATTTAAAAAGTGCTGTGCTGCTATTCCATTCTCTGTTTCTGTTTGCACAACTGTTAGATGTCATGCTACTAGCAACGTTGTGCTTTTATTCTGGTGTAGTGCTTAAACTATAGGAAGAGGAAGATTCAGCAACATTGTGACAAAATATTTTAAATGGTCATAAACCAATACACTAATGAAAAATTCAGAGAGCCATGTTTCCTTAAAGGCCTTTCACTGATCACCTATCGAGTTTTATGGCATATTTGTCTGTCACAGACTTCTGTCTTCCTGTCTCTCCACATCTGTTATCCATACCTGACTGCAGCTTCTTTCATGCTGGTGCAAAAGCAGGCAAAAGCCTTCTATACAGGTCAGAACAGATCGTGCTTGGTGTGGAGATGCAGGTTTCTCAGAACTATTTATTTCTTAGCAGGAACTACCAATCAGATTTGCCTCCTAAGGAGGTTAATGTTACATTGTCACATAGGAAAAGCTCTTCTCAAGCCTCCTTTTGACAATACTGTGCTGTTAGACTTCTGAAAGACTCTGGTCTTTGCTTAAAAGGAGCCATATGTTAGGGGTCACTCCTCCTCCTCCCTCTTTTTTTGGTCTTGGTTCTGTGCTTTGACAGTTGAGTTTGGGAGGCCTGTTGTTATGTTCTAGTAATGGGAGCTTTTAATTATATCTGGGAAACAGTTGGACCTTATGTAGAAAAGATTGTATAAAGAATTTCCATGTAGCTGTTGACAGTCTGAGTCGAAGTGATTTTAAATGTAATGTCTCACTCATGTGAAAAATTACTAGCCCATTACTAGTTCCTCTACTAGGACTGATCATTCTCGCTGGGGCTGATACCCAGCTGATACGGATCTGACTGTGAGCAGTGGTTATGTGCCAGTATAGACAAGAATAACAAATGAGCAGCTCAAAGATACATACTAGCATTTAGTGGAATTGCAAATGGGATATGAAAGACTTACTTCTCCCTTTTTCTGTCAGTAATTTGTAAAAACTTCCCTAGATTACTTACTGTCACAGATGTAAATCTTTTCTGTAGGAAATAATAGGTTTTTAAGTGAGTTATGGAATATTAATTAAAAATGGGTTGCAGGTGTTGCTTTAGATTGAGTTCAATAGCTATGCATGATTCACTCCTGTCATATAGGCAGTTGGACTATAAATTAAAAATAGAGTTTCTGTATAGAACCATGTAAGTGGGTTAAAAATGTGTATGGGGAAGGCTGATTTCAGATGAATGGGCAGTGTGTTGGATTTGTTGGGTGCTTTTAATTCAAGGGTAGCCAAGTGATAGTCTTGTTACTCTTCTACTTCTGCCAGGAGCATGTTGAGCTGCCTAGAACAGACAGATTCTGTGGTGGTCACACAGATGATGGGAGTCTGGAGAGTATCAATGTGGACTTAGAAACATTAAGAATATAATACAGAATGTCTTCAACTCTAAATAGATGAAGCCAAGGTGCGGAGCAGTTCTGGTTTAGGTTGTTCTCTCAGGTCATGTGTTGGTCTGGTCAGTCTCTTCCTCTGCATTGTCAGTGGGGAGCAATAACAGGCTCCTGGAAGGCAGTTCGGGAGTGTGCGTCTCAGTGCTCAGTTTTGCAGAAGTGTAGGGAAACGGCAGTAGAGCTAGCTTATTGGACTCTCCTTGCTCTATAGGCTGACAGTCATCTTGCCTGATGTGAGGTATTTATTTCAGGGTAGGATGAATCAGCCCCTGAAAGTGCTTCTTTTCTACTGAAGTGGTTTGGGAGTTGGAGTTGCTGCCTCATTCAGCATCCAAAGCTTGGGAGTAATTCTATTCTCTCCTAGCCCCCCTCCCAGTCCCCAAGTGTTTACAAATACCATTACTGGTTACTGTTTTGTCTTGTCCATTGAACTTGTCCATAGTTCAAAATAAACTGAAATAAAGCCATTTTTGTTAGTATTTCATTGTTATAAGCTGGTGTGCTTAGAATTATGGTAACTAGTCTGCAACTTGTCTGAGCAATTACTTACCATTTTATTGGCAGAAAGATACTTTGTCTCACAGTGGCATGGATTGAATGAGGTTCCTGATTTTAAGTTATTCTGGATAGCTGCTTAGATAAAAACAGTAGAAACTTGAACATAAGGTGCCTTTATGATACATGCTGATACATGTGTAGATGAAAGGAATTTGTCCAAATTAATTGACTAAAACTTCTGTAGAATTGCTTTTTCTTCACCATGGATTAATACCAAACTCCTGCTTTTTTTTGTTTGTGATTTTTAGTAAAAAAGTAATCTCCTACTTTAAGGAGCATGAAGTCTTTCATTTTGTTTACCTGTTTTATATAAATTAAAGTAACACAACAAAGACTTCTCACAGTCCAGCGACCTTTTTAAGACAGCATATTTCATGACTACTGAATGGTAACTTGCTCTTTGAAATATCCACATAGTAAAAATACACTGTAAACAAGATCCTCAAATGAAACATGTATGTTGTAATACACTTGGCTTTTAAACTCAGTCAAGACTGATCGTGTAACTTCAGTTTTATGGCAAGTAGTGAGCATAGGTTGGCTGTTCCTTCTGTTGCAGAAGATGAACATTGATGGTATGAAGTAAAGCAAACTCTGAAAGGCATGTTGTTTCTTCTTGGAAACTTGAAAGATGTCAGTGAAATGACTAAATTTTTACTTTGCTTAATGGAACATCTTTATTACTGAATAGTATCTAGTAATTTATTCAAACTGGAAAAAGGGTAAAACTGGCCTTTATGAATGGCTTATACCTTTCCCTAGTAAACAGTGAAGGCATGTTTTGTCTAGGTATGACTATAGAAGCATTTGCTACTTTTTAGCATACTCTTTACCTCTTTAGTTTTTTCAAGACTTACCTCTTGATTTTTATTTTCCCCTAACTTTCTCCTCCTCACCAACTGCCAAAATATTGTTGCCTTCCCCAAAACAATGGAAGATTGAATTTGCAAGCATCTCTACTTTGGTATGCTTGCATTTTATTGCCACTTTATCAGTGTTAATTTGTAAGAATGGTCTTATGGAAGCTGGAGGGTGGTAATTACATGAAGTGCTGTTTTATAAGATGGATTGCTGAAATGAAACAAAATAAGAAATGTTCAGTGTCTATGAAAAGCAGTTTTACTTCTCCAGAAAGGGCTTTGCCTCCTCCTTTCTTTTAAATAGTATAATATTGGAAATGAGTGTGTCTTTGTTAAATATGCCATTAACTTCAGCTAAATTGACATAATGTTGACAGTTATTATGAGAACTGTTTCAAAACTAATTATGCTAATTAGAATGTAACTACCAGTAATTGCATGTATTCAAACAGCACACCAACACCCTTTGTGTGTTTTATTCCCCAGATGCAAGACAGCCATTTTTTTGCCTGAGAAGCTGCAAAATTATAGCTTAGATAATAAATGACTGCAAACAAATAAAACACATTCTTTAGAAACACTAATTGGTTAGATAAGTGAATGACAGTATCAGTTGTGCTTGGGCAAACCACATAATTAAAAAAAGGCCGTAATTTAAATGTTTTCTTTTAGAATTGTAGGGAATTTTTCAAATCATTAACTGTCTGTATTCAGTTTTATCTAAGAAGTATCAGGCATAGCTGAATTTATTTTTAAATTAACTTATTAGAGAGCAAGAGTCTGAAACTTGGGTTGCTCTACATTTCAGCTCTTTCTGTCCAGGAATTCAGGTCTTCAATGCCTAAGATTGTTGGTTGTGTCTGTGAGCAGCTGTTTAATAATCTGCAAGTTAATGAGCATGTACAAGGATGGCACTTGTGAGAAACATGAAGAAAATACAATAGAAATTGCATAAGTACCTAATCTTGGGTCTGTCTCTAAAATTTCCCCAAAATAGTTAGCTAGATTTCAGAAATACTGAACTGAGGAACTGAGGAGGTTATTTGAATGCTAAGCCATTGTATAAATTTGAATGCCATGTTCTTGTTTAATTTCAAATCGGTTCAATATACAAGACTAATTGCTGAGAATCTTTTTAAAATGTAAAGTATTTGTTCCTAGGAAATGCTGCAATTGCCAAGTAATAGTAGCAGGTTTTCTATGCTTTGATTGCTTCTGGCTTTTAAGACTAGAGAGTTGTTCTCCCCTGTGTATTTTATCTCAGTAACTCCTTACCCAAGAATATGTATTTGCATTCACATTTCTTTATATTTGCTTTCTAACAAATTCTTAATTGCAGTTCTAATTCAGTAGTTACTTCTAATTTAGTAGTAGAGAGAGGGAAATGAACATAATAAACCTTCATAAGCACTCCTTTATACTTATACACAGCAAAAGGCTGGAGTAGACCTGGTTCAGAGCCATGAAACTGTAATACTTTGACAAACTGATGGAAGAAGTTGATGACTGGGTGCTCTGTTTCACAATATAGATATATCTCTATTTGTCTGTATCATTGTTTTTAAGATAGTTGCTGCACATTTGCACTGAAGACACACTTGTAGATTCAGTTGCTTGACAGAGTTCCAGTTGTTTGACTCCTTTCCTAAATTGTCTGATTAAAATTAATGGCTTTATTAATTCTGCTGCTTTTCTTTCTTATCCTTGGTGGATGAAATACAGAAGTGGAGATGGTGAGAGTTAACTCTCCTCCCATAGAGAGCTTTTGATTTCTCAGAAATGAGAACACATATCATGCTGCAAAGTATCATTAGTTAAAGAATAATCAGAAGGTAGGTAAAAAAACAATCTCTCATTGAAGACTGACCTAGGTTAAAAAGTCTTGCAAGCATATCCAACTTATCTTCCAAACATACCCACTTTGTGGTGAAGTAGGTCTCTTCCCATCAGCTTCAGTTAGCTTCCAGCTGACAGGATGTGTTTGAGCATATTCTGCAACTGAAAGGAGATGTTACTCTTAAGTACTTTGCACAGTTTGTTAGAGCTGAATGTAGGTATAATCCTCTTCTGTATCCTGTTAATGGTACAAAACCGGTAGAGATCAAATTTGTCTAGGAGCTAGCAATACACCCCTTTTTTGCACATCAACACCATGCTCCTAATTTCCAGGCATCCCATATAATGATCTTCCTCCCTCATCAGACGCTTTCCCTGAACAGAGAAGAGGCTCACTAGGACCAGTTTCTACTTCTAGATAATGAAGAAGCTAGAGCTGTTAAAATTACCTTCCTTAGCCTGTGTCATCAGCTGAGCATGTCTTATTCTTTTAGGTTTTAATTTGGTCTGCAGAACCTGCTCAAGTCGAGATCAGTAAGCTAGGTTAAATATAGTGCTTCACCCCTAGAACTGAAGTTTCTGACTGTATGTTAGTAGTGACTCTGAATAAGGGCTTATTCTGCTTGTCTGCTGTGATATTTGAGTTCTCTGTGTGTGTGGTGGTAGTGATGGTTATCTTGAAATGTCATCTAGAATTATGTTGCCAATATCCCTTCAAAAGCAAAAAGTGGAAAAAAGTGGAAAGTGTTACAAAAGTGAGGCCATGAACTTTCATGCTCCTAAAATTAGCCATATGAGAAACAAGGGAGTAATGTTGGTTTGGCAATGAACTATATAACCAGAAGAAATTGATGTGTAATCATTTATAGTGTTTAAAGTTTAGATGCCTTTCTGGGAATACAAGCTTTCTCAGCTTGTTGTTGGACTTTGCGTAGAGGATAACTGAATAAAATGTTATAATCTGTGATTAACAAGGGATAAGACTCAGGAATATAGTGATGGACTTTTCTGGCCTTAGATCAAAAACTTCTGCAATCCCTTAAAGGATTTATAGGGGTGGAAATGGGAGGGGGATAAAGAGGGTAAAAAGGACATGGAGAGCAGGAAGAAAAGAGACTGGAAAAATATCTGGCACAGGAAAGGATTTAGGAAAATTTAGCTATAATGCTGGCTCCTGGTCTGAATCACAAAAAGCAGAGGAAAAGTGACTACTGTGATTTCATTGTCTAGTCAGTTAACATGTTAAATCAAACACCGATGCATCTATAGTTTTTAACATTTAATGAGAAAATATTTAATAACAAGTTGCAAGGAAGTTCTCCTTTGCTTGAGGAGCGTGTGTTGATGTACAGATCTGCTGTTGATGGTCTGATTTCTACTCTTAGAAGTATATGATAAAATTTTAAACTAATGTCACTCAGCTCTGACTTTAAAATAAATGAGATAAAGTAGCCATGGGGGAATATCATAATAAGTGTAGGCAAATTGTTGCCTACACTACTTCTGTCTACATTCAGGATCTGAAGGCATAGTAAGAGGTGTTGATAACCTCAAAGTGAGTGCTCCCTGTGTTGCCTAGGTGGGTAGCAGTATGTTAGGGTGTTACTTGGCGTTCTCACAGGGCAGTTACAACCTCTCTGACTGTTCTTGGCAGTCTTAGGAATTTAGTACCTATGCATAATTAGGATGATTAATTAAAAATATGCTGTAGAGGATAAGATGCTGCTCCACTGATCTGAATTTTAATAGTGAAACTATATATTTTCAAGAAACTTAATCTTGAGCATTGTAGAAATATTCTTCCTGATGCTGTGTAAGAGTAATTATCACTGTAGAAAACTTGATTTCTGCTGTGGCAGTTTCAGTCAACAGAAATGCAAATACTGAAACTTTTCTAACTTTCTAGTGAAGTTTGGCCTAAAATGGTGGACTTTGCTTGGAAGCTGATGAATTATATTCCTCTCTGCTCAGTGTTCTGCTGTGGGGCAGTATCCTTATATTAAGAGATAACTAGATAGGGAACTTCTTTAAATTGATGAAGTAACATTTTTATTTTCCTCAGTGTCAACATGTTCTCATGCCTATGGTACTTGCGAAATGACTGTAATGTAGCAGAGGATGGAAGCAGACAGTGTGGGAAGAATAACACTCATCCTGCAAGCTGAAGTACTCCCATGGTTTTGATGATATAACTCTCAAAACAAAGAAACTCAAAACTGAGTTGAAAGACATGGCTGACTTAAGGCACTGGAGTGGGGAGGGGAAATGTAGTTTATCCAGATCCCTTTGGTGGGAATGGGAATTCCTCCTCTTTGATTTTTCTTAGGTCCAAACAAGCAAAAATGTATAGCAGGGATTCTTCTGCAGGTGTTTTTCAATTCAAGAATTGAAGAGCCTATTTTGTGTTGGATGATGCACTGCTATCTCTAATCTCGTATGTTTCTAGGTTTAAAAGCAGATGCGGTTTTACTCACTTAAAACTTTAAGTGGGTTGATGGCCACAGTTTAGCCTTGGAACACGCTGCCAGGTATTTGTACCTCTGGGTTTTAGTCAGACTTCTTCATACATTCATGTGGAATCAGATACCTTGTTGTAAATTTTGTCCTGTGAAAGCAGGTGGGAATGTGGACTTTTGATATTTTTAACCTTACATTACCTGTTAATTTTCCTGAAAGCCCTCCCTTGGGCTGATGTAACATCTATTTAAATTGTTCTGACTTCATTGGTGAGATGCAGTCACTATGTTTGCTCTACTCTTCTGTACACTGTCACAGTGGACTGATGATTTTTAGCAACTCTGTTTTAATCTCAGTAAAGCTAGAAAATGTTCTGCTTGCTTTTTTCTTTCATCATAGTATGCCCTATTGTGGTGCAGGTGTCTATATGAAGTTCCATCATACTTTTAATAAAGCAATAGTACAGTAAGATCATTGCATTTATTAAGAATTGTCTTTCATCATGTAGAGATTAAGAAACCTAGATAAGTGCTCAAGCTGACCTAGTGTCACTTGAGTAAAAGATGCAATAATCAGCAGGTGATTGGTTAACTGGTATTTTCTTGTGAATACATTTAACCTCTTGATCATTGCTGAGTATCTGCAATTACGTGGTGCAGTGGAAGATACTCAGTATGTGGTCAGTTAAATCAAGAAATGGTGATTGGCTTTGTACTGCAGAGAATAACTTGATAGTAATATACATTTGGCTGATCATAGATTTCTAATTCTCTGTGTTAGGTTATCTATTCAAAAAAGGACAAAAGTTGGTAATAAGAAAAAAAGTTGAATTATGACATTGTCTGATGTAAATGAGGGAGGAAAGAGAATGAGCTCAAATTAACTAAGAAAACTAACCTACAACTAAAGTGAAGTTGGATCTTGGTGTATTTCATTGATTTTTGTGGCCAGTAAAAGTATATCCTGAACAAACTTCCCTAGCATGATGCTCTTTTTCCAGAAACCTGTAACTGTGAATAAATGTTTCTTGGTATGCTTGTTATATGTGCTGGTCTTACCAAGTATGGGATGAATTAAAACTAGTGATCAGTAGGAGAGCATTCCCTTCTATTCCAAACTTCTGTAGTTTGTCTGGTTTGTAATAGATATTAGTCCATGGAGAGTCAAGACTTTGGCGAGGTGAACTACCTTCTGAATTAATTTGAATGCTGAATCACTTAACTACTGTTCTCTAATGAAGGAGGGTGCTCTTGTGAGGAAAAATGACCATGTAGTGGGAAGTGTTGAATCTTATAGTGGAAGGAACAGCCAAAATGCATTAAGAAGAATTATACATCTTTAAGGGAATGCACATTAATGTTATCTCATTGAGAAAATATGGCAAGTGTTGAGATTAAATGCTTCTAAAAAGGAAAATGGGCCACCAAAATAAAGGAGACTAGGTGCATCATTGTTCAGAGTGATTTAAAAACAAAACAATAACTTGAATTCTTCCAGAATTCAGTAATTGTGGTTGGAATACAACTTGTCTATTACTGTTTTCACATAAGAACCAAACTTCTAAGTATCTAGGAGGGATTATTCAGAAAGTAATTGTTATTGTTTTGCCATGAGAATTTTTTAAGAATTTGCTTCCTTTTCCATATACAGAATCTAAAATACTCTGTTGAGCTGATATTTAGAAAATGCCTCAATTCAGAGGATTTTTTTTATTTGTTCTCTGAAAACATGTGGAACTGCAAACTTTCAGATTTAAAATGGCCTAACTCCTGTATGTTTGTTGTTTCACATTCCTTGGAGAAATACTGAGACAAGTAGTTCAGCAACTTTTTTAAAAAGTAAGAAAATTTTGATGTGTATGTAATTTCTCAGTTCTTGTTGAAAAGAGGTCCATGAGAGAAATAGACTACTTATGATGTGCCTGTGCTTCGAGAAATGAATTTCTTTTATGCCATTGTATAATTATGGAAAACTTGGAAAATGGCAGGGCTTGCTGTCTTGTTTGGATTGGTGCCTTATCTCTGCTTTTTGCTGCAGTGAGAAACACAGTATTTGATGCAAAAGGGAAAGTCATTGAAGTTGAAATGTCTGTTGTAACTAATGTTCTCGTATATGTTCTGTCATTGAAAGGGAAGTTGTTTACTTATTGAAAATTTATTTGAAAAACACATTTCCTTCTGCAACGATTTTTTTTCTTTCTAGTATTTTCATGAATGATTTACTTACTACCTTTCTAAGCCCTCTGAATGGCTAAACCAGAAATGGGTTGGTGCAAGTAGGATTTTGTCCGGTAGGTGGCACGAAAACCCAGTGTGTACCTATGCTGTTCATGGAATGTGCATCCTTTTCTCATGGCTACTCTTACTTGAGTAATTGAGACTGTTGGCAAGATGTATATGCTTTAGTATGAAAAAGCAGTTTATTTTTTAAAAACTTAAGATATAATCAGAGAACCAATAGTATTTTCTTTTTTTCAAGAAACAGCCACAGTCAACTGTACTTTTTTGTGTAATAAATTGTTTCACCCCTACACTGACCTGTGGCTTGCCACTTTTGTAGATTTATCAGCTCTAAAAGAAGAGAACTAGAGTTTTGCTGACTAAGGAATCTTGGAACTTCTCCCTGCTTGTAATGTGTATTCTTAGTAATACACAGTGGCTCAGAAGAATAGTAAAATCTCTCTTAACATGTTGCTGGACCTAGTAGGTGGAGTGCTCTCCTGGATATGCAGCAGACCAGCCTGGCTTATCTGAACATGTTTTTGTGTAGTGTCGTGAAGGGGGCCACAAATTGAATAGTGCTCTATCAATCCATTCAGTCTATATTGCCTGAAAGTCTTTACTTCTGAAATACAAAAGAGGTGTAACAGGAGCAATGTGTTTGCACACGAAGGTGGATATAGGAAAATACTGCTAAGAGATCACAGTTTTGTTGTCAGGCCAGCAATGCTTTCTCAGCACTGTAGCTGGGGACTTGTAGGAAGCAATGCCTTGAAAATATCTGGCTGGTGAAGCATGTCTGTTTTCTTTTCCTGAGGGGTGCTGGTTATGTTGAATCCTGAAAGGAAGCTGTTAGTTTCACATGGAGCATTTATTCCATACTTTTTCTAAGCTCTTTAAAGGGACATTAGGCAAATGCAGACAGGGGCATAAATGGCGATGTAGATGAAACACTGTGACTTTTACACTTTAAATATTAAAATATGTATTGTTTACAGTGTATAAAATTCTATATGAATTATTATGCCTTATTAGTAGTTAATGACAATGTTACAGATGTTACCTGCTTCTGTTAAATTAATTAGTTTCTCAAAATTGCAGTGTATGTTAATAATTATTAATGAATCATCTTCATTGTTCTCATAATTTTAAACAAGGCGACTTTAGCTCCCAACACTCTAAAATGGGAGAATTGCTTTCCCTGTTTCCTGAAGTGATGTGCAAGTTCTTATGATATTACTTCATAGCTTCTATGGGTAAATGAGATCTTGGAAAATAAATCATAAAAACCAAGTGGTAGGTTCTCATTATCCTGTTCAGATAGTTTGTGATAAAGCTGGCCTATATTTCCTCACTGACTGAATATCTTAAATATGCTTTCCCATTAATATTGAAATGAATGAGCCTTCCTGTGGTTGTACAAGAGGAAATACTTGCTGTATATATTGTAGAGCTATAGTTGTGTCCACTACAGCTGTCCCTTATTTCAGTCACAGTGTAAGTGTGGGTCTCTTGGTTTTGGCTGCTAATTTTGATGAAACATCTCACTTTCAACGCTGTAGCTCATTTCAGTGACACTTCACACAGCAACAGAACTTTAAGAACTTGAAGGAACAAAAGGCAGATGGATAGTGTGTTGCCATAGCCGTTTTTCCTCAGAAAACATTAAAAGCATTGCATTAAAGAAAACTCTTTGGGAATGGAACAGTAGGTAGTAATACTGTAAGTTTCTGATTTATGTAAGATGGCTAGATGTTGATCTGTATAAAATTCTTTAAATATTATCTTCATTTTGATTCATTCCCACAGTGATTTTTCAAACTGATGTATGAAATATGTGCACATCTTCCAGCTCCCAGTATCATACATGGCTTTGGTTTTCATGCTTTTGTAACTTCACTTGATGATGATCGGGTATCCATTATGATTTCTAATGAAAATCATTTGTTCCACAGCACTGCAGAGTGACAGTGTGGAAGGTTTCATGTGGATGTATATGTACAGGAGGGTTGAAGAGTTTTGGGGGGTATAGTAGATTTTGCAGATTTTTTAAAATATTGTTTTGTGTGTGTGGAATAGACAAAAATGTAGTGTGTCTGTGTAGGGTGTTTGAAATTCAGTGTAAAACATCGTGGGTAAATTCTTCAGGAACTGAAACTGTTTTCAGAATACTGCAGAACAGAAATGTGTTCTCTGTGTTATGATTTCTTACTTGTATGCAGAGTATGATTACTTTGGTGTGGCATGTAAAGGTGGCTCAATTTCTCTTATCACCATTCAGAAAGATAACCTTGGGCTCCTTTGTGGAATTGTAATGTCACCTTCCCTTTACAGTCTATGCTCTAATCTATCCTTAAAAGTAATTTCAAAAGGCTTCAATATACAGTTTTTGTGTTTGAAAACTTTGAGACCCATGGTGTGTCTTGAGAAGAAATAATCAAAGTGGCATCCACCTCTGGGAGATGGTGAGAGACATTGCCAGAATTTGATTCACACTTCATTCATAGTGGTTAGGAAGCTATACTGCCATAGGCTCTGAAAGGCTTTAGAGGGTTGGCTCTGAAGTATCATTCCTATAAGACCTGATATTATTCTGGATTTGCAAGTCACTGTGGTTGCATGGATGAAATAAATCTCCTTTGTGATTAAGAACATACATGTGACAAAGTTTTTTGTTTTAGATGAGCTTTGTGTTTTCTGTTTAGTTTTAAACCTGGTGATTGCCTTTAGATTGCAAGGAGAGACATTATTTCTTTGGATGGTGAGCAGGTTAGATGCTATTTCTTTGGATGGTGAGCAGGTTAGATGCTATTTCTTTGGATGGTGAGCAGGTTATTATGGATACTACTGAATGTGTTTCTTGGAGCTCCAGTCCACTGCTTGCAGCACCAAATACCCCCGTAGAATAAAAAGCTTTTAGTTATTCCTATGTGCAGTGAGGAAGATGAACTATTGGACTACTGAAACTTGGATATTGGGAATCTCTGCTACTTTTATGTGAGTCTTTGCATTTGTGGTGAGACAGGAACACTGTATTTTGAATGCTCCATCATTGCTATACATTGTATAAACCGTGCTAAGAATTGCTAGGATGTTTGTGCTTCAGTCTTAGACCAGATGTCTTTGGCGAAGAAGACAAACTCATTGAACTTGAAGGCTCTAGGTAGATTTGAACTTGATGCAGCCTTGGGATTTCAGTTTTAAAATAAAAAGCTTTTTTGCCATATGCCCATATGGTTCACACTCTGATGTTTCAGTTTTCCTTTTGTTAAATTCTGTAGCTAGCCTTGTGAAGTTCTCCTTTGCAACTTTAACATGCTCATACTTTTCCTGATTAGGTTAAGCTTGTTGCACTGAGAAACTTGAAAACAGGAGGTATGGAAATGTATGCAAAGTAAATGGTTAAGAAGCATTTCTGAGTTAAAAAAATCATCTTGTTTAAGCTTTTTCATTCTAGAATCCAAAGCTGTCTTAAAAGGTATGAAAGCTTTGAAATTTGAAACAATAATAAACTAGGACTGTGCAGTGTTGCTGAGGGAAACCGTAGTCTGTTATATAAACTGCAACTGAGCCTTCTAGGACAGTAACCCTTAACACCCACTAAGGCAGCTTAGCTGGTAGCTGCTGTTTGGCAAAAGTAAACCAACAAAAAAAGTACGTGTTGACAATTGTTTGGCTGTTTTGGTGGTGTAGTAAGATAGTTGCTGCCTGGGAGTCAGTGGGATACCAGTTAAAAGGAATATAATTTGTTTTACTCTGATTTAGTCTCGTCTTCAATGCTGTAATTGTTTTTTTTCGGGGGGTGGGGAGGGGTAAGGTGGGTGTGTGTATTTGAGGGTGAAGAGAGAACTATATTTTTCTCCCACCTTTCTTCAGTGCTGAATTTTAGTAATAACTTTTATAAAAGCTATCTCCTATATCTTCTCTTTCTATTAGTTTTATATTAGCCTTATCCAGCATCATGTGTTGCCACAATTCTGCTGGCAGGAGACCTGTAGAAATTGGAAGTTGGTTCTTAAAGTTTGAACTTGAGTGATTAGAATGATAAAATAGTAATTGTGGATTGATTTGCAAAGACAATATACGGAAAAGATATTGATTAAGATCTTTAACTCTGCTACAGAGGTTAGGTCTGGTTTGATACATGAATTTTAGTGTGTGTGTTTGTGCTGCATGCACAGTTGTGGCTGGCAAGGTAACTTGCACTGCTTCTGTTTGACATTTTCACATATGCAAAGGCAGTGTTTGCATGTTTGTTTCAAAACCATTTTAACTACAACGTTCAACAGGGCACACTCTGGTATGCTTTAATTGTTTCTCTCTTCTCTAATGTGCTTAGAGAAAGGCTGCATAGGAATTAGTGTTAAACACTTATATATTTTTCCATTCCTGTACTTGTAAAACCAGGTATCTGTAGTTATAGTGTGTAGACTTACCTGGGCTTCTGAAACTATGGCACTTTTAAAATATTTTAATTCTTTTACTAACAGTCACTTTTGAATAGTTTATCAGTAGACAAAAATACAATTAAAAGCTCTGCTTTTACCAGGGCTGGAGAAAAACAGTTCCTATTCTTTTGGATTGTAAGTTAACAGAATGTAAGGCAATTAGTGCATTGCTTGTTATGTAAGTATTAGATTTTTCACATTTAGGAAGAAAAAAATTATTTTAAAACCTCAGTGATGGTGATTTGATGCTGCAAAGTATTTAAAGTATAGGAAATAGCCCTGACAGAGATAGGTTTAGAGGGCAGAGTACAAGTGAGTTGTTCTGTGGTGCATAATAAATCCACTTTGTCATATGCTGCCACCATGTGTAGTATGAAAGTGGCAGCCACACATAGGACACATGTCTACATAAAATTAAATTAAATCTGCATTGTAAAACTGTAGTTATATATTCATATATATTTTCATATGATCAGGTTTTATCTTTTAATTGGGTGATTTCAATAATCAGTAATTTCTAAATTCTCTTAGTTCTGTTAGTCAATATTCTTTTCTAAATGAAGCGATAAGAGTAATACAAAAAAACCCCAGCTGAATGAGGAAATAAACTCTCTAAATTTGTGTAATTGTCCTGAAAACTATCTACTACCCTGTTTCTTTTCAGCTTTAAATAGACATGTACTTAGGGGTATGTATCTATATCTGAAACATCCTTCACATTTAATCAGGTCAAATGCTGCATTTATAAGGGAGAAATATTTTGGAAAAAGTTGCGGTTATTTATTGTCTGTCTTAAAATAATCTTGCCTTCCCTAATGGGGAGAAAAAAAAATGAAGTTTCCTTCTTCATATTCTGTATACATGTGCTATTCTGTGGTATGTATACAACCAAAGTGTGCCTTTCTGCTACAAGTGATGTGAAGGTATCTAAGAGGCAGTTTGTTGTATTTGATATGTATATAAGGGGGTATTATTGTTAAAGTGTGCCAAAGAGCATGTTTATACTTCATGATTTTCCTTCCTTCCCTTGCTTTTTTCAATACCAAGATCTTGTCTGCCATGATTTTGATAGTTAATATTATTGAAATAATAAGCTGAAAAGTAATGAAAGCCTCCAGGCAAAAATAGCAGGGTTTATGCTATTTTAAACACTCTGATTCACATTTGGTAATATCTAAAAAGATTCATAGATAGGGAGAAGATTCAGTTGATGCTTGCCTTGTTAGTTGCAAACCTCTGCTCTTCAGTACCTTCTAATATGCCTTTATAAATTGCAGCATAAGCTTAGGAAAATGCCACTTTTAGAATTGGCAGTGAATACACTTTTCATTGAAGGGTAGCTCTGTACTTTTCTAGTTGGGATTAATCTCATCTTCCACTGGAAGGCAGTATTCTCTTTGTTTCATTCTCCTGCCTTCCAGTATTGTTTAGGTAGCTGTACCAAATGATCTTTGGCGTCTTGCAAAAGCAAAGTAATACTTGTATGTTCTTTGTCTATAGTTGGAAAGTTTCTTCATGCAGGTGACATCTTTGCTTAGTCTGCTTATAATTCTTCATGTAAATTGTCCCATGTACACAACTATAACTTCTGTGATACTTGAGGTGGTTTGTTAGGTTGCGGATCTTTTGCATCTGTGCCTGTCAGTGATACATTACTTGGTGGTATGACTTCTTTTTGCTGTTGCTGTTCAAGTAATGAATTCATAGAATTTTTCATGTCTTAGACCTCTCGGCTAGATGGGACAGAATGCTTCTAATTCGTACATCTCTGTTAGTTGGATATGCTAGAATGGTTGTTGGAACAAAACAGACTACACTTCAGTATTACTTACTTTTAAAGGAACTGATAAATTGTGCATTGGGAGGTTTTGTATTTTAGTGATTAAAAGAAAACTTGTGTAAATATGTATTTAGATTGCATATATAAATGCAAACAGCCTTGCAGTTGAAACCTGTGGTGTGTCATGAGACACAAAATGGTAAGGTTTTGCCTCTCACCCTTGAAATTTGACAATCTTTGGCTATTGCCTCATTCATTTTTGCTGTCCTCACTGGAAGCATAACATCAGCATTTAAATTACGATTCATTTGCCTGTGTCGTCTTTGGAAACAGAGAGATACAGAAAAGATGGGATGTGAGGGCACATGGATGTAAATGAGCAGCAGAAAGTTTTGAAGTGTTAACAAAGAAGAAAGAAAAGATGACATTTTGAAATAGAAATGGGAAAAGAGGAGTTTGGGAAGAACCCAAAGGAGATATGTATGTATCCTGTATATAACTCCACTTTCCCTTTGTTTCACAGAGGTGAGGGATCTAGTCACTTTTGAGTTAGATTCTGTAAAGTGAAAATAATTTCACCAGGTTCAGCATGCTGTTTGAAGAGACATTATACTTCAAAAATAAATTAATTCAGGAGAATTCAGTAGCCTTTGCTACAGAGGAGGTCAGACTTGACAGTCACAATGCTGTGACTTGACAGTCACAATAGAATCTATAAATCTACTGGTGTGTTTGATTTTTCTTGTCTCCCTCTTGTGGAACTGGAGTTTTGGTGAGTACAAGCTTCTTGCTTCTTTCTGAACTGAAATACAGTTCTGATCCTGTAACTGAAATTGTTAATGGCTAAGTTTAAGCCATTGATCTGATGTTATGGTGCATTTGAAGCTGGAGAATTGGAGCGACAAGGCAGGGGAAACTTGTCCAGTTAATGTTGCTGTGTAACTCTGATAAAAATTGACTTTTTAAAAAAATAATATAGTTAGAGGTCTCAGAGAAATGTAGCTTAGCGAGAGCGCTGACATTTCCTTTTCCTCTTACTGTAAAAAGTGTAAACCAATAATGTTAACGCATTTCAGTTATAGAAAGAAAAGCGCTGCGGGGAGAGGGGGGCAAGTACAGCAGCCTTTTCTTCCTCTTTTCTTCAGATAAGCTGTTACTGCTCAGCATTATCCTTTCAGCAATCCTTCATTTTTTGGTCTAAATGCTTTTGCCCCTAGCAGGTTTTACTCCTATGGAATGTACATGGACCACTTCTCAAAATGATGCAATTTGACAGGAAATCGATATTTTTTTTATATACTAGATTTGAGGGTGTGGTTGTCATAATCCTCATCTTAGACTGTTAATGGGTGAATAGCTAATAGTGCGATGACAGCTTTGGCGGGGGGGGATCGATAATTTGTTTAACCAGCAGTTTAGCTGATAAGAGAAGTCCAATACCTTTTTCCTGCTTAGTATCCGTGTTTCGAGAGGTGACCTCCTCAGACTCATCACCTAGTTTTTGACGGAGGGGAGGTTCCCTTGCTGCAGTCAGGTCGACTGAGCTGATGGGAACGCGGGGCGCCTGGGCGACGCGCCCGAGGTCGCGGCCCGACCTGGTGGCCGCGGTTCTCCGCGCCCTGGAGGCAGCCCGTCCTCCCTCCGCGGCTTCTCCGCTGGGCCAGATGGGAAACCGCGTCAGGCGTCGCTTCGAGTCAAGCGCTGTTACCGGCTGTTCCTACAGCGCATTTGGGAAGTAGAGGAGAACTTGCTGTTCGTCTCTTGCCTGCCTTGAGCCGGACGCAGGCGAGGCGGAGCAAGGCGAACAAGCTGAAGCGGACCGCGGGACTCCCCGTGACGGCAATGCTCCTTTCTGACTGCTGCTCCTAAAGCCGGGGGCTCACGCTCCACCTCATGACCGCGCTTAAGCCGTTTTTCCCGCGGCGCCTCTTTTGATGGGGTGCTAGTAGCGCCAGGAGTGACACCGGCCCGCCACGCCGTGCTCCGGGGCGGGCTGGCAGCCTGGCGGGGCCGGTGAGCCGGCCCGGCGGCGGCGCCCTCCGTCCTTTTCCCCTCAGGGACGCGCCTCACCTGGCTGCGGCACGGGGCGACCAGCGGCCCCGGCCCCGGCCCC
>JANZLQ010000079.1:59131871-59146603 GCA_026212715.1 Elanus axillaris | reverse complement strand
GGTGCCCTCGTGCCCCCCGCGCGCGCCGAAGTTGCCGGGGTGCACAACTCGCGGGGTCACGTGCCCCGGCGCAGCCAATCGGCGCAGCCGTGATGTCAGCGTTCGGCAGCTGCGGGGATGCGGAGCGGCGCGCGGGGTCCGGGCAGTCCGTTATGGCTCGGCGCCGCGCTGCCATGGACGAGCCGAGCATCCTGCGGAGACGCGGTCTGCAGGTAGGGGCGGGCGGGCGGTGCCGGCGGGGGCGGCCCGCCTCCCCTCAGTTTCGAAGTTGCCCTCACCTGCCGTGAGGCGGGCCCGGCGGCGGGGGGACACCTGTGGGCGGCAGGGGCGCGGCGGCGTCCGGGCTTCGGAACGGCGCGACCGTTGGCCCCAGCGGGCAGGCGGCCGCGGGGCGGCCGCGGCGGAGTTGTGCGCTGCTCCGGGCGCTTCCCGGGGAGCCGGCGAGGCAGGAGCGGCGGTGGCGGTGCGGGCTTGTGCTCCCCGTTAGCAGCGCTCCGTAGAGCGTCGGGAATCGACGGCCATTACCGGGGGGAGAAAGTTTCGCCTGCTTACGGCTTTCTGGGCGTTTGCGGCACACTTTGTGCAACGACGAGGCGGGAGCGTTGCCGTCTTCAGTCAGCTTTTGGCTGACTTTTCTGCCGGCGTTCGTAAACTCAAGAAAATGACGTATCCCACCCAAATGGAGTGTGGGCTATGGCAAAATGCTGGTACCGTATGTTGTTCGAACTCGAGACTCGACCTGCACGCTCTTTTTGGATAATGTATTAAGCGCTCAGAGAGCTATTTCTTTTTTTTGGCGGAAGGGGTAGCAAGACAGAGCGTGTGACAAAAATCGAGCATAGGGTATAGTTACTTTTCTACATTTTCAGCAAAATGGAGCACCACCTCAAACTACATCATTCAGGCCCATTGTTTAGAAAGCCCCTTTGCTCAAGTCGCCCTCAGCGATGAATGTACTTCCTTTCTTTTGTTTTCCTTTACATCCGCAATGTTTCAATGGGAGGAGGGTGAAGAGGAAGGCCTCCTTATATTTGGGATCGTTATTCTTGAGTAATGTAAAACTGCTTGTAGTGTTTTAAATGCACTGAACTTGCACGATTCTGAACTTTTCAGAAAGATGCCCTTTCTGGTCGATGTTCCCAACTTGGTGCTGATCGAGTGTGACTGTCTCTGTTAGACGGATGAAAAGAAGTAGGATCTGTAGCCTGGCTTGTTACATAGCATGGAGAGGTCCTGAAACTCTCAGGGGCCTCTTAGTCTTTTAAGAATCCATTAGCTTTTCTTTAACTTTTTGTGTGATAGTGTTTGACTGTGGAAAGGAGTAACTTTCATAAACAGATTCTGAGATTTTATTTAGTCCTTAAATCCTAAATCTTTTCTATCAATTAATGGTAAAGTGAGAAGGAGGATCTCTGCTGCAGGTTGGGACTGCCAATGACAGCTTTTAAAAGAGAGGATTTAAAAGTTTCAAGAGGTAGGTCTTCATAACGAAACCGGATTTCCTCCTGCTAAACCTGCTGTAATCCATTGAGTAGTGTAAACAGGATTTCTGCCTTTCAACAAGAATTGAACAGCAGTCCATTCTGATTAAGGATAACTCAAACTGTGATGTGAAAGCCTATTGTTGACTTCTGCAAACTTTATTTTTGAGGGTTTTTTGTTTGTTTGTTTTACGTTCTGTAACTTCAACAAAGTGATTTTGAATGAATACCAAGCATATTTCACAGAATACTTGCTTGCTTCTGCATATGCTTACATGGTCACTTGAGAGTATTAAAAGCTATGTAGTGAATAATCCCAGTACCAGAAAGACCAATTCACACTTGCAGTGCAAGCAGCAATAAATAGTTTTTAAAAAGGTGTACCTCATGACTGTCACTAGAAACTGGTCCTAGGGTGGAGAAAAGTAGCCAATGGTCAAAAGTGTTCAAGTTGGCATGCTACCATCTAGAGAAAGATGGAGGGGGAGAAATCCTATTTACACTCAAGTTGTATTCATTAGACCCGTAACTGAATCTGTCTTCATATTGTCCTCTCACTCCCCTTATGTTCTTCTATTGCTCTGTTTTTATCTTCATCTGT
This sequence comes from Elanus axillaris, assembly GCA_026212715.1. Lineage (NCBI taxonomy): Eukaryota > Metazoa > Chordata > Aves > Accipitriformes > Accipitridae > Elanus > Elanus axillaris. The sequence goes on along the minus strand of JANZLQ010000079.1, from coordinate 59,144,521 downwards.
TGTTTGTAGAACTAGCCTAGAGGCTAGTGTGATGAATTTGTGAGCTGGAAAGCAGATGATATGACATGTGACAAGGAGTGTAGCCCCTGTTTAATTCTTGTTAGTAAATACTGATTAGATGAAGTCTTTGAGTTGTCTGCTTGGCTCACATTTGCTTTATATAGTACATCCCTAAATAATGAGTTGATTATTTTATAGTAGTGGTGTATGTTCTTACCATTAAAAACCCCCTAAATAATTCTCCTGCCATCATGTTGTTCTGTGGGAGCAATCCATATGTCTTTTGTCCCCTCTTCTTTTTCATATATATGATTGATACTTTGCTTTAAAGTCTATTGAGAATATTCTGAGAGGGATTTAAAAAAAAAAAAAAAAAGAAAAAAGGAAAGATTCTGGGTTAAGACTGTCCCTGAAGTACCTGTGATCTTCAATGAAAGGTCAGCTAACTTTATTTCGTATGACTGTCAGTTGTTCTAGTTAGAGATAGAAATGATAGAAGCAGGTAAACCTGCTTCAAAGCTCTGTGCCACCTTATGTGAAGGTGCATTTAAATTAAACCAGTCAGAAAAAGAAACAGCACATGCTTAAATTAAAAGCCAAATTGGTGCAAGTGCTGGGGTTTTTTTTTTGTGTTTGTACACAGTTTGCTTCAAAGCTTGGTTTACAGGACACACAAACCATTTCCTTTTAGATGGGAACCTGGTGTATTTGTGTTTAATACCATGCACCATCATGCTGTGTTTAAAAAAGGCCAGGAAGCAGCTTGAATTGAATATCAAAATATGAGCCCTAAGTAAATATGTAGACTTGGACAAATCTTGTTTTGTGTTGATATGTGGAAGGTTTTTCTGGTCCTCAGGCTTCTAAGAGAGAAAGTGAGCCTTTAATTTGTTGTATCCTGAATACATACATGTATTTCACCTTACTACAAACTATTCCTTTATGTCCAGTTGCTTATAATGATAGTATTCATAGAAAATAAAGTCTTTGGAATCTGTTGTATGTGCTCCTTTTCGCTGAGCAGATTCTGAAGCTTTAGTTACAAAGAACACCTTTTTATTTGTAAGAACATAGGAGAAAATTGACCATTTCTTTCAACTTCTAAATATGCCAAGTATAATTTAGTGTTGATCGAAATAGGTATCTTCTTGAGGATGAGTTAAAAAAAATGAAACAGCTAACTACTTGCGTATTCTTCGTCACAGTTCTTGATTGCATTCTGCTAAGAGCCTATGTTTCATCTTTCTTCCATGAATTTGTCTAGCAGGTGTTCATCTGAGCAGTATGTTTTATACTGCCTTAAACCAAAGACTCCAAACGCATGTAATGGTGGATATAGGTAACAGGTATTTCCTTTAGACTGTAAGAATGATATGGGAATGTGGGAGAAATCGTACTGCCAGATGCAGCCAGCTTCAGTCATGCTTTCAGAGCTGATGAAGCTTTCTCTTTGTTGAACAGATGCTTTGGGCCTTCCCTTTTCCTTTTGCTAATTTCACTTCTGCCTTGAAGTGGCTCATAAGCACTGTCTTGTAAATCTTGGGGTAATTACATGAGCTTCTTAATTGGACTTGCAGAGGAATTGACCAATGGCAGAGAAATCAGCTATACATGAAACCTCCCAAATGTCAAAGAAAATGCTGTGTTTATTTTGTTGTCTCTAGGTAAATCTGTTTGTAAATGCTGGAAAATTTTCATGGGGATCTAAGCTTCTTTAAATTTGGGATGCCTGCATTGCATTAAGTTTGCTGAGATATGTTTATAGCCAACATGGAAAATTCCAAGTGAAAATCTTCTAATACTGTTTTTCATGCATTGATTTGAGGGAGTGTGAGGTAAAAAGAATTTAATCACAAAATTTTGACTTACTGCTGTACAAATGGAACCAGGCAGGGTAAAGGAAAATGTGATGTAAATGGAGTGTTGCAATTTTGGCAGAACTGAGGAGTCAGTTTATACTAATGCTAGATATTTCTAGAAAAGGTGGTAAGGGGCACAGTCATTACGTAGCCTTGACTACTCCTTTCCTCCACCTACAGGAAAATTGTTGGCTTTTGTAGGCAAACATTTTGAAATCTGGTACATAAAGTGTCCAAACCTTTGCAAAAAGTAAAACCTTACAGATTTTTCCAGGTCCTTGCTTACTGGCTCACCTAAAAATGTGTTCTGAGAAATCAGACAGAAAGGAAATAATTTCAGAAGAAAAATGACCTTATTTATGGCTCCTAAACAGGTGTGATTTCTCTGGAGTAGGAGGCTTCATGAAAATAATTCTTTCTGAAATACTGAAAATTGATGTGTGAAGTAGGAGTGTCAGCTGGGAAGCCACACTCTATTGGAAATGAAAGGAAATAGGGAGGCTGTAACTGTGTCTTCTGTGGATGCAGTTCATGCATGGAATGTGTTCTTGGGGTGGTCTGCTGAGTTAAAAATGATGATAAAAGGTAGAGAATATTAATTAGACTTTGGCCTCTGCAAACTGAAGAGAAAGGGTGGAAAAGTCAGTCTTACAGATGAGGTTCTTGACAGGTTCTTAATTTTCACTGACTTGAATGCTGTGTACAACAGTGTTCTCCCTCCCACTAGGCAAGAGGGACCTGATCCATTTTCTCTGCTGGTGTTTCTCTGGTGCCAATGGATTTCCAGTATGAAAGAGGAGTTGCGTAGCTGTTGAATCAGGTCTGATATGTATCTCTGCCTCTTGGTGGGTGTGTGGAAGAAAAAGTCTGTAGAGGGTGTGGAACCAGAGGAGGATTAAAAGAAAAATCTTTACAGTTTGCAGTTTCCAGTAGATTAAGATTAATCAACTGAGAAGAAGATGGGATATATGTCGTCTTCTGGTGTTGTGTGGGAATAGCTGTGTGACTGCATGCTCCATTCATCCTATGCATAGTTCTTGTGCCCAGTCCTGTCTGATAAATTATTTCTTCAGGGGATATTTCTGCAAATTAATGCTCAGAACTACTTAAACTGTGACAATTGCTCTTTCATTTTGAGGTGTTTGCATGAGCAGCATACATAGATTTAAAATGTAAAAAAAACCTCCAAATTTTGTATGTTCTTGGTAAATAATTAATTTTTTTCCTGATAGAGCTGTCTTTATTTTTAAGTCATTCTAGGCACTATGGTAGGAGAAAGGGCATTTTATATCTATTTTTGTTGTAGGGGGAGGAATGTGCAGATTAGAATAGATGTTTTCTTTGCTTAAGTAGTGATAGCCAGTGAAAGCTGCCTTTATAAAGCAAAGGACCAGCCTTCTGGGAGAAGAGATACTGATGCAGAGAACACTTTTCCTGTCCTCATTAGCTGTCACTTCTGCAGGCCTAACAGTGTACAATCTCTTGATCAGTTAATTCACCTCTATTTTCCAGGCATTCACGCATTGTTACATGTTTGTCAGGTCCTCTAAAAGGCTTTGTGTCAGATGTATTTTGCTATTACTAGAGCTGTGAAAGCTTTTCTGAAAGGGTTAACCTTTTCTTCTGTCTTTGCTTCTTTTGGTGTTGTGATCACTTCTTTATTTCAGAATCTAAAATCAAAATTAAGGGGGCAAAAAAAAAAAGGCACCTGCTGCATTCAGACCTAAAATATTTGGCATGGGGCCAAACTTGGTGTCTGTAGCCCATATCACAGTTCTTACTAATGCCTTCTGATAATTGCAGTAACATTTCTGGATAATATCTGCAATTTGTCACAAAGTTGACTGACTTTTTTGTGTTAGGTTTGGAAGGCAAAGCATAAACTTAATGTTCCTTATGTCAAATCCTTGGTGAGCTCAGAGGTGGAATCCATAATAATTTGAACTGAGATTGGTTGTGTTCTAAGAGTCATAAAGAAAACCAGCTTTGGAGTCCTTTGTGCACTTGCTAGCTCCGGTTTCTGAGTCATTTGGCTTATCCCCAAAATCTGTTTGAGGTGTGTTTTTGGGGGTGTGTTTGTTTTTTTTTTTCCCCCTGTTTAGTTAGTAATAGTAGGAATAATAGCTGCATGAAGGATAGTAACTTCTGATTGAAACAGGTTTGTTGTTTGGTTGGTTTTTTTTTCAATTCCATGTGTAGTTCTTGGTTTGATGAACGGTTTTATTAGCATTGGTTTTTACTCACTTTGTCATAACTAATGAAACTAGTAGTTTTCCATGTTTCCGCAATTTTTCAGAAGATGCTTCATTCAAGTTTGATGCAGTTTTGACTGTGATGCTGCTTCGTGTGTCACATTTAGCATGATTTGAGATTTGTTTTCACCTGCGTTACACTATATTTGCTTTGAAAGTCTTAAGTTTTCCATTTCTTAATTTAGGGGTTTTATCAGAATTGCCCACAGACTTTGAGGTGCTATTAATTCCTTTTCCTATTAGGTTAAACCAATAAACTTTTTTGCTTATAGCAGTGCCAGTTATCCATCTGAGCATTAAAATTACATAAAAATCCATAAATGATTGTTATGATCAAAAAGGAAAACACTCAAACCTGCAATTTCATAATTTTTTAACATTTTGTCTTGGCTTTACTTTTTCCCCTTTACATGTAGCACTAACTTCTTCGGTGACCCTAAGTCTATTCTCTGTAGGATCCTTTCTTCATCTGATGTAAATCAGTACAACATTTTTTCCTGTCAGCAATCCATGTCCTCTGTAATCCTGCTCAATTAGTTGTTCTCACTTTCTACTCTTGTGTTCCTCTTGGATTGCCCCTGCCTCTTCATTCAAGTCCCCTTGATTTTAGTTCTCAAGTTTAGCACTCCACAGTGGCATACAGCAACTGGGATTAGTGGTAGAAAGGATAATTGCACTCAGTGTCTGTGTCCTCGAGAAAAAGCAGGCTCTTCAGAGACTTTAGATGCTAAACTCCGAGTTTGTACAGAGCTTGTTATGTTTGGAGTAGTACTTTGTTCTTTTTGAAACTCCTTACTTTTGTATATATACTGGGCTTAGTTTCATAGGGATAGACATCTGGCTATCTTCTCCAGCTGAGACACTGTGTCAAAGCAAGGGAGCAACTGTATTGAAAAGTATTATGAGATGGGTTTTTTTAAGCTTTACTGTCAGAAATAAGAGATCTGCTTTAGCACCGCTGTACCAAAAATGTCATCCCTGTGTAGGTGCTGTAAAAGAAAATATTCAGGTGATCAAATTTCAAGGAAATGTTTCAGTTATCAAAACCACAATCTTAAATAAACTCAGAAGTGGCCCTTAGTTAAAAGATGGGGCTTGTGGCATTACTGGTAGCTAGTAGTTCCTGTTATCAAACAGTGTATGTCTTCCTGAATTTCAGCTGTCTGGAACCTGGTAGTTTTTTAGAATACCTAGCTTGTACAATGCACTGAAGTGCATTAATATTTTGTGTGATGGTAAATGTCATGTTACAATTCTTCTGATAGTATTTTAGCCCTAGAAAGCTAGAACTTCAAGAAGCGTGCATGTTTTGTGTATTCGAATATTCTTGGTGTTCTCTACGGATAAATGATGCTATATGGAATACAGAAACATATCTGAAGGTGCTTTTGAACTAATGTAGATTCCTCTCCTGTTCCACAATGTAACTTTCTCTTCCTATGTGAAAAGCAAGGGAAGCATGGTAAAAAGTGTATAAAATGTGTGCTTGCATTAACTTCTGTTTTGAGTTCTTTTGATGTGATAAGTTTTTAAATGTATTTTATCTTTTTGCTTTAAAATATGCCACAAGAAGGACGATACCATTTCAGTTGCTCTAAAAAAACCTAATTGTACACAAGTTCTGCAGGTATATTAGGGAATTTAGTAGTCAGAATTGTGTGCAGAAGAACCTGAAAATAATCCCTATCCTCTTATGTTTTCTGAATACAACATTCACGGGCACAGCTGGAAAATTTAGGTTATGAGTGAAAAATTTATTTTAGGACTCCAGTGCCCATTGTGAACATGGTTTCCTCGTTTTAAATTTCTTCAAAATTTTCAAGTTTTTAGTAAATGTAGACAAGTGCAAGAAAGGAGTAAGAAAAATGAAAAAATAGGAAGAGCAAATGTTTATGACCAGGGCAAAAGCTGTATTTTATGGTACTCCAATTCTTTATTAGTTCATGTGCTATTTCCTTTTTAGGTTCCTCAAGACACAGTACTCTGTGTTTAAACATAAAACATTATTGTAGTTTATTTGGTGTAAGCAGAGTAGTGATCAAGTATGTTGTTTTCATAGACTGTATCTGTGACTTTTTGACAATGATAAATAGCAGATTTTAACATTCAAGCATGAAGCTGAATAGTGTTTTCTTCTTTTGTCACTTCTGCCCTGAATATTTACTCTTGTCTGTAAGCTACAGTTCAAAATTGTTCTTAGGACAAGGTGGCCAAAAATCAACAAGGAGAAGATCTAATGTGTAGCATATAATGTTTACCCCTAGTTAGCAGGTCTTACTGTGTTTTTGTGCTTTGCTTTGCAGTAGTGATAAGAGATTTAACTCTCACAAAGCTACTTGTATGAGATGGCTGCACAGACCTCATTGTGTTTCTCCTTCTGTAGATAGCAGTCTCTACCTTAGTTTAAGAAGGTGCCTGCTAAACTAGATTGACTGTTAACTTAGTTCAATTTCATTTGTCAAATAGGACTTGGTTGACTTTCCTGTCTATTCTCTTAGGGCCCTGCATAGATCTTAATCTTTCAGCATAGAATTTCTTTCAGGAGTCTTTGGATTTTGGTTTATGTTACTTGCTATTTGCTCTGCCAGCTTTGGTTTTCTGCTGTTTGTCTTTTGGCTTTCTTACATTCTCTTTAAGCTCACAGCAAAGCCCTATTCTTTTCTGATTGAGATGGCTTGCTTATTTTTGACCATCTGTGACAAGTTTGTGGAAGAACTGATCTAGATGTCTCATAAGGTGTTTTGGGTTTTAAAATAGAATTATGACAAAACAACCACCTTTTTTGTGTGTTCATTTTCTTTTCTCTCCTTCAGTTCCCATGTATTTGTTTGTGTTTAGGACAGCTGTTTATTTTTTTTTAATTGTTTCTGTAGCACCTTATGCTCTTTGCTTTGTTTGAACAGTAAAAATGGAACATTCCAGTTAGTTTTTTTAGCACTGCTGCAAAACATAGTAGCATATGCTTTTGATTGCCTGTTTCACCCTAAAGACACCTTAAATTTATTTCAATATCTTTTCTCTCTGATATGGAGGCTATCTGACAAATCAATACTAAGCTGTTCTGATGCTGATCCCAGTAAAGCTGGTTAGGCTTATAGGTATATGAAGTGTGTGTTCATGTCTTAAGGCTCTAAAGGAGATGCAGGGAGACAATTTGGGCACTTTTAAATGGATGTGTTTCTGCAAAGGAGCTATTCTAGAAAAAAGATCATATTTAAAGCACCTGTTTTTCATATGTTTTCTCTCTAGCATCACTAAGGAAATGTAGTGATCAATGAAAATCCTGTCAGATACTAATTCTTGCCTTTTTGTCCTTCAAAATGGCCCAGTGTTCTGTGTTTAAATACTGTAATAGTTGTCCATGTTCAACAGGATGCAGTTAGGGAGAAGAGAGCAGTGCCATAACTCCCAGTGCTAATGGGAGAGTACCCAGCATGCTAATGTGTTAGACTGCGGTCATGGTTTAACCCCAGCCAGCAATTAAGCACCAGGCAGCTGCTCACTCACTCCCTCCTGCAGTGGGATGGGGGAGAAAAAAAAATCATGAAAAGAAGTAAAACTCATGGGTTGAGATAAGAGTGGTTTAATAGAACAGAAAAGAAGAAAGTAATAATGATAATAATAACACTAATAAAATAACAGTAACAGCAAAAGGATTGGAATGTACAAATGGTGCACAGAGTAATTGCTCACCACCCACTGATCAACACCCAGTTAGTCTCCGAGTGGCGATTCCCCCAATCCCACTCCCCCCAGTTATTTCGTGAATGTGACATCCCATGGTATGGAATACCCTGTTGGGCAGTTTGGGTCAGCTGCCCTGGCTTTGTCCTGTCCCAACTTCTTGTGCCTGTCCAGCTTTCTTGCTGGCTGGGCATGAGAAGCTGAAAAATCCTTGCCTTAGTATGAACATTACTTAGCAGCAACTGAAAACATAAGTGTGTTACCAACATTCTCCTCATACTGAACTCAAAACATAGCACTGTACCAGCTACTAGGAAGACACTTAACTCTATCCCAGCTGAAACCAGGACAACTGCCAAGCAATTTGGGCAAACCTGTTAGTTACACATTTTTGTTACATAAAATTTAACATCTATGTCTGTGCTGCAAGAATGGGGTACAGAAAGTTACCTTAGATGAATTTTTCCTTTGCCAGGGGTTTCTGTTGCTGGACAGATTAATTGGTGCAAAATGCAGTCCTGGCCTTTGATTCTGTTCTCTTTGGGAGATAGCTTTCAAGGGTTTGTTTTCTTGCTGTTTAAAATTGAAGCTATACTTGTAAGTTGTTTTTTATTGACTTGATTTCTGGCCTTGGCTATGAGGATTGCCACATATACCATAATGCAACTTTCTTTGTCAAATAATTGACAACATATTGCGTTTTTCTTTTTTTAAAATTCTGTAACTAGATAGAAATCTTTCTTATTATGCTTTGGCTGTGCTGCGAGATAGTTCTCTAATAGAAAGAGCTTTCCTGATCAGCCTGTAAAGCTTGGCACAGAGCCTATTTAAGTATTACATTGAAGATCTAAACTTAAGGCAGTGGAGATCAGCAAGAAATGAACATCTTACTAGTTAAAAAAAACCCAAACCAACCAACACCTCCCCCCAATAAATCTGAAACCATTTTACACTTGCTTGAATTTAAAACTGAGAGGGAAGAACTGTGTGTAAAATTTGTAACTTGCTCCTGCCCCCACACTTGGCACACTGAATTGCCTGCTGTCTGAAGATCTTGGTCTGTTATACAAAAATAAGTGATTTGAATTCAGAGTACTCTGAAGTCATGGAGGCGTTGATGAGAGAAGATACTACATTGTTTGTTACCTCTTGTGCCAGTGCAAGGCTTGCATATATTTTTGTCGTATACCATATTGTCAGAAAGGTAAGTTCCAAGCTTCTGAACCTCTGCTAAAGTTGTCTGGCTCTGCCTATATTAATCCTCTTAGTTCTGTCATTCATCAAACTTGCATTCTTGCATGTCACCTTGAGTAATTTGATTTTTCCACCCTGTATATATCCTTTAAGTGTTGGTGAGTTTTCAGTGTTGTTTCATGTAAGCAGAGTATGTTTTTCTATCTAGTTTTGTGAAATATTAGGGGGGAACAGAATGCATGCAGCCTCCTTTCTCCTTGCACATCCTAGCTACCTCTTTCTGCCTATGTAGAATCCAATTGTTTTAATGCCATAAATAAAGCTTTATGGCAAGAAGGCTCTCACTGCCTGTAAAGGCAATATTCCTTTTTCTTTTCACAATAGTAAGAAGCCGATTAACCAATCTTGCAGCTGTAACACTGAAAACTTGAAACTAATTTACCTTTTTGAGTCACCCTAGATCTTTCTGTTTTCTTCCTTCCCTGTGTCTTGTTATCATTGAAACAGGGATAGCATTTCCTTATCTCTGGTAAGTTGAGGCACAGAGAAATTCATTTGTTCAAGACTGCAGGGCTGCTGGCGACTTTGAATTTTCTAGTTGTCTCTTGTTACCATGAACTCATAACCTTGGAACAGGCCATTTTGTTTCATATCAGCTGTAACAATACGGAGATGTCAAAGATTTATCTTCTAATACAGTCCAGGAACTTACGGTGCTAAGTATGAAATGACTGTAATACCTGGACAGACCTTACGTAATCACTAGTTGTTTTAATCAAACTTCTGTTTGATAGAGATGGTCTTGGTAGTGTTGAGAGATCTGTTCAACAGGTAACCAGTGCTAGGAAGCTGTATATATGAAGGACTGTTATTGCTGAGGTAGTATGCTGAGTTTCTGAATTGTGTCATACAGTTACTAAAATCATATAACTGGATAATATGGTGAATTAGTGTTGCAATGATACTACTGAAATGTTTAGTAATGTGGAATGACTGGGTTCTGTATCCATCCCACAATATTTACTGCTTCCTTTGCTACATACTAAAACTATCAGAAGTTGAATGGTGTCCTTTCATTATGGTGTCTTAGCCCCTGGGAGGCAATAGGGAGAAAAATCAGACGAAACATCACATTCGGAAACAAAATTTTTGTTTCTAGATTTCTTATTTGCTTTGTCCCTTTGTTGTATTTTCTTTGTCCTCTCACAGCTCTGTTTATGCAACTCTCCTAAAAAGATGAACAATGACAGAGTGGAAATTTAACTTTGTGAAGGACTTTGTATTTTGACTTTTTATTACATAAAGGAGAAACATTTATGAATCTTTGGAGCAGTTAAAAATGTGTTGTTGTGGTTTGATATTTCTTTCTTTTTTCTATTTTGTCTCACTAAAGCTTTGTCTTTTAAAATATTATTTGTGTGTTAGCAGTCCTGTGTTTCACTTAGGAAATGTTTAATGGCATTCTTCATGATTTTTTTGAAACTGTTTAAAGATAAAATTCTGGTAAAATTGACTAATTTCACAACAATTTTTTTTTTTGCTAGACTGACATATTCTATCAGCACACTGTTCCAAAATATTTCTGACCAGTTATTTTAGCATGAATAAGGAAGAACAACAAATCTTTTATCAGAGAGGGAAAGGGGGAAAGTCTTTGTATTCACTAAATTTTCCAAAATAATAAGACCTATATTGTCATACAGTATCAAAGGGAAGGGCTTTCCCTTGAACTTGATGTTGTTTTTAAAGGAAAGTTTGGGCTACTCTATGTCTCTTTAAAGTGCCAAGCTGAACTTGCTGAACTTTCTTTGTGAAATGCTGTTATGATTCCATGTCTGTCTTTATGAAGAAATCAAAGTGTGTTCCCTTTACAGGAGCACTGTAGCCACCTAGAGTATTAGCGTGGGTATGAGTTGTGTCGTCATCATTTTGAAGCTGGAAATAAGACCTCTGGGTTTAAACCCAGAATTGCATATTCTAAGGCACTGGGTTGGAAGCTGTAGCTGGCAATGAGCTGGGAGTCCTGTGCCTTGGGCCTGAGGGGTGGCCTGTCAGATGCACTCTTCAGTGATATGAGTGCGTTGGTTGAAGGTCACTGACCTCAGCTGGGGTTTGCCTGCCTTTCTCAGCTGGTCTGCCTTCCCTAGGTGGTTTCTCTGACCTGCACATATGTCCCACCCCATTCTCCAGCTAGCAGTTAGCTTACAGTTTTGGTATGTGCTTCAGGATGAAATACGCCTTCACTTTTAGCTGCAATAGCTCTGCAATCTGAATGGAAACAAAATATCATTAATAGCTCTCAGATATGATTTTCAGTCTAATAAACTATAACAGAGAAATAACGGTGCAGTTTTTAAGAGGTGCTTCGGAATAAGTGGTAGAGGTTGTAAATGGTGGCTTCTGTAATTTTTAATTTCAGGTGTTTTTACTTGATTTCTTAAGTTTATATTTTTGCACACAGTAGAACTTTACAGAGTTTAAAATTCTACCTGTTACTTACAAAGGAAATTGAAGTTGCAGTGTACTGGACATGGATTTTTTCCAATTTACTGCTTTCCAAGTTTACAATCTTTGTTAATACCCTTTTAGGTAGAACTTGTTGAAGCTTTCTATTGTGTAAATTGGGGAAAAATGGAAATGTATTTAAAGATACAAACTTTTTTAAACTTCAGTTTTATAATTACACATTTGATTATAAATGCTGTGTATCTGATATAAAAATAGGACAGCTTTACTACACTGTAATTTTCAATGGTACATTTCAGCATGATTTTTCTAAACTGGAAAGTTATATTTTACTTCATTAAACTCATGTAAAGCTTCATTAAGGTCTGGTATTAGCCACAGCCTTAGATCCATTTGTAAATACAGTGAAATTGAGCTACTCAGTAATCAACTGCTCATCTTGCAACTGGTCTACTTCCTCTCCTTATAGAAGGTGATTTAATAAGTAACACTTCACTTGGTTGTCTTGTGTTATTACCGAAAGTATCAAGCCACTGGGTGTGAATAATTCCTTCTGTATATCATGAAGCGTATAGAATCATTTAAGTTGGAAAAGACTCTTAAGATCATTGAGTCCAGCTCTAAACGTAGCACTGGCAGGTCCACTGCTAAACCATGTCCCTAAGCACCTCATCTGCACATCTTCTAAATACTTCCAAGGATGGTGACTCAGCCACTTCCCTAGGTAGCATGTTCCAATGCCTGACAGACCTTTCTGTGAACAAATTTTTGCCAATATCCAATCTAAACCTCCTTTGGCACAACTTGAAGCCATTTCCTCTTGTCCTATTACTTGTTACTTGGGAGAAGAGACCAACACCCACCTCACTACAACCCCCTGTCAGGTAGCTGTGGAGAGTGATAAGGTCTCCCCTCAGCCTTCTTTTCTCCAGACTAGACAACCCCAGTTCCCTCAGCTGCTCCTTGCAAGACTTGGGCTCTAGACCCTTCACCAGCCTTGTTGCTCTTCTCTGGACACGCTCCAGCACCTCAATGTCTTTCCTGTAGTGAGGGGCCCCAAACTGAACACAGTACTCAAGATGCGGCGTCACCAGTGCCAAGTACAGGGGAACAATCATCTCCCTGCTCCTGCTGGCCACAGAATTTCTGATACAGGCCAGGATGCCATTGGCCTTCTTGGCCACCTGGGCACACT
>JANZLQ010000079.1:59102163-59120934 GCA_026212715.1 Elanus axillaris | reverse complement strand
GTCTCTTCTCCCAAGTAACAAGTAATAGGACAAGAGGAAATGGCTTCAAGTTGTGCCAAAGGAGGTTTAGATTGGATGTTGGCAAAAATTTGTTCACAGAAAGGTCTGTCAGGCATTGGAACAGGCTGCCTAGGGAAGTGGCTGAGTCACCATCCTTGGAGGTATTCAAAAACCATGTAGACAAGGCACTTCAGGACATGGTTTACTGGTTGATGGTTGGACTTCATGATCTTAAAGGTCTTTTCCAACGTAAATGATTCTGTGATTTTGGGGGTTACAGATGGAAAAGTGATTGAAGTATTTTTTTAACAACAACAAAAAAAGGATTAGTTAAGAGCAGAAATTAATGTTGAGTGAGTCTACTGTCTATTAAGGAGCCCTTTCTCTTGAAGAGCCACTCTCTGTGTGCATTAATGTATGCTGGAATCACTCCATGTAATTCCCTCAGTGTGGAAAGGCAAAGGAAAAATATATACTGAAGTGCAATTCTGTGGACATAAGCTGTGCTAGCTTTTGCTCCCTCCTCTTACCTATTTTTCCAGCACTTTTCCACCATATTCCAGTGCTTCGCTGTACCCTGCATGCACCTTGTAAAAGATAGGTGTGCTGTCGGAATCTCGATCTGGTAGCTGCAGAGCAACCTTCTCAGTATTTGCACTTCCTTTTTGTTTTGGAGGGAAGGACCAGAAAGGGTCTTGCTTGGTGTTTTCAGGGCCCTTAGCCACCGTTCTTTAGTCAGTGTCTTGGCTGCTGGGAAGACATCCTGATGCACTGGGAGCAAGTCAGTTGGCAGCTGAGCGCTGCTAGATAACCAGCCCAGCATCTGGAGAGGGGCTGTTATCAGAGACCACATCATTCTTCGTGTGTCCCCCTACAGCCATTGTCAGCAGCTTCAGAATTACCATCTGCTTGGAAAAGACTCTTCAGCACACAGTAGAAACATAGCTCTGGTTGAGTGTTTTGTTTTGATTAAAGTGTGTCTGTAGGGAAGAGAAAGGAGGTGAGCAATGAGCACTGCTTCATTGCCAATATGGTCTAACAGAAGAGAAAAACTGCAAGTTCATGTTCCCAGGGGCATGGACCAGCCTGCAGATCACCCACCTAATCTCTTTTCTCACTGTCCATGCAAGAGAATGATGAAAACCTGAACAGTAGTCTTCTGAGTCCTGTTCTTTTACAGCCTTTCACTAAGTGGGTAGTATTTCCACGTGGCAATGCAATAAAACTAATCCTGACAGGCATCTGCACCCGTCTCTGCTGACAGCCCTTCCCTTCCTCATCTCTGGTGTATACTTCTCAGTGAAGGATAGCTGCCATGCTTTATGCCCTAGATATATATGCCTTTTTTCTCGCCCACCACCCTTCCTGTTTTTTTTGAATCAGCTGCTACAGCTGAAAGGACTACTTTCCTGGTCTGATTGAGGTAACTTGAGGTAATAATTTCTGCATGTTTCCCACTCCTTCCTATGTGCCTTTCCCTTCTTTTGAGCATGGATGAAACTCAGGGGCTTGGATTATGTGCTTTTGCCTCATACTTCTTTAGGTCCCAAGTCTGGGAAATCATGTTCACCAGTGATCAGACCACACTCAGAGTAACCCAGCTGATTGAAGGTAGAATCTGGAATAGGCCTTGGCAGCTCAACAGCTGCCCTTCAGAAGGAAGTTTTGGAGTAGGGTTATTGGCTTGTGATTCTGAGACAAAGGGGGCATAGGTTGCTGCTTTGCATGAGACAGGCCCTGGAAGCAGACATGAAAGCAGTGACAGGGCTGTGTTCAACACCTTTGCTCAGGACTTTTGGGACTGTACTGTACTACTGTTCTGTAGACTGAGGCTACTTAAGAGAAGGGATGAAGACAAACCTGTCCTGCAGCATGTGCTACAGCTAGTTGTGTGCTGGTGGGAGGAGTAGCCCAAGGTTACCTGAGCAGATTTGTCTGGGGGGAAGTGTAGCACACAGCATTGTATAACAATCAAGGGTGGTATACTGTGTTCTTCAAAGGCTCATCTATGTTCCAAGGGCATACTTCAGGCAGTGTGAGATTCTCAGTATTTGCCATTCAGATCACTGTAAAAGCAGAATAGGGAAGTGCTCTTGGCACAGAGCCTCTGAGAAGCAAACTCTGTCTTTCCCTTGTACTCCTGCTTGCACTTTGTGAACTACTGTTTTCTGGCAGACTCACCTGCAGACTGCTGCAGGTCAGTAGGAGTATCAGCATCCTGTCACCCTTATTCCTTGCTGTTGTGTGGCATTAGGGACCCTTACCAGTAGTTAATGTGACAACCTGACCAGCACTCTGCTTGAAGGAATCCATTTGCAATGCAGCTGAAGAAGAAAGTGCGCAGCTTTCTCTTACAAAATTGTCCATCCAGTTGGAGAACTTGGGCTCCAGTCGTCTCAAAAGGCAACAAGCGATGCAGCCTGTCTCCAAGCCCTACCAGAGATGTAACCTGCATACTCCGTGTACCTCTGCAGACACACCTGCTGCACTGCCCTCTCGGTAGTCCCCTCCAACACTTGGGCTCGCAGGGCATTGATCATCCATTCTTGGTGCTGTGGAGACAAGGGAAGCTCTCCTGATCAAGACTAGGAGGACAGGGGTGAGAGTAAGCTGTGCAGGTAATTCCAGAGTAGGAAGCTGTAGAAAGGCAACAGGACTGGCAAAGCTTCTCCAACACCTTGTTTTATCACACTCCCTGGTCTGAATTTATTGCTTCAGGAAGAGCAGCCAGTTGCTCCTGATAGTAGGGGTAGGTGCACAGAAGCCACCAGTCTCATGGTCTTATTGCCATCCTAAAGCAGGAGCTACTTTGCCTGCTGCTTTTAGAGTGAAGATGGTAAATTGTCATCAGCAAAGCTGACATGTCTTACTTAAAGCTTGTTGATTCAGCTCCTTTTAGTTTAAAAAACCACAACACAACAAAACACAAAACCCCAAACAACAAAAAAACCAAACCAAACAAGCTTGTTACTTTGAAATGGTATGTTGTCTCTTGGCTCTATAAAGACTGGTGGAATCCCTTTTATTGCTTTTGCCTTCCTGTGCAGCAGCTGTTTGCCCAGGTGGCAGGATGTTATGGAAGCCCAGGCTTCACAGCTTGCAGACTGTTGCCTTTATCAGGGACACTGTTTAGGGGTGGGGGAAGACCATCAAAGACTGGTAAAGAAGTACTCATTTTGTGCCTAGCAAAGCATCCTGGGGGACTTGTAGGAGTGTTTTGTTCTGCATGTCTGGTCCCTGGGTTTCCTGCATCTGGCTCCTGACTTCATAGGGGAACAACTGGTTTTGGGAGGTTTGGAAGCAAGGCAGTGCATCTCATGAAAGCAGCAGCAGTGATTCAGAGAACACTGGGGTACAACTTGCCGAGATCTTGGCACACATTCTGCACGTTGTCCTGGGCCCGGATGAGGTGCATTTATGGGTTAGTGATTCAGGTGACCCAAAGCAGCAAGGGACATGCCGTGTTGACTTCTCATGTGGAGACCAGTGTTTCCTGAGGGGAGAGGATCTTGGTCTGTCCTGGCAAAAGATTGTAGAATTTTAAAGATACACTACTGTGAACTTGGCCAGCTATGAGCTTGTGTCCAACCTTATGATTAGTTATTGATTTGATGCAAATCAAGGAGAGCTGGGCTTCCAACAATGATGATGAGCCTCTTCTCTATAGATTTCTCTTCAGATCTCAATTTTAGGGCCTACAGCTGGTGGTGGTTCTAGGTTCCTAGATTAGTCCCATCTGTGAAACCTCCTATCTTCAGTCTTTTTTTGGGCCAAGCTTGGAAGTGGTTGGAACTGATACCTGCATCTGAGAGAAGAAGTAATAAAAATGTTTTGAAATGTAGGACTCTTGTTTTCTTCAGGTATTGGAGGAAATATTCCCTTCATCCATTCAGTACGGATTTGCCTTATGTCATGTTTTGGGCATGGAAGTGACCATGTGACAGCAGAACGAGCACCAACAGGCAGGAGTATTTAGTATGCTTACCCTAAGTAGTGCTAAACAGCTGCTGAAGGACCTTTCAAAAGGTCCTTTGAATAGGATCTTTATATAATTTATTGGTGTAATCACTGGGTGTGCAGAAAGTAGGTAAAATCAAAGAGCATAGCCAGTAGGTTGAAGGAGATGATTATTCCCTTCTAATTGACACTAAGGAGATGCATCTGAAATAACTACATTCAGATTTGGCACTCAGGTACGAGAAAGATCCTGGAGTTCATGATGTACAGGGAAGGGCTGAGGAGCTAGATTTGTTCAGTGTTGCGAAGGCTGAGATGGCGTTTAATAGCTGTCTTTCACTACCTAACAGATGGATACAGAGTGTCATTCATAGAGATGCTCTTCAAAAAGATGAGAGGAAACACTCACAGGTTGCCAGAAGGGAAAATCTGAATAGACAGAACAATTTTTTTCTCAATGAAGGTGTTTAGGCTTTGGAACAAGTTATCCAGAGGGCTCCATCCTTGAATGTATTCCAAACTTGACTGGCAAAGGCCTTGAGCAAACTGATCTCACTTTGAAGTTAGCCCTGCTTTGAGTGGAGAGTTGGACTAGAGGTCCGTTCAGCCTGTTATTCTGTGATCAAAGGGTGGGGTACTTGCTGCATGCTAGCCTCTTCCTGCAAAGCTCTCAAGTGGCCTTTTCATTATAGCATCTTCTAGCTGATAAACAGTATAGATGGTATAAAAGATGCTGAAACATTGTGGATTCTAACTAGTCCACTTTGAGCCACAAAGCAGGGTTTGTTCTCAGACATACATAAACCCAGTAAAAATAGTATAGTTGCTACATATCTTTTGCTGTATATATTACATTGTTTGGTGGTGCCTTGAAACAGAAACTTATTTTAAACAGTTGCTGGGTAATTTGCTTGCTAGAACTTCTTACGGGTAACAAATAAGAACATGGGTAGGCAATGTTAAAGAAAGATCTGCAGGAGTAATGATCTGAAGGGTGAAATAAAACACTCATTTATAAAGCTGGGGAAGGTAACAGTCAAATAAAAATCAATTTGATATGGGAGCATGAAGGGTGAGAAGGAGTTATAAGGGAAAGCATTCAGACTATTTTCAAACTCCTGTTGTATTTCAGTACATAATAAGAATAAAGCTGTATTCCAGATAGGTTGCCAGTATAAAGTGGGAACACTAGCAGTTATAAAGATTACTTTGAATTTTGTTAGCTTGGAAAAAACACTGTTAGTAAAATAAATTAAATGAAAAATTGCAAGCTGTTTGTGAAGAGAGATGACATTTCAGCGGAGATTGTTTGTTTTTAAGTCATTCTGATGTCAGTACCTTATCAATTAGTTACACAGCACAGTAATTTTTCCTCAACTCATACTGAACAATTTCTGCAGCATCTTTAAAGAAAGATTTAAAAAACCCCAGACTTTCTTGCTTAGGAAGTAATTTCTGGAATTACAGTAGTCACTACTGCACATATTCTACTTTCTAAGCTGATAAAAATTTTCTAGAACTGTTTTCTTCTTTGCCTATGTCAGTGACTTATGACTTGAAAAGAAATAGTTTGCTGTTGAGAACTGTGTCTGCACCTGCTAAACCTAAACTGAAGGTCTTAATTAAATAGCTAGGAAGCCTCAGTAAAAATAATTATTTACTTATGGCTATCAATAATAAATAGCTAGATGGTTCGGATGCATTGTATATCTTTCTAAGCTACATCTTAAGTATGTTTTAAACCCACATGCATTCTTAGAATTTTACCGCTTGTTGCCATAAACTCAACACAAATTGAAGAGTCTACTCCAAGAGTAGGATATTACTGTAATTTGTTTATCACAGAATCTGCTCATTTAAAAAAGAAATCATCCAGTATGCAAGGGAGTGCAGAGAAAGAAGTACTATTCCCTAGCATTCCTTCTGGCAACAGCTGATAGAATTTTAATTTGATGGCCAATTGATTGCTAGAAAGTTATGTTTACCAAAGGTTAGAGAGTCTGGCAGATGTATAAATAGAAGCAGGAGATCGTTTGCAGTGAGATATTACAAGTGGATCCTCTCTTTGGCAAGTTAAGGTTGTCTTCCTTATGAAATTAACCTCCTGGATAAGTCAGTCAGTAGTGTAATGTTCATTGTACTAGATATAACCTTCTACCCCAAACAAAATAAAAACAAAACAAAAATAAATCCATAGTACTCAATTTTCTCCTTACTAAAACTTTAGTTTTGTAGAATGTAATACCAAGTTATAATTAGATGTTTGCAGCTGTTACTTCAAATGTGTTGCCTCCATCTCAGTGATGCTTGCATGCCTTCCAATTGATTAAAAATAGAAATAGCTGTAGTAGAAATAGTATTGGAAATAGTTTGGCTAGCATAAATGCTAGTACGTGTGTAAATGCTAGTATGTGTGTAAAAGAATATACATTACTAATGTAAACTTAGTCTTAAGATATGGTTAAATTAGTGGACATATATCCTCATTTAGTTGTGGGATATCTGCATACTGTGGGCACAAAAAAAGGAGTGGAGTGGGACCAAATTGTGGGGTAGATTTTGAAATGTTTACGAGAACTGGGGCGGGGGCAAAACCAGTATTGGGAGGTATTTCAGCCATACTGAGATAATATTTATGTCATCAAAAAGACAGGTTCCCCCCCCGAGAACAATTTTATTCTGCATGTACTCATGTACTTATCTTCAGTAATGAAATTACCACGGAAAACACACTGGTGCTTTCCTGGACTCAAATATCTTGGTGACATGACTGAAGGAAAGGTGAAAGCTGCTGGACTTAGCCTGCCAGATGACTCACATAAATCAGTATAGGAACTAGGGAGGAATTTTTTCCCTATTGCAGACTCTGTTCCGGATTGGGTTGCCTCCTGCTGGCTTAAAAACAGCTAGAAAGCATAGAGAAGAAACTGTAGTTGGCTACTCCTTAACTTTTGTTTCATGGTGAATAGATGCATAACTGAAGGTGTTTGTCCTAATCCTTTTTTTTTTTTTTGTTGTTGGTCTTTGAGACTAGTCACACAAGAAATCTCTGTGCCTTTGGAAAGTTCTTCCCATTAATTAGTAGATATTTCATGACAGAAACTTGCAGACAAACATACTAGATGGAGTTATAAATTCAAGTAACCTTCACTTATCCTGTTAGACCTTATTAAGGCAGTATAAATAGGATTATCAGTCAAAGGTAAAAGGGAATTTAAAAAATGTAATGCTTGCACAAAGTTAATACAGTTGCTGATGTGATTTACTGTAGTTTGACTTGGAACAATCCATCTGCCATATTGGACAAGGAGCAGGATGAAATTGGCTATAAAATGGCAATAAAGCAAAAGATTATCTGGGTCCTAATCTCAACTTACCTAGAATGTTAGTAGTCCAAACAAAAACTATAAAATATACCTGACTTTATTGCTAACAGATACAGAGAGTCCAAGAATGGTATAAATTGTGGAAAAGGTTTTATCACTGTTACATTTTTGCTTTCTGTAGGTAAGAAGGATTGTCTGTCCACTGTGATTTTTAGCTGAAAACCTTGCCTAGGCTGAAAGAGTGAGTTATTTCATTTCAAGAGTTCACAAATTCTTATACACAGTGGTCCAGCACTGATCTAGTAATTTGAATTGTTTTGTCAAGGGTTTTTCAAGTGGAATTTTCAGTATTAAGAAGCTGGAGTTGTGCCTCAAGGTGGTCTTTGCTTCCTGCCTGCATCATAGTTTTTAGGCCAGGGACTAATGCAGCAGATCTATTTTGTGGCTTTCATATGAAAATAAAAATAGCAGACTGCTAATGTATGTGCTATGATCCCTTTCTGATAAAGAAAGGAATACTTAAAAAAAGCATTCAAATCCCAAGAGAAGAATTACCTTTTCGCTTCTTGTCTTCCCTGCAGTGGATACTCAAAATTGAGATTGCAGCCAATTAAAGAACCTGGTTAACGTCAGCAGGGAGAGCAGTGTAGTGTCAATAAGGATCATGGGAATTTTGCCATATTGTCTTTGGAGAGGATGAAATAAATTTTTCTTCCTTTGGTATGTTGACTAGTAATTGAAGATTCATGCAACAGCTGGTGGTGGGGTGTCCTCTTGCCTACCTTATAGGAAGAGGAGTAGCGACAGTAGCCTTTTGCAGTTCAGCAGCAAGCATGGCAAAGAAAGAGACAAGGTAGGAAACATGTTGATAAGGCCCATGAAGAGCAATGTTTAGGTTTGCAATAGTGACAAAGATAAAAGATCATGAGAATGTGGCTCCCTATACTAGAATGGGCTCTCCTTTGGGAGTGGCAGATGCTAGTGTGGATCTTTGAAAATTTTCAGGGCATTTAAAACCCTGCAGGAAATAATGAAATTTCAGCTTGTGAGAGAAACATGTGACTACAGCTTTGAAGTGAAAAAATAGTGTTCATTTTTACTAAGCTGTTTTCATAAATAGGGTTAATATTTACCTTGCTGGTCTCCAGAGAGTCTCATTTTTTCCATTGTGACCCTTGCCCTAGAACTGGAACCTTTCTTCCACATCAGTGGAGTATATTATCAGTAAGCTGAGGGGTCAGCTGAACCAATCAAATTTGAATTTATAAATACTGATTAAAATGTCAACATTAAGCAAAATCTCTAGTTTTAAGGCCTTTAATTTCATAAGGGGCAGAAGATCTGCAATCATTAACAGAGCAAATATAAATTAGCCTTTTTTCTGAAAAAGAGGTATTTCTGTTGTCTGCTGAGAGCAAAAAGGTAGTGTTTTGCCACTGCTGTTCCATGTGATTTTTTGTGGGGGAGAAGTGAGTTATTTGTGCCCGTTGATCCTTGCCTGCCCAGAATCTTTTCTTTACCCTTGTGTGTGAAGAGAAGCTGCAGAGCTGAGCTCTGTGAGTCCTAAAGTGGGCACTACGAGCAGAAGAGTACCTTGGCAAAACTCTTGTGACTCAGTTCCTCAGGTTAACATGGCTTAGAACTTTGTTCTAGTGTATTTTCCCCTTTCAGCGTACATAGTCTGTTCCAGCTGGTGACTGTGAATGTGTAAAGGTAGAGCAAGGCCTGTGTTTTGCTAGTGGTAGTCAGTCCTAGAAAAAAGAATAAATATATATGAACTTTTTTTAGCCCCTTCTATCCTGTGTAAAATGACTAACAAAAGCTGTTGCAGTCAAAGCCTAAATGTAGGCAAATCTTCTGCTGAAGGCACGCTTAATCATTTTATCTTCTAGTTACCGATTTCAACAAAGTTTAGCAGCAGCTGCTGAACATACTTAACTGTGTAATAAAAAACATAGTGTAATACAAAACATGGTCTGCAACTGGGAAAAGGAAGGCAACTAGATTCTTGTGGCCGTAATGGTCTGCAGCAGCTGTATTGTCAAGAAGTGCCAAAGCTGGCCAGTGTGTGCTGTGGTGTTGCTTTTTTCTTTTGCTTTTTAATAGTAGGCAAAAGCCTGTGTAGGTATTCCCCTATAAAAAACACCGCTTTCTGTTTGATGAAAGAACCTAGAGAGTGTTACAGAACCTAGAGAAATTGTTGGCTTTAGCTGAAGTAGATTTGGGGTTTTCCAGTTCTGGTAAGCTGCATTATTGTTTATATTTGAGCTGAACAGTTTTACTGGCAGCTGGCATTTATGTCTTGTGTGATTTTTTTTTTTTTCCCCTTCTCCTTTTATAGCACTCTTAAACTCTAAAGGTGGTAATATTCATGTCAAATTGGTAGCTGGAATCTGTTTAGTGTTGATGTTTGAAACACTTTGCAGTCCATGCATTTTCTCCCTTAGTCATGTGGTGATGAGGTACTTTGCCAAGGGGTGATATAGACTGTACAACAGCAAGTCAGAATGGAGTGTGGATTTTCTAACACTGTGTTAGATGAAATTATTTTGTGTACTTCGAGGTGGAAAGTTCATTCAGAATGTTCACACTTTTTTGTTAAAGAAACTTGGTTTTTCATTGAATTTTAAAAAGTTGAGCTAAGAATGCAACATGGTAGGCAACAAACAAAACCTAAAGTAATATTTTCTACTATATTTTAATAGGAAGTATTTGGAAGAAGTAAAGATCAGACCAGTAGAACATGAATACAAAGATTTACTGAGTTAATGTTGGCAACAGTCAAATTGCTCTCTTTCAAAAGGGTTTGTGCTTCTTATTAAAGGAGTTTTCACCTTTAATTATAGTAGCTACTCTCCAAGTAAGTATTATTGCTGTAAGGAAGTGGAGTTGATGTGTTCTGCCACTGCTATTTTTGGCTGAAAACTTGAGATATAGCAGAGATGATGTTATTAAGCATAGTCTGAGTAATTCTTAACTGAATTACTGTTTCTCATTTGACCAGTAGGTTATTGATACAGTGTTAGGTGGGATTTTTTTGTTTATTTGGTATGTCCCTGAAGCATTGAGTATTCATGGGTTCAGGTGGTGTAAATTAGGCATGCCAATAAGAACTTTTCTTTTTAATTGGCATTTCTCCCTCACATTTTCTGTGTTGATGGATTTTATTCTCATAAATGATACGTTTGTAGCACTTATGATTATTTTGTTTCTTTTTTTTTCCCCTGGCCAAGTCAATTTGATTATTTTCTTTTCTTTCCAAGGTAAATAAAGAGATTATACTCAAAACTTCTTCCAGTGACTGACTCCTGTAGTATCCTCTCTTTTTACAGAGTATCTTTGACTACCAGGCATTGATTGAGATTTTTGCTACTGTCTCTGAAGACCCATTGTGGTACTTTGTCTACTTTAAAAAAAAAAAAAAAAAAAGCTAGTTACAACCTATGCATTCTGATGTAGGAGTTGTTCTTTGATTTCTGTTAATTTGTTTCAAAATTCAGTTGACTGTCATTTGTATTGTATCTCTTAGTGTAATTCTTTCTGAGCAAGTTGTTTTGGTTGATGTTACATAATTGGAAAGACTTCAGACTATAATGTAGTTCATAGGAAAATCCTTACTGTTCATGCATGAAGTCATTGAAATATTTCACCTTCTTCCATAGAGACTGGTGTTTTTTAATGCTATAAGAAAGTTTTGTAGCAGAATACTAGGCAAAGTTACTTAGTTGAGTCTTTTCTGTTATAAATCTTAATGTTGTATCTAGTTCATCTACAAGAAAATACAAATAGATTATTTAAATAGCTTCTGTATTGTATGTGATAAAGCAATTGATTTCTTTTTGTTGTATGTTTTTTATATGTAGCCTGTTAGGCATTCTTTTTGATCCAGTTAATTTGCATTTAAATTGATAATGCCTAGCTTTAAGTAGGCATCTGGGTATTCCTTTTACATCACATTTCAGAACCCATAGAGCTGACTGACAGATAGGTTTCTACTTTGAAAGATACAGTCAGCACTGCCTGTAACATAACCAGGGAAGTTAACTGAGGAGATAAAAATGAATTGTATTGAACACAGAATATTGGATTAGACAAGAAGTGACCTTTTCTGATTACTTCTGATCTAAAGTGCCTCTTTACTTTTACAGTATACTCCCTGTTAAAATCTGCAGTAGTTATTGCCAATTTGTGACTTCAAGTTCATTATTTCCAACTTTTTTTAGTGTTTGAGGATGTGAGGATGGTAAGTTACCATGCAGAATAACATCTTTATACATTGAAATACACAGTTAAAAATATTTAAAAGAAGCCTCATGGTCTGTGCCAAGGAGTGTTCTGCAGGTGACATGGGAGAACTGGGAATGGAGCAGCAGTGACTACCTTCCAGAGCTTGCCCATGCGGAAGTGGCAATTTTCATTCATAAAAATGCTTGTGAAGAGATGATCTTTGACTTAAATTAAGAGGGTACCCACTAAGCAAAAACTGTGGTGAACTGGTGGCTGCGTCTGGATGACTAGAAATAATATGAAAGCCTTCAGCTGAAAGGCAGAACATCAAACTTTACCATAAGGCATTAATAATGCCAAGCTCCTTGGCAGCCAGCGTGGAAAGACAGTGATCTTGACTGGGACTTACGTTACCAGGGAAGAAGGTATCGGTTCAATTTTCCTGAGAAAAGTGAATATAGAATTGCATCTTGGACAAGCCAGTTCAGACCAGGATTGCTGAGAAAGAAAGAGGTGGTCCAAACACAAAGTCACTTGGGTCATCTGAAAGGGAGAAAAATTTTGTAGTTATATAACTGTTTTGTAAGGAATCAGATCCAAGCGAGAACACCTTGACTGACAAAGAAAGAGCGGAACACCTTTCTGCACCTTTTTGAAAATCGGTTAATCCTGTCTTGAACTGGAAATTTTAAAGTTGATAGCCGCTCCTAAAATTCAACCCTAGTGTTAACAGAAAACCATTTCTGAGGCAGAAGCTTACTATTCTTGGAACCAGGAAACATTGTAAGTTGCAAGAACAAAGGACAGCTCTGACAGAGAAACAACATTACAGCAGGAGAGACACATTTGGTGTGAGACACTAACACTCAGCATTTGAGGTGATTGATCTGTCTCGGTACAGAGCCCCTTGGTAATGTGTGCTGTGAATCTGAAGAACTGAATGTTGGCGAAGTTGGAAGCAATCAAATAAAAAGCATAACCTGCCACTGCCTCGCTTAGAAGGTATTTAGAATGGATTGATACAATGGCTTGATACATTAATCTTATGAAGAGGTCAAGATTAGCTTGTAAAATCCTCTTGAACAGTGCAACCCCTTTCCCTGATGGATCAAAACAATCCTTTACTATGTTACTTGCCCTGCTTTTTTTTCCTTATTCACACATCCAAATGCAAGATCTTCTGTCATCCTCCAACTTTTCTTCAGCAAAAACATAGCAATTGCTTAAGAAGAAAATCATTCCAGTTCATCTTTGAAAGCATTTACTCTTGCTGTCAGTGATTATAAGAAGGTGAATTGTGTGCTGATTTTTTTTCTTCCTACTGTTACTAATGCGGTGTTAATGTTGCAGTGTTAACCTCTTCTTAATGCAGCGTATTAAGATCTTAACACACTTTACCACAAAGCCCTCAAATGCTTACAGCCTATGATGGATGATAGAGCAACAATGTAAAAAACTCTCATATACTAATCTTCTCAGACTGAACACTTACTTCCCCAGCTGAAGAAAGTATTACTGAAATTTGTCTTGAAATGGTTCATTTTTTTAGACTACTTCATGGACAACTGAAAACTGTGAAAGATAAGACTTCTTGAATATTTGAACATGACAATTGCTGTTGGAAGGTGAAAAATATTTACTGTGGTTCTAAAAACAACCTGTATTGGCAACATGAAGTACATCTTTAGGAGTTTATGAATGTGTCAGCTTTTTATTGATTCTTTAAAATTGAAGCTGGCAACAAGCAATAAGTTAATGGCATCTTTTCTTCCTTCTATATAGGGAAAAAATCCAATATTTTAATTTTTCTGTAATTTGCTGGTAGTACTTACAAGAAATGAGATGAAGTTAGTGTTTTCTAAGTCATTTCTGTCATTTAAACCTTTTTATGTAGTTCTGTTATTTAAACCACGTTTCTAGTTAGTGAGGCAAAGACTTTGACCCAGAATAAAGTTCAGTGTGCTTTTTTTGATCAGTGTGGTTTTTTTATGAGGCTGAATATCTGCACTCTGGTGCATTGACTGAACTTATTGATACTGGAGTGTCTTACAGATATGTAGGACCAGAGGAAGAAGCAAAATTACTGAAATAAAACACATCTGTGCTTGTAAAACCATGTTATTTACAGTAAAATGCACAGAATATGGAGTTTGAACTGAGTAGTGATAGCTGCAATTAGATTCAGTACGCATGGGTCTTAGTGCAACATCACAGCAATTTTGTATGGCTTGCACAGATGTCTTAAACCTTAGGCAAGGTTTATTATGTCTTCAGACCGTGGCTTTTGAGACACAAAGAGCTTCAAGGGCAAGAGTCTCTGGTCCATTAAGTCTGCTTTGTGTTACATCAGTGGAATGAGACAGCCCTGAAACCAGCCCAACTGGAACTGTCCAGAGGAGGATTCCATGTAGGGTAAGGGCGAAGAGCATAGTGTTGCCCTCTAGGGCAGAGCTGGTGCCTGAGAACCCTGCAGAGTGGTAGTGAAGGCATCTTTTTCTGTTTTTAATACTCCAGGAGCTTGCCTGCTAAGTACATGATCTTAAGGTCTTGACACCATGAAGGTTTTACCTTCAGCAGTCCATATGTGTTGGATGCTGTGCAGCGGAACTAGGACAGCTGGTCTTTTGAGTCTGTTTCGTTGAGGCTTTCAGAAAGGATGCAGTGTAATAGAAAACTCTGAGGTCATTACAGGTCATTTGCAATGTAACAGATCTGAGCTGGAGGGTTGCAAGTCTGAAGGACTGAGTCATTTGTGGTATGGTATCATTCAGTGCTTCCCTGTTTTCAGTCGCTGTGAATAAAACAGCTGGCAGAAGCAGAGTAAAAACGGCATCTTTAGCTTTGGAATGGTACAGATGATTTTTAGGTACACAGGAAATGAATGATTTCTCTAAGCTATAGGCTAGCCCCATGTAGAGCATGTTTACACTTTTCCCACCTGCTTTGTGTAGACCCAGCCGTGGCGCTTTGCTACTGTACTATTGAAGTACATGGAGCTCTGTACTATTACAAAGTTAGCATAATGTTGGTGAGCCTTGTCTGGAGTAAGAAAGTCTGTACTAACATAGCTGATAATCTGATACTTTCTTCAGGCTGTGCAAAAATCTTTGGGGCAGGCGAGTCCTAAGTGACACTAAAAAATCATGTAGGAGTGTAATAATTCGGCCTGATCTGAGACAGAAAAAAAAGCTTCAATTTACTACCTGCTGGGTTTTTTTTGTTTGTTTTTTTTTTTTTTTTTTTCTTGGAGATAATCAAGCTGGAGAAACATGAGAGAAGAGACCTTACATTTTAACATCAGTGCTGTGATACATAGGAAAAATGAGGATATAGATATTATCCAGAAAGGATATTTATTTCATTCCTTGTTTTGTTTGTTTATGTGTATACTGTTTTAAAATCAAGCCTTATAAATGCTTTATTTGCAATGTTTTGTAAATCTTCCTTTATAAATTACATACCCTAGGTTTTGGTTCATTTTTTACTTTGTATGGGGAGATCTTGGCAGTTCTTAACATACCAGCAAGTTGTTACAGTGAATCATCTCTTACTCTGTTGCCAGTAGTGCTTCATGATGGCATGCATGAGAATGGGCCAACAGATTAATGTGACTTCAGGTGTCTACAGAAGGCAGTGTCTGTCATTTGCTGTGCTGTTATAATGATAAACTATAACTAAAGCACACTGATATAAAAAAAAGAAAAAGAAAGAAAAAGAAAAAAGTTACCTGAATCATAAAAAAATTTGAAGTACATGTTGCAGCTTTGTTAAATGGGATGCAAACCCAAGTATTATTCTTGCTCATACATTTTGGCAGGTTTTCCACAGGCATTGTCTGCTACAGTGTGACAGTGCCTAGAATTACAAGTAAAGTTTTATGTTAGAAATAGAACACAATGGCATTGTAAATATTAATGAAAAAAAAACACATAAAGGGAAGTACGTGGGTTCTAAATTGCAGTTACATTTTGTTCATGATGAATGTGACATTTTAAATTTAGGGGAATTACTCAGCTTCATAATGCAACATTGTATGCAGGTGTAACTATTCTTTTGTATGTAAGCACAAGTTATGCTAAAAGGTGTTGTTTTAAATTGCAAATTCTGAACAGTTGCTGGAACTTCCTAGGAAGTGCCAGAATTTGTTACCAAGGCTCCTAATTCTGCTCTCCTATGCCTTTGCGTTATGATCTCTAATTACATTGTTTCACACTATTTTTTCCTGCCTCATTCAGTGAACAGGATGGGCGGTGCTCAGGAATTGAGCAGCTACTTGATATTTTAATCCTTATCATTGAGTTAGCAGACTGGGCTTTATTTACTGCACACGATTTAAAAGTCTGTAAAGAATACGTAATTATTCATTCCCTTATGGGCTTTTCTAAGGTGCCTGGCTGAACTATTTTTATCCATTCAATTGTATTTTCATGTGCATTTTCTGGTCGATACCTGTAATTTTATGTGCTATATGATATAGACACATGTGCACACATGCACAGCATGCATGTGTGCATATATAAATATTTATTTTTTAAACAGAATTTTGTCATTATTCCCTTTGATGACTTCTAGAATGGAAACTGACCATCTGTTACATACTTTAAAACAGCCTTTTTTGTGGATATTGAAAGTAAACATAAAATAATGCAATTGAGTGACTGAAGACATCTGTCTACCTAACTTGAATCATTCTCTTATGAAACCTTGTCTTTTGTGATGCTCTTTACCTTTATTTATATCTGTCTGTGTATTCTCCAGGTCAGACAAGTTGTCTCTTTGTTTAAACATAGGTGGTATTCCCTGGTGGACATGATTGCAAAGAAGACTTAATTAATGTAGCATTCAGAATATAAGTACATGTGAGAACTAGAAGAAAGTGAGGATAGTTGAACACTGGAACAGATTGCCCAGAGAGGTTGTGGAGTCTCCATCTTTGCTGATATTCAAAACCCAACTGGATGTGGTCTTGAGTAACCTGCTGTATTTGGCCCTGCTTTGAGCAGGTTGAACCAGAGCATCTCCAGAGGTCCCTTCCAGCCTCAGCTATTCTGTGATTTATACAATGCAAGATAATCTACTTGCACTTAGTATGTCTTTGTTACCGACTCTTGCAAATTTTAATACTGTTAGTTATGCATCATAGCTCTGACTGTAAGGCTTTTCTAGAACATCCATCTGTTGTTTGAAATATTTTAATATTGCTGCTACAAAAAGCCCTAGACTTTTCCCATTACTAATGTTAGTATTTCAAATAAGTATGGAAGGCAACAAGTAAAGGATGGTGCATGTTAAATCTGTATCATTTATTGTAGTCCAAATACCCCACTTCTATCTGTCTGCTACTAGTTGGATAGGAAGGTTACAGTACTTGTCTTAAAAAGACCACTTCTGTTTAAAATGTTCTGTTCCTAATATATTGTAACTTTTTTTCTGTTGCAGAAGGAGTTGAGCCTTCCAAGGAGAGGAAGTTTGTAAGTAGATGAAGTTTCTCCTATTGCGCTCACAGTATAGTATGTAGTTTTGACAGTTTTACTTTTACCAGTCTTTTTTTTAGGGCAGCTAAAATGAAGGTTAAATGTGGCAGCTGACCTGCCTTAAAATAAATACATAGAGACTAAGATTGTAAATGAAAACCTATAGGTTGTGCGGTGACCTTTTTTATGCCCATCTCCCTCTTCTAGAGGAGCTATTATGAGTGATTTCCAAAGCAACAAGAAGTTCTTATATTGAAGGTTTTGTTTTGTACTGAAGATTTCTCTTGTCAAAAATCAAGAAAGAAAATTGTTTTCTTCATGAATGATATAATTGAAACATGAAATGTAAGTAAAACTGTTTCCTTACGAAATTCTGTGATCAGACCTGTGGCTGAAAAGGTAGGAACAAAGAGTAGGTGAGTTCGGCTAAATTTATAGGGTTGTTAAGCTGCTGTTTTGATTAGTGGAAGTATAGAGTGTAAATTCTTGTATAAATTGTTACAGAGTTAGAATAATGCAAACTCAGATTATGTGTGATTTAGTTGTGCTTTCCTCAGATCTCTGTACCTTGGCTTTGTTCTCCTCATGTTTTTGAGCTGTTTAGTTTTAAAGCTTGTATTTTTATTTGTATCTGGTTTATTTCTTGTTCTTTATTAGTAATTTATTGAGAAGGTATGGGGATAAGAACATGGCAAAATATCTTAATAAACAAACTGTTCAATTACCACTTTCTTTCAAAAAATGCCTTAAGACTATAAGGCTATCACTGTACTTGGATAAGCTTGTGTTAGTGTGACAACACATGAATAAAACCCTAAGCCCTTGCACAAAAGGCCAGTTATTTGGTTTTATTTTTCTATACTTTTTTGCAGCTTGATAGTTCTGTGTAGCTTTTGGTGATAGTAAGGTTAGGTATGTGAATAACTGAAACTGTACTTGCAGGGAAAGTGCTGTTAAGTGCTCTGTTGTTCTCACTTACATGGCATACCAGAAGTCTGTACTTTTAGGACATTTGCTGACTTGGAAAAGACTTTCTTGTTTCATGTTCTGACACACATGAAAAATCTTTTACTAAATAGTGAGGAAACCCATTATTTAAGAAAAGTCAAGGAAATACAAAACTACCACATCAAGTATTTGATTATTGCAATGATAGAAAAACAGTTAAGGGAAATTTATTTTTTATGCCTTGTTTTGGTGCCCTTGCTGCTTTATATTAACCTGTAACTGTTGTATGGGCAAAATACTCCCTCTGTTGAAGTTAATGGCTAAACTCCTTCAACTCCTAGTTGACTTCAGCTAGAGCAGAAAGTGGCTCTTAAGGCTTGCTCTTTGCCCATAGCCATGACCTTGCTTATTCTTGCTATGATATTTGATGTTGAAAGTTACTAGGGATTTTTCTTGAAGTCTGAAAAACAGTTGCAAAGCAATCACCGCAATTGCATTCATATGCATATTTTTATAGCTGATCACTGAGATGTAAGGGCATATTCTGTAATGTTGGTAAGAGTTTAATAAAGTATAGTAAAGGAACAGCTCCTTGTCAGCATAGTCATATCTAGTTATTAAAGTGCTTAGGATTCTGCAGATGGTATTTTAAAATATCTTTAATACTGCTATCTTAGTTAATAGTGCTCATAGCGGTGAGGTTAGCAAGGCTGTAGCATCAGGGGTTGTGTGTGTGTGCCATGTTGGCTGCTCTATTTGCACATCTGTATTGGGTTTCTGTGGCAAGGTTTTGGTATTGGGGGGGTTACAGGGGTGGCTTCTGTGAGAAGCTGCTGGAA
>JANZLQ010000079.1:59066986-59083861 GCA_026212715.1 Elanus axillaris | reverse complement strand
GGCTCAGCCTTGGCCAGAGGTAGGTCTGACTTGGAGTTGGGGAAGCTTCTAGCAGCCCCTCACAGGAGCCACCCCTGCGGCCCCCTGCCCTGCTACCAAAAAAAAAACCCTGCCACACAAACCCAAAACAGTGATAAATTGAATTTTTTACTTACCATGTGTATTGCAGGATTTGTGGTAATTTAATCTTTTATGGTAATAATGCCGTGTTAAACTAATGGAATTGGTTTTATCAATAAAGTAGCACTCATGACACCTATTTTTAGGGGTGATGCCAGAGATGAAGAAAACACTTAAATCACTACCTTTGAGACAGTGACCTTACTGTAGCCTTTGCAAGTATAATGAATGTTATTTATCCTAGGAATAAACTACAGTTACTTCAAGTGAATGAATGAGATTCATCTTTTGTGGTACGATGACACTCCTTTTTAACTTCCACTTGCTTCCTCAGCTTTATGTTTGTGGAATGATATCTAAGCAGTCTGAAATGAAGAGCAAACAATTGTTTTGATCAAACTGAAGTCAGCTTTCACTTGCAAGGCTTTATCTAACTAAATTGCTGCTATTTTTTGCCCCCAGATACGTGGAACAGTTCCATTTACTCTCGCAAAAACTATAAGGCTGTAATGGTGGGCAGAATTTGATCTGCTATGTATTCATCTCTCTTTTTCAGTAAATCATGATTTTCCAAACTTCTGTCTGGATCAGGCAAAATGCATAGAAGAAGGATTTTCAAAGTCAAAGCTCAATCTCAGCTTAGAATAATTTACCATTAATGTGACATGAAGTGCCTGCATGAATTAGCTCAGGGAAGAGGTTGATTTTTCATGGTCTCAAAATAGGCCTTACATGAAGTTGTTTATGTTTAAGCTCTTGTGCCCAGTTGCTAGTCCAACTCATTCTCCTTTAGACAAGATAAGCTGTCAGTCTTGTCCTCCTGCAGGTAAAATCAACCTACTGCCTAACTGTTACGTTTCACACTAAAGCAGTCTGTAGCAATGGACTCTTCTTTTACATGTTTTTCATTGTTGCACTGCTTCAAGAACAGTGGAAGAAAACCCACCTTGATTGTGCACTTGTCTCTTCTGTTCACCCCAGTATTAAAATTAGCCTTATGAGAATAATGTGTAAAATTTGTATTGCACCTTCAAAGGAAGCACACCTTCTCTTTCTGAGGTAATTCTTCTATTGGTTTGTGTATGGAAATAATTGTGGTACTGTCATGATTCAGCAGAGCTGGCTGTCCTTCTAGGGGGTTTATGCTGTCTCTTACTCTGTGTGCCTTCAGTGGAAATTTAACAGCTTTATATAACAAACCCCAAGTACTTTGGTGTTACATATGTGTGCGTATATGTCCATAGGTAACATGACGAAGTACCTAACTAAAGGCTAGTATGCAGAAAGTTAAGCCCTTTGAACATTTTATAGCATTTACATAAATGTGTGTGTGTCTGGTGGTTTGTGTGTGGTATGCATATAGTCACAGTTTACCTGTTGAAATTTTCTATCTCCATCAGAAACAGGACTTTTCAGTGACTGAAGAAGTCTTATGTACAAAAGAGATTTCATCAGAAGAATTTCAAGAGAACAGAGAGCTTGAATAGGGAGCTGCCTGTTCTTGGCAGCTAGGGGAGAGCCGGGGACCTATGACTGTAGTCGTACCTCACACTCTGCTTCTCTCTTGTTAAATTTCTATTCCTAAATGGCTGTCTCCAAACTCAAATCATGAAAAAACCTGTAGGCA
Source organism: Elanus axillaris (assembly GCA_026212715.1). NCBI lineage: Eukaryota > Metazoa > Chordata > Aves > Accipitriformes > Accipitridae > Elanus > Elanus axillaris. Next base: position 59,082,114 of record JANZLQ010000079.1, on the reverse strand, counting down.
TGGGCAGCTTCACCTGATAGTTTCAGTGGTGGAGCTGTTTGACTATTAGTTGATTCTTGTACTGTTTTTTCAAGTTCAAGAAAATCTTCAAAACATCAATGTTTTGCTGTGTTCTGAGTAAAATTTGAAGAACATGTTTTGAAAGTGCCAATAAGAGTTGGGCATCTAGCTGATCTGTGTGCCCTTGCAAATCTGTGAATTCACCCATCGCGATTTGTGATCTTGAATTTAACCCCTTAGATTTAGTCCTTTCTTTGGGAGGTAGGAGAATTTAGAACTTCCTTAGATTGCTTACAGAATGCTTGGTTTAGTAATGTTTGCTCAGGCTTTAGCTTAGTAATCTGAATCCAGATGTCTGCTATGTTTTAGAAATTCAAATGCATAGTTCTGTGTATCCTTCAGTTTTGTTTTCATTATCTTTAAATGAAGGCTTTTGGTAGTAAATAAGTTAAATTTAAAATAATTCCCAATAAATACATGTAGGAGAAAGAAAAGATATAATTTAATGATTATTTTCTACTGTGTGGTTGAAAGAACAATCTAGTTCATCAAATCCAGTTCAGCTGTTTCCATAACCAGGAGATTTCCCTCTCTCTCTGAAACCCATGACTCTGTACCTGTGAACTCACTTAATTTCTTCCAGAAATGAGCAGCAGCTTCATTTGGTCCTGTGCTCTGACTAGGCTGTAGAAGTTGTCCATGCCTGGAGTAAGGCCAGAGTTCTGGTAAAAAATAAAATCATGTGTTTGACATTATCATATTGTGCAAGAGGTACAAATTAAGACTCACACAGGAAAACTATGCGGGTGAGATAAAGTACTCTAGCTCTTAAATTACTAAAAATAAGTACTTGCACAGTGCTGTGGCTCTTCATGGTGCGTTAAAAAAATGCTAGTCCTCATGGAACAATCACAATATTTATTTATTGCAAGGATAACCTCAGACTAAGAGAGAGTACATAAAAAAGAAATATAATTAAATGAAAACCAGTACCCTATACAGCGACAGTGATATAAAACTGTCTTTATAAACTGTTGTATATCAGTTTACTTTTAAGAGAAGTTGCCTTTAAACCTGAAATTGATACAGTTTTCTGCAATTTCTAGGTCTGGCTTTCACCCTTAATAAAAATTCTAGATAATTTTCCTTTAAAATTCAAGTACAATCCTGACAGAACAGACTGATAACTTTTTGTTTTGTATTAACCTCTGTGTTACAAGAATGTGTTTGTTCTTAAATGCCTTGGCAATTAATTTTCCCTGTTAAAGGAGACGAGCCTGTGTTTCATTCAGTGATGTGCTGTTCTATTACTGCAGAAACTGCCTGTCTGTTTACCAAGGAAAGGGATAATGTGACTTAAACAAGATGGCTAAATCCTATTTGGCAGGATCAGAGGGGGTGGTGAATGTTTGACATTTGCCAAGAGAGAAACTGTCTTAAGCAGAGAGGCTTTTTTTGCGCTGTGGGCTGGCGTAGTGAGGGGGACCTCTCCTTCCTCTGAGGTGCAGCGTATTGCGTGTGTGTGTGTGTTGGTGTGTGTGTGTGTCTCAGCGCGGCGGCGGCTGCTGCAGAATACCGGGGATGAATTACTTGACGTGCACAACTGAAGGCGCCGTTCGCTTCACAAAATCAGCACGGCGTGCGCTGCCGCTAACCTGAGAGAGGCAACCAGCAGCTCTTCGTGACGGCTAGAGGTGGAAGGACCCAAACTTGTGGTCCTCCCCCTGCCCCCAAGAGATCGCTGGTCCATTCCTTTATAGTGGTTCATTTTGGCTCTCTGTCATCGCCAGAATGCTGCCAGTGAATGTGTGTCATGATTACAATAGAGTGTGGTAACACATAACGGCAATGAAAGCCCAGCGGGAAAGACTACAAATTCCAGGGCTGACCTTGGAGTAAGTATTGTCTGTCTTTAATATTTTAATGGTTTCTGCATGATGCTGGCTTTCGTGCAGCCAGGAGCTGTTTAACATGTTTGTGCTGACAGTCTGGGAGCACTGCAGCTCCAGGTTGAAGGAACACGTTTTTTAAATGCATTGCAGTTGGTTTCAGCAAATGTGCGAGCCCGGAGCTGGGATATTGCAGTACATTTGGAAAGAAAGCATTTCTGCATATTTGAAGTTACTGAATCTCAGTGCGTGGAGCATCCTGTCAGCTTGCAGGGGGAAGAATCTGTCAGTAGGCCATGGTATCTGTCTTTCTCTCCAGATCTCTGTTACTGTTGTTTATCCCAGTGCTGCCTTTTAGAAAGGCCTCTGTCTCTGCTGAATAATAGAGAGCACTGCAAGAGATTAAAGCATTATAGAAATGCTGTTTCTGAAAATCCATCAGGAACGAGTTGTATTTTACATACATAACTACACTAATGAACTGTATCGACATTCTGGAGGATTCCTGATAGTCTCTGCAGTAAGTATGTTTACCTAATTTAGCGGTATGTTTACTTGGTACTCACTTGAAGCTGATTAACTCATTTGTGTGATGTCAGCTGTTTAGAGATTAACTACAAGAAAATATGTAATTTTAATGTATAGTGATAGTAAGTATAGTCTTTTATTCGTAAATGCCAGCATATGTTTAGCCAAGATTTATTAGTCAAATCCAAATATTTATTTCTATACATACATACCTACAGTCTATGTTGACATGTCAGGCATGTATGTATGCATGTAATAATCACCATGAGAACTTGCTAATTTTATCTAGGTAAATAGATATGGTTACGTCAGAGCCTCTAGTATTCCCTGGGACTTCCCCATTCTTTATAGAGAAAAAAACCCTGAATGCTGCGGATGCCTGCGGTAAAGTTACTTAGCTATGAAAGGTATTATCTCTGACATCTGCCATGTTTTAAAGAGAGGGCTATAGGTAACTGTGCAGTGTAGCAAATAATTTATTCTAATAATCACATGAAGGTGACAGAGCACTTTATTCCAAGGAACAAGTGTAGATGTTATATTGGGTTCCCCAGAACTACGTTTGTGAAATGTCAGAGAGAAATTCTGCATTTCAATCTGGCACCTTCTGCTGAGAGCAGTGTGTGTTAGCTGTGAGCAGACTAAGCTCTAGGTATTTTTCTGAGAAAAATAGCATTGCTAATTTCTCAGGAGTTTCGGAGGAGAGGTCTTACCAGGGACCTCATTAAAATGGTTTGCATGAATAATTGGTAATTATACTCTTTTTGAGATATGGCAATTTAAGTATTTTAAAATCAATCTTCAATGAATTACGTAATCATAGTATGAGAATAACATCACTAACTGCAAAGGACAAAAAATGATTCATGTTACTGTTTTTTCAACATACGTATGTGTTTCTGTAATATGAGGTAATCATTTACTGCTTCCTCCTTTTTCATGTTAACCTAACATAATTACACTTGTTTTGGCATATTTTGACAATATTTAAAACTGATAAAATCAGTAATTGTATTTTAAATTTGGCATTAATCATTGTTTTTGCTAAAACATTGTCTGGTTGTATGTAATTTTTTCATATATCAGACTTTCTTTTGCCATCACACTTGCTACTTTCTAAACTTAACTTACCTGTAGACAAAAGAAAGTATTATATTTTGGTTGCTGGCACTTAATGATTCCCATAAAGTCATTCTCTCATGATTTGTCAGAGTGGAGTCAATGCAGACTTAAATCATGTCTCCCAAATTCTTATTTTCAGTCATCTGTAAAAGCACGTATCTGTGGGGGGTGGAATCCAACTCATTCCTTTAAACAATTCTTTGCATACTGATTCTCATGAATTTTCTTTCAATAAAGTTTAAATGTTGGGACTAGAATTATGTTGTCTCTCTAAGAAATTAGTATAGTCTGTCTACTTGATATTCATTACTTGCAGAAAGCTCTTTCAAAGAATATTAAGGATCCTAAATGAAGCATTCCAAATTTAGTAAATATAAGAATTGAGCCTGCCTGCCAGCCTCGTGCATATGCACTGTGACAATTTGTCATAACAGGTTTTTGCATGTAATTTGTAGGTCTTAAAAAACCAAAAATGAAAAGCAAGTTCTATAGAAGAACTGGATTGACACTCCAATGTCATCACTAGGTGGGAATTTATAGATCCATAGTACAAGCACATCTGATATTGAATGCCCTGAGAGTCTGCTCCATGACTGAGACACCAATGTGTTACAGTAATGAAAATGAGGAATAATATGCATAACTACTTGCAGGTGAAGGACTTCCACCTGCTGTGTATGTGCCATCCACTAGAGGGAGGGAGATGTGCTTTGCCACCGGATGTCACTAGGATTTGTTCACAGCAGAGTGACTTAGGAATCTCATTCTGGGGTGTGAAGTTTGTATGTTCTCCTCATTCAGTGCCAGACCTGTGTTTTTGCTCTCTTTTCACTACTCTGCCTTTAGTAGGTTCCTTGCCCCTAGTCGTTACTCCACAGCAGTCCCCAAGCTCTCTCCCTGCCATGGCCCCATGCCTTTTGGCCAGCTGGTGCTAGTTCTCCTTCTCCCTCCATCTGGATTCTCATTTGATGATGAGTGTCAGCTCCCTCCCTGCTTGTGATCTTGCTGGAAGTTAGTTGCTGTCTTTGACCTGCCTTTGTCCCTTCCCTTGCTGTGCACCCCCAGGAGCAGCAGTGTGAGCACTGATGGTACAGCACAGGAGTTTCCCAGCCTATAGTCAGCAAGGGCCACACAGACAGACAGAAGAAGGATGCACAAGCAAAGAAATGGGGACAAACTGCCAGCTCTGACCTGTAGCAGAGAATAAAAGACAGTGCTGCTAGAAGCACAAAAAAACTTTTTACAAGCCTGTACTGATCATACACAAAGACCTTTCAAGTGCACGTTGCGGCAGGTCAGTGCAGTGCAACGGAGTGCCCCAGTGAAACAGCAGAAATCTGTTAATCCATGCCTTTCTCTGCAGGCCTACACAGGCTGACTGATGTGAACCTGGGTTCAGTTTAGACATTTTCAGAGTGATATATTGAGTCATTGGCTCTTAATGGAGCTTACTAGGTGAGACATACGGTTGTGCTAGCACAGCTAGTCTGCAACTGAAATCAAGCTGCTGGGCTGTGTTGGCAGCATGCTCTTCTGTGCACCTAGTTCAGGGATTATGCAGGCACAGCCAGCAGCCAGAGGAAATCACCCTAATGCAGTAGCCTTGTCAGATCATAACAGCAGGCCCACCCTTGACTCACTGTGCATGTCCCTGCCAAACTTTGTGTCATCTCCAAAGTATCTCAAGAAGGAAAGGTTGCAAGAATGTACAATGTCAAAAAAAAGTAATCTCTAATCTGCTTTAGAAGCAGTAGTACTATTTCTGCTGAAATGTTCAGAAAAAACAGAATCAGATATCCACCTTGAAAGGTTTTAATGGGAATGTTTTAAAATCTGGCAAAGTGTCATGCAACTGAAAACAAGGGTTTAGAGTTGGAGCTAGCTGTGCTTAGCATATTGGCCATCTGCGACTCCACTGGGGAAAAGGACAGGAGTGTTACTGTTGGCTGGCTGCAAGGGTCTGGTATGTGGCAGAACAAATCTTTATGAAGGTGATCTGGAAAAAGTTCCCCATAAGCTTCTGTCTTCACTCAGTCTGCACAGAAGACAGAGCTGTGTGGTTTTTTGAACAGGTAACTTGAGCTAATTGCAACAAGAAGCATGCTATTAAACATGTTTAAAAAAAAAGCTTTCTTGCAAGTTTTATGAGGACAAATGCATGTGAGTGCATGAGTATATTTTAAAAGAGCATCTGTGAAACCTGTCAGTGGCCTGTTTTAATGAGAGACCTTTGGAATACAGATACACTTGAGGCAACTTCTTGAAGGCACCTTTGAAGCCAAATGGTCAAGTACATTTTTTTTTTGATGAGTTGTTCATATCCGTATTTGATTACCTACATAAAGGGCTTGATATTTGTGAGGGAATATTTCCTAGTGAAACTGATGGAAATTGATGCTACCTAGCTAGGGCACTTTTAATTTTTAGTGCCCAAATTTTTAGGCTATCAAATTGGAAACCTCTCTTACAAATTTCTTATTGCTTGTGAAAGCTCATAATCAATTTTATTTTTCCTTTTGTTTTTAATAACTCTGATTTGCATATAAAAAATTCAAAAAACCCTAAGACTTTTAAAAAGAAAAAAATGTCCCAGTTACATATCCTGTTTCAGACAGAATGCTTAGAAGTCTTAAAGAAGTAACCATTTTTTTCCCCTGTCTGTGGACTTTGTATGCAAGTATTTTCCTGGAGGGAGTCTTAACATAGTCAAGTACATACACCAGCACCAGAATTCATATTTGTTTTTATTTAAATCAATTTCATCTTAAGTCAAAAACTGTGTGGTACTGTCAATCACTTCATTCAGGAGGATGGTAATGTTTTGGTTCTAACCAAAACTCCTTACGTAACTCCTGCGCTAAAACATGCAACTCTTGCTAAACCTTCTGTTCACTGGAGATGACATTATTTTAACTTGCAGTCTCACCCCAAGGAGCCTGAGCCCAACCCCAACAAGTCCCTGCAGTCCATGCAGTCCTCTGTTCGCTTTTCATTTTTGGAGGTAAGCGAGTAAACTTCCATTGTTGCTATTTTCTTCTGCATCCAAAACCTGACAATCAAAACATATTGCAAAGGGAAAACTGAAGAAAATTAAGTAAGTTTCTGCAATCCAAAATATGTTTTACTTGACCAGCTGTTGTTCTAAAGTTAAGCATTTTATGGAAGAAATATAAGGTAATCCCTATTCTGAGACCTAGTACAGAGTTTCAAGATACTGATGCATAATTCTGTGTTGCTCTGACTCTTTGCTTAGGAATGTATCTGCTATTGAAATTTTATCGTTTGCTGCCTTTGATCATACTTCAAACTGTATTCTATTATGTCAGAAGTTTAAGGTGCATTCAGAAATGAGGGTGATTCCTGAAACACATGGTTATTTTTTGCTTACCTGAGAGGTAGTAGTATGCTTAGTGATGTCAGATATGAGGAGAGTTGAGTATCCAAGATGCATATCCATTTAGAAGAACATAAAGTCCGGTATAGTATGTTGGTAGGACTGTTTCTTCTTCAGGACTGGAGGATTTTCAGCCTTACTTCTAATACAGTAAAGTTTTAGATGCACACTAAGCAGGCACATACAACATCCTTCTCACTCTCTTCTTTATCCTACTCCCAAGTTCATTCAGAAGAATCATTATTTTGGTACTTGTCAGAAAGGTATTTTTATGAGATCAGAAAATAATTAATTGCTTAAGAAGTACTGTGTAACACTTGCTATTATGGTATAACTGTCATAATAAATAATTGAAAGATGTTTCTGATACTGAAAAACATTTTTTGCCTTCTTTATTTTCTTTTTAATGCAGAAAATTAAATTACAAGCCAGGGATCTCATAGGTGTGAGTTACCTGAAGTTGTGCTCCATAGGGAAAGTAGTTTCTAAAATGAGTTACTAATGAGTTATCAATGCCTCATGGATTAAAAAAACTTCTTATTTTGATCAAAGGTCTCGCTAGATACTATGAGGAGAAAGGACTCTTGGAGAACTACTACCTTGTTAAATGATGTAATAAGGTGCGTTTGTGCCTATTTGGTGCTACCTATTGAATGTAGCATGGCAGAGGAGAGAGTTGCTTGGATGCGTTAACCTGGTTCAGCACACTTTAAAGTTAAAAACAAACTCATAATTACGAGTCCTTCTATCAAGGCTTCACATGACACTGAAAAATGGAGCTATGTGTTTCTGAAGAAATATTGTAAATTTTTTGTATATACTGTTTTGTTAGGGAAGAGATGGGATGCACATCTCTCGTTTGTGCCTTTTTCAGTATGACTTAAATAAACATACTTTTTTTCTCAGTGAAAACACTTTTGTGATGTTTGTTTAATGAATTATCGGTAAAACCAGTATATTCCGTGGAGTTTATCTTGTTGGTAGGTAATACTTGGTAAAAACTAGCATTTTCTAATTGGATCTTTATTTTATACAGTTAGAACAAATAACTTTCCTTTATGGGGAAGGAAGCACTCCTTTTCAAAATGTCAATTTTGTGGAATCAAAAAGCTGTGCACAAAGTTTTAAATTTGCATAACCTGTTGAACTGCATCTCCAGATGCGTGTATGTCCTGCCATGCAAACTGTGCTATGGAGACAGCCCTCAGTGCTTTTATGGTCTTTGGAACCAGGACCCTCAAGGCCTTTGTTACCCTTTGCTGGGGGGCAGAGGCTCCCAACAATGCTGAGTTTGAGCTTTCCATCCAGTGATGAAGGATGCTGGGAGCAGTCTTTTCAGATGCTTTTTGAAGAAATGGAGTGGAAATTACTGATACTGCTTAATGTAAAGCCTTCTCCACAGGTCTTGCTGAAAAATGTCATAATTCCTAGGGATTTTTCTTGGGTTGTTTTGTCCTGAAATGTATATAAAGCTGTGCCAGAATGGTTGCTTTTTGCCCTGGGATGGAAATGTAAGAAGTTTGATTCATTCTGAATCTTTGTGCTGTATGTAGCTATAGCTGTGGAGGACTGCTGGTGTATTGAACAGCAAATGTTTTAGTTATTAGTTACCATTCAAGCTTGACCTCGGTTAACAGGGAAGAACATATGTGTTGGTTTTTAGGGTGTATAAATAATTAGCATTTCCTGTTATTAGCTCAGAGTACTCCCAAATGTGGGAGGAGAGGAGTTACTTCAGTGTGACTACTTTGCTCATATTCAGAAGTGTTAGCAGCATGGGAGCCTTATCAGAGTGAATGGATAGGATTTTCTTGTGGTATCGTCTATCTCTAATGTGCTGGCTCATCTCCCTTTTAGTCTTTGACTTGCACAGCTGCTCCGTGGTTGGTTGTTTTTGTTGAAGTTCTGCTTATAGGATTTGCTGCATACAGTAGTAGTCTAAAGGGAAGCTTCTGCCAGCTAGATGGTGAAGATATTTTCAAAATAAACAGTACCATCCAGTGTATAGAAGTACCTGTGGTAGCAGAGCCTGCTGGTACAACGTGATGCTATCCATATTTTACTGATACTTCTTGGAGAGAATGAGGGATGGACAAATTTTTCAAATTTCAGGCAGCTAGGTGCACACTTCTCATCAACTTTGTATCTGCTGTTTAGGACACCTGAACTTTTGACTTTTGTGAGGGGAAAAAAGTGTATGCTATTTTAGTACTAATTTATATAAGCAACAGATTTGCAAGGAAGGAGGAAAGGTGAAGATAAAGTAAATAGCTGAGCAAGTGACTGAGAGATTTAAGATGCTTATGCTTCTAACGTAATTTTAGAATGTACTTTCTTTTGGATGATTTGATGTCCTTTATGATAGCAATGGAGAATGGAGTGTTGAAAGTATTGGAAGACTGGAAGGAAACGCTGAGAAGTTGTAGTAGCTTTTAATAAAAAGGATAAAGGAAGTGGAAATAGTAAATGAAAAAATGTAGAACAGCATGCATTGGAGCTTCATTAGTAGAGATGGTGATTGTCAATAGAAGAAATTTTTTGCTCAACCTTTTCCCTTACTGATGCCAGTGATACCGGCCTGGGAGGAAAAATGTTTGTAAGACTTGGGCACGTAATAATGACAAGGGTTTCTGCTGCTGCCTGCAAGGAATGAGGATCCCAGGGGAAAATTCACGTTTGCTGCCTTTGGGTACTCTAGCTCTTCTTTGTGACCAGTATAGGACTTGTGCTGGCTGATGTTTTCTCTCTGCTTGGGTTGTGCATGGTATGTTGGTTTAGTTGGTTTAGGCGAGTCCTGCCTTTGGACATTTACGAATATATAAAGGAATTTAATGCTTGTAGGCAGGATCAGAAAAAAGTCTTTCGTACAGAGAGCTGATTTGAAATTCTAATCATCCTCATTGTCAGGCAGAAGGTTTCAACTGATAAAGATCTTAGTTTCTCAAGAAAAAAGATTGTGGTGAAGTTTCCAGAAAGCCCTTGACTGAGGAGAGTGAGAATTGCATCACTGTCAGGTGCTGTGCAGACAAAAGTTATAGACCTTCTCAGCCTGGCAAGGGGATTGAAAGGATTAATTCTGAAGCTTTGAAAAAGAAGGTGGCAAGTAAAAGAGCCCAAGCTTGTACTTTCATTTTTTTATGGTTTAATTTTTTTTTAATAGGCAGCCCTATTTCTTAAGGAAAATCCAGTTCAGCTCACCATATCTAAAACTGTGAGTTGGCAGGAAGGTAAATGAGGATTATTAACTACACCTTTGGGTAATGTAGTCTGTTCTTTTGGAAAGCTTGTGAGGGTGCCATGTTAAACAGTGCATTTTACATGGAGTCATATTGTCAGCTAATTACACGTGTGTTTGTCTTGGGTTCAACAGGGATAGAGTTAATTTTCACAGGAACCTGGGAGGGGGCACAGCTGGGACAGCTGATCTGATGTAGCCAAGGAACTATTCCGTACCACGTGCCATCATGCCCGGTATATAAATGGGGAGCAGCCTGGGGGTTCTCTCTCTGCTTTCGGTGTGGGAAGTGGTGGAGCATGAGATTCCAGGTGGTGAGCAGTTGCACTGTGCATCACTCATTTTGTATATTCTTTTATTTGTATCGTTGTTGGTGTAACTTCTCTTTCTGTGTTGCCCTAGTAAATTGTCCTTTTCTCAACCCTCAAGGTTCCTTTTTTTTTTTCTTTTCTTTTTCTGATTCTCCTCTCCATCCCACTGGAGGAGGGTGGGAGGAGTGAGGAAGCAGCTGTGTGGTCCTTTGTTGCCGGCTGGGCTGAAGCCACAATTACAGAAAGCAAATAGTATAATTTTTTAACTTACCAATATTCCTGTGTTTCAGTGGGGAGGAAAGCAGTGTTGTCAGTCTTCATTTGTTCTGCAGCATGGTGCGAGATAGCTGGGCTGGGGCACTTGGGGCAGCTGTGGGGCTGGTGGGGGCAGCTGCAGAGCAGCAGTCACTTATGGCGAAACTGCCCCTGGGGACTCAGACAGCCTAACTGATGATAGAAACCCCTATCGGTCCTCTTCTTGCCCCTGTTGCCACGACCGTGCTCCTGCCCTCTTCTGTGTTAGCTCTTGTGTTGGTGTGGCTGCACCCTGAGTTGATTCTCCACTGCAAGTGAGAACAAGGCCTGTCTTAGGAGAGGAGTGGGGAGAGAGCAAGGGGCCAGTTACCAGCGTTGTGGGAGGCAGTGGCAGTGTGTACTTGGGCTGGCAGTCCACTGGCTTGAGGGCATTTCCAATGACAGCACTGCACTGGAGTTCCGAAAGCTACCCACTCAGACCTGAGCAACAGCCAAGGTGACAGCTGTTGTACATGCTGGTTAATGATTAAATCTCATGTAAGTGTATAGTCTAGATAGACCTGACAGTGAATACTGTAGAAAAGGAAGTATTCGTGTTCCCTCTGTGATGGGGAGGGACTTGTCCAGAGGCATGACATGGTCATCTCAAAGTAGAGCAAAATTCTTACAGAAGAGTTAGCAATTAAGTTTGGTCCTTTCTGGTCTCAGAGTAGTTTCTTTACTTCTGTGTAATCTACTGTAGTAGTGCTACTTCTTGGATTCATAAGGTTTTATAAAAGACACAGGGGGAGTGTATGTCAGAGGATGCCTCCTTTCCCTGTGTCCCAATGCCACAGCTGCCATACCCAGTGATGGTCAAGCAAACGTTCTTTAAAATTTATTCCCGCCTTTGCTTTCTGAGATCAGTACAAAGTACATTGACCTTAAAGTTGTGCTGAAAGATGAAATTGTTGATTTGTTACCCTGAAAGGGGAAGGTCATGAGAAGGGCTGATGTGGACAAACTAAGGAATCGCTTGGTTCCATTTCTTTCCCAAATTACTCACTTTTGTTTAAAATGAGGAAAAGCTGCTGTTTCATCTCTCAGAATAATCTGATTAGCATTCATGAACACCTTCCATAAAGCACGAGTTCCTCAAGGTGAAATAAATTAATCTTTGGCTTTCTCCTCCAAAAGTAGTTTGTCTACTCCAAAGTTGTTGTTATGTCCTTGCTGTTCTATTAACTCTTTCTGGGAGCATTTATTTAACCATACAAAACACATTTTCCTCACCTATTTCCCATACTCTCTCATATTAAGACTAGTGACAGGTCAAAGGGAGAGCAGCTTCTGTTGCGACTTCAGAAAATGGAAAATGAGAAATAACTTTGTTGCTTGTCTACGATTTTTGTGCTGTAGGACTGCGTCTTGAGGAGTGATTAAGTAAAAGCAGCCCATTACTCAGCAGGTCTAATCCCTTGTGTATGTGTTATAGCAACTTCAGCTTTTGTAATACTTTCAAAACTTTTAAGTTTTCTGAGCCCTTCAAGAGTCATAGCAGAGGAGAAGATACCATTTCTATTTTTGCTTGTGAATCCTCAGTATTTTATTGAGCAACAGTCGGTTACTTCTATATAAGCCTGTTAGTGTCCTAATGGGGTGGCACAGGTGTAAATGAGGGTCCAGTCTAGAAATGCAGGGGCTGTACATCTGTGGTCTGTGAGCATGGGTCCCCTGGAGGATCTTTGCTCTTGGCTTGCCACCCAAGAGAGATATGGGCATGTGAATTTCTGATCCCATGTGGGTTTTTTGGGGCTGGTGCTAAAGAAAGTGCAGTTTTACTTGCCGCACGCTGATGCTGAGTCAGAGACACTAAGCCTGTGTTGTTACAGTGATGTTTTGTACAGCTTCTGGAGTGGAATAAGAGTAAAACTTAATTTGCTGGTATCATAAAGATTAAGTACATTTTTAAAAGCTCCTAGGAGGAAACTGCATTCTTGTATATGTCTTTGAAAAAGTTATGTGGAATAACACAATTTGGTTTGTGGCTTGTGCTACTTGATGTTATTCAGAAAATAAGATTTACTTATATATATTTTTAGATCAAGTAAAGCAGGAACACCATCCCCTTCTTCCTACAGCATATTCCAACTTAGAGGGATAGATAACAGAATTTTAGAAAGCTTACCAAAAATATAGTACTTTGCATTAGTGCTGTGGTGTTTGTTTTCCTTTATGTGCAAGGTGCATCTTAGGAAATCAAGGAAAGTTCTTGTGACAGTTATTTGCTGTGGTAGTCTGAAAGCTACTTTTTTCATTTGTGGGAGAGAGCTCATCTGAATCGCCTAAAATGCCGATTTGTTGATCTCCTCTCTCTGAACTCTCATAAAAATCCTCCCAAAGCAGTTGTTTGCTAGTTTTATTAAATCTTTTGGCCTTTTGGGTTGTATTTTTTATGTACTGTTGAATGTTAAATTTTGAAGTTAGTATGGTAGGCTTTCTAAGCATTTTGAGGATGTAAAATGAATCTGAGTTTGCAAATTACTGTAATTGTGGAGTGGTGCTGTAGCATGAAAACACTAGATCTGGAGACAGTGAAGAGTTTTCATTTTTAATTCAAAATATTATTTGAAAAAATATCTTTCTACCATCTTTGAAGGCTGCACAGTCATAGGAGTGACCTGAATGGATGTTTCTTGAACTGCTTTACTATTTTCTAAAGCAGAGAATAAAAATCTTCTAGAAGTATTTTCCATCGAGATACACCCTCATAATATTAATTTTTACTGTAATTTGATGTGCAGCTCAGATTGCTTAATTTTGAAGCCTAAAATATTTGACTGTTCACTGGCTAATCTGTGAATGTTTTTTTGCCATACAGCTCTTAAAGACAAATGACCTGGTATAGTCCCCTGTTGAAACCAAAACCTAGCATTACTTTTTGGGCAGATTTTTGTTTACCTTTGAGTCAAATTTTGTTTTCTCTTAACTGTTATAGGTGATACCATAATAAAGAGCTTTTAATCAAATTCCCTCTGTCTTGTTTGAAAGATGAAAGAGTGAAATGAAAGAAAGATGTGGAGAAAGGAGCTCTGTGGAAAATTTGTTTTCCCGTTTTCAGCTAAAAAAAACCAAACAGTGAAAGTTTGTAATATTTGCAAAAATATGCCATACCTAAATCAGAAATTGGAGGAAGGGAGGGAGGATGGCATGGAGCTCTGCTTGGGGCCACATAGTGACTAGGTGAGTTGAGTACTCCCTGCGTGGTGTTAAATAACTCTAAGCCAAGGAGGTGGCTGAGTAACTGGTCCACATTGTATATGTGAAAATACCTTTAGACAGGTCTTGAAATATACTTGAAAATGGACAGTCTGGTATCTTCCTTTGCTGACATATCACAGAATTTCACGTACATGCTAATTACCTGCTAACAGCAATCATTAGTCACTGCAGTGAGTGTACCTGTTGACCTAGAGGCTTTGTTATCAGACAGTGACATATCTTTTAGTAATAACTATAAATGTCCTGAGGCTCAGTTGTCTCAACCTGCATGTAAAATTCTGTACTATGGCCTCATAATTGGCTTAATCTGATTTAATAGGAAAGCATTTAAAACATCTTGAATTCAAGATCTCTGTATTGTCCAAAATGTGACTACTGTTAGTAGTCTGTTGCCAGGCAATTCTTGCAGATATGGAGAGACCGCTAGGTTAGCCTGCCAGTTGTCCTTTACTTTTCTTTGAAAGTTTGGTCTGGTAGGGATCTCAGCAGCTCACTTCTTCTGGGAGAGGTATTTCCAGAGGTAATTCAACTCCTATTATACCAAATCCAGAAATTCTGAAGTCTTTGTGCAGTATAGTGACTGATTTCAGCTGGTGCTTGTATGAGTTGCCAAAGAAACAATCCTGCGGCTAAATTCTTGGGTTGGAAATTCTCAACCTTGCTCTGTGCCAACGCTGCAGCTTTATGTTGCATCTGCATCATTTTATCGCACCTTGGTAAAAATAGATGCAGAACAGAAATTAGCACTGGATGCATCAGTCTTCACTATGACACACAATTCGAGCAGAAGAAATGCTTTGAAACTCTCAATGCTTTAAGTGAGGAATGCAGAAGAAGGACGTGTGTATCAGAAAGGCACCACTGTCCCTGCACTGGCCTTTTTTGAGTGCTTCTTTATTTCTGCTATACACAACACAACTTGTTTTCACTGCTGTGCAGGCTGAATTGCTTTGCAATGAAAGTTGGTGATCCCTTAGGGGAAGTATCTTGTTTTGGTATTAGCTTATTTTTGTATACTATTAAAGTGATAACTTCACAGCTGCAAGCTCTAAAAAGCCTTTAAAAATAAAAGTCTTGGAAACAAAGTGATAGATAGGAATGAAGAAGCATGAGAGCCAGCCCTGCGCCCCCCC
>JANZLQ010000079.1:59048871-59066886 GCA_026212715.1 Elanus axillaris | reverse complement strand
ATAGAAATCTTCTCAGTTCTTCTGCTTGTCAGATGTCTTGTTGCTCCTTTTGCTTGCCACTAACCATTTCAGAAGAAAAGTGAACATGTAGGTTCCTAGAAGCAGTGCCTTGCAGGTGTAGAAAACTGAAGAATGTCACCAAACTGCTATATTTAAGACTTAGCAGCCCTTTTCCTGGTGTCAGTTTTGGCTAGTTTGTCATCTTCATCTATGAGATGTGTTAGTGGTTAAAGCAGGGATGGCCGGTGCTCCTGATCAGAAGAGCTATTCAGCAAAATAGTCTCTTGGCTTTAAACAGGAGAGTGGTCTCCCTGCATGTTGCAGAGGAAGGACAGCTGGTGGTATGATTCAGGCACAAACTCATCAGCTCTCCTGGTGACTCCATCCTCTGCTATGAGATGAGATACAACTGGGCTATTGTAAATGTGCAGCATGGTCCCAAAACCGATGTAGTGAATGTAGTCCTGAACAGCTCTGAGGAAGTGACTCCACCTCCTGCTGGGACACCAGTTTTCTTAGAAGGTCTTGGAAGCTAGTCCTGGGGTAGAGCACGGTGCAGGGAAGCAGGAGCTGTTAAAGAACCAGATGTTGGAATGACACTAACTTGAATGTGTCCTTTTCTCCATCTCCTGGTAACCCTACTTTCAAACTCTAGTGTGTTTGTCAATACGTGGTTGTCACGGATGAGTGATTTAGGATCCTTAAAGGATCTGTACAAGCGTGACTTACAGAGTTTGATGGCAAGGTTCACTCTATTACTTACTATGTGGGAGAAACATACAAAGGAAAATCAAGTTAGAATTGATTTAGAATGATTTGCACAGAGATTGGACATGCAAAAAGGTAAGAGACCCTCCCATTGAGTGATGAGGTTCAGAATGGACCCTCTTGCTTTGTAAACCCCTAATGTAGCTTAGTGACGACTAGATCCAAACTTGGTTTCAGGCCTCATCAGCAGTTTATGTCTAAGAGATTAAAAGAGTAAGGAAAACCTCCCATTGAGTCATGAAGTTCAGAAAGGAACCCCTTGCTTTCTAAACTCCTCTGAGAGGAGTCTAGGTGCAGCTGGATCCAGACTTAGTCTCAGACTTGGTCAATGGTTTATGTCCAAAAGGTTGTATGTGCACAATCAATCCTTTATATCACCTAGGATTTCAAAGTTTAGCATGCTGTTAATCACTTACTGATTCGTCCAGGTGTCCAGCATTAGTTCGCTCTAAAGTTCAAGCCCTCAGTTTCCCGAAACAGACTGTTGGATCTCAAGTCTTATAAAAATAAGTAACTTAATAGAGTGGTACAGCAGCAGGATTGGCTCCACCTGGGTACCTCTGGGGATGGACAGATGGAAGGAAGTGGGGAAGGAGAAGGAGAGGAAGGAAGGAAAAGGAAGGAAGGAAGTGGGGAAGGAGGAGAGGAAGGAAGGAAGGAAGTAGGGAAGGAGGAGAGGAAGGAAGGAAGGAAGTAGGGAAGGAGGAGAGGAAGGAAGGAAAAGGAAGGAAGGAAGTGGGGAAGGAGGAGACGAAGGAAGGAAGGAAAGGAAGGAAGGAAGGATGGACGGACCTGAACAAAGAAATCCCTGGGCAATTGTGCCCTTACAGACCATTCATCTGCTCATCACGCATTCTTCACACTCTTTGCATGTCTTCCACATGCCATTTGGTCCAATAGTGACTCTGGCCTGACGCCTTCTGACTCCTTATTGAATTTGTTCACTGCCTCCAGGCAGGCCATTCATTATCTTGTTGCAGGTTGTTGCAGGTGCTGTTGACGGTTGTAGCCTTGAAGCCTCCTTACCTTCTGATTTACCCTGGCTGTGGAGGGCTCTGTTTCAACTAAGTAGATACACGTGCAGTAAATCTAAGTACAAGTTTACAGCTTGCAGCCTAAGGCTTCCACAAATCTACTCATGCTAAAAAAGCAAAGCTAAACAAACAGTGTACTAAATCACAAAAAAATATAACTCGTAAGTGATTCGTTCTATTTAAAACTTACTTATTTAAGCTAAATGACTAATACCTCTTAATATTGAGAGGCATCCCTGCTCAAGGGGAGGGTTGCTGGGCATGCAGTCCAGTTGCCATCCAGGGAGAATTCAAACAGGGCTCATCTGATACAAGACGTTTTTCTGAACATAATGGTCATGCCATTTTTTTCTCAATTATTTGCCAGCTGGTTGTAGATAAGGGTTCTGTACGCTGCATGGGTAGAAGATACCAAAAGAAAAACACTGCTTTTAGATTGCCTTGCAGTGTCTGGAGAACTGCATCATTAATGTAGACATAGATAATAGAGGCACTAACAAGCATTCTTTAGGATAAGGTGTATCAAAACATGTATAAGATCACACTGTGCAGAATCATCTGAGAAGTGTCAAACAGTAGACAACTAAGGAAGACTACAGAAGACCACCAGAAGACTCCTGAAGACAACCAGTGACCTCAAGTACCCCTGCGTGATGGACATTTACATATGATAATGAGTTCCTGGTAAGTTAATGAATATGTAAATCTTTTCTCAGAAATTTAATAAATACAGATATAGAACTTGTATATAAACTATGCGATTAACCTGATCAGGCACACACATTAGGAGGAGAGATCCCCTGTGTGCCCAGCGCTGCAGTAAAGGATACCTGCTTAATAGTCTTCTGACTATTGAGTCCTAATTTTGGCTTTTCATGGCATCACGTACAATGATGTGTGGTTGGTCAAAGGTCTTGTTGCTGGAGACTACCAACATACAGCCACACTGCCTAGCAGGGATGGCTCTGAGAAGGCTCACTTAGGCTGTCCTATTTATGGGATGAAGTGGCTGACTTGTAGTCAGATTGCATACAATGGGAGAGGTATGCATGAGGCTCCTTGTACCCACAACTTTCACTGTGTCACTCTGCTCCTTTGTGAGTTTCCTAGAGTTCTTGGCCTGGCTGTGGCTCAGGTCTTTACCTCCTTTGGACCCTGTACCAAACTGCTGCTGGTTTGGTTATGAGGGGGTTGAGCACATCTGTCACAGTGGTAACCATTCCCTGTGCATGCATGACAACAGTGTCAGTATTCATGTGATACTGTGTTGTATTGGGTGTACGTTGTGATGCCTGGCTTTGATGAACAATACGACCTTCTGAGCTTGTACTAGAGCAATCAGGTGCCCAAATGCAGAGGGCACTCTGCAGCAGACTGACTGTTAGCTTTACAGACTGTGAGAGGGAATGACCCAGGCCTGCAAAAATTTCTTTCCTAGCAGGAAGAAAGCTGTTGTCTTAGAGCAAAAGCATGGCTTGTCCTCTTTTTATGTCGGCAGTGGAGGAGGCTGTTTTTTGTGCTCTTCAGGACCTGCTGGTACGAGAGATCAACAAGGCCCTCTTTGGGCTAGAAAAGAGGAGGTGGTTTGCAGTTGGTGGCTGGAGCACAGTAACACTTAAGTGGAGCAAAACCAGCAGGAGTTTAGAGCCTCAGGGCTAACTAGCAAAAAGTTGGTGTGTCTTACAGCCAAAATGTGTACCTTGAAGGAGTTGAGAGGGAGATTGCTCCAAGAGGGGTTCTTGGATACGAGATGACATGATGCTGCTTGGCCAGGAAGGCAAATTTGCGATTTGATAGAGAAGTAAACGATGACCAGAAATGGGCCTAAAACTTTCACATAGCAAAAAGACTATAAAAGACATGTCTGTGAGACCCCAAAGTAAAGCCACAACAGTCTGGAAGAAGTTCTTGTCATATTTTAGAAGTTGTACTCTGATTGCTGTAGTTCTGTTGGCAAGTACACTGGAAAACATGCTATTGAGTTTAAGAAGGTGGTTAATGCTCTGCGACCTCCCAGGCTGATAAAACCTGGAAGTATCCCTAAAAATTGCTGTAGTACCTGAGAGGAGGGGATCATGAGAAGTGCTGGTGTAGATATATATCAGCTGAATCCAGTCTCTTTCATTATGAGCAGTCTGGTATGTTCCTCCTTCACCTCCATAGTTCGGCAGGAGAACATTTAGGCTCTTCACATGCTGTCTGCCACTGGACTGATGAAATCCTCTTCTTCTGTGTGTATGTAGAAGTGTGCAAGCATGGGATTGAGGAAGAGCAGGATAGAGAGTAGGCTTTACCTTTGGTAGAATATGTTGGGATAATCCTTTGTCAATATTAAGCATGGTTTCTTGTAAATTTTACAGAACTGGGGTGTTGCATAAGTCTGGAAAGAACCAATCCCTCTAAAAAAATAATTCAAAATACTGAGATAAATGAGTATGCTGATTTGAGAGAAACAAACAGATAATTTTACACACATAGTTCAGGCTCAATAAAATCCATGGTAAGCCATGACCAAACGTGACTGGAGATGGTCAAAGGAGAGGCTGATTTAATGATGAAGGGGTTTTGAGATGTATTTATTTTTTTATTTCTGGCATATGAAGAATGTATATTTGCCACGCTAAATGTTTTTAAGTCCCTTTTGTATCAGGATATTGATATTTTCATAAACTGACATCCTCTGTGGTTACATGAGTGGAGTAATCAGTTTGGCAGATATCTGTGAAATTAGGACTCTTAGACAGTGGTTTGAACTGCTGCTTGAAAGCTGAGTAGTTAATTCCCTATTTTCACTATGACTGATAGAGTTTTCCAGGATGCTGGAGGTATAAACAGCCAGCATGTATTGTGCTGATCCTGCATGCCTTGTTTTACATGGTTTTGATGGAGCATTGGGCCAATCGAAGTGCCGATTTTAGTTTGTATGTTTTGGAACACTGAGGTGCACTCTTGGTCTTACAAAGCTAAAATGTAAGCTGTCTGCCTGTCTTTGGGGCTGGAAGGTAGAAGTCTGTGACTTGACAACATCATTCTCCCTGATTGTTGTCATTCTTCCTGCGTGATGGAGAGGTTTAGGACTGTTTCTTAACTCATCTGAGTCCCTCTTAACTTACGTTTGTACCACCTTTGCCTGTAGGGAGGAGGGGATTATAGAAATCATTCAGTACTTCTAGTCTGTAGAGTGGTCAGCCTCAGTAAGATCTCACTGCTATTTATTGTCTACTCATTTTCTTTCCTCCTTTTTTAGTATCTGAGCATTTAATGCAAATGATTCTGGAATTATCTTAACTGCACTCCCAAGAAGTAGTGGGGCATTGTTATCTTTGCTTTACAGGTGGAGAACTGAAGTACAAACTGAGATTAAATGACTAGATAACATTAGGTCTTAAACCCTGGTGCACCTTAGCCATGAGATCATTTTTAATATTTTGTCCTTCATTTTGAGAGTTTTCTCTCCTGTTTTGACAAGCATAATTAACTAAAATAATATTTACCACTTTTGTACTTCTAGATGCTTGGTTTCCATTTGGTTTCTGTAAAATTACCTTCTTTCTGTGTAGTTACAGTGCTTCCAGTGATGCTCTATTTGGCAACCGTATCATCTGCATGTACAATTCAGATTGTTCATCTGCAGCACCATCTGAGGGACAGGGTGTTTAACTGTTCAGAAAACCCCACAGATGTAAGAGTATGAGCTGGGTGTAATTATGGTTATTCAGAAATTCAGATTTAAACTGTCAGGTGTGCACTGAAACAGAACTATTATTTAGCCTTTTGAGTAGAAGAGCATTAAGGGTGTTGTGTAAAGAGATATAAGGATGTTATCAACTTGCAGTGCTGTATGCTCAGCTCAGTGTTTGAAATACCAAGGGTAATGTTAATGGGCAGTCCACATAATGTTCTTTTAAGCATAATGTTTCCCCTTTTAACTTCCTATGTCCCCAAGTTCCAATTTGCTGGCTTGCACTGCATGAGGTGCTCCATCTCACACTGTTCTGCTGACAACAGATCCATCACACAGATCAGCTGAAGCGTGAAGCTGGATGAGTGCAGGGAAAAGCTCAGGAAATGCAACTACTTGGGTATATATATACTGCAAAGCTCTGAATTCCTAGCTCCTGATTTTTATTCACTGTGATTTAAATCAGGATTTGAAAATAAATTGTGTGTTCAAAATAGCTGAAATAAACACAGTACCTGCCAATGTTGGGGAGGGGTGTTTAATTTCCTTGCTCTGACAGAGACCTGTAATGCATCTGTAGCCATCAGTCTTGTGCTGATTGGCTGATTAATTTAGGACATTCAGTGTGTAAATATTACAGCTGATCAAGTTTTCTTTCTCACTGAAGACCGTGTTTATACTGAATAACTGCTTTTAAATTCAGTATCACTGGAATCAATCTATTTAGGCTTTGATTGACAGACTTCAGTGCTTCACTGTGCTGACATCCATTAAATCTCCCCACCACCCCAAAAGGTGTCTTGAAAATGAGAAGTTACAACTCATGATGACAGCTTTCCCAAACCTATCAGGATTGAATGCTATCAAACAGGAATTGAGCTTAATTTCTTTCCCTACTTCATTTGACTTTTGCATAGAGAATCCCTTAAGTCTGTTACTCGGTTTGGTGACTATGGCAGTGGGGTGGCTGGGCGCAGAGCTGAACATGAGGAAATGGCTCTGTATAAGGAGCATTATTCCTCTTACAGGAGTATATTGTTTGGGATTCTCCAAAACAGAACGCTGTGTTGGCATGACAAAATGTTCTACTCGACTGTCCTTCCTTCAGAAGGTAGTAGGTTTTGAATTTTCTTTTCCATATGCTAACAAGTTATTAAAACAAAACCACCCAGAACTGAAAAATGCTGAGCAGTCTTTTTTACAGATGTATTTCAAACTCTATTTTAAGCAGTAAGTTTCGTCTAATAAAAAAAGTCTGATATGTATATTTTAATCTTAAAAAAGGTACAGAAAGATTATATGCTGCATGTAATGTTTATACAGTCTGACAGAATTATTTGGCTTTAAACTTTAAAGAATTCTAAGTTTATAGTTTAAAAGACCAAAAACTTCTGTTTAAAAAAAAATTTTACAGTTGAATTAAGATTTAATCTCAAAAAAAAAAAAAAAAGGCTTAGTTGACTGCAGCTATGATGCGGAATGTGTAACAGTTA
This sequence comes from Elanus axillaris, assembly GCA_026212715.1. Lineage (NCBI taxonomy): Eukaryota > Metazoa > Chordata > Aves > Accipitriformes > Accipitridae > Elanus > Elanus axillaris. The sequence goes on along the minus strand of JANZLQ010000079.1, from coordinate 59,059,909 downwards.
AGTACCTACTGTTCTAGAATAATGGATTGTAGCTAGATTTTCTTGAGAAATTTTTTAGGAATTTCACCTTTACCCTTTAAAGATAATGCCATTTGCCATATAGACTATGGCTGTTGTTCTTAAAGATGCATGGTAAATATGGCTAGATGTGTGAGGTCAGGAGAAAGTCTAAATATGTTAAGTGGTCTGAGCCAGTGCAATGAAATAGGTCTCTGAAGCATACGATTGCTTCACATGAATGCCCCAAACCATGGAAAACTTCATTATGGCTTTTTACATATCGGTTGGACAATGCATCCACCTTCACATTTATACCAGTGGTACTGCAGCCACAAAAATGCTTAATTATTGATTTGAAAAAATGGTGTCATCCTCTTAGGATACTGCTAAGTGCTGACAAAAAAGCACTTGAAAAACAAAGCAGAATAGGTTAATACTAGCTATGTAATGCAGTATTCTTTTTTTCCCCTCTGGTATTTGTGGTAATGAAGTCAGGGTCCAAGCACTACGGTATCTGGAGAATGATGGCATTTTGATCAGATGCTTTCTGTCTTCTCTCCCTTTCTGGACTTGCTTACCACATACAGTAGTGCTTCTGAACTGTAGAAATGCTTTCTCTACTTGCCAAGATAAATGTAAATTCAGTGATAAAAATGGGAAATAACTCTTTTACACTTGTCATTAGTCTGCCTGTTTGCTAAATTAGCTCAGAAGGAGAAACTAATCTCTGAGACCAGAGCAAATAGGTAGCATAGCTGTTAGCATGGTTGGCTCACTCCACTACAGATAGCGAAATGTTGGATTAAAAATAGTGTTGCCTGATGTGAATTTTGATGCCTGATGCAGATGGCTACACAATATATTTAACTTCCAGTTAATACTGTGCATCTATTTAGAACCTTTCAGAAATGGGAAGAGATGCTGGGACCATTGCTTTTCCTAAATGTGTTTATATTAAATGAGCTATAATAAACTAGAGCAGTGGGAGGATTACTGGAATTTTGCACGTTGCTTCAGAACTGGTTAAAGCGATAGTGTTTACATGTATTTATAAACAGTTCTACGTAAACTTAGAAATTTGGCAGATACACATTGTACACCCACAAAATACTTATGTGATTTCTTCAACTTATTTTTACACTGTATCACAGCGAAAATCATGTTATGTCAGTAGAAGGAGGTAATAAACTTCAACATTAACCGCTAGAGGGAGTAAGATCTCAATTATTGTAATTAAGAGTAATATAAAAAGCAATTATTAATCAGTACATTTTAAGGACTGAATAGACCAATAAGATCTTCTATTTTGATTTCCTATATAAAACAGGCTGTAGAACCTTGTCTACTATGTTTTTTAATCAATCCTCTTAACTCTTGTTTGAAGTGTGATTATTTTTTAGGTAGAAAGACATGTAAGATTTACAGTGATGGGAAATCCACTGTGTTGCAATGGGTAAGGTGAATTTAAAACTGCTTTTTTGTCTGACTCCTGCAGTTTGAACCCCTAACTCTACTATGTTTGAAGGAGGGGTAGGATAGAGTTCACTATTCTTGCAACCCATCTCCTTCCCAAAATCTCTTCCTGCTGGGTATACACATACTGAATAACCAAGGTACTCCTTTAGCCTTGGCTAAAATGAATAAATTAAACTTTTTAAGCTGCACACTGTAGTTCAGATTTCATTATAATTTGTTTTTTCTTGAGCTCCTCCTGACTTTTCTACAACCTTTGGGAAATGCCACAACTAACTGTACTTCAGCCCCTCAATGCTCCGTTGTATCATTTCCTTACTCCCATGAGAGATTTCCTTGCTTGTAGATCTGAGGGATGTTCTTTTAGCTATACTGTCACATTAAGAGCTCCTATTTAGCAGTTTATCTATGACAGTACCTAAATTCTTTGCATTGTTCCTGCCTTCCAGAATCTTGCCGTATATTATGTCTGTGGGGTTTTTTTGTGCTTCGATATGACTTGATGTCTAGCAAGACTAGAATGCATTTTGTTCAAAGGAGGCTGCTTTATCCAATGATAAACTGTCATGTTCCTGTTATTTACCTCTTCTGTGTTGTTTGCTAGAAAGGTTATAATTTTTTTTCCAGATCACTGATAGCAGTATTGTATTAAACAAAGAACATAACTCTATATGATTGACTAGAAACATTTAATGTGCAGTTACTTTTTCAAATCTGTTAGTGAGTTTTAATGTTTCCTTTATCATGCATAAATTTTTGTGTCGTGCTAATTAAGTTATTAAAACATTGTGAGGACCTAGGTTGAATGTTTTACAAATGTCTCAGTGTATTGTCACCTGAGATGTTTATTGACCAGACTTGAAGTCTCATTTGAAACAAGATCTGTTTGGGCAGACTATTTTACATGTAAAACTGTTTTTAGTGACAGTAAGTATGTTACCATACCTGAATTCATTCCTGATGGCAGCTAGTATCCTGTTTGTCTTTTTAAAGGAGTGCTATGGCATGACAGCTTACTTTCACTGTTCTAGAACTTCTGGATATTTTAAGACACTTTGAAAATAGCAGTAATTTAATGAGCAGCTTAGCCAGTTCCTTTGTTACTCTTTGCATAATAGTAGTCTGACTGAAAATGCTCAACTAAACCAAACCAAAGTCTTAACCCATCTGCAAACTCAGTTCTAATCTAATGTCCTTCCAAGATGTTGATGTAATGAGAAGCATTTCTTTGTTGCTAAAAGATGTGAGTGCATAATCTTGTTTCCCATAAAAATAGAAAAGATGCATTAAGGCAATCTTATGTCTTTCATGGTTCACAAACTTACCCATCCTTATTCAGTATGAGGCCAATGCTATTAGGATTTTACTAATCTTGGCGTCTTTAAGGAACTATTACTTCTACTGTTGCTGGTGAACTGCATTCAGAGTACATCTTGCTATAAAATTTGTAAGACTTGAGCAGTCTGTAATGCTTTTGGGCAATGGCTCCAGAACTTTTTCTTGTATGTTTGGAAAAATTCCAATGCATATTAATGTAATTATGAGCATGAAGAAGGTAGGTTAGATAACTTTTGCGTTGGAATACTATGTGCCAAATACTGATTTATTATTGGTATTGCATTTTGGTTTTAAAGATACGCTGTTCAACTTCTGAAGTATTTCATGGTGGTACTTGAAATCAGTAATCAGTTTTATATAATTCAGGTATTTCTGGGGAAGAATTTTTGTTGCTGTTAATTAGTGGAAGTAAATCTTGACATTTTGAAATCTTTTTTGCTTATGTATTGAATGAGACTCTTCTAAGGATGGCTTTTATAAGTTTGCCTTTGGAAATGTAATTTTCTTCAAAGAAAGGGTAGATTAGTCACCTTTTATGACTTGAGTGATGTTTTTATTTTCAAGTGACTATAAAAGGGAAAACTTAATGATCCTTACCACTTGTTTTGTTATGTGCTACCTTATGTAACGCTTTGTGATAAATAAAACTCATCATCCAAGTTACATAGTTATGCATCTCCTAAATGATGAAGTTGTCTGAGCTGCTTGTTGTTTTGGGAGTGGCTGTATAGCTGGAAACTTACCAGCAACAAATGCTGGTAAGGACATGTTTGCAGGTTCTTAACTGTTGTATTTTATTTGTTTATTTTGACAGAATTCAGTGTTTTTAATTGGATACTGAGGGAGCGTTTTTACAGTGGCTGAGCAGGTCAATAACATTTTGTTGCAGGGAAGTGTATCTAATTCTAAAGTATGCATTTATCAGTATGCCATAGATTTGTGTCTAATAATTGTGAGTTTACATATTTTGGAACACTGTATCATCTACATTGTTCAGTATTTTTGTGTCCAGTTTTGAATCGCAGAGGTGAGTAAATTGCACTGGCTTACAAAGCAAGACAAAATACGGCTGTTGAGACTGTTTTCAGAGGCTAAGCAGCATTATCAGTGTTGATAGTGAGAGAGGCTACAATTTAAGGGATAGCTGCTGCCAAAGGCGTGGTTCTTCCACCCCTGCCTCTCTTCCTGACCTTTCACGCCATTTGCACCCCTTGTACTGGGTCTGGTCCTGGGCTGTCCCTCACTGAGCTGATTCACCTCACTAAATTGGGAGAGAAGGTGGCCCCTTAGCAGCCTTGTAGTACCCGCTTAATTAGCTTGCAAAACCTCACTCTCCCTTGAGATGTTTACTTTGAAATCATTTCTGTGACTGGAAAGTTACAGACATTTCTGTGGCATGGAAAGTTACAGACTGCAGGCACCACTTTGGAAACTGCGTTGTTTATTGACAGGCATTACGAAGTCTTCACCCTAATTTTTACATGTTGTGCTCTTAAGGATAAGCCCCATGTTTCCCTTTATGAAGCATATTCATTCATATAAGTTTGCTCTGGGACTAGGCTGGGCTTCTCACATGTCTTCCCTTCATTTCCATGTCTTTCCTTCATTTCCATGTCTTTGTCAAAGTCTCTAATGCCTTAATATGTGTTATGTCCACCAAGCACCTTGGAAAAATAATTATTTAAGTCTCCTTGCTTTTGAGCCCATATTAGAAACAGCTTGACTAGTTAGCAGGACCGTGTGTGCATCTAATTGTGCCCAGAAAGCAAAGGTGAAGCTGTGTTTGAATCCACAGGTCATGTAACTTGGGAGCTATTGCTTGCGAATAGTGTGTGCAGGGTCTGGAAACAGAATTGCAATGGGTTTGACCATGAGAAGCTACAGTATGAAGTGAATGATGTTCAGTATTGAATGTAGAATGATACTCTGATGGGATTATTATACCCTCTGTTGCTATATAAATGGACAGAAACTTTTACCTAGCATTTCTTCACTCCTTTCTGCTCTTGCAAAAATCCAACTTGTCAGATCGTGAAATGTATATTACAGTAGCCAGGTCTGTGCAATGGCTTTTGGTGTAATCATCTCTTCGGTTGTACATAGAAGGATTCAACATTTTCTAATAGAAGTTGTCTACTTGCAAGCAGCAATCATCTTTTTTTTCAGGTGGGTCTTTGCCCCCAGTATGACAGGCTAGTGTTGTTTCATTTTTGAAAGTTTTTAGGGTATGTTTCAGAATTGGAGGCTTCACATCGCTGTTGATGAAGTGGTAGAGATTTTCACAAAGAAACCATCAGCTGAATTATGTACAGCCTGGCCTTGCAGGAGAAAAGATTGCTAATTTTTGGCCTTGATATGAAATGAGTTTTGACCTCCACATTCCATGATCACCCCACACATGAAAAAGTTGGCTGAGTTATGGAAACTGAACTGCTCTTTTTTTAATTGGAGAGGAAAGGTACTCCTTTAACTGCCTCTTAGGAAGGGTGAGGAGAAGGGAGAGCTTGTAGGGCAATGGGGACACTGAAACTTTTACTGCATTATAGGTGGAAGACTGTTGTTATTCTTTAAACACTGTTGTTCACAACCTCAGGTAGGTGAAATTCCCTGGTTTCATGATTATGTACAGTTGTTTCCTCAAACATGCCGTTTACAGGCAAAAGCTTGTGTACATAGCAGAGAAGATGAGGTAGTGGAACACATGGAGGAGGAGATGTTTCTCAGTGCTTATGCAGAGATTTGGGAATTTCCTTCTTAAGAAAGGAGGGTTTCCAGCTGTGCTTGCCTTCACCCGAACCTTTTAAACTTCATACTCCGTATGGGCAAGTGTGCATCAAAGCAAAAATAAATGGATGAGAGGTTTTCTGTTACTGGCTGGAGGAGATGTGAATACTACTTCTGTGTCCTAATGGAGGGGTATAAGAAGAGCAGGTGTGCAGGCTGGCTGGGAAGGGCCCTCCTGCTGAGGCCTTGTGAGGGGCACAGGCAGAGACTGGCCCCAGTATCGGCTTCTGCAGCTGTTTCAGCCTTACTGGTACAAGAAAATCTGGCCCAAAACCTAGATGGACCTGTTTTTCCTTCTTCTCAGATGGAATTGGTCTCTTCTAAAATTAATTAATTAAAATTTAACACTTCTTTGGAGAAGTGTTAGATGATTCTTTTGTGTTTGATCAGTGTTAATCTGACTTTTTACAGTGGCTGGCGTGTCAGCAAATGGTGTCTACCGGGCATTTGTACTAGAGCCTTTGGTGATAACTGCTGTGTGAACGCTGTATTAAATGCCTGTCTAAACCTGTTTCCCGAGTAAGATAAAGTTTGTACCTGTGACTTGTAAACTATCACCCCCAAGTGTTTCTGTGCACCCCACAAATAAAGATGTTTTAGTTTGTTAGAGGACACTAGTGCCTTCTTTGCAACGTGTAGTTCTGGAGTCTTTTCAAAGCAAGGGCTAACATGGCAATGCTGTGTTACATGCTGAGCTGGTGTCCTGAGAGCTGTCTCATCCCAAGTGTCATGTGAGCCTCTCCAGCTCTGCTCTGCAGCATTCTGCACCCCGAGTTTTCTTTCACCCAGGCGATAGACTAGTCTGTATTTACATCAGGTTTTTCTTCGCTTCCCGTCCTTTTCCTCCTACTATTGCAGACAACCTAGGGTGATTTAACCACAGTGCTACATAATTTCTCTCAAGAGAGCGCAGTGCTGCCAGCTATCACAGTAGTTAGTGCTTTTCTAAGATACAGCTCCTTCAGTGTTGAGATTAGACAGGAGTCTTGCTTTCAGTAAAAGTAAACAGCCTCAGCACAAAACTTGCAGCATTCTTTCCATAACAGTAAATGTGACCAAGGCCCTTAAATGTGACCCTTCAAGAAACAAAAAGGCAAATGGAAATTTTGGAATGTTAAAACAAACCTCATAGTTGTTTGAAGCCACAGTAACTGGTTTTCTGTACCTGACCACCACTGCTTCCAACAGCTCGAGTTTGGCATTACTGAATGACAACGCAGTGTAGTAGTAATTTTAGGAAGATTTTTACTTGTGTACTGCAGAGATGCGAGGAAAAATGCTAGTCTGGAGGGAGCTGCAGAGGGAGAGGGGGGAGGGCTTGGGGGTGGTGCTTGAACTGGGAGTGAGAACTGAAGTGAGAAGTAACGCGAAGGTGGGGGGATGGAGGGGTCAAGAAAGCAAACCTGCTGCGCAGGGAGGCAGCTGGGTAAGGGCGAAGGGAGCAGGAAAGGAAGAAAGTTCGGAGGAGGAAATGACTCAAAGAACCTGGGGATTAGGTCACTGTTTTGAGTGGAAAAGGTACTCCAAGCACTTCCGTACCCGTCTTTTGCCAGCCCGTGTGTCAAGGCAGCTTTCTCAAAAGCGGCAGCCGGTAACGACGGCTGGTGTCCCCGCTTGCTGTGGCGAACGCCCGGTGTCTGCACGAAAAAGAGCAGTTAAGCGCCTGTCCTGTGGGTTCTCCCGGGCTAGGCACGACGTCGCAGTACCGGCACGCGCGCGCCGCCCCTTGGAACGGCACGTCCGGGGTCTTCGCTTGCCGGTTCCAGCCGGGTAACGCGCGCCCGCTGGCCGTTGCGGGCGGGCTGGCAGCGGGCCGCCGCTCGCACCTTCCGCCTCTCCCTGCGAGGCGCTGCCCGCCTTCACCGCCACTCAGCAGCGGAGCGGAGTGGGCTGGGCCGGCGGCGCTCGCACCTGGTGCTGCCGGTGGAGGGAGGCGGCAGCTGCCGGGCCGGAGGGGGGAGGCCGTCTCGGCCGGCCCCCGCCGGGGCGGGCAGGGAGCGGAGGAGAGGGAGGCTGCTGCGACGGGCGACCCCTGCGCGGGCGCGAGTAGTCGCTGCGGGGGCGGGGCGGGGCCGGGCGGCGACCCCGGGAGCCGCCTCACGGTAAAGTTGCAGGCGGTCCGAGCTGCTCTCGCGTCTTCGCTCCCTCTGGAGGCGGCCTCCCGCCCTCTGCCGCCGCTCCTCCTTTCCCCCGTCCGCGGGCCGTCCGTCTCCCGAGCGCGGTCGGGGGCGCTGTCCTTTTCTCCCGCTGGTATTATGGCACTGAGTTGTTAGGAGTTCGAACGCAGGGAAATGGATGCATCGGACCTCAATTTTTGGATGCTCCTTTCGAACTTCACGCTGCCGTACCTGAGGAGCGGCCTCCGCCGGACGCAGAGGTGAGGCGGGCGGGGGGGCGGCCAGGGAGGGGGACGACGCGGGCTGGGGCCGCCGGGCGGCCCGGTCCCCGGCGCGGGCGGCGGCGAAAGCCCCGGGCGGGGCGTCAGGACTGCCGACCGCCCGGCTCCTGCCGGCCTGGAGCTGCTGGAGCCGCGAGGCTCGTCCTGCGCGTCCCAGGGGTTCTTCTGGTTCGGTGTTTTCCTACAGCAAGCACCGCGTACTGCTCTGCCTCCTTTTGTAAGACTTTTTTGTTTTCCCCTGGACTTCACCCCCCTCCCCCCTTTGGCTTTCAGCTTGCTTTCAAATATTTGACCTTTTATCCGGAGGAGATATACTTTATATGGACAACTCAGGAGAGCCTACTTTGATCGGTGTTCTTAAAGAGACAGGTTTGTGTAACTACTTTTTTTAGACAGGCTAGCTGACTTGTGTTAGTACAGGAATGGACTTTTTGTAGCACTTTCACTATTGTCAGAGGGGAAGAAAGGTTTGGAAATAATAAATGTTAAGTAAAAGTTAAAGGGTTGTGCCATCGATGGACAGAAGACTTGACTGGCTTTGACATTTTGGTCATTTTTCATGCCTTGGTATGTATCCCTTGCAGTTAAGGATATGGTTCTATCGCAAGGAGTAGCAAAAAGCTTATAGGAGGTTGTGACTTTGTTCACTAGTACCCCATATGCCATTTTGAGACATACCAGTAGTGATGTTAAATTATGATAGGCTTCTCTCTGTGAAACTACCTTGAATGTTAGCTTAGGTATTCTCTTTGGAGAACACACATGAACTGTTTCTTCTGCTGGCTGAAAAGCTGGCTGAAAAGCAAGGAGCACAGAGGCTTAGTAGAGCTGGCCATTTCTAAATTAAGTATTTATGTACTGATATTTTTCAAAAGGAAAATATGTCTGTCTGTTGAATGGCAGAAATTCAAAACAGGAAAATAAAGCAGCCTATTTCACATCAATGCAAAACTGTTCCTTCACCATATATCTATCCTTTATGTGCTTAACTTGCAGTAGCTGTAATTGCTGAGTTATCATTAATTATTATCCCTCTCTGGTAAGTAATTTTTTTAACTCTTATATAACATCAACTGAATGTCCAGATAGGCCTTACACATTTTTCTGCTGCTAATGTATCTGTGTTTAAAAAGGGGGACATGAATGTGCTGAGGCTTTTTTCAAATCATCTTCACTTTTCTTATTTAAGTAGGTTTGCACCTGCATGATGACCTAAAAATACCTTTTATAAAGTATATGGCTGCATGGCAGGTCAAGGAGAGAGGCTTGGCAGACTTCACAAGAAACATGAAACATGTGTATCACTTGATTGTTTTGGTTTTTTTAAAATATTTGTATGCCTTCCTGCCTTTCAAACACACTTAATACTATACTGTGTTTTTTTTAATATTTGAATTTTTAAAGCAGCATTGAATACTCAGCATATTGCACATGTGGCGTATCTATCAGAGCATAGTAGTTGTCACATATGTAGTTATGTTTTATATATTATGGGGATATTCAATATTTAATGCCCTCTCTGTAGCAAAATCAGTATGTTACAACATTGTGAAACTAAAAAGCCAGCAGTGGAGTTTCAAGGCTGCTTACTCTTAATGGGCCCGGACACCCTCCTTTCTGAGGCTGGTTCTTGCATCTGCATGGGGGACTCAGCATCTGCTGCTCTGCCATCTCCAGGGGAAGGCTGACCAGCTCACTTCTTCAGCTCCTTTCTTAAAGGTGGACCTGCCCCCTGCACCCTATGGTCTTAATTAATGTGGTAAAGTAAATGAGAGATCCCAGAGTGATAAAACTGTCAGAAGAAATAAAAACAATATGGACAGTGCAGATTCTCCTGGCTCTGCTGCAGAGATGGGCTTGCGTTAATTAAGGTACCAGCTGCATCTACATGTACTGAGCTGCATCTCATCTCGACTGACTTCCCAGGCTCACAGTCAGCCATAGACCCAACTGTTAGATGAAAAGACTAGAAGGATAGCTGCCTACTTGCCACAGGATGCCTCCCCTTTCTGAAACAATGCTGCTGGGTAGTGGTAGCTGCTCATGCTTTGTATAGCTTTCCAGGCATTTTAAGAGGACCTATGAGTAGGCTTGAAGGGTGTCTAGTTCCTGTGATCTGAATCTCCTGGCTGGGCTTAAGTGAAAGTTTTCAGTCCACTGATTCAAGAGAGGTTTTTTCTTAATATTAATACTGCCTATGAAACTGTTGTCCAGCTAATGACAAGCTTTGGTGCTTCATGAAAACTTTACGAGGGGTGTTTCTTGTTCTTTCTGGTTGTATCCACACTGGGCTTTGGGACTCCTTGCCAATGTGAAAGCATTAATTTTATGTTTTGATGGGGCATTTTTGCCTCTTGGGTATGTTCATTTTGCCTGTTCCAATTATGTTTACCTATACTACCAAGATTCTTGTGGCCTGCTAGGCCCTGTCCTTTCTATAAGCACTATTCTACTTTCTTGGCACTTGGGATAATGAGAATTGTCTGCTAGTACTAAGAACTTTGTTTCTGTGTATAGATTTACTTGATGTAGGCATTTATTTCTCTTTGCTCAGGTTCTGAGAAATAAAGGATGAAAAGACAGTCTGTTCTCCTTTAGGTTGCAGCATTGAGCCTGGCAGCTAAGTTATAAAATGGACAGAAAACTTAGTTTATGGTCTTATATGCTGACTGAAGTCTTTCATTAATATTTTTTTTTTTACTTCTCTTTTCCAACAGTGGGCTTAGCTGAATTTCAGTTGCAGCAGCTCTTTCTGGAAGTGGTACATCCCAGCCTGACTTTCAAGTCATGGAGTAGGTTTTCAGGACTGTTGGGTAGAAAAATTCTCCTCAATTATAAACTGGAGGCATTTGGTATACAAATCACTGAGCCTATAAATGACATGGATTACACTGTTGTCATTTTACAAAGAAGAAACACATATACCACCACGTGTGAACTTATTTTTCTATTGCTGTGGGTGTGTGGACCCTTCACAGTACTAACTTCAGGTTCCTGCCTGAAATGGCATCATCTGGAGTAGACCACGAGGGGGAGTGGAGCGGG
>JANZLQ010000079.1:59033191-59045071 GCA_026212715.1 Elanus axillaris | reverse complement strand
GGTAGGAAAGTGGCCATTTATATGTGATCAAAGTGTCTGTCTTTTTCTAAATAGGCTGGTTTAAAACATACTTATTAACATCCAGTTAAATTACAGGGAAACCAAGGTTTCATGTATTCAGTTTTTAAAAAAAAAATTAGTTTATGTAAACATTTACATGTAAGCAACTTTAAAAATCTGTGCTATTGGCGCACAGGCTAAGGTAGTCCTGTGTAAAGTCAAGAGTGTTGATTATTGAAGAAATACCATTCCTAATCCTGCTTAATTTGCTGAAACAAATAATAATGCAAAGTATTACACGTGGAAATAATTTAGTTTAATAAAAATGTATATACACTCAATCCTGTTAGTGCTTGATTAGAGTATTGTATTGCAGAGTTTAAAAACTTTATTCCTCTTAAGGCAACAAGGTGGATGTAAAGCAAGCTCTGTTCCTTTTGTGTTTGTCAATAAGGGAATACATCGGTATGAACATTTTTTGTGTGTCTGACAAAATTCCTATTTTTTGTTTTCAGGGGACTTGCATGAATGTAAACTTAGACATTGCAAGGTTGGAGAAGAAATGTTATTGATATTGTTTGTTTTCATATGTGTCAGTACATATGCATACCCCTGTACAGACTGTAAATAAATACACACACATAAGGTTGCACAGACATTTGTATACATAAATACTCAAGCAGTAGCTGTAAAATAATACTTAACTGAGAAGCTGAATGAGATTGATACTATGAGGTCAGTTCAACTATTGGAAGCACTTATTTTTCTTTCTTGTACTTTATTCAAAGGCACATCTAGGCATACACAGGATAGCCTTTTTCCATCTATGAGGGTATTTATGCTGTTCATAGTGTGCATTCATACTACAGCTTTCGGAAATTCCTGAAGTGCAGCCACTACTAATCTTGTTTCTGGGAAATGTGGCTTGTCTTCCCAAATTGAACAAGACTCTCGGCTCTGCTCCACCACTGGAAGAAGCTAGTTTATTTCTTTGAAATTTTTGAACTTGACTAATTCAAACTAGTATAGCATTTAAATTGTGAAATAGCGTGATACTTACCTCTTTTTTCCCTTAAGAAAGAGGGGAGAGATTCACTTTATAGTAATTTTTTATTTTTTCCTTTTTTTTTTTTTGAGGTAATTCTGTGGATACCAGTTTTGTCTGGACCTCAACTTAAGAGGGCTAATAAATTAAAAGTTACTTTATTTGAATGCTGGTACTTGTTATCTGTGATTGTTTTAAGTAGCACTCAAGATGTTCATAACTCAAACGTTAGTGGAGGGCAGACTTTTATTTGTTTTCCCCAGCTGTTTTCCTGCATGTACTTGGACATACTACATAGTCAGTCTTCCCTTTTAGGGTTGCTGGCCCCCCATCCTGTACATGATTTGGCACAGGCCAAGAGATAGATGTGCACATGTGGAACAACCTGCAGTGGGTTTTTTGACCCTTTGCTTTTCTTGATGTGTATCTGGGAGAGAGGAGTTTATATAATAGTTATTTGGTTTATTAAAGCTATTTATCAGAGAGGGATTTCTGTAAGAAGTCTTTACTTTGTTTTTGAAATACATTTAAATATGATGCTCTTCTACATCAATTTTAAATGTTAAAGTTGTTACTGGGAGATGGGTACAGTAGTTTGAACTACCTTAGCTTCCTTTGATAAAGCTGAGTATAATGAATCAGCTTCTAATTTAAAAGCTTCTTATTCTTAAAATTCTTTTGGGGCAGCTGGTATTTTCACTTCTTGGATGAGCTGTTGGAATTTTCTGGGAAGGTACTCCCACATAAAAATACAGAGAAACCTCAGAAGTAGAAAACAAAAGAAAGGTAGTCCTAAGAGTACGATATTTTCCAAGTATGTACTTTAACACTGAAACCTCCCCTCCTCAAAACCCAGCCTAACTCTAATGGAGCGTGAGAACTTGTTGGTGTGCCTGATGGACACACAGAGGTCTCTGTAACTGGGAGGCAGGACATTCTTCCATTTAGCATTCTGGCTAAACGTCCCAGACATGGCATTGCAGTGGCTGCAAAGAAGCATCTCTTGCACTCTTGATAGCTAAAAAAAAGTGAGGGTAGTTGACCCCAAAGGGAGTTTGGAGAGTGAATGCAATATGAGAGATGAAAATTTTGCAGGAGGGTTGTAGAAGATGCAGTGCTGTAATTCAATGAGAGGACATGAAACCATAGAAAACAGAGCTTCCCTGGTTCTTCTCTTGACAGAATTATTTGTAGCAGTTATGTGTAATTTAATTTAGCAATATATAGCTTAATATCAATGAGCCTAGCAATTTAGAGTGAAATTCTGCCTTCAGTCATAGATATTTCCTGTTGATTACAGCCAGTGCTGACCGAGAGAAGGCAAAAATCTTTATCAGAGTTTTTAGTTGATACATAAATTTTTACAGATTTAACATAGTTCAAACATAAAAATAATAAGCCAGTCCGTGATGAAACAGAAGTTAGATACTGATGATAAATCAGACTTGTGTTTCTACCAACAGATGCCTTGGTGTTTACCAGAATTTGTTGTCAGGACAGTTTTCCTAATTTGAATCAACACACAGATTTTTTTTAATTCCCTTTCATGGAAACTAGAAGGAGTTAATGTTAATTAACTTGAATGTTAATCTGACTTGAATGTTAGTCTGACTATGCTATTCAGTTAGAAGACATAAGTAACTAATATCCTTTGTGATAATACTGTAATCTTCTTGGAGTTAACTAATAAAAAGTAGATGGTGTACATTTGTTTTACAGATTTGCTTTTTCGGTGAGTCTAGGCCTGTCTTGCTTGTTCTTACACATGGGTATGTCAAGGGAATTTCCATAAGTGCTGTAATAGTAGAAGCAGAGGCAGTCAGACAAGTCGAATATGCTCTATTCGCCTTGTCTACAAACACTGCACGCAAAAGGATGATTATGTCAGTTTACTGTACCATCAAGTCTTACCAGAACATCTTCCTTTTGCTTCCCCCACATAATGGACAAAGAAAATATTTAACACGTTTAGTAAGTAAGCTTGTATTTTATTTTTTTTCTTACCTGCAGCTTGGTGATTTGGCTTCTTCTGTAGCCCTTCTGCCATGGTTTGACGATTGAGTTTTTGTGTTTGGAGGCATCTGCTCCCCATCTGTGACCTGTGATTAATGAGAGAACATGAGTTCTGTTGGGAAATACGTTTCTATCTAGTTTTTTCCTTCCTGCTTGATTGTCTCACATGTGCTGTTCTGTCTTGCCAAATGTCAAAATATTATCATCTTTTGCAAGGCTTTAATTTCTATTGGTGGGAAAAAACCTCAAAGCCAAAGGATGAAACTTCTTCCTGTTTTTTGTTCCAAGTTTGAAAATTAAGTTTCTTCACACTTATTCTTATGTGTCTTCCTGAAATCTTAGAACAGCAAACTGCTTTTTCTTCCCCCTTTTCTGTAAAGGAAATGTTTCAAAGGAAATACAAAACATACTAGAGTATATGAATATACTAGGTTATTTTATTAAATATGCAAATTGTTTGAGTAGGTCAGACTTAAGCATTCAGCATTATCTACAAATTAATACCTTTTAATCATCATGTGTTTCCTTCTTCTGATTCATAAATTACAAGGCAAGAAGAAACCAGTAGGATCACCTACTCTGACAGTCTACAGGAAACAAGACACAGTGTAATAGTGTTAGAGATTTAGTAATTTGGCCCTTTCAGACAAGGTAATGTGTTTGTTTAATCTTTGACAAGTTTTGAGAAAATCTGGAAGGTTTGCTACTGTTCTGATCAGCTTTATTTTGATTCTTGTTTTTCCTTAAATGAACTGTGTTTTACCACTACTAATTCATTGCTGATGCTATTGTCTCTCCCACAAACCTTAGTAATAGCCTCGGAGATACTGGGCCAGTCTTTTTATAAACATAAATATGTTCTATATGCTCTTTGGAACTATGACTGCCTACATCCAGTCCAAGGATCAGCAGGTGGATATTAATAGAAGGAAACAGTCTGAAAAGAGGTCCTAAGGACTTTCGTGTTTTCACTGAGGGAACAGTAATGTTGTGTTTTCTAAAAGGCACCTGCCCCAGGAAGCTGGCCTATGGGTCGGCAGCACAAGTGTGGTTTCTGCCCGTGCTGGGACCACTTGGCCCAGGTCCCTGTGGGAGTGTTGGTTGTATGTAAGGACATGGGGGAAGCTGTGTGCTGCTTTTCTCTCTTGGGTGGGCTGGACTGAAAAGATGAAAATGTGTCAGAGCTGTATGAAGGAACACGTCCTGCTGAGGTGCTGTTGGAAGACTGTAGTGCAGTGGGAGGCAAAAGTGTCCCACTGGCCTTGTTCATGTAGGCTCTAAGAAATGATCCACAGAGCTGGTCCCAGGTTTCATCTTGTAGGTAGATAGTTGGATCATTCAAAAACACGGTATAGGAATGAAGTAAAGAACATGCTCTATGGACAATCGCAAGACCAGGGTCCAGGAGCTAGAAGAACATCGTATGTGTTAGGAACACCCAGTGCGCGCTAGAAATCCAGCACCCTATTGAAATGAGATGTTGCCGAACATAGTTTTAGTACAGGGGTAGTGTATGCCTGTAGAATGCTAGAATATCTGCCAAGTTTTAGAGGATTTGAAGTTACATTTGAAGCATTATTCTCTTTTTACAGAAAGGTGTTGCTATTCTAATAAAAATACACCTATTAAAAATACACCTATTAAACATGCATGCAACAGAAGATACAAAATTATGAAAGTCAGTGTAATTACCCTATTTTATGGAAAAGCTCATATGAAAAAAACATTTTTAAGTTATGGACATTGCTAATGTCAGAGGAGGGATTAGCAGTTGAGAACTGCATGACACAGTGACTTCTTTGGAGGCACAGTAGTGTAATGCACATAATGGCGCACAACCAAAAGCAAGGTTGGAGTCACAGTTTTCATTCTAGTTTTCATCCATGTTTACAGAAGTTTCACCTGAACAGTTTGTGTTGTCAAAAATAATCTGTTCTTCTCTGTAAACTTTGTATTTTTACAAAACCACTTTTCTGATAGACACCAAGATTCTGTAAATGTAACACTCATAAACCACGAGTGGATGACTTCACTTGCCACTAGATGATAGCCATCCTGAGGGCAAAGGCAGCAAATACTATCAACCCAGCTATTCAACATAAGTGAAGGCAAGTTAAGTATAGGACTTGCACTTCAAGTACAGTAGAAGTTCAAGTAGTTACAATACAATTCTTTATATTATGATTTGGAAGGAATGTGATGCTTTATGTTCTTAGGATAAGAAGCGTGCAGTATCACACTTTTTTGGTTTTAAGGCATTTGGGTTTTAATCATCACTATTTTATGAGAACAACTCCAATTAATCTACTTACTTCTGCATTTATTAGGCAATGGATTCTTTCAAGTCCTGTGAAAAGTGAGAGCTACTGTTGCCTTATAAAAATCTTACAGAGCAAGGGAAACTGATATGGAAGTTAAATTTGCTCCTGGCTTTTACTCGGCTACAACTATGAGGGGACTGAAGTAGATTTTGGACCTGTCTCACATTTTTTCTTTTTCTTGAATCCTCTGACAGTGGTGTTGGCAAGGCATAAGACACGTTCCAAACAAAAGGGAAGACTACAGAAATGGTGCTTTTATCCTTTCTGCACGTCACTTCTTTGGGCATACTTCTGCTGTGATGCAAATAGAAACCTTAAATTAGCTAATAGGCTAATGAGCCGGATGAGTAGCGAGGTGATTACTCTTCCTGATGGCCAAAAATTGTAGCACACCCTTTTCTGTCACCTCACTTCATCCACACCCTATTCTAACCTGTCGGAGATGTTTGTCTCATCTACCTGTTATGCCTGGGCCTTTGGACTGTGTAAACTCTTTCCAGCAGAGGCTGTCATTTGTTGTGTTCGTATGATGTCTAGAACAATGAGTCGTAGCACTGTTACATATGTAAGGAGTAGTAGTGCTTCTTGCCACTGGGCTTTTTTGCATGTTGGACCAAGTGGTTTTGTTCTTGAGGGTAGATGATCTGGGGTTTTCTCGTTTATGACAGATCTTCCATCAAAATAGTTTTTCTTTACAAGTCTTAGAACAAAGCTGGCCTACTCCAGTTTTCTAGAGTGTCTGCAGATTGACTCTGTTGCAGCCTAAAAGGGGAAGGCTACAGTCTGAAATCATTTTACGGTTTTGCACAGCAACAAAAATCCAACCATTTTAGATAAACTCTAGAGTAAGAACATCTGAAATAAATTATAATCTATTCCAAAGACCTTTTCAACCAAAAAGCACCACTGTAGTGGCATAGTTGGTTTTTTTGGCTGGGAGGAATACCACATAGCTGTAGGGACATACAGAGGAGTACCTACAATTTTCTGTTTTCATATGCCCTTCTAGAATAAAAAAGTTACATAGAAAACAAAAGCTGCAGATTGTTTCACATACTTGCTGCATTTTAATATTGGAATAGAAAATGTGCAACAGCTTTAATGTACTTGGTGAGTTTAGTGGTTATTGAGATTTTCAAGCAAGTTTCTAATGTATAATGTATGATTAATTTCAGTTGATTTGATTTGTTTGAAGTAAGCTGGAAGGCACCTTACTGTAACACTCAAGACAATAGTTTTGCTTAAGGCTTACTGGAGTTTTTTCTCTTCTGTTCTCCCAGGACAGTGAATTTATAAAATGACAATATTGAACTATAGTGAGTATTTTCTATTGAAAACTTTCATATGTATCTTGAGGGGATGATTTCGTTGCTTGGATGTGAAAATCTGACTTCTAATCTGTACTGTGGTCACATATCCCACCTGTTTGCCTCAACAAAATCAGTGAGCTTCCATGCTTCTCTTTGCATACTCAGTGGTGATAACCTTCTGAAGAGGTTATCAGTATAATTTACCTGCTTTTTATACATGGCCTGTGATTTGATAAGAATTTGATTTGTTGAAGTGGATAACTATGTATTGCTAAATTTAGTCTCAAAACATCCTCATTGCACTTCATTGTCAGTGATGATAAGATCTCTTGAATGATAGAATGGTGTCTACATAGTAAGTTGCAGACCTTTTTTTGTTAGTTTGGGTAGTTTTCAGTAGCCTGATTCCATTGGAAGACACGTGGTGTTTAAATTAAGGATTGGTACAGAAAATCTTAAGGTAATCAGGAGTTTGCTTAACACAAATATGCTGTCAAAGTGATTGAACTTTAATTAGCTCGTTTTGATCTTGAAGAGCAATCCAGGACTGAAGAAAACACATTCAGTGGATCTGGTTTCTGAATGTTGGGTAGGTTTTTTCACAAGTGCGTGCTTTACTACCCTTATGCTTACCAAAAGCAGTGATCTCAAATGATCTCATGTGGTTGGCAGCCCAGATTAATCTGCAAACCAGCACCGTGCCCTGCAGCACCATACTGGGGTGTGTGCTTAGCTCTGACTGAGATCATCATCATTTCCTGCAGCAGCTAGTTAGCCTAATGCTGTGTAGCCTGAGATGTGACAAAGTCGCAGCACGAGGTGATACGGCTACAGGCATTTGGACTATTAAAGCTAGACTTGTAAAGGATATGACGTGTAGTTTTGTATCACATTGCAGCATGATTCCTGTCTCCACTACTGATGAATGATGTGTTTCTACTTTTCTAGAGTGATAAAAGTGTGCTGGGAGAGAGACATTAGTAATAGGAAGACCAGAATTTGTCCTTTGGAGAGAGTGACTATGTTGTCTGTTTTAAAGATATGGCTAATATAACATACTGAATAGTCAGAATTTAAATGTAGAATAATATTTTCTGGAATTATTACGATATCTTGTTTTTACAGCTCGTGAGTGGGTGATGTGTCAGTGACTATCTGCTGAGCTGTGATATCAAACCTATGAGTATCAGTAGTGTAATGTTCAGGCTTACAGAAACTCTTAGGAGTTTAGCATATTTTTGCAAATTGATGCTGTACCTCTCCTATATTAAATAGGTGTGAAGCTGCTAGTCTTGTGTTTGAGTTTACTGGGGGTGGGGTGGGGGGTAGGGGATTAAGAGAGCAAGGTATACCATTTCTCTGAAGAATATGAAGAAATAAAGAATCCGTGTCAATCAGTAAACACAACCATGTGAAATCTAATGCAATGATTTGGAAGAAAGAGATTATCAGATTATATTGCTATTTTACCAAATTGTGGAGGAAATACGAATTGTTGAATGCCAGTTTACCAATTAGATTTTTGGGGAGGGTTTTATTGGTCACTTTTTAATTTAATTGTCATTATTTTCCTGTATCAGCTAAATTTATGCTGGTCACAATGAGGCAGGAGATTATACTACCACATAAAAAAAAGTCAGAGCTCTGTAATCAGTTCAAGCTAGGTTGAGAAAACAGTCACTTTTTAATTGGTCACATACCTGTATGTCCACCAAACTAGTTGTCCAGCCCTTCTAAACTGTGCGCTACCATTACCTGCACAGACTTATCTTGAGGTTTTGAAAGACTGAAAAATAATCTTGATTTAATGTTTAGTTATGCATTTGTAGAAGGGAGATTATTAAAAAGCATGTGATTATGTTAACATTTATTTATGTGAATGCTTTATCATTTAATTCACGTCTTCAAAGGTAAAATCTGTTTATATGGGTAGTGGTAATTTTTGCAGTTATGATTTGAAGAAAGGATAATCCCAACAGATGTCTCTACTCTTTGTATTCGAGATGTTTGGGGAGTGGCTTTTGCTGACAGTATTTTTTCTTTCAGATGTATGCCTACATTTGGTTTTCAAGCTGAACATAGTCTGTTTGAGGTCATTTGTAATGATTATTTGAAAAGCTGAGCTAGACCTTATGTTAATAGAAAGTCTAATGTTTGATTAAACCACTGAACCAAATTAGAGGTTTGAGGCCTCTATTTTGCAAAATCCAGGAAATGAAGGATTAATGCTCAAACTCTCAGAATGTTCTTCCTTACTGCTGAGAAGGCTGGAAGACCACAGAATGTTATATGTCGTAGTTCCAACTGAACCTGTCTCCGTTACATCAGACAGTGTGTGGAAATTGTGCCAAAGCAAGTTTTCAGTGGAACAGACTAATTGTATGTTTAAACTACTGAACTATCTTAAAATGTAAAGTCAAGTTTAATTTCTCTTCATCCATGCTGCTTAAGATGACTGGTAATCTGCAAGACTGCTTTCTGTGGTGGAATCACTGGTGTGAATCTCAGAATAATGATGATGACGGTATAACCCTGTGGCAGTACAGCTTACAGAAATGTGTGGACAGTCTTGGTTTTAGCTTGTCCACATAAGACTTAATTGCTAGCAGAGTAGTATCTCGTAGAGAATTTGAGAAATGCAATGTGATGTGGTGGTACTTTGAGACATAGTTGAGGAAAGGGGAAATTTGCTCATTATGGATCCCATTGTACTGTTTTAATGTCAAATTGAGCATTTCTTGGGTCTAAATCCAGTCTAAGTCATAGGCACAAATTGTAATTCAAAACAGTTGGGATCTGTGAAAGCAAAAAATGTGAGAATTTTTCTAATTTTTCTTGTAAGTACATAAGCTCATGTCTGACATAACAGCTTTTGTGTAATTAATCGTTTATGAACAGCAAAGACTTACGTAAAATTGCTTTTTGTAGGAGAGTTCCAACTCTCCTCCTTGACAGCTTTGACACAGATTCTCTTTCAGATTCACTTTTTCCACCATCATGTGTCTGCTGTCCTGGACATTGCTGCTCCGAGGTAGAATTTTAACTGAAGTTAAAAAGCCAGACAGATCTGTTCTTGCAGGATTATGAAGTTTTGAGATTTTTTTTAATAATATAATACTAGAATTCTTGCAAGGATTGATATGTAAAGAAGACTGACTGCACACTGAATTGTGCTGTTCAACTTTGTTGTGTGCGTCCAAGCCAGCATTCCTTTTTATTTGGAATTCATAACTGCTGTGTAGATTTTAGTACTTCCTTTTCTAATACTGAAGTGTTCATGCATAGAAGTTAGTTTTCATCTGTTTTTAAAAGTTGAGGGTTCATGTTAAATCTCTCCATTGCCAAAATATGGCTTGAAACATGAACTTCAAGGAAAATGGCCAAATAAACCTAAAGAAAAAACCAAACCCAACAACAAAACCCTACACTCAAACACTGAAAACTTGGGAGTTCTCGAGTTGTATGAATCCATAAGCTAGAACTTCAAGAATAACTGCGTGTACTGCATCATACAGCTGTAACAGTTGACAACACACTCATTTTGGTTTCCTCTCCTTTAGTTTGCCTGCAGTCCTCCTTGCATTAGAGTAGATATTGTTTAAATAGTTAAGTTTTAATACAGATGTATGCCAGCCTGTGTTGCATAGTTTGACAGGCAGTATTTCCTGTAGCATCTCAGGTTGTTCTTGTTACTGCCAGCAGGACTGCTAGATCTGGCACCTAAAGCTATTGCTGCTGTTGGGTCAGGTAGGTTGTAGGCTTTCATAGCTGTGGACAGTAAGTTAACCCACTTGTGCAAAATTAAAATGTTAACTACAATTATCACTGCTTGCTTTTTTGTCTCGATAGTGGATATTGCTTTACTAGTTGTTTTATGTGATGCTTCATTCTTGACACACCAGGGTGAATTAAACAAATCTTCATTGTGAAATTGTTCCTCTTTACAGTATTAGCTCATAGCCATTTGCACACTGTAAATCATATCCTTGCACTCATTTTCTTCCTTTTCTTCTTTCTTCTGCACTGACTCACTGGCATTTGTGTTCATGAATCCTCTGTGACCTACTTCTATTTGTGAACAATTAGTACATTACTTTGGTAGTAAAATACTCCTTTCCTGGTATGGATAGGGCAAAGTATATGCAAAATTTGTTTTCATAAATTGCTTGTATACTCTGATGTGTTTAAGATGGACTTAGTCTTTTCTCTGTGTTCTTGTGGGATACTGTATCATTGTATAGATTTAAGTAGTATAGAAAAGTATGCTAGGGATAAAAGTTAATTTGAAATTGTCATTTTGCTTTGTTTCTGTGTTCTTGGAGGGCTGTTCATGAGAAAATAGGGTGTTACTGGCCACTGAAGGGATCAAGAGAACTGTAAATGAAAAATTCATCTTATTTGGTCCTGAAAATTCCAAGTTTCTGTAAAACATTACTCGCAGAAAGAAGTCTTGGTAAAGACAAAGTATGTATGGATTTTGTGGACCAGATTAATTCCTGGAGGTAAACTTCATTTCATTAGAGCTCTACTTGGAGACCTGTAGTGTTAAATGCCTACTGGTAGTTTTTGCTAGGAAAATGCTACTCATTTTCCAGTTTCACTCAGCAGATTTTCATTAGACGTAACCATGTGGATAAATCTAAGGTCAGATTGTGTTATAGTTGTGCTGGGTCACCAGTTGTGGGAAAGACCTTGAAGTATACAATTGCAGATAAGAAAAATTCCCTTCTTTCCGCATAATGCATCATCTCTTCTCAGAGCCTGTATGAGAGATTGCAACCTTGCACTATTGTATTTTGATCTCCAGAAAACCTATGTTAGATAGGCTTAAGGGATTCTAAAGTTATACAGTATTTCTGGTTCAGAGATTAGATACTTGGATCATTAAAGTGACATACAGCATGTCGGGGGAAGGGAACATTTGGTGGCATAACATGAATACTTTATCAGTACTTATTTGGGACGGCCTAGATAATTTGTTTCTGACCTCACTGTTTGAGTAATCCAGTCACTTGAAATGTATGCCACAAACTTTTTTTTAATACTACACCATACTATTTTTAATAGTATAAATGCGCATGTATATGTAAGTGCCAGGTCTGTGGTAGCAAACTGAAACACATAAATCATTTGATCTTTCCTGGCTTCTGTGGTGCTTGATGATTAATCATTACCCGTTCCCACCCCCACC
>JANZLQ010000079.1:59015969-59033181 GCA_026212715.1 Elanus axillaris | reverse complement strand
CTCCCCAAAAAAAAAAAAAAAGTGGATGTCAGAAGCCTTGTGTTGTCATCCCTGATGACTATGCCTGGAGATGTTTGAATTGCTTCACTGGAGATTATTCAGACGTTCCCAATTACCTCACTGTGACTTTGCAGCAAAGGAGTGTGATCTGCATGTATAATAGATTGCTTTCCTCAGTAGGTGTACTGGTTTGTAGAGCTGAAGTTTGCTGCCAGACCTACACACTGGGTTTTAAACAGGGATGATGATTTGAGCTATAGCTAGTCAGTTAATTTTGCTGACGTAGCTTTGTTAGCACACAATTACAATTGAAGAAGAGAGTTTGTATTCTCATGGTTCTTCTTTATTTCCATCTAGGAAAATCTGAACCAGTAAAAGACTTTTACTCTATGAAGTAACTATGTCTGTAGAAGGGAGAATATGCACATATAATTGTACCAGTATAGATATGCAGCGAACTCTTGAGTGTAGATGCTGTATATCTAATAAAAAATTGTGGTGGCAAGAAGTGATGTAGTTTCTGTAGTTTTGTAAATGGTGTCAGCTATGTGCCAGCACATACTTCTTTTTTCTGTTAAATTTGTTGTGAAGCTTTGTTAAATAAAAAATAATAATCAACAGTTATGTCAGTAATATAAGCTCAGTTTTCATCTGGAAAAAGAAAGACTAGACATACAGGTTTTTTATATTGGTTATTTGTTGTTTTGCTATTAAAGGGATGTAGCTGTGTTTGGGAGCTCCAAGGGAAAAAATAATCTGATTTGTTATAGCCTCATATGACTGATGGGTAATGTCACCTTGCTGGCTTGCCATATGTGTCCAATGGTGTCTTAATGTTGTGATCATAGAGTGTTTGGTTGCTTACATTTCAGCATGTTTGCAGACGGCCAGTTCCTACTGAACAAACAGCCTCTTCATGAAAGCTGCCATAGCTGGCATTAATTGATGCCCTCTTCAGCAGGCTCAACAGACACCAACAAGCTGAATGGGCATAATGAAAGGATTTCCTCTGTGTGCCCCCCCCCCTTCCCCCAGGAAAATAATGCTTCTAGATGCTTAATTATGATTAATTAAAAAACTTTTGGTCAGCTGACAGTGGGAGGGAAGGAGAATGTTGGTCTCAGTAAAGAGAAGAGGGTCTTTTGTTTGCAAACTAAACTTCTGAACTGCAGTCCATGTGTGCACAGTCAAATGTGGGGCACTGATAGTGCTGCCAGAGGTCTTATGGGAACAAACGTAGTTTTCAGGTTGAATGGCTCCTGCTTAATTGTTCACATGCATGCTCCTAACCAGTAAAGGACATAGTTTTCAAACACCCATATTTTGTACTAAATAGTAATTATTCTTTTAAAGTGTTTTCTTCATTTCCTTAATTCTAGTTTATTAACTGCTCTAAGCATTACTGACTACTTACGTCCAAGCAAAAGACAGCATGGAATACTGATTCCAAAAAGTTTATTACTTATGTGGAATGTGTGCTACTTTAGTTATGTAATATTGCCTCTTGCCTCTTCTAAAAGTTCAGAAATAAAAAGGAACAGGACCATTTTCCTGTTATTTGCATTAATTCCTTTAAAGAAAGGGTTAAAAATTATCTCATATTGTGTAGTTTAAAATTAGGCATTTATTGCAAAATTTTGGC
Organism: Elanus axillaris; assembly: GCA_026212715.1. Lineage (NCBI taxonomy): Eukaryota > Metazoa > Chordata > Aves > Accipitriformes > Accipitridae > Elanus > Elanus axillaris. The sequence goes on along the minus strand of JANZLQ010000079.1, from coordinate 59,031,539 downwards.
AACTCTTATATGCATATGAGGAAAGGAGAGAGAGAAACCACTGTCGTTAATGCCAAAGTGCTGTAGAAGGGATGAAACTCATTTCCCTCGTGTCAAATACTCGGTAGGCAACTGTGCTTCATCGTTGCAGTGATTTCCAGTCTGTGGATGTGTATCTTCACTTCTGGTTCTCAAGAGGTTAAATAATGGCAGTGCTCAGGACCTTCCACTCTTACTGGGAGAGTGTGTCTGCGGGAGACTTGACATCCTTGAGTGCTCCCCACCTTCCCACCCCGGCTGCAACAAAAGGAATTCTGTTTCTGTTGCTGTTCCAGAAATTGCTTTCAGAAACTTTCTGCTGAATTAAGTTGCTTAAGATGGTAGCTAGTGCAGCTGTACTATTTCACCATAATTCCAGCTATTTTTAAAGATCCCGGCATTTGGGCAGAAGTACATGGGAGGGAGAGGCTTGAAGATGTGCCCTTGCGAGGAAGTACTCGGTGTCCCTGCTTCTGTTTCAAAACTGTGTGAAGCATTTGCTTAAGTGGTGACAGGTTTTACATATTTAGGTGAGATTGACTGATTTTGGTGAATACAGGTGAACCCTGGTTATGCCTGTGTGTGTGTAGGCTGTCATCTCTTTGATACCATCTGTTTCTCTTGAAGATGTGAAGTTTATATAGAAAAAGGAGTTTTGGTGCAAGAGGCGTAAAGGTTTGCTGGGTTGATATTTGTGAACCTTCTTATTCCACAAGTGATTTTTCAGGTGGTGGAGGCTTCAGTCACAAAATAAACATTGATACAAAAAAGTGTCTTTTAGCTTTAGGATCCTGTCCAAGTAGGAGTAAAAAAATTCAGATTTTTGTTCCAAGTAGCTTTGGTCTGGAAATGTAGTTTTTCTTCAGTGAGGTGCATTGTTCTGGTGTTGTCTTGCCCATTCACCCCTTGAGTCTTTGTTAGTATTTGCTAAACATTTAAAGACAACACATTTAATCATCATGTGCTCCCTCACAGTTTTGAGAGATTGAGAGCTACCAAATTTAGCAAGGGAGGAAGGAGGCAGTGCAGTCTGGACTCACTACTCTTTTGAGTAAAACTGAATTGTTACTATTTAATTGTAGGAGAAAGGAGTCGCGTATAAAATACAAATTATTTTAGGTGTTAAACCAGAAGAGACTATTGGGTTTGAAAGTGAAACCATGTAAAATCTGTCTACTTTAGGCAATTCCCAATTGCCTACCCTTGAATTTTAGGATATGATTAATCTAGTTGTACTTCTTCATTATTATTTGGGGAGAGAGTTTAAAAAAAAAAAAACAAACCAAAAACAAAACACCAAAAGCTCAAGACTGTCCTAAAAATTGTGAAACAATGTAGGGAAAAATATTTCTAGGAGCTTGTCTTTTACTGGCTGCTCTCATGGGAGAGTCTCTGGAGTGCAGAGCAGGGAGTGTTTCATGTGATAAAGGTTACTGTGTAGACTTTTGTTTTAAGAACCCTCTGGTTCTTTTAATGTTAAAGTAGCCTTGGCAACATAAATTATTTTGAGTACAAACAAATTGAGGAGGTTGAAAGGAAGATGAAGCACAACTTCTGTAGCAAGAAGCAGAGCAGACTTAATTCTTTCCTTCCCCCAGTTGGAAATGGAGTGGTCGTTTCTGAGGTGTCTTCTAGACGTCTACTGAGGCACCAGACTTTAACCCTTTGAGACTTTGTCAAGTATTGATACCATGCACATTCTTTTAGCCAAGAGAAGCACTCCCTAAAGCTACTCTGTGCTATTTGGGGAATGCTTTCAATGTTATGAAGAGGTCTGTCTGGCTCATCATCATGTTGCACTAATTCCATGATGAGTTATGAACAGTGGTGCTCAGAGCTGTAGGTGTTGGGAACAGCCACCAGCAAGGAAAAAGCAAAGAAAGCCAAGAGGTCATGGGTCTAAGTAGAAAACAGAATGAGAAAGCTGGGCAGAAGGTAGACAGTATTTCACTGTGGTAGGTATCTGGATAAACAGGTCTTCCATCTCTAGTTTGGAGACACTCCCTTCTTTTATCTTAATTCTGAACTGTGGTGGCCCCAGTTTCAACCAGAGTTACAGAAAGCTCAGGTATGTGCTTGGCTCCCTTGCAGTACTGAAATAGCCTTGTTCGTCCTTGAGTCTGGATGGATGTTTTTCAAAGGAAATAAGGCTGGAACAGGACCTGTTTGTTCACTGGTTTTGTTTGGGTTTTTTTGAAGGGCTGGACTGCGTCAAAAATGTCAGTAGGTGGGCTGCTCTGTTCTGTGTAAGTGTGGAAATGGCTCTTGCCCTATACCTTAACTTCATCTGGGGGTGGAAAGGCGAGGAGGAGATCCCCCAGCTACCTCCTTGCCTGAGTCTCACTTCTTGGTGTTGTGAGCAGCATCAGCAGTCACAGGGCACCAGTCTAGCTCCCAAACTGGGGACAGAGCCAGCGGCAAGCACCGCCTGTGACAGTGTCTGTGCTACAGCCTGGCAGACAGTGCTCCAGCCTGAGGTGGAGTGGAGGCTCTGGAGGGAGGAGCAGCAGCAAATGGCATCCAGCAGCCCCAACTCGCCTCCCTCTGCTCCCCACACTCCCCCCATTTCTCCCAAGCTGTTAACAACAAGCAGGAGGGCAGAGTGCGAAACATCCTGCCCCCAGCCTGACCACCACAACATGGTAAGAAATGTCTGGCTGCATCGTCTTATCCCAAGGGATGCACCAGAATCTTGTAGTCTAGAGTCAGAATCTGGAGTGATCTGGGTTAATGTGAAATGCTGGGGGTGGCCAAAAGCACAGGCAGACCTGTGTTTTAAACCACCTGTCTGTGCTGCAGCCTTGATAGGCATGTGCTCCAGTAAATAGGGTATTTCCTGTCTAATACAAGTAGTTTCTGCAGGGTTATCTACTATCCAAGTCAAGGCACTACTTCATTTTGATAACATCTCCAAACTATTGATGCTTTGATGTTCACAGGTGTGATGTATGAAGCTTTTTTTTTGGTAGCACTTGTTAAATATTGTAAACCCATCACTGTGGTTCCTGATTATTTTTTTTTCCAGTGAGGTGTTTCTGCCTTTTTTTGCATCACCTGAATTATGTAGGATAAGGATAATCATACTTAGTGATGATTTAGGCCAGACCTGTGTGTGTTTTCCTCTCCTTATCGTACTAGCTTCCTACTTACTATTACTTCCTTACTTCGTATTTTGAAAGACTAATATTTGTGCATTGAGGAATTTAGTTAAATATCTCAATATTATAGCATGTGTTCTTCACCTCATAATGGTTTACGTCTCTTCCTAGAACACAAATAAGATTAAAAAAGAAATTTAAGAAGCAGTGGGATTTAAATGATCCCATCGGTGTGTTCTCAATAGGTTATGTGATATGAAGATGCAAAACCTACATTTTGTGGATAATGAAGCAGAATGCACAGTGGGCTGGTTTATGATCCTGTGCATTCTTATCTGCTCTCCACTGGCTTTGTGTGCATTACAGACTTTATCTTGTATGCAGCTATTTTATGAATATTGTACAACTACTGAGTTAGTAGTTAGCTTACTAATCCTTTTTATGTGGCATAATTAAATATTTATTGCTATAACAAGTTAAAACTGAATCGGTTGTTTTAGGAGAGAACAGAACAGATAGAAATACACCAGTTTAGTTCTGCAGAAGAAATTCAGATTTCTTGAAACTGCTGATTTTCTCCTGTGTGAGAAGAAAAATGATGGATCAAAATTGCTGAGAGTGAAAGTGAGAGCAGTCACTGGAGTTAAATACACTGAACACATATTTAACTAGCAAGTACAGTTGAGAAGGCTTAATGAAGGATCTGTTTATTTGTTCTGTAATACATTGGAGGGGTGGAGATTGAGTCTGTCAGAGTAAGAAGTCTGTCTTTGAGACAGTCTTTCTCAGGTCCTAACAGCACAGGTTTAGCAGATATTTTTGCATTTCTCTGATTTTTCTTGGCAGGTATTTTTGCAGTGTTGCTGTCTTGCATGCATTTGAGCCCTTTAGACAGTCCATGCAGAAGGTGATCATGCATCCAGTTGGCCACATTTTAAGTTTTACTTTCCCTGCAGATTTTCTTAGAAAAAAGAAGGAAAAGGTTGAGGTCTCCTCTTTTGTATGGTTGAGGAATGATGAAGTTCTGCTGGCTTGCTGGTAGGTGGTAGTAATGGCAGGGAAAAAGGTATTGGACACACATGCATGAGTACCTAGGGAGGACCCTTAGCTTACTGTCCATGCGTACCTGGCCAATAGCCAAACTGAAATGCTCACTGTAGTATTGAAAAGATTCAAGACAAACTCTGCCAAAGTAGGGCTGCCAGCAGCTCTGTACTTCATCTTGGTGTGTCATGTTTATTATGTTTTGACAGCACTCTCACTTCTTCAAACTAAAACTGGCCTCATTTAAGTTGACTAAACCATGAATACGGAAGAGTAAAACCTGAATCCGTACAGTACAACAGTTAAAATTTAAATCCCAAGACCCTTTTTTTCCCCCAGCTCATTAAAGACTGATAGGCAATATGGAATAACTCCTCACAGAGAGTGAATAAACAGAATGTTCGGCTGTATGTGTAATGTTTTAAATCTAGGATTATATATATATGTGTCTTTTTTGTAAATATATGTATATATTTTATACATGTAAACATGAATGTGTATATATTTATATGCTTATATACGTATCTATATGCATGCACCAAATTTGTAAAGTGTATATGCAGACATACAGCCTAGTAAAAATATATCAGAAAATAAAGCTAGGTGATACTAAATGGATATGACTGTGGAACATTGAAAACCATTGAAAGAACAAAAAGAAAATTCTGGGTGTTACTGATGGTATATTTTACTTGCATTCAGATGGTCTGCATATTTCTTTCAATGAATGTAGCACCTCGAGAATTTACCTACTTGAGTCTAGGAAATAATCTCTTCAAAATTGTAAACCTTTGCTTCTTTACTCTTCAGTCTCCCTTAGCTATAGGGTAGAACAGGGCAGCAGCAAATACAAGCACACAGAATGGTTTGGGTTGGAAGGGACCTTAAAGATCATCTGGTTCCAACCCCCCTGCCATGGGCAGGGACACCTTCCACTAGACCAGGCTGCTCAAAGCCCCATCCAACCTGGCCTTGAACACTGCCAGGGATGGGGCATCCACAACTTCTCTGGGCAACCTCTTCCACTGCCTCCCCACCCTCACAGTGAAGAACTTCTTCCTTCTATCTAATCTAAATCTACTCTCTTTCAGTTTAAAGCCATCGCTCCTTGTCCTATCACTACTTGCCCTTGTAAAAAGTCCCCTTCTGGCTTTCTTGTACACTCCGTTTAGGTACTGGAAGGCTGCTATAAGGTTTCCCCAGAGCCATCTCTTCTCCAGGCTGAACAACCCCAACTTTCTCAGCCTGAATAGCACTGAATAGAGCATACAGATTTTGCTCATGTAACCCTAGTTCCACAGTATTGACAGAAGAACAGTCTTGCTTGATAGATTTTCTTTCATAAAGTGATCAAGGTATGAAACTAACATTAACTGCAGGCTGTGTTACTTTGACTTTCTAGATCAGGAGATGCTTCATCAAATACAAGCTTAAAGGCTCCTTTTGACAAGGAAGCTGCTGCAGTATCAGTGTGCGTCATCTCTTCGTGGCAGCTCGTCTTTGCATTTGTTTGAGTTAATGTCCCACAGAACTTGCCTGGATTCTGGAGAGCTTGGACTGCTTTGGACTCACCAAACTGCTTTTTAATGCAAAAGACTTCTTTTTCTTTAAAATAAAACCAAAAAATCCAAAACACAACAAGCCAAATTCCTCATTTTAAATGTTTTAATTTTTTTTAAAGTCAGTGCTGTTTGCACTGTTGACTGTTCAGCATTGCTGTTCATGAAGATAATAAATAACTATGAAGTCATAGGTTAGATTGCTTCATAACAAGTTAAATATAACTGAAATATAACTTTTAAATTTAACTTTCCTGTATAAACAAAGTGGCTACATCTCAGGTCTTGCTAGGCACAGCATGTCCTCTGAGGTAGTTTTCAGCTATGCAATTTTAACACTAGAGAAATTACAACCACCTTTACTATCCCTAGAGCGTTTATGGGAGTGCTTGTCTTGCATTATTAGTCTCTCTTGTGTCTACATAGTCAGGCTTTGCATTCTGGGTATGGCAAGAGCTTAATTTCTCTGCACTTGTATTAGCAAGTAAAACATTTTGTCTACAGCCTCTCTTGAAGTAGGAGTTGTCCCTTTTTAATCTTTACCTTCAGCTAAACCACTGTGTTACACTGATATCAAAATTAAGCTGTGTTGTGGGGTAGTGCTGTGCTCAGCATAGCCTGTGAAAGGTGGTGAGCTGTCATAATTGCTTACAATCCAAATCCATCTTCATTACAAGTGTAAATATTAATAATTGAGGATGTTGAAATGAAAACATTATAAATGATTAAAGCTGATGCCAAATTTCCCATGAAAAGCATGGCAAGCGGTAATCTCTGTCAATATAGCCTTCTTTCCCTACTTAGGGGGTGGTGGGGATGGAAATTAACCTTTACTGCCAGTAATTTGCTCACATATTAGCCCTTGTTCTGAGGAAGAAACTTCCATTTCAGTGCATACCTCTTGCAATGTTTACCATTTCTTGATTATAAGGAAACCTGCACTTAATATTTCAGCTCTGGATGAAGTACTGCCCATCCCAGAACTGTATTTCTGCTTCAACTTTTTGTTCTATTTAGTGTTCCCAAGAGCTTGTGGACTGTAACACTATTTTAATGGCATACTAGTACTTTTATCTTGTGCTTTGCTGGTTTCAATCTAGCAGTTCCCCTCATCTCTGCCCAAACAGCTTTTGCCTGGTATGGGAAGAATTGTGGCTATTTAAGGAGCAAGGTAGTCAAGCTTCATGCAATTGGATCGCCTCTTTCAGCAGCTGTAGTTCACCCTTGCTTTGTGATTAACAAAGTTGAGCACAAAGTATTTTTTATCTAGTGTCCTCTATTTGCTTTATCATGAGTACTTCTCATGGGAAGCACTGATCATCTATAGCAGATGTAGAAGTGACTCAGAGGTTAGTGTGTTGGGCCAGATACTGGAGCTGGGATGAAGGAGGAATTCACCAGCAGTGAGACATGGTTAGAAGTCAGGATAGGGAGGAGAGGTGTGACTGGGCAGGAGTGTCAGTGCCAGGGAGCAGGAGGTAAGACAGAACCTGTCTGGGAGGGATTTGGAAACCAAATAGGAAATTACAAGTTGGATTCCAAGATAAGGAACAGTGCCTATAGTCCAGGGTGCTGCTGATCGAGTGTAATGCCAACTACTTCCAGGCAGGTAGTCATCCAAGACTGCCACTTTAAGTTGTGGGCAACAGACTAAAGTCCAGGAAGGGTCTTCCTGGGGCAGAGAAGAAGATAAAGGGCAAAAATTCTAAACTTTCTATTCTGGTCAAGTTTGTGTACACCCCAGAGTTTAATAATTGTTGAACATGACTGTTTGTTTGGTTTTTTTCTTTCTTTTGTTCTCCCCTACTCTCTTTTTCACCTTGGATAAAATGTTTTTCTTTCTCCTTTCTTTTCAGTGCTCTAAACCCTTCTGCCTGTCTTGCTAGTTTCTTCTCTGTGCTCTGCAACCTGATCACAACATGAAATCCAGTGCTTACAGAACTGCATTTTGAGGGTGTAGCACTCTGTGGTTTACCAAAGTTTATGTTTCCCTAAGTTAAAATCCCTGTAGACTGTTCCTGCACTGCTGTAACTTTCCCGCAGACAAAGAGGCTTTCTTTCAGGGCTGCCTCTTATCAGTTGGTTTATCTTGTCAGATTTGAATGGGAAAATAGTTTTATGAAGACAATAGAAGGGGAAAGTTACTTGATCTCTTCAGAGATCTAGGAAAAATTATTTTGTCTGCAGAATGGCTTTAGCTTCTGGGATTCTTTTGTATATGGAAGATTGCTGTTTCAAGGCTAAATGCAGTAGAGTTAAGTGATGCTTTGATATTTCCTTAGTGTGACCCTGCATCCTATTTGTGGTATTCTAGCAGCTTAGATCATCTTTCAAGGTTCCCTGAAGATTTTTCTTCTTTCCATCCACAAAAAGCCTCTTCTATAATAGTATTATTCTGGGGAAGGAGTTGTGTTTCACAGATTCTACAAGATGGATAACGTTGTTTCAGAATCTTTGTGAAACAAAACTGAAAAAACAAAGCTACAGCTAGAGCTCTAGTATAGATTTTGTCCTTTCATGCAGTGATTTGCATCTTACCTTGCCAGTAAGACAAATAGAGGGGACTTTGTATTTTTTATTTTCTGTTTCTCAACAGAACATTTCATTTAAGTGTGATAAAAGATAAATTATCCATATAGCTGCAGCTGTGTCTGAGCAAATAGCAAAGATTTTTTTGAGATGGCAGTTGGGGAAAATTTTCTCATTACATAAGATCTTGATACTGAAGGTACTGCCATCATACTCTCCAGAAGTAATTCTTAAAAATTACACCTCAAAAATCAAGATAACTTGAATTAGATATCTCTGATAATGATTTATGAAAGGTGTTGCACTAACTTCAGCTGAAGAATGTGAAGTTTGAATTTTAATGTAACAGTGAATACAAGGTAGTCATATATTTACATAGGAAAATCTGGGAAGAGTCATAAAACTCTATTACTACAGATAAGGAGAAACAATACTGATAAACCTGTATTTAGAATCGTCTTTGTAGCAAAGTCAGTGAAGGATGCCTAGAATTTGTTAAAAGTAATGTTTATTTTGCTGAGAACATATCCAGGGATTAGATGCTTAAAATGTATTTCCTCCTTGTGACAGGAGATGTGGTGATCCTTCATATATCCCAAACTTCAACCATGCAGAGCTGCTTTAAAATCCCATAATGGGATCCCTTAACCTCAGCCTACACCACAGATGCTGAGGTGATATCCTCACATCATCGTGGATAGATGCAATCCGTGTGTCCTTCAGCGAAGGTCTAATGAATACCAAAAGTTGCTACTGAGACCAGTTTTAGATTGGAGAATTGTCAAGGGATAGTTACTCAAGCTTTTAAAAACAAGTGCAGCAGATAAAGTGAGGCTTATCATAGTATGATAGAAGAAGAGTTACAAAAAGTACAGTGATACTGCATGAAGCCAAAGGGAAGAATTGAATATGACTCTTCAGCTGGACAAAATTTAGAGATCAGGGAAACAATATGACTTTGAAATTATTGTCTAATAAAATATGGAGTATTTGCTCAAGTTCCATCACTTAAAAAGTAGATTAAGCACTGAGTATGTTAAAAATACTTCAGAAAGCTGAGCTTAATCTAGACACATTCTTAAAAACACATGTATATAATTTCACATTTAAAAAAGTTCTCCATGTTTGTTCAGCTTAGAAATTGTGGTGTAGGTCTTAAATAAGATGAGACTTTTCCAGTGCTCTAAATGTGAATCTTGCAATTATTTTGTGCTTTCTTTTCTTGCATAGATCTGCAGTAATGATAAGTATATATTCATGAGTTAACTCATTGTTTAATTGATTATAATAATTAAGGGATAGGGCAATTCATTGTGCAATTCATGCAAATGAACTTTGCATTAACCCATTAAACAGTGGGGAATGGCACTCTTGCTGCTTCCACGAAAGATTTTTCAAGGGGAGATTTGTCTTAGTGTTTGAGGTTTTTTTTCACATATTGCATCTGTCTTCTATACTGTTTTCATAGTCAACATTTCCTCTTTTTCTGTTTTTCTTGTTTTCAGTATTACTTTGAATTTCTTTTGAATCTGTCTTACTTAGCTGTTTATGCTATCAGACTCTGTCCTTTCTTTTGCATTTTGTTCAACTTACACCATATCAAGACTAATCAGTCATGCTTTCTGGCTGTCACAGAGATCATAATGTTACAAAATTCATCTTTGGAGACATCTGCATATATGATCTGAATCTGCTTCTGTTGGAACCTACTGTGTTCATGAAATGGTGTTATGTATGAATTTTTCCACTTTTAGTGGTTTTGAGTTTTTCTAAACCTTTACCAAAAAAAATTCTGATTGCAGTGCTGTAAACATTACCATATGCGCTTAAGTTTATATACACTTATGGTTTCTTTGACTTCAAGATACTCTGTGCATGAAAGTTTGCAGTGTTGGGTATTTGTTTGTAAGAATATTTATTACAGTAGAAAAAGGAAGAAATAAAAACAGTTCTGCCTACAAATATTTAAAAACTGTATGATGCATTCAAGAAAAATATCTCCTTTCCTAAGTTTAATAGATGCGTTAATTTACTATTTATCTCGCCTAATGATCTTGTGATAAGGGAAATTAGTGGCTTTGCAGATGAAAAATGTATGAGTAAAAAAATGCATTCATCTTCTTAGGCATCATCTGTTCCACTGACAAAAGGCACAGATGTGAAATTTATCTCAATAATTAGGTTTATAATTATTGTATCATTCTCAGATAGATAAATCATTGCTCTTTGTAGCATGTGGTTTAGCGCTACAGTTCATGCAACAGAAATAGATTTAATCATTGAATGGTGATTCTAAGCTTGCAACTGTTTTTCACATTATGCTTGTATGTTTTTATTTATTGTAAAAACTATATGGCAGAGGAATGAGCTGTAGTCAGGGAAGAACATTTTTGTAAATGACACTACAGGGGAGTGCTGGTCTTTGTACAGAACAGCAAACGTGCAAACCTGAAAAATATACAGGGTGCATTTTCTTTAGAAACTGCTGTCTTTGCCATTATCAAGTATGATCGTAGACTTCCTGGGCATGCCTACAAAAACAATAGCTCTGATTTTTAATAGAAGGCTGGGAAGTGAAGGAACAAAGTAGCACAATCTCAAAATGTCCATATTCGGTACATACTGTATTTCTGATGCTAATGTCTTTCCTCTATTTTTGCCCACAGTTGTAGAACAAGCAACAGGAAGAGTTTGATGGGCAATGGCCAGTCTTCAGCTCTGCCTCGGCCTCATTCACCACTCTCAGCTCACGCAGGTAATTTTATATCTATGCTACCACTGCTATTACTAAATTCTTAAAATGTCTATATGAGGAAAGGAAAAAGACACATTCTCTATGCCACTACTCTTCTTTCCACTGTTCGAAATATCAAAAAATTGCATATCATTCCATCCAAATTTCTGTTATATTTAGATCCATAAATCCTATGTTATGGCGAGAGGCAGTCCAGAAACACCTAACATGGATCATGTAGCTGTTTTTTATTTCCCCACCTCGCATTCTGACATTCTGATGTTATTTATTCTCCCCATCCCCTTCACGTTCTGAGCCAAGTTCAGTGTGAAAAGGATATAAAATAGCTTGCATACATGGTAAAGGTATTGGAGTCACAGGTAGGGTATTACGTTCTATTCCTAGTGCTTTTGCTCCTGAGGATTTGTGGTGTTACGCACATTGCTGGAAATTTCTGTGCTTCACTCACACAGCAATAAATTGGTGATAATTTTCGTTTGCTTCTAAAGCACCTGAAGCACTTATTTATGGTCTTTCATTCAGTCTTTAAATATTACATTGATAATGATTGTCTTCATTTTAAAAAGGAATATTTTTAGTGTATCAAAACACATTTCCTCAAAGGTTTTTTGTCTCCTGTTTTTTGGGCACTGACTGTAAACTACATGCCTAAATGAAAAACCCCACACCAATCCTTGTGTAGGCAATGACACTGAATACTTTGGAGAACTGCTCTCCAATGGATGCTAAAGGAGAAGGTGCAGAGTTTCAGTTGAATCTTTGAAGAGAATGGTGAGTTTAGTAAGGCATCTCCAGTTTTCCTGTGGAAGCAACATTATTAGAAAAAATATGATGGTGGTTTTGACTCTGAGCAGCAGGTTATCACAACTAGGAATCCAGACAGCATGAAGATCTGTGAAGAGTTCAGGGCAGCAGAGCATTTAAAACAAAGAAAAACACGGTGCAGTTTTAAAAACTGAAAAATGATATGTTGGAATGTTTGGGATCCCTCTCTGGGTCTCCCAAATGCAGAAATTGCCATTTGGAACAGAGGGTCTGTGGTCATCAAAGAAAGAGGCTTTAGTTGTGCTGTGCTGACTTGAAAGCAATAGCAATGCTTGCTGTGAGAACTAGCATGTCTGCTGCTATGAGTGACTATACCACCCATTTGGAAACCGGTATCTTAGACCAACAACACCTAACAGGCTTCATGAGTATGGAGTGACCAGCATGTGTTATGTGGGACCTGAATATAGGCTGTGTATTCGATAAATGCTGAAGAGTTCCTGGCTGGCAGTGGACTCCTGCTTTCAGCAAGTTGCTTCATCTTTTTTGAATCGATTTCTCAAACCATAAGAGGGGAATAATATTGCTGATGTCACAGCTGTTGACAAGTGACTCTGAAGGTGGAAAACTAATACTATAAGAATTAAGACAGGTTAAATGTAAGCTGTTCTTTTACTTAAACAGTATGTACTGTGTATTCAAAAACCTATTGTGGAAATTGGCAACTTCTCCAGTTACCCAGGATACAGTACGTTCTCTTAATGCTGATACATTCTCCCAAGGTACATGTGCCAGAAACTTTAGCAGGTCTAGGAAATCTCATATAGGTGATGAAAATTTGCATGTGGATGGCCAGCTCTGTTATTAGCTTGCCTCTATGTATAGTTAAGTACAGTAAATATTCACACAATCATTGGCTTCTAGCTCAGCTGGCTAGTGTGCCTAGACTAGTCCGCTGAAAGGGCAATTTGAAGTTAAAGTATGCTCCGAGTCACCCTTGACAGGTTTTCTGCTTTATGTAGTGATCAATTAGATACTGCCTGGAATTGATAGGCAAAAAAAAAAATTGTTTGTTTTTTTTTTTGTAATTTGTACTTTGGATCACTGTGAATGCCATCCTAATTTGCGCAAATAGAGATGCAAATTTTGTGGTTAAAAGCTCAGCAAAGCCACATAAGTTACAGATTTTCATCTACATATTCAGAAAGGGTTCAGTGTGTCAAGCCTTTAATGTACATAAATCCTTGGTAACCTCAATCTTAAGAGACATTGTGGATTTTTAGTGATGTTTGCATTCTTGTGTTAGGTCTTACCTGCACTGGCATCTGCACACTCAACTCACCCCCCCATTCTCTGTGGTGGCCTGTGCTGCAGGCATGGTTTCTTGTGAAGTGTAACAGAGGGATGTGACAAGAGACTGTGTGTGGTGTACGGCCTGCTGGGTTTATTCCTCTGGGCAGTCCTTGGCTGGCAGGCATTCCTCCAAGTCAGAGAGGCCTCCTTGACTTCATTGAGAGAACCTTGTATATCTCCTGTCCAGCTAGATGATTTTAGGGTCTTTTTGACTATGCCTGGAAAGTAGCTGGGAATGGTGAGATTCTACTAGAAAAGTTCTTTATATTGGAAGTGTTTATTTTGCAGCCTGTACCCAACCTTCTGCCAGGAGGGTGTACTACAAGCTCTGAGTCTCAGAAGGACGGGAGATGACCCTTTTCAACACCTTCACATCTTTCTTATTAGTGTTTGCTGTTGGAGGAGGAAACAACAGAAGCAGAAGATGGAAAGGGAAACAAAATAGTTTGCAATCCTAGAGGAGGATGGAGCAAGCTAAATGTGCAGCAAAGTATCAGTGTTTGCATTCACTGAAAACAGGTTTATTCATTAGACTATCCTTGGCTGAAGCATGGTAACAACATGCATTTTTGGCAAATCCATCCTAGTAAGATTATGCAGAATATGGAGGATGTTGGAGATACCCAGACTGTCAGCTTTCCTAGCTTCTTAAGTCCTGTTTCATCTTCTCAGCATTTTTACTCATGCATTGAGAGCTATTATCTTTCCACTTTTCTCTTTGTTTCTATTGTGTCTGTCTTTATTACATTGCTTTCCCCTTTAGAAAAATGCTAGCATGCTTCTGTGAGTCTTCAGAAAAAACAAAAGCACTGGTGAAGACATGTAGGCTCTGAGAGTGCCACTTTACTATCCTCTAGTCCCCTCTCTTACCTTGCACATTCCTTGGGGACCTCAGAGACCCTGTTCAAAATACAGAAATTTCTTATGGTTCTGGAGGAAGGAAGAGGTAGTGTTTTACAGGTCCTTTGTAGTACTTCAGTAGGAAGATGAGCTATTTTTAGCATAGAGAGTCAGAACACATTTGTCTGTCAGCCAGCTGTGTCCTGGTTCAAGTAGAAATCTGTCTCATGGTTCTCTTTCAAATGTGTTTGAAAATGCAAGTTTGGGACTTATTTTAATATGCATGAACATAGTGATGTATACTTAACAGCATTTTAGGCCAGAAGTTATGATATTCAATTATTTCTGCCAATGTGCTGCAAGATTACCTTTTACTGTCTTTTCATGTCTTGGAAAGTTATCTGAACTTGAGCTTGGTATGTCAGGTCAGCATCAGATTGCCCTGCCAGGGCCTATCTTCAGTTTTAAAAACAATCACAGTTGCTTCAAGGTGAGAGATTGGAAGGGAGATCTCTGAGGCCACTTCCAAGGTCTGGACATACTCTGAAGTCCTTTTGCTTTAGTTTTGGAAAGAAAATGCCCAGAGGATCCTTGTCGGGTATCTCCTGATTCCATGAAACAGGAAAATTAAGGACATAACCTGCTGTGGTTTGAGTAATTCAAATGGAGAGATAGGTAGATTACGCATGACCCTGACTGCTCATGCCATTTTAAAAAAAATATTTGGGCTTCTGGTTTCATACTAACAATGTTTTTCTGTCAGATCTGTTTCTTTTAGGGTACTGTATCTCACTACTGTAGTCCCTACTGTCAGGTTACACCAGCCATCTCTGCGGAGAGACTGCAGTTGCCCTTGCTGAACATAGTTCCATTAGATGCTCTTATTTAAGTGGACTGGGTTCTTGACTTCATGTTTCTATCATTTTAGTTGTTATTGCATATCCTTATCCCTTTATTGTAGGCTATTCAAGCTGAAGGTAATCAAGATTGTCAGGCTCTTCAGAATCCACCCAGGATCAATTTCTATCAGTTATCATCTTGATAATCTTAAGTGTTATCCTTGGTATAGTCCCAATAAGATCGTTGGCGTTACTTGGGAATTCAGTGCCTCAGATTTATCTGAAGTCAGTATTTTCATCCCTTGAGAGGACACCAAACTCTGGACAAAACCCTTGCTTGGTATTTTCATCCCTTGAGAGGACACCAAACTCTGGACAAAACACTTGCTTGGATCTACAAACAACCTGTACCTTTCTATGTTAGTTCGTTGCTTGTTGGGTGAAGAGATAAAATACATACTTAGTTACTGTATTGGGTTTCTGTGGCAAGGTTTTTGTAGCGGGGGAGGTTACAGGGGTGGCTTCTGTGAAAAGCTGCTGGAAGCTTCCCCTTTGTCCGATAGAGCCAATAACAGCCGGTTCTAAGATGGACCCACCACCAGCCAAGGCTGAGCCAATCAGCGATAGTGGTAATGTCTCTGTGATAACATTTTAAGAAGGAAAAAAAAAAAAGAAAAAAAGTTGGGGAACAGAGAGAAACAGCAGCTGGGGAGTGAGAACATGTAAGAGAAACAACTCCGCAGACACCAAGGTCAGTGAAGAAGGAGGGG
>JANZLQ010000079.1:59002178-59015869 GCA_026212715.1 Elanus axillaris | reverse complement strand
TGGTTTTATTTCTCATTACCCTACTCTGTTTTGATTTGTAATAAATTGAGTTAATTTCCCCAAGCCGAGACTGTTTTGCCCGTGACGGTGATTAGTGAACGGTGATTAGTGAATGATCTCTCCTGTCCTTATCTTGACCCACAAGCCCTTTGTTATATTTTTTTCTCCTCCCCCCTGTCCAGCGAAGGGGGGGGGGGGGGGGGAAGTGATGGAGCGACTTGGTGGGCACCTGGTGTCCAGCCATGGTCAACCCACCACAGTTACCTTTGCTTGCATCTCATAGCTGAGATGAGTTTTATTTGGACCACTAGTTTAAGCTACCCATTTGGGTTTTTTTCTCCCCCGAGACCTCACATCTCTTGAGGGCAAAAAAGTTTTCTGCATCCTCTATGTCAACTGAAGCAAGGTGTATGAAGGCATGTTATGAATCTGAAGGTGGAGCTCTCTTAGTCAGAGGGCACTGCATTAGCACTCGTGCCAGTATCTGTGGCTTTGCTCAAGAATGTTTTCATCTTTGATATCTGTAGAGCGATCATTTAGAGGTCTGGCTGCACCTTTGGAAACAATGAACTGAAGGTACCAACTGTTCTCTAGTTTAGAAAGACATCCTTTGAGTAGGACCAGTGACCCAAGTTTAGGATGATGATAATTGCCCCATATGAGAGAGTCATATAGAGTCAAATTTCTCCTCCTGCTCCCCAATTTTCATTGTTTGCTCTGGGGATAATAGAGGATTGTTCCTACACAGGAGTCTGTTGTTAATCTTTACACGTGCAAGCTGTATTGGACAAATACTGAATACTTGCGTAAAGTCTTTTGTTAGCCTTACCATCTCAGTCATTCTTAGATTCATGTGGTAGGATGGGAGGGAGAGACAAGTGAGACAGCACCACACTGATGAAATAAGTATATCGTGCAGTGTGCAAATAGTACACGAGTAGCACATGTCGAAGAAGGGGCAGATTCATTTGTAAGCAACAGTGACTGTGAGGGCTCATGGGCTATATAGTAAAGAGCTATTAGAGCAGTAAGTAGTCCAAGGGTTGGGAGCACACAGAGGGGTATAAGGACTGAGACTGAGGGTTAAAAAGGGGATAGGAAAAAGACAGTGTGTACAGCAGATATACAATATCTCTGTTATAGACATTAATTAATAATACAATACATATAATACGCTTTCCTTCTGTGCAGGACCTGTAGATACCTGCAGAGGTGATTTGTGTTGGTGGGAAGTTGGATTTTAGTTTGCAGCTGAAGTCTCCCACTATGCCTTACGCATATGTGTAAAGATATAAACGATTTCAAGCATTTCAGCTTTTACTGCATAAAGTCTCTCTCTTTCTTAGGAAAATAGAAAACGAATCTATACCAGGTCACTTCTTTGGGTTCAAACTTTCACCATTATTGGTAACTGTCTTAGGTTAGTTGTTTGGACATCCTTTGCCTTTAATATGTGGGTTGGAAGCTGTTAAACCTGCTGAAAGATCTTTTTAATTTTTGCATGAACTGTGGGTACATTCAGAATTGTGAGAAGCAAAGGGTTGTAGCATCAGATTGGAAAACATCTGGTGCCCTGGTCATTAATGGGCTTTTCCAGCTCACTGCCTGCTGCTGAGTAGGTAGGTCATCTGCACCACCCAGCCTGCAAAGTGAATGATTATAATCTCAGCAAGTCAGGGCATTCAGGTGTCCCTGCCTCAGGAGTCACAGGAGCTTGTTCCTGTGGGTGATACTAATCCCTAATGATTAATAGTCACATGTGGTGCTGTTTAATTGTATCTGCTGTAGGAACAAGATTTAGCTGTTAGGAGCACTGCTGTAAATCTTACTTGTCTGTATTTTCATGTATGTTTCATGTGGTGCCACTAAGACTACAAGTACTAGGACAAGCATTGCAAGATAAGTAGGAAATTGTTTAAAGGGGAGAAGACAGGGGTTCTGCCAAAATGAGAAATATTATAAAGCGGGAGCAGAGGTTGCCAAAGGAGTCCATAGGTTTTGGGTTTATGGGCAAAACACTTATTCTTCTCATAAGTGACATTGGCATAAAATTACTATAGCTGATGTAAATTTGGAAGACATCCAGTATGAAACAGCATTGGGAAACTGCACTGAAGTGACTGAATGATCTCAAGGACTGGAATAAAAAAGTATGAAATTACATAGCAACGTGCAGCATTTTGTGCTGGAGGACCAGTAACAGAAATGTCTACTGTAACCTGTGGACTCATGTATTATAATGAATTTAGGGAAGGACCTGACTGTATTTTCTAGATCAGATGATATTTGCAAGGACCAGTCTAGCGTGGCTTTGGAAATCAAATCTCTGAACAAGTGTAAAGGAAGTAATTTTTTAATCGAATTTGGGAAGATTTCACGCCACTGTACGATGTACTGGTTAGATTTAATCTGGAAGACTGCATGTTTTATGGTCATACATGTTCAGATGGGATCATGTGGGGAGAAAGGCTGGTAGGATAGAATGTGAGAATTTTTTGTGGAGACTGAAAGACTTGCTTGCCTTAGCAACAGGAAGTCTGAAAAGCCTGTATTGTCATCTAAATCAGTCCAGAGGTGTCTTCTTCATGGATTGGGAAGAGAAATACATGCTGGCCATATATACCAGAAGATAAGGGTTCCTGAAGAATCGTCCACTAAGTATGACAGGGACAAACGTGATGTTGCCTGTTGGATTCAATAAATTTATGAATGGGATTACATAATGCAATTGCCTAAAGCAAAATTTAAGGCCAAGAAGGTCTTACATCTACTTGTAATCTTTTTTCTAGGTTTTTTTAGACCTTTCTAGGCAGACACTGTTAGAGTGTTCACTGCTAATATTCTGTTCTCGCTACATTAGGACTTACTGCTTGCACCAGATAATTTTGTTTGTTAGACATAGTTCAGCTAGTTACATTTAAGTATAGTAATGAACAAAGCTGTTTGCTCCAGGTATTTTATTTGTGTTAGGGTTTGAATGCAGTGGAGGAATCTGTGTGTGTGCATCAAACTTAGTTTCCCTGGATTTTTAACTTTAATCCTGTGGGCTTTGTCCAATGTAGGTGATAATGAGTACTGGCTTACTACAGCATACGTGAAGCAAAGAAGAATCTCTCTCACGCACAGCTTCTGTGCTGTTCTGCTTTAGCTATATATAGTATGCATTGACTGGATTTTGGGGAAAAGAGGGCTAGGTTTCTAAATGAATGAAGGCTTAATGTGTTTTCATGGTGAAATGGGAATGCTGAAAGCTAAAGATTAAAGCAGGGTTCTAAATACCGTTTTATTTGACAGAAAACATACTTGCAGAAAGGAAAATAATACAATATTTCAATTCTGACTGTTGTCATGTAGAATAATAGAAATGGTTTTGCTAAAATAAAACTTAATTTAGTCTTGTGTTTGGGTGAAGTAAAACTGTTACAGCAACTTCAGAGCATCTACTAGTTTAGGGACAGGAGAGGAAAGTGTAAGTGGTAAGTTATGTGCAGATACAACTGACTTTTAAATTAAATCCCATTAAAACACAGCACTACCAGTATTTTAAGTAGTGGTCAGAATTTGCAAAGCATCCTGGCAAACAGATGTAAGGGCTGTTCAAACCTTCCTTGCTGCTACTGGGGGAAGTGGTTTGATGGTGTGAACCATAGTTAATCTAGGTTTTGAAGTAGCTTGAGTTCCTGACTTGTGAATGGATATCAGTGGAAAGCACCTGCTGACTGGCACTGTTTGTTATGGTATGAAAGTCAGACTTGTAACTGTTGGTGGATCATTTCTCCTGTATTTTTCACTTCACAGGGTGGGTTCACCACCAAGTAAACTGACGCAGAGGAACATGTGACACATTGTTATATTGTATTACTGTGATGCTGATATACTGTGATTCATTTTAAAAGACCATCAAATAATGACATCAAGACTTCAAGATGAATTTGTCTTTGATTCATCAGGAATTTGGGATAATTATCGTTAATCTGTTATTCCCTCAATACTAACAGAAAGTCATTGCATCTGAAATTTTATTTTGTAAGTAGATGGCTATTAAAAATACATTAATAATACACAGTGACTGTAACAAACGTCTTTTTAAAAGATTTAAAACATCTTCCCTGTGTGGCAAAGACACAGGACTTCTTGAAGCTAGTTACAAAACAATCACAATTTAATTAGTCTCAATACAGTTTTCTTAACAATAGCTGCTTGCAAAATGAGCTACCCATGAGGTAGAGTATTGTTTTGGTATGTTGATTGCCTATTCATTGTGTCTCCCAGAGGATGCTGGAGTTACTTACCTAATGCCTGACTACCAGTCAGGTTTACTTTACCAGGTCAGAAACATCGACAGTAATCTCAACAGCATAGAGATACCCTAGGACTAAAACATGTAACAGCTAGCAGTTCCCAGACAACGGTGGGATTTGACTAATAAGCAAGCACTGCACATATGGACAGAGAATTAACTGGCACTGGTTTTTATTTGAAAGTCTCCCAGGTATTGGCTTGCAGATGGGTGGATGAATGCTGTGATGGCTGAAGGTCATGTATAGGACTCTTGCTTCTGACCTGTCTTGCTTTTCTGGAACACCACACCTTAAACCTGTAATGGCACTAGCTGTTTCTCCAGCCATTTGGGGTTTTGATTTTCATTCTCTGTTTCAAAGCTTGTCTGAGTTCTTTAGACTTCTAAATAAACCCTTGGAATTTAGTATCCAGGTATTATGTATACAGCTTTACCAGTTTTGTTATTCTAAAAGCTCATTTGCTATTGGAAATAGTGCTTGCAAATTGATTTTCCTAATAACAGGATCTGATGCTCTTCCTGAGTAAGACTTTGACTTCTTCAGGTTTTGTCTGTAAGGAAGTGATGTGTGTTGATTCTAGTGAGGTAGTTTGCAGCATTGTGTCTCAAATCCATTGTAATGGCTATAAAATTACTACATTCTTCCACCATGTTTTTTGCTTCTGTGTGAAGTTTACAAATATGTTCTGGTGGATGGATGGTTAGGCATGTCCTTGATATCTGTTAAATATGTGTCTGTATCCATATATAACTTCAAAATAGCTATTAGAGGAAAGGAATTAGTTTACAAACACCTATATGCCGGTTTGTCAAATTATTTCCTGTCAGAAGCTGTGTACGTCTCACAACCTTAAGCCTAATTCTGTGCTCTTCTGCCAGAGTTTAAGGTAGCTTCTTTTTTTTTTCTTTTTTTCTTTCTTTTACTTAAGTCCACGATACACTCCAAATTACTGCTATTTTTTTCTGGTGCAGTAGCTGAAGTTCGTGACAATGTTTTATCTGCACAGTGCTACAATTTTTTAAAGTTTTTTTTAAGCTTATCTTTATTAAATAAGCTCTGGTAGCAATAGAAGAAACTCAGTTAGCTGTTAAATTAAATGAACTGCTGCACTCAGTAATTTGGTGTTTGCAGTTCATGCAGGACAAGAATAAATTGTGCTGATCCTCAAATAAAGATTGAAATCTATGCCACATGTGTGGCTTCAGATTCCCTGTGCTTCCCTCCCCACCTTCAGGGAACAAAAATCCTTGCCACCTTGAAATTATTGAGGCCCTCAGAAGTGTCTGAAGGGTAATGAAGAAGCTGGGGTCTTGAGGGGGAGGAGGGAATGTTGGAAGAACGTAATTCAGCTGTGCTAGATAAATGGGGGGGGGGGGAAAGTTGGAGGTATTGGGTGGTGAGAGTGGAATCCTTGTCTCTTGGGGCCATGGGAAGAGCAGCTGTGAAGATGGGATTTAAGCACAGCTCAAAAAGCATCTTGCATCTGGTTATAGCAAAAAAAAAGGGGGGGGGGGTTGTTCTTAGCATTTGTTTGCTACCTAATGGATCCATGATTATGCTTTCTTGTGTAGAATTAATGGGATCTGTTAAGGACATCACTATGATAAATGCAATGTTAATTCAAAAATTTAAGTAGAAATCAAGGCCACTTGAAGTCCTTCTAAGGACTTAATCTATTGTACTGGCCTTTTCACATGTAGGTAGCAATTTTCTCCTAAAAAATAACATGTTGATTCTAACTGGGTAAACAGGAACTTTTTTTTTAATCTGTTGCTTAATGCTGCATTTTCATTTATGTCCAAAAATAAAATGCTACAACAAATACATTAATGTATTGTTGTTGCAGTCTGTTCCCTGTTTAAGGGAAGATTGACTTTACGATGAGTGCCAGTGCTACTTTAAATGAAACCCTTTTAGCTTTTGGTGTGGTTTTTTGTTTGTTTTGGTCGTTTGGTTTTTTTCAGGGGTCATCTTTACTTCTTCTTCAGATACTATGTCTCTTCTAGTTGTAGGTGCTGAGGGGCAGAGGTGACAAGAATAGCTCTCAGCAGCTGCCTTCTTTCTGCACTCCTGCTGGTCAGCAGGAGGTTGGGTGCTTTAATAAGAAGAAGTAACAGACCCTAAAGTTACAACCTGTTCACAATGTGCAGTTGCTTCTTTTCGTCACAGAGGGTGGTCGCCTTTCCATGCCTGAGTCTAACAGAACTAAGGGAAAAAACATTTCATTCAGTGTGTCTTGTCTGATTGTTTGTTTTGGAGCTAGAAAAAAACCAGAACAATGAAAAAATGACAATAAAGCCCCTGTGGAAATGCTGTAGAGACTTTGTATAAGGGCTAAATCGTGCTGATCATGATTTTTCTACCTTTCAAATGTTTTGTTTGATTTAAAAAAGCCACCTTCTTTTCTTTATGACATTAAAAATATGTTTCTTTCAAGCTAATATGCTGGGTTTTTTTAAACTTTAATGCTCAAATTAATTTGAGAATTCTCAAATTAAGGGGTGAAATAGAGGATTTTCTATGAGCTATAAAATCCAATAACTAAAAATCAAATATAAATTAAATATGAGTTGAAATAACATTCTATTTCAGAGCTTATTTTCTCAGAGCCTGTGAGAGAAGTTCTGAAATTTGTTTCTAACCTGCCTGGAAATGCTTGGATTAGTATGTCTGAATGTTTTTTAGTGGGTTCCTTTTTTGTTCCCCTAAAATATTTTTTTTGTGTGTATCTCTCCCAACAGGAAGCAGTCCTCAAGATAGCCCTAGGAATTTCTCTCCCAGTGCCTCAGCCCACTTTTCTTTTGCACGAAGGTAAGAGGAGGTTTGTAGTATGCAGCATGTATTTTGCACAGAGGAAATGTTGCTGGACCCAGATATTAAAAGATGATTGCAAACACATTTGTCAAGTCCATCACTTAGAATGACAAGTGTTATCTCACTTATGTAAACTCTTCTAAATCTCATTGCAATGAATTTCTACTGGATGACTGATAAAATGCAATCCATACCCTTTTGAATAAAAAAAAAAAATCACTTAATTGTAATGGATCCAATTCAGACACTGTCTCCTCATCCATTGAGATACGGGGAAATTTTAAGCTATGTCTAGGTTTTTCCTTATTTTTTTTCTTAATGTAAGAAGTGCATTGCTTATAACAGCACTATTATAGAGGTTCTGAGTTCAGGGCCTGATTTTACTGGCAGCAGCAATACAGTTACCATACCTTTAATACCTGACCTTGACCTGTTTCACTATCTGTACCACTGAGACAGTCAGCTCTGTCTAGGAGTGTTGCGAGGATAAATTAATGCTAGTAGAATTTTTTGAGATCTAAAGTGAATTTGGAGTGATCGATGAAGTAAATTATTATTAAATGGACCATAACCAAAGTTGATAGCATGTCATGGGAGACTGCCTGTTCATGCCAGCGTGGTTCCCTATCAGTTAACACCTTGTCAGCCTACCTCAAATAACATGTTCATTAACTCTGAGCCAGGGAGGGTAGGTAGAGTTTATGTGTTGGCCCAAGAGTATGTACACAAAAAATGAAACTGGAATGATGTGGCTTTCTTTGCCATTAAGTAGTGCCAGGCATGTAACTGTTGCATTTGTGATGAGACAACGCTTGCCGCTACAGTCTTACTCACTTTGTTTTGGGAGTTCAGTAAAGTAGCACACACAAGCTCTCAAAAGTAAGTGCAAGGAAACGGCTTAATGCTTGTTAAAAGCTGTGAAGGGGAGAAGACTTTACTTGTGTATTCCTTTTATCTGAATCTAATTAATCTGTGACAGCAAATCTTGTGAAGCTTTCTAATAGCATATGATGTCACTTCTTAAATCAACACCTTAAAGTTGAGTATTTCTTTTGAAGCTACTTCATCTTGATAGTATCTTTAAAAAAAAGGAAAGCTATCTCTTCATGGATTACATTTGTTTGTGAGCGTATTTTTAGAAAGATTCATTAAATCCAGAAATAGTTTATAATGGAAAAAGCAGATGTGAAAGACCGAGTGTTACTTAGAAATACAGGGCAGGAAGTACTTTTCCTTTCCTTTCCCACCCGTAATCAACAGAAAGTTAAAAAACATTATGGTTCTGCAAACCTTAAAATTCAGGAGAAAAAAAGTAAATTTGTTTACCAGTAGTTTCATTTGGATTTTGACCATTTTTAGAGCCCTGTAATGGGCTCCAAATATATTCTTTAATTAAAGGAACACAAGAAGTTTCTGTGATTTCAGAATATTTCACCACTTCAGTGGGATTCAAGAAACTTCTTCAGAGCAATTTTCTATGGAAACTGATTTTGTTCTGTGTTTGTAGTGAAAATACTTGATGATACTTAAGTTTAAAACAGCATTAATGTAAAATTTTTGTACAAATTTGGTATGTGTGTTGTGGTTGTTTTCATATAACCTGTGACAGGATGCATTTCGGTAGTCAAATGATCTGTGGTTAATGAGAGCTGTTCTCAGGCTTCTGACTGTGCCTTTCTGTTATCTTTTGTAAATTTAGTGATGACACAAAGGAAGGGAAGGACAGCATGTGTTTCTGAGTGTCACGGAGCAGGTTGAAGGAGTAGAGGCGAGGTGGTATAGTTGTATGGATATTCCTTTTCCATCCACAGCCCCCCAGTCAGTGAGGATACTAAAAAGCTGAGGAAGCGTGAGGAAGGAAGGGAAAAGCAAAGGAAATGGTTTGGAAGCCTCCTGTGGGAAAGGAGGGCTTCCCAGCATAGAACTTTCTCGTCAGCCTCTGGCCACTCCATGGAGCGGCGCAGCAAAGGGAGCTCCAGCAAGAAGGTGGCCCTCTGCCATGCTGCCAGCACTGTGCCAGGCTGGAACTGGCCTTCCCCAGAACCCTCGGCAGCAAGCAGCAGTGTCACCTTCCTCTGCCCGTGTCTGGTGGGGTGGTCAGTGCCTGGGAATAACATGTGCCTTTGGTAGCCACTCTGGTGGGCTTCTGCTGGGACGTGCAAGTCCAGCATCTACAAGCCCAGAGGTAGGTGACAGATCCTGCTTTCCACAGCTGTTGGGAAGTGGGTAGGGCCACACTGTAGGGCAGGGACAAGCGGTGTATGAGAGTCCAGGGGAAAATGCTGTAGGGACTTGGTACCCTTTTTTCCCTTCTTCCTGTATGGATGCCTCCTATTCTCCCACCTTTGCTTCCCAGGTAACTTTCTGTGATACCCCATCCCCACCCTCGATGGCCTTCCTGTGTAGGAATTGCTGTGTCATGCAGGAACCCTGTTCAATATGAGTTACTTAGTAAGCAAGTACTTTCTGTCTCACAGCTGCAGAATATATGGGTCTTACCCATGTTTAAATACCTTCCAAGTTCTTATTCTTTCAACTGTGAACATATTTAGCTTGCGCAGCCGAGCCAAAATAAAGAGAACTCCTTTAAGAGTTGTTCATTCATCTGGAGGTAGCTCATGGATACCTGGGGGGAAAGGGAGAAGGGGGGAGAATT
Source organism: Elanus axillaris (assembly GCA_026212715.1). NCBI lineage: Eukaryota > Metazoa > Chordata > Aves > Accipitriformes > Accipitridae > Elanus > Elanus axillaris. Next base: position 59,006,098 of record JANZLQ010000079.1, on the reverse strand, counting down.
AATGAATTAAAAACAAAATAATGGAGGAGGAGGAAGTTTCTTCCAGTGTTCAGTCTTTCATACAGTCAGCAGTCCCTCTAGCACATGTTCTCTTAGCATATTAACACTAATTATGTACTGTAGGGGTTTTTTTCACACTATATGTATGCAGAGTCCCACAGACTTGGGTTGTAGCTTGTGGATGGGTAAATGGGAGTAGGAGATAAAGCATTAGAATGGAGAGAAGCAAAGGTTGTTTTAGACAGTTAGCTTGCAGGGTGGGGAAGCTGCATCAAGAGGTTTAAGGTTCCTGATTTGCAATGACTTAATTATTTTCTGTGGAATTACACTTTTTGTGTAAAAAAGACTTCAGAGATGATCTTTGTACTGGCTGTAAAACAGAGCTTCAATTATCCTTTCTCCTTTCGCCCACTATCATACTGTTTGTTAATAAAAACTTGTCCTGTTTTGTTATTTATTTATGTATTATTTTGCTTTTTTTAACATATTTGATAAAATTGTACTGCAGTCATGGGCATCGAAATGACAGGTAAATGTTACCTTCTCAAAAATACAAACACTGCTCCCATCATTGTTTTTTGATTTGTCACTTGGAATGTTCAAGTTCTCTATTGTGTGTGTGTCTCACCTCAAGTGGTGAAGTACAGAAATTACTTTTGGTTATGTTTGGGGTTTTATTGTTGTTGTTGTTGTTGTTGTTGTTGTTATTATTATTATTATTATTATTATTATTATTATTATTATTATTATTATTATTATTATTATTCTGAGTGAGCATGATTTTTGTTGCAAAATTGTTTTTCCTGATTTACATATCTAACATTTAACAAGTTTGTTTTACCTAATCATTCTTTTCAGTTATTTGACATTAGCCTGCTAGTTTGCTGGTATCCTGTACTGATGTCACATAAGAAAGCACTACCCTTGTATTTCAAGCAGACTGTGGTGGTTCTTCTGTGGTTCAGAGCATTGTGATTTGCATTTGTTCACAAGTTTTTAATTTGCTTCTCATTAATTTTTATCCAATGGACCTGAAAGTTGTGAAGACTAACTTGTCCATTTCTACATGTATTAGTGAGACACCAATTCTGTGGACTGTTCATTCATGTTCTGGTTGTTTCATCTCACAGATTTTTAACTAGAAAAAAACACTTAAAAATAGTCTGTAAGCCTAAATCATCCTTTCTGAATGCTTGTTTATTGTGGTCCCCTGTGAAAGTTTACACTTTATTAAACCCCCTGTTTGTATTACACTTTTGGAATACAGTTTTACACAGTAATGCTTCCACAGATGTTTCTGTATTGGGATACTGTGATGTTCATTTGACTAATCTTGGTTTCACCACAGGACTGATGGTCGCCGCTGGTCTTTGGCTTCTCTCCCTTCCTCTGGCTATGGTACAAATACACCCAGCTCAACTGTTTCTGTAAGTATCCGCTTTGCTGTGCTGATAGGTTTCTATTACATGCCGTATCTTCTCAATGTAGCTTGCTTCTCTTAGGAGAAGGCAAATGTAGGTTTTGTTACTGTTGATAGACTTTTAATTAACCTGCATTACGAAACTGCTTTACTTCACTGAAATAGAAGAAAACTTCAGGCAAATTCTGCTTTGCTTAGAGATATTTTCTGGCAGTGCATAGTGTTTAACTGCACCCTTTTAATCTGTAGCAGCAGTAGGAGGGGAGACATACTGCCTTATTTTAACTATGGTAGTTAGGTATCAAGTCTTACGTGACGCTGCCTTGATAATGAAAAGAAAGAGAAACCAGTCTGACATGATTCATCCATGCTAGGTTAGACTGCTATCTTAAGATGGGATGAATCACGCATTTGCCTGTCTTTTTTCTTTGGCAATAGTGAGATGCTAGTGCATGATAATAGCTTAGATATTTAGGATTTTAGATGGCTGTAATTAGAATAGAAGAATTATTTGGGATAAGTAATAGGATAAATATAAGTCTAATTTGTTAATTTTTGCCTGTTAGAGCAATCCTTTTGATGTGATCTTGTGTCAGCCCCCTGCCATGCATATACCATCTGACTTGTGATGTGTACCATTGCAGTGCATGAGACCCTGCTTCAGTACTTAAGAGCTAGGCAGTGGGAGAACTATGAATCTGTACTTTTGAACATTTTGCACACCTCTACACTGGAGAGGAAATACTGCATCATGTTACAACCTGGAACTAAGCTGTATGTTATGATAGTCACACCTGAGAGACTGGTGAGATAGAGCTGTGGAGGAAGCCTGCTTTGAAATAGCAAATATTTGGCATTTTGAAAGTTACATCTTCTGCAGTAAAGGGCTTGGTCCTTGTAGATCCAAATATGACTTTTCAAAAATTGTTTTGTATCTTTAGCCTTGTTTTTTACATTTAGGGTTATATTACTAACAAACTTACTGATTTATGAATGATACATATTATTGATCACCTGGTATCTGATTTTTTTAAAATGTTTCTTTTGCAATTTAGGTAAGCATTCTCTTACCTGAGTGTGAAATATTTGAGTTCTGCATCCTACACAATGATGAAACATGATCATTTTATGTTATGATCAACTCTTATTTTTGTCCACAAAGGCTTCTGGAAAGTCAAATAAATACTTGCTAACTTCAAACCAGGCTGAGGGATTTCATGTATCTTAAGAACTGTTCCTCAGCAGCACTGATTTTTGACCTCTGCTTTCCTTTCTGTGTAGATCTTACTTTTGCCAAGCAAATTGCTTGGTTTCACGTTAATTCCCTAACCACTTTCCATAGTGCATGTCTGTATGCCTCTCGTTGGAACTAGATCAAATACGCTGTACTCTTCACTTAAAATATATTGACATAAAGGAGGTTATGTCAGATAATAAGTAATTGCCATAGCAACCCTATCATGGTTATAAGAAACAGGTTTGTGCTAGAAAGGAAATGAAAAGCTGTGTCAAACATATCAAAACACAGTTCTAATTTTCAGTCCATACTCATGCTTTTTCTTTGACATCTTCAATTTTAAAACGGTAATTCTAGTCATACACTTCTTTCCCACTTAAGTTTACTAACTACTGTATGCATCCTGGAATGTGGAGCAGTTTTACATGAAAAAAAAATACAGCACTGTCACTTATGGACTTACGTATCTTAACTTCTGTAATAGACTGTTGCTGAGTTCACCCTTGGTATTTCCTGACTAGACCACATCATATAAATATTAAAATAGATGTCTTCCCTAGCATTGAACAAACGATTTCTGACTTGTGGAAAGAAACCTTTTTTTCCAATAAATAAGCTTGAATTTTGTTGAAGAAACCAGCAGTAGAGAATTCATGCCATATATTTCTTATGGTTAGGGTTTTTTTTCCTTCCCCAAAAATACTCTGCTGCTGCTGAGCCCTGCAAAAGCACTGGGATAACCTCCGAATTTTAAATTTAGCCACTATTTCTTTGCTTCTTAATAGAGATGCTTTTCACTTTTTTTTCACCCATAGGATGACACATGTGAATCAGAAAATGAAAGCTGGAAGGATGTCCATCTAGTTGGTTTAATGTACTTTTCCAGAATCTGAAACAGCCAGCACTGTACAACCTCCTCCTTGACATTCTTAAAAATTCTTAGAGGCAGCAAGAGACCACTTCACACACAGTAGCCTACATACAGAATGCTCCCTTTTCAGTGTTGGATAAATAAGAGTCACATTAATCCAGAGATGTATTAGCTGGAGAGCAGAAAAAGTTTTTGCACATCACAGTAGAGCATAACTTTGATCTTTACAAGCAACTGAAAGTCAAAGCAGGGGTGGAAGGGTCTGTAGTAATTACAGTTAAGCTCAGGTGAGTGTAGCTAACCATTTCTTGTTAGCCTGTGTCCTGGTTTCAGCTGGGATAGAGTTAAGTGTCTTCCTAGTAGCTGGTACAGTGCTGTGTTTTGAGTTCAGT
>JANZLQ010000079.1:58962032-59002078 GCA_026212715.1 Elanus axillaris | reverse complement strand
CCCCATCCCACCTGGGGGGGGGAAGGGGTGAGCGGCTGCGTGGTGTTAGTTGCTCGCCGGCCCTAAACCACGACAGCCTGTTTTTTCTTTTTTTATATATTGAAAGTGAAGAGAATGATGGAATTACCAATTTAATGGAAGCTTGTGGTCTTAGAAGGGGTGCAAGTACCACATACACTAGTTCTCACAACAAAGTTGAAATAAATGAAAATATCTCCTGCTGAGATTATTTGATTGAAAATAAACTCTTTGTGTGTATTATTCTAGCAAAGTTGGATCAGATCTTGCCGGTTATGAGATGCAGTTGACATGATGTGTGTCTTCTAGGAGAGAAAGCCTATAAAAATGATAAAGTGAGAGAATACTCAAGTTGCATATTTTTGTCAGTAGGTTATATTCTTGGAAGCTTATTTCCATTGGAAAATAGGGTAAGGAGATGAGGAAGGAGACTTTGGAGTTACATTAGCTGGTATTGGCTACAAATTTACCTTTCTGTGTTGGAAGAACAGTTTGCGTTGCCATGATGCACTGTGGTTGTACATACTAAAAATGTGTTAAATCTTACATGATATTTGGAGCAGCTATTCTAGAATGCCAGGAAAGCTTATTTTTTAGAGTTGTGCTGTGAGAATTTTCATTTGTACAGAGATCAGGATTCAGGCCTCCAAGAAAATTCACTCTGTGCCTGTGATGGACCTGATACAACTAAGAGTTGTTAGTGAAAGGAAGATTCTCACTTTTATTCTGTTGTGTCTAGAGTCTGTGGCACCTTATATGTGGAAAAGTGCCATATGGGTTATTGTCTTCCTTATCTTCTCAGAATCCCATGAAGCTGAAGATGTAGAGATTGATTTTATAGAAATACCTATCTGTGATGGTCTGTATTAGGAAATTGCCCTGTGCTACAGTATCTTATCTTATGGAGGGAGCGTGGCTGTAGGAAGTACATCATGAGGTTAACTGCAGCTAGCTGCCATAGTGTCAGATAAGAAAGAACTTATCTATGCTGTGTGCTAAATTATGCCTGGTAATGTGCTATGGCTGAATTTCATAAATGAGTTACTGTGATTTGACAAGTTCCTGCCTATCATGTAAGCTGTGGTAGATTCTTGGTGTGCACGCTTCTTAGCCTGCGGCAAAGCAAGGTAGTGCAGTCTTGCTAACTTCAGCTTGTTCTGATGTGATGCAGCCTTCCTACTTAGACCAGTCCTGTGTGAGTTAAACTTTCCCAGCAGCGGGTTTTCTTCTTTTTTGCTTTTAAGAGATGACTTCATGTGATCTAGTGTGATAAGTAATCTTTTCTTGAGTTCCTAGAAATTAGCGTATATTCAGCCTTTACCACATAAGTTGCCAGGAAATTATGAAGACTGCCTAGTTTCTGTGCTTACCAGCCTGGATATTCCCTTTTGACCTTAGCAATGTAGGGTAATGTTTATTGTATGAAACAGTATGAAAGTTTCTTGATTTCCCTCACTAGGGATGAAGTAGTAAAGAAATTCTTACTGTGTTGGCCTCCAATAAAAGAGTAGCCAGGCAGGAACCTCGGTGTCCTGTATGAGAAGAAAGGTAAAAACAATAAAGTGCATGTGAAGATTGACATATAGAAGAAACTTATTTTCTTGAAAAAGCCAGCTGGAGACTAAAGTGCTCCATAAAGATGTACAACTTTTTGGACTACTTCCTCTCCGCAGGTAAAAAAGGGAATGTCTGCATGGTACCAAACAGCCTTGTGCAGTCATACAAGGATATTTGTGAACGAGCTATCTTGGAAACTAGCTTTGGTACCAGAAACAGTACAGCATTCCTCTGTCTACACTGAGGCCAGATTAGCAAGGCTGGTTGTTAATGCAATGAACTATGTACATGTTCTTTACAAGGACATTAAATCCAGGCTCAGGGAAGTAGTTTCAAAGTTTTACCTCCAAACATTTAGTGTGGCTGTGGTGGCTAGCTGCGCTGCCTAAAAGAGAGTAAAATATGATAGTATGATTATCTGCACTACTTTTATGTAGTGCAGCTTTATACATGCAATTTTGCAAGGCTAGTTGTTGTGGTAGCACATCCAATTTCATACCTGTCTGTATCTTCCACTTTTATACCAAGTGGTTTGTTTGAGTGTAATCCCTTTCACTTTTGTCAGACATAGAACCTTTCTTGATAAATGTATTAAATTCACTTCATTTTGATTGTACAGGATTTTATAAGAAAACAGCATATGATTTTTTTCAGCAAGAATTTAGTTTATATTTAATTTTATTTTAAAAAGCATCGATAATGTCTTAAGTATGGATAATGAAGTACCTTCATTGCATAGATTTACAATTTGTGTTGTGGCTGTAAGTTGTCCTCTACAGTTATGCTGTCCTACTCAAATAATTAATTTTCAGCAGACCCTGTTTTAACTATTCTTACACGTTGATGTGTGTTACTGAACTTAGATGTCATCTCTGCCTTAGAGGAAATTTGAACTTTTGAAATGCAAAGGCTCCTTCTTCTGGGACTGAAGCAGTTTGGTTTTTTTATATTTACTCTATATTTAGCTCATTAAATAAGACTAATTATTTTAATTTTTAAATTGGTAATCAGGCATGGGAAACAGTAACTATAATTTTAAAATTAAATGGCTTTATTCATGAGCACTGAATATGGTCTTGAAAATGTTTATTTTACTCTGATAGAAACTTGTGTTCTGTTCTGTTCTTGTAGTCATCCTGCTCATCCCAAGAGAAGCTACACCAGTTACCATACCAACCAACACCTGATGAACTACATTTTTTGTCTAAACATTTCTGTACCACTGAGAGTATTGCCAGTGATAACAGGTGCAGGACCACTGCAATGCGCCCTCGGTCCCGAAGTCTCAGGTGAGTTTGTCTAATTGGAAATAAATAGGAGTTGGATCTAGATTCACAAACTCTGGAGTGTCATGGTTTTTTACATTGGGGGCATTCACTACTTGTGACATTGCTGAAGTATAATTCAAGAAGTACACATTTGAGGCTGAATTAAAGAGTCCTTTTAAATTCTTGGTCCTGGATTTGATCATGGCTTACTTCAGTGGTTTAACATTGTAAGCTAGGTCTTAATGAAGGCAGCTAGCCTGCATGAACTGTCTTGATGAGCTACTCATTATTGATCTGACTGTAGCCCTGGTTCTCTTCCAGAGATCAAACTGTTCACAGAATAAAGTCTTTATTTGCAAAAATAATTCAAAATTTATTTATATCCTAGGACTATCTGGAAAGAAGCATGAAAGAACAAATGGGGGGGGGTGTTATATGCTAATTTATTTTCTTTAACCAAGGTGAAGTTCACTTTCTTGTTTCCCAGAGTCTAGGGCTTTGCATTTCATTTGCAGTGGCTGTTTATATAAGATGTGTTTTATGCAAGATCAGTTCTAAACTATCTGAATAGTTTAGGTTTGGAAAAGGCAGATGAATTTTACGGGTAAGATTTGAAGAACGGGAACTAAAAAAAGGAAGTATTACATTTCTAATTGTTGTATCGATCCCATCAAATGTTTAAAAGTATTTTCACAGGTATACAAATCTTAAGGAATGAGGTTTTTTGTGCAATATATTTTAACTCTGCTTCTTTATTATTTTATTTTAAAATCTGTGTAGTCTACTGGGACAAATGTAGTTATTACCTATGTGAAAGTGCACAGCAATTCCTAGGAAAAAAAGTTTCTTCATTAGAAGATTACAGATTGAAGCTGTATTGTATTTATTGCCAGAGATTTAATTTTTTTCAATTTCTGTTATGCTTTTAACACTTGAAAAATTAAAACCTTCCATTTGAACTCACAGAATGTATAGAAATGGGAAAAAAAAACCAAGAGCCAAGCATTTTCAGAGAGGGGATTATGTGCAGAAGTGTTAGGTTGAAATTATGTACCTACTCTGTACTCAGCAGATTTACCTGTGGATGTCCCTAAAGACATTGTCCATATCAGTTAAAAGGACCCACTGTTATGATATCTTGGGTCAAATTTTAGTGTTCATTTTTGCCCTTTTAGAAAGCCAAAAGCCAGTTGTTCTGCTCATGCAAGAAACCCCTATGTACATGGTATGATAAAATCACTCCTAGGGGATAGCATGCCCTTTGTGGGGTCTTTTTCTTACTTCACATCTTTTAGACCATACTGAATGGGCCAGTGTCACCCACCCAGGAAAATCAGATTGAGATTTTTCAAGGAATTCATAACAATGAGGCTCATAATAGTGAAAAGCAGGTTTGTAGGTTAGCTGACGCCATGGGTTTGACCGCGTATGGGTTGTTTTCCTGTGAGTCGTGTGCTTTTTTATAGACACAGTGCCCCAGCATTGATGGAACTCGTGCATATGTAGGATGCTGCTGCCTTTATCTGCTGGTCAGATTGGAAATAGATTGTTTTGGTTTGTTTTTTTTAATGATCTGTTTAAAAAAAGAAAAAAAAAGGACTCATTCTCAACTTTTTCACTTGCAGGTTAACAGAGTTCTTGTTCAGGTCTTGCTATTTTGATTGTATGTAATATTCAAAGGGGCAGGTATAGCCATAATTAACAGTTAAATATACCTCTGTTGCCCTTCTGAGTAAAAGGTGATGTTCACAAGTATTGCAAAACTGCCTGTATCCTGAAGTGTAGTTACAAACTAAGAAAATAATGTAGTTAGTTAGGTGTTGAGCACATGGAATAATCTTTAGGGCCTCATCAGAAATAGCAGAAAGGACCCATGTGTGCCACTGATGAGAGAATGTACCTTCTCAGTGAAGCCTATGTTGATATTTTTTTGCAAATAAACTGTGCAAAACTGTAATAACTAATTGTAGTTCTTGCTGAGACAATTTTAAAGGGATAATTTGCTTTGCTTGCAGCCCTGGACGTTCTCCTGCATGCTGTGACAATGAAATAATTATGATGAACCATGTCTACAAAGAAAGGTTCCCAAAGGTAATGTATTTTATTTAAGATACCCAGTATCTAAATTGATAGGCTACATAGGTTTTAAGTAAGTGGTGGTTTTGTTATGGGAACTAATAATCCAACATGGTAATGGCTTTCATAAAGCATCACCAAGCTCTTATTACAAAGATAAAATCACAATAAAGAAAATCCCTGCTGAGAACTGGACATTCATTTGGCAGAGCTGCTGAACTGATATTGAAATGAATCATGCTAGTAATATATTCTGCTGATTGGAAACTGACAGTACATTCAATTTCAATAGGTGGTGTGTTCTTGGGACAAATGTATACTGAATTAGTAAACCAAAACTAGTTTTTGTTGTTAAGTCTTGTGCAGCGTCTGCTGATATACCTGCAGATTCCTTCCTTCAGTGGCATCTATTCCTTCTCCAAAAGACTCATTATATACTTATTTTTACAGTGAAGATTACTACACAGTTGTGGGAGTTTGAGTATGAGACACTAAATGAGGACAGTTGCTGTCATGGCTTGAGGTCTGAGACACAAATGAGTTTCTAGGTGCAGGTGTGTAGCTCGGAGCACTGTGTTCTTGGTTGCTCCTAGGATTTTGATGACCCCTGGGAAATAAAATAAGGTAAAACTTACACTGTTCCAAAAAGTGCCTAAAAATAGAAGAAATTTCTTCATATTGCTTCACAGGAATATGAAGAGACATTTGTTAGGATTTACAGAATGATTGAGCAGCAATCTGAAGTATGGAGAAACCCACGCGTTAAGAGTGTTAAAGATAGGAACTAAGAGGTGTGGAATTACTTTTTAATAATAAAAAGATCTTTAAGGTTTTTTTAAGTATCTGTAGTATTGTGAGAACTAGACAGTTGGTTCTGTAGAACAGACATATGAAGCAACCTGCAGACACATCTGGTAGGACCTGTGAGCCTGTGGTGCTTTTAATCAGTCAGTATTCATTCAGACTCTGTCCAGTGAAATATTTTCGTGTTATCACCTGTGTGAAAGGAAGGAATATATTCTGGTCTGTATGGTCTGTAGTTCTGCAGTTTTAGCATAACAGAGTAGGCCCCAATGAGTTTTCCTTTTTTTAATTATTATTTTGACTCAGATATGGGTGTTTCTTTAGTTCTGTTTAATGATCATCACAAGATTAGTAAACAGTTCATCACAAATGACAGCCAAAGGGGAGGATCTGCATAGTAGAATAGTAAGGCAATTACTTTTCTGGACTTGTAATGTGGGGAAGTATCATCTTGTCACTTTGCCTTTCTATTTGCTTGCTTTTTTGCTTCAGTCATTTCATGCATTCCAGCTACATAACTTCTTAGGCACTACAGAATTGTTGTCCAGTCAGAAATAACCTTTGAGGTTGTTAGTTTCATGTAAAGCTGTTTTAATGTATCATGCATCTATTTGTCTATAGGCCACAGCTCAGATGGAAGAAAGGCTTCGGGACATTATAACAAATCATTCTCCAGAGAATGTCCTTCCCCTGGCAGATGGAGTGCTTAGTTTTACCCACCATCAGATCACAGAATTGGCTCGAGATTGCTTGGATAAATCCCACCATGGCCTCATCACATCACGATACTTCTTTGAATTACAGCAGAAATTAGACAAATTGCTACAGGAGGTATGAGCCATGAGAATACAGTTATGTTTGCTTGAAAAACTGCTTTAAATCTGTTTGCCTAAGAGTTGTTATCTTGAAATAATCATGACTGTTCACTCAAATAATTGTCAAAGTGGTATTCATAGCAGTTTTAGTCTACATAATGACCACTACAAAGACTATAAGGCATTCTGGTGTACTAGTCTGGAATAGATGGTTGTAAAGATTTCAGAAACAACAGCATTTTGTCATGCAGTGCAATTTATAAATTGCTTACAGAAGTGCGTACATAAGCCCTGAATGAGGAGGCTTGCTATTCCATTTACTATGGCTAAATGAGGAAACATACACACTTTGCACTTTATCAATCCTACTAATTGCCTACTGTGTTGAGAAAGCAGACAGCAGCCCTTAGCTTTCCATTAGCTAGAGGTTATTTAATTATTTAAATATTTATTATATTCTTTTCATAATTAAACTGTTTATTAACAGAAATGCCATTTCTAAAATTGTTGAAACTTCCATGGAGTAATCAGCTAAATTAATTAAGAAGAACTTGGAACTTGACAAAATAAATGTGCTATGACATAAGTCACTGCAGTTTATGAGTTCATCATTTAAAAAATGAGGACAGCATATAATGTACTCATAAGTTTGTGTGGGATTTGATAGCACATTATGAGCCAAAGTTAATGTGATAGATGAGCAGATTTGATATTGACTTGAAATTTCCCAACTGCAATGTTAGGATACCATGCCTGTATTAATTTTTGTACTTTTTTTCCTCTTTCTTTTGAATGCAGGAGCAGTTGCTAAAGGTTTTGGTTGGTTGGTTTGTGTGTTTTTTTCCTATGCTGCTTTTTTGTTAACTCCTATTCCATAAATAGGTTTTCTGCAATTACCGTATATTGAACTTTTTCTCTTCATAAAGCAATGCAAAACGTAAGACATAAGTGATTTATTTCTGGATTGTTGAAACTCTGTTTTCTAAACACAGAAAATATATAGACCTTCCTTACTAGTCAAAAGAAGTTTGAACTAGTGACCTTCTTGTGAAATACTCACATTTTTATGATGTCAAAGTGCAGGCAGAATTGGACAGTTGACTGGAGATAATGGACTATGAATTACGTTATGCTAGTGATAATGTCAAAATACAAGGAAACATGTCTAAGCTAAGATTCACTGAACCACTGTTAACACTGTTAATCACTGTTAGCAATATATCCCTTAAAATTGCCACACAGTAAGTAAAGTTGAGAGTAAATGTTCACTCATTCCCTTAACATCCCCCCCTGAAACCCACTAAAAAACCCCACTCTAGCAAGGTATTCTCCAGTCTGCATATAAAGCAGTGCATGATTAAAAAAGCACCAAATCAGTCATTTTGTCATGTTCTATGATGATAATTCTTAATCATGTAAAATTTTCCTGTCCTGCAAAAACTTATGGCCTTAAAATATTCACACTTTTGAGTCAAGTGCATAATACCTGTTAATTACATAATATGACGATAAGAAAACTTCCTTTTCACACAACTTGATTATAGGTACTTAGTTGTACTTTGGATTCATCTAGTTAATTTGTTGTCAATTCACAGCTGTGACATTCATTAGAAAGCTGCATCTCCTACTGCTAGTTGGCATGTTGCGATTACTTTGCATAACTAGGGGAAGACTCCCTTGAGGTTTGAGCAGTTTGGTTCAACCAACATCTTCGTAATTCTAAGGTTAAGGTCAAGTGGACCTGAATGCTTTCCTGCTTCATCCCTCTTAAATGTAACACGTATTGAGTTGTTTGTTCACATATGCACCTGAGTGTTCACAAAACTGTACAAAGGTGCTTTTTAATCACCAGCAAAATTTAATAGGCAGGTGTTTTGTTTGCAAAAGAGTTTTCTTTGGACTTGGTTGATAGCATGAATAACACAACTGCTTGTGTCCAGTTACAGTTTTTTTGAAACCTATTGCAGAGTGCTAGATGGTATTTGTACCTTTTTCTATTTTCCTTCTTTAAACTTCACAGATTAATTCTTCTCAGATATTTGGTGATTTTTAAAATTTCAGTGCTTATATTAAGAGCAATATGTAGCTTTATATTTTCAGAGTTTTTTAATTTCCAAAAATGTAAGAAATCTATTATTTGAAAAGTACTTATTTGTCTATACTAATCACTTTTAAAATGTTAGTTTCTTAAATAAGGTTGTGGTTTTGAATAAGCAAGAGATGATGAAAAACTTAAGTCTGTGGTTTCTACTATTCAGAACAAAGAAATGCTTTGATACTTGAGTGGAGGGCTTTTAGTACATTTTAATCAGAAGGAGAATGATATGGTTTCTTTGCATTCATTATCATCCTTAAATTATGTAATTTGTTCTTGAAGGAGAACATTTGAAATAAATTTGAAAAGCACTTCAGCTCATTGTCCAAATGTTATTAAACCTTCTGGAAGTATTTTTTCCATATATTTTCTTTTAAATCATTTTCTACCTTTTGTTGTAAGCTTTTGTAGAACTCATTTTTTCATTGTCTTCCTTCCTACACGTACCTCTATATGGAGCCTCTTTGCAAGTACAGTTTTTTATATGTATGTCATTGTCATTTTAGTATGACGTGGTCATAAGAAATCAGTATCAATTTGGCATGGATGCTGCTTATATTTATTAATATTAGGTAGGTCAGTTTTCATTTCATCCTAAAATTAACAAATTGAGACACAACTGTATGTGTAGAGATGTATCTTGCATTGAGATGTAGTCTCTTTTGCAAAACTGATGGTAATAATACTGTGTAAGTTGAGGGGGGAAAAAAAGTAGAAAGTAGGTTTATGTTCTTTGTAGGCACTTTTATTTTGTTGTTACAGTGTTAGAATTGTACAAATGGGATTACTTCAATTTGAAATTACAGAGTTGCTCAAAACCTTGTTATTTCTGTTGGCATCTTGAAATTGATGTGCTGTTTGTCTCAACCACATGCTTCAAACCCTCAAAGGTGTCCCAGATATCAGAGATGCTTTCCTGAGAAGTGCGTCAAATGAGGTTTGTTTTATTATTGCTTTATTTTTATCTCAGGCTCAAGAGCGATCAGAGAGTGGAGAAATGGCATTTATTAAGCAACTTGTTCGAAAAATCCTGATAGTTATTGCTCGTCCTGCTCGCTTATTGGAATGCCTGGTAAGACCATGCTTACTATAAGTAGGTTTTTCTCTTGTTAGTGTATGAAGGTTTCTGGCTTAGTATTAAAGGCCCTTTACAATCATTTTTTGAAACATGTCAAACAATGCGGTAGAGCTTCATTGCTGGTGGGATCCTTTCTGCTTTTATTTCAGGAACATGAGACTGGCAGGGACATCCTGCAGTTGTTTGGTTCCCTGCTATTGCAAATACTATGTTATAGAATCCTTTTCATCAATGGAGGAAGCTCCAGTTCGAAGACATTTTCTTTTGTTTTTTTGGACTTTGCTATTCCTTGGGAAGATTGTTCCAGAATCATAAATGCTTGGTGGTACTCCCGTTGTTGTTGTTCTTACAAGTTTAATAATTTCATTTCACTCAACAGCTGCCAGAGCTATAAGCAGCTTGCTGATATGGGGGGGAACAGCAGCAAGAGGGATTAAGGTATCTGGATATACAGATAGTTCGGAATTCTACTGGGGACCAGAATGAGCAGAAGACTTAACTTATTTATGCATGAGCATGGCACTGATATTGACAGACTGGGCTAGCTGATGTGAGGCCATGTGGGTGTGTTTCTGCTTTGCCTTCCCAAGCTGTGGGAGCTGGGATGGCTCAGGTGTGGGAAGTTCCTCCTATGCACAAGTGCCAATGTGCTTCAGTTGTTCAGTGGAACTAATAAACCGTTGCAGAACACAGTGTACTCAGGCGGACGTTGTAGACACCCAAATACTATGTAAGAGCCAGCCTGAGTCCAACAGGCCTGGCAGGCAGCCCGAGTTGACTTTGTTGAGCCACTCTGCTTGCCAATACTGGGATCACAGTGTTGATGCTGCGTACAGCTATTTGAGGCTGGCAAAGCTTGTGTGGGAGTCACTAACCTGCTGCTAGACTCAAGTTATGCCTGAAAGTGTCATAACTGCATTTGCATGGCACTGAATCTGAGCTGGTAAGTCTTTCCAACCTGATTTTGGCTCTGTGCTGTGTCTCTTCATCTGTGGCACAGTTAATCCACAACCTGGCTCATTCAGCCATGGCATTTTGAAAGCTGCCTCTGTTTTGTTTTGGAAACACCATGTTTCAGTGTTCCCAGTTGCAGTTTGTTCATGATTTGCAGTTCAGATGGAATCTAAAATAAGGTATGTGCTCTGAATCAGCATGAAGGAGATGTTTTAAAAAAAAAAAAAAAAAAAAGGCAGGCTTGACAGAAGAGGACGCCTTAGCATGTCCTGCCTGTGCTATTGAATGCAAACTTGTGTTCCTCCTTCACTCTGAACGCCGAGATGCTCATTCTGTATCTGGTGTGATCATACCTGCTCCATTCCCAGGGTTCACATAATCTTTTTTCACCTCTTCGCTCAGTTTCTTGTACAATGTCTTGTTTTCCCTCTGGTCTGTGTCCTTCTCTATCATCACACAATCAAAAATGCCCTTAAATACATCCTGTGGGCTGACAGACCAAGGCTTCTTTATGATGCTTTGTCCTTCCCTTCCATGCTAGCTGGCTCTATCCCACCTTCCCCTGTCCCCAATATCATCGTCTTTTAGGTTTTTAATTCAAGTTCTCTCCTGGTGACCTATTTGCCCATTAGTTCATTCTCCCTAAATGCCAAGTTCTATAGCTAGCTAATCCAAATCTCAATTCACTTAGCTCACGGTTTCTGCCCCTAGTATTTTATCCTAGGCTACTTGCTTTACCTTATCATGCTTCAAGCAGAGTTGTGCATACTGTATCCCTCCTTTTGCTGGGTTTGCCGATGCAAGTGGAAGGACCATGTTGCAAGGCCAGGAGGTGACTGCATCTCTTAGTTCAGAGTTTCAGAGCAGCAATTGCAGAGAAAACCAGCACAGCTTCCTTAGTGTTCTTACTTCAGATAGAATCTGCAGAAGATTTATGCTGGAATGTAACTGCACAGTGTGTTTCTACAAAGGCAGGTAGCTTGAACAAATTTAGGCAAACTGTCACAAAACAATACACTTCTCATGGAAGGTGTTAAGCCTCCTCCATAAACATCATTGGAATCATGTAATGTTACAGAAACAATATTGTTTTTCCATAATAGCCCTCTGGAAACTTTTGAGTAATATTGGCTGATATTTTGGTATGTCTGTCTGAAATAGATACTAGTTATGGAAAACTTCAGCCTCTGTAAGAAAGTTCATAGCATTGTAGGAAATAAATTCAGCACTTTTGTCATGAGAACTTCAGATACCATGCAGTAATGCTGTCAGTTTTCTGATGGTGATCTTGGCTCCAGTGTTCATGGTATGTAAATTCCTTTTTTTATCCAATTCATAATCATATGAATAAAGCTTTTGCAGTTTCATATGTGCCGAGAGCTACTGCCAAATATTGAAAGATTTTACTCCATTTGTACATGGAAAATTAAACATGAAGTGAATTGTAAGTAAAGATCAGAAAATAAATTTGTTGCTTCTAATTATTCATGCATATGTATGTACATGTGCATGTGTGTGTATATTTAGAGAGATACATATGCACACACACATACTCATATGATTAAAAGTATCTGTTCTGAAATTACCTTGACTTACTAGCAAGTGGAGAAGCTGTGTGTCTGCCACTGCAGCAGGTAAAGAGATGATGATGTTTTCATGATAAAGGTAGATAGGAAATCTTGGTGTGCATCATCATGTTGTTACGGTCTTCAATGCCAAGGAGTAACATGTAAGAGATGCAGCTGGGGACAGCATGTCTGATGAGGAGAGTAAGGCTAAAACGAGGAGAGTAAGGCTAAAACAGCATGGAATGCTTAGTTACTTTATTCAGATTTTTAGGGAGTTTAGCAGCATTGTGAGACTTTGAGCTAAATAAGAGAGTTTGGGCAGTTCATGGGTTTGTGGTAAACCCTTTGAAATAGGCTGAAGATGATGAAAATTTTCATGACAAATGAAAAACTAAGACTGTTTCCACAAGACTGAAAATGCCAAAGACTCTTCATTTCAGATGCGCTGCAGCAGTTTGGATGCTTCCAAGATGAAACATGATACCTAATTTCTCAAGCTATGTTCCAGGTTCGGATGTTGAGTTTCCAAGTTCTGGGTAGCCTGAGGAGCTAGGATGGGAGCCTTGTGACCCAGCAGGCAGACTAAAGCCCCATGGGGTTATGGCAGGCCACAAAATGACCAGCAGGGAAGCTAACTAGGTCAGCAGCCTGCCTGGCTTCCACAGATACTTTTGACAGAACTGACTTACCTCAGCAAAAAGTCTGTTTTGTTACACCAATGTTTCATGATTGATTGGCTCTCTTAAGCATTGCACCTGTTGTGACCTATGGTTGGCATGAACATCTTGAAGAATGTAGTGGCTATGTGAGATATGTTTTAGTATGAATTTATACCAGTAGATAGAGAAAGTCCATTTAAAAAAAAACCAACAACAAACAACCTTCTAATAAACTTCCTTGTTCCTTTCAATGCTTTCCTATTTTTATCATCTATGAAGGTAGTAAAAGAAATATATTCCAAGGGACTTGGGGGATAAGCAGGGTTTCAAGTTTCCATTTTTTTTTGTTCTTCTTTGAGGCTTGCATTTTAGGCATGGTATAAATGATAGTTGTAATATAGTTGGTTCCCAAAGGAGGGTGTTTCATTTCTACATTTGGAACAATTGGATCAGTGAAGTTCAAATGTTGTTTTCAGCAACTTAGAATTTTGGCTTCGTTCTAAAGTTAGTGATTTATTTAATGTGTTTTCCATAAAACATAGTGCATATATATTGATTAAAAATACTTCAAAATTTCATTTAGAAGTAAAAATGAAGAGCAATATGTTTACATAATTTCTTTATTTCAGTAGTGGATTTTTATATGCAAGCAGCTGCAGGGAGATAGTTTTCTGTATGTAAAATCTTTTCACTGCTGGCTATGTAATTTCACCCTGAATATTATGGGAAGTTTTGAGGTGAAGAACTTGCTATTCTTACCTAGTGCTCTGAAATAAGGGTGTGAAATTTCATTGGTACAGCATGTTACATTGTATCAGGATCCTAACAGAGTAATAGACTACTAGTAATAGAATAAAGAGGTACTGCTGTTAATAAGGAAAACGTCAAATAGTTGCAATAGAAGAAGCAAAAAAAGTTCTTATGTTAGGCTTTAAGACTTCAGTTTCTACAGACAGAGTGATGGTGATTGTTTTTCTTGTAGGAATTTGATCCTGAAGAGTTTTACTATCTTTTGGAAGCAGCTGAAGGCCATGCAAAAGAGGGGCAAGGCATTAAAACAGACATACCTCGATACATTATTAGCCAGCTGGGCTTAAATAAAGATCCTCTGGAAGGTAAGTGCATCTCCTGGTCCAGCTGTAGGCTCCTAAATTGTTCCTTCTCAATGTGTTTAATCATTCTGTTAATCTATGCATACCTGAAAAGGGTCAAAGTAAATGTAGTAGAAGAACAAGCATTCAGTAACCCTCAGAGTACTCACAAGCTCAAAAGCATTAGAAAGGCCATCTGAGGTTTTTCTGTTGTGAATATCATTCACAAATACAGTGTCAATGATACTCATTATATTCTTCCGGCTTGGTAATGTGACTTTTTTATTTCAGCTCTAGCTGAAATTTACTGGTATAATGTAATGGTGACTGTTATCCAACCATAGGTATAAAATGAAACTGGGTTGAGCTGTTATTTGCCCTTCAGTGCCCCTAGGCTCCCACAGCTTGGAGTCCCTGAGAAGAGTATCTCCCATTCCTATTAAAACTGCAAAGATTTATTTTTCTGGTTAATTTGTGTCCATGTTGAAGACTTTTGTAGGGAGAACTTGGGTTCCAGTGGAGGTATTGTCATTGCGTAATTTTTGTTTTGCCTGATTCTTCTTTTAAGGACAGTGTTGGGAAGACTAAAATTACTTCTGTCTGCTAACCAGACCATCTTCTCTTCCATCCGGAGACCAGGTTCTGTCACTGATGATAGATGGAAATTGGTTCATTGTGTTCAGTGCTAGTCCTGCAATTTGGAAGAAATGGCAGAAACGCCATCATGGAAGATGAGTCTAGCTAGTGCCATTTAGCTTGTCTTCTGTGTTATGACCTAGGACAAGGGGCATGTCTAGGAGAGGACTTGATAACACAAAATAATTGCAAAAAACTATGATAAACTTTCTTTTTAATCAGTTCTCATGATTCACGATCACATTTCCTTAAATCAAAGGAGTAGTATATTGTGTATTAAAAGAAAACTCTTTTTTGTTCAACTTCAGCAGCCTGTGAAGTTCAGCACCACCAGATTTTTTCAGGAATTTGGTTAGATCTAATTCAGTTAGATTGGATATTGTTATAGGCAATATTCATGTTATATTAACACATTTAAAGAAAGTCAAGCCTATTATTAGTCTGCTTCCTATCTTCACAGAAGAACTTACTTATCCAAATTTAATATTTTTATCAGAGATATAGATTAAAGCAGCTTTGATGCTTTTTGCTTGGATTCAGAGTGCAGCAAGTATGCTAGACAAAAGGGAATATATATATATAAATAGTTACCCATGTGGTACTGCAAAAGATCAAGAAGTAGCTTAGATCTCTGCAAAATAAAGAGGTGTCTGCTGGATTTGGAGAGCTGTTGGTCTCGCCTAGACTGACAGTTCATAAATTCTTCACTGATCAAGTATGCAAGGTTTAATTTGGAGTGTGGGTTGAGGGGTTAGTATTATTGAACCTGGTTCTGCCACTTGAACCTTATCTACTGATTGACTCTTTCTGGCCACTTTGATAGAAGTGTTCCTCAGCACGAGCCAAGAATCTGAAGCTACCCAAGTTTAATAATAGCTTTGATTATTTATTTTTTTTTAAACAGTTAATTGTGAGAGAGGTCTAGAGACACCGGCTATTTTAAAATAAGGGATACTATTTTCTCAGACAAAGTATTTATTTTATGTGAGTGTACTTCATCTAGGACACATAACTAGATTTTGTAAATTGAATATTAATGAATACAACATAAACTTTGAAGCATTCCAGGATAATTGAAATACTTTTTTCTGAGGGAAAAAATGGGCTGTGTGGTTTGTCAGTAAATACTGAGGGGAGAATGATTTATAGATTACTGAGCTTTGGTTCAAATTGAGATTTGGGTGAGTGAATTATTTTATGTATCCTTTTAATGGTTAATGTGTATGTAGGTTTGTGATTAAATAATTCAGGCCGTCTGATTTGTCTTTATGCTTTCCTGCCTCCTGACAAAAAGTGACATTTATAAGCAATATAAATCACTGTGCAATGACTTCTTAAATGATCTGGTTTGGGTTTTAAATTGGTGACTCTATATACAAGGATGTTTCCTCAGCAAAAATAAAAGAATGACACTATGGGTTTATGTCCTGGAATTAACTGTTTACAAAGACAATTATTTGGAAACACTGTATTCATTGCTATTAAAAAAAAAAAAATAAATGTGAAGATCATCCTCCTGAGAGTTTTAAATTCCTTGTATGCAAACATAGAAAATACTTAAAAATGTTTAAATAACAGAAGAACCAAATCTTTGAAAACAATAAACTGAACCCACCTCGGTAATACTACTTGTCCTGAAACACAGAATTGTATTTAACTAAGCTGTTAAATTATGTCTGTAATGTTCATAGATCTTCATGCAAAGGATTTTACTACTTCTGCAGAAGAAAGCAACCTAGTTCTTTAGACCTCTGTCTACTTACCTCCTTTGTTTGCTGCCATAGCTGTAGTGTCCTCTCTTTGAGTGAAATGATGCATGCGTTACTTGGCGATAATGCTAGATAAATTTATACTATACTGAAAGCAATACCACAACAGATTCATCACTTAGCAGAGACTGGTGGCTGCGTTTCTGAAGAGTTCCCCAGGGAGAAATTTTTCCCCATGGTTTTTAAATTACCATATTTACCTTTTAGAATCCTGAATCTTCAGAAATGGTTTAAATCAATGAAAGAAAAAGGGCAGATGTTTAATGGTATTCAGATGAGTTTTAAAAATCTCTTCAGGCATTGCAAAATGGTTCCATAGCTCCCCATTTCAAAAGCTGACTGTTGGTTCCATTCCATTACTACCTACTGCTTGCAAATAATACGTATTTCTCAGATAATGGTTATTTTGCAAAAGTTCTTTTTAAAAATGGCTCATTTTAATTTGCTATTTATGAAAATAATTTCGGTTGAGAAGGTTGTCAAAGTACATTATTCTAGCTTGCTTTGTTCTCACCTGTGCAATAAAGGTTTCATCAGCACTTCTGTTATAAAAACCCCATATTCAAAAAACTGTTACTTTTGCCAGGGAAATCCACTTCAGTTTTGAGTTTGGCCTATCAATTTAGCTTAGGTTTTTTGTTATTTTTTAAGATTTGTTTGGTCTCAATGGAGATATTTTTCAGTGTTTCTTGACTTCATATTCAGAACTTTTGGAATGTTTTTAGCTTCTCTAACTTTAAAGATATGTTTGGTGTTTGAAGTGACATTTTCACTACTTCAGATTCTTACACTTTACAAACATTGTGGTTTGGATAGTGATTACAAATGAGATTTACTCCTTAAATCTTTAGCTGTTCCAACAAAATTATGTATGGTTAATTTGTTCTTAATGATTACAGTAAGTGTTGTGCAGAATTTCACTTGTAATAGTCACTATTATATAGAAAAATTCCATTTAGAGATTCTGTGTGGATACTGAATTATTTTCCATACTCATAAATTCAGTTAACAGTCCTGAGATAAAAATGCACCTCACAAATTTCAGGTGATCTTATCTCTGCTCCCCAGCACATAGTTATGATAAAATGTGCATCTTTGGCTATGTGGACTATATAACTAACTGTGTATGTAATTAAAGTAATACTAAGCTTCCCAGGGTCTTTTAGGTACCAGCTGTCCTGTTTAGCTCTTATTACCCAGATGAATTCTTAGTTACTGGACCCCTGAACAACAGGATAGGCTTAGGAGCTCTGTAGCATAGATTGACCCTGGCAGGGACAACCAGGTCAAGTTATAGACTCCCAAAATCATAGTTTCCCAGAGAAGTTGTCAATATTAGTGACCCCGTAAGTGGTAAGCTCCTAAGAAAATGGCTTTTAGCTTACTCGTTTAGGCATATCAGCATTTCTGTATAGAAGATGCAAACCATTTGGAGTCCATTTCTGTCTAAACTAGAAGCTTTTTGCTTTACCTGTGAAGGATCCCAACAAGTATGGGGCCTACTATTAACCCCTGAGGGGCTGAGATCCTCAGGAGTTTTAGCAGATTAGTGCTGTCTTTCCCTTAATGCTGAGATCACACATATCTCAGAATTCCCATGTCTCAGCAGTGATAACGGTATCACTCTTCATTGCTTTGTGGCTGTTTGAATTCTTCAGTGGAAGATTACATAGGCATTGAATAGCAGGTCTTCAATTTCCAGGTGCTATTTTTTCTATATATGTGTGGAGATGCCCTGAAAGTTACTTGGCAAGTACTACAGATAAGACGGTGTGTTTATAGAAAAGTGTCACTTCTCAGGTTTTCTGTGCTTCGTTTAGTTTTGTATTTGCTGTAGTTTAAAATGAAGCTTCTAATCCTTGTTTCCAGAAATAGCTCAGCTAGCTGACTGTGACAGCGGGACAGCAGAAACTCTGGAAGTGGATGAATCAATAAATGTAAGTTTTCCTGTTACGTTGCTGCTTTTGCTGAATCTTTGCAAGGAAAAATAAATGTGTTGTGTTCCCCCTGGCACCATTCTGGTTTATTTTCTCCTGCTATGTGTAAACAGATTGACTAGAACAGTGGTTAATCCTCTGAGTAATGCCACGGTGCTCAGCAGACAGAAGGCTTACAAAAAATACTAGAACAAAACTTTCTACATATTTTCCTAGACGTTTCAGTGTCTTTGGCTTCTGCAAAGTTACTGTTCACCATGTGGCAAGTATTTTACCACAAAATCCACCACTGCTTCCTTTATTTCTTTTTAATGAATGTATTTCCTTTTCTTATAGAAGGACTTTTAAACCACTTCATAAAAATAAAGTCTTTTAAACAGATTTTAAAACAGTCCATTTACAAAGGCAGTTAATGATCAAATTGAGAGACTCTTGAACAGATCCAGTGAAGAGACAAGGAAAACATGAGCAAGTTAGCAAGTAGCTTGGATTCAGAAAGTTAGTTTGCAATCTGGAGGATTTATGCATTATTTTTCTGAATCTTTGTTCAAAAATATTTGTCTACAATAATGGGTACCGCACAGTACATCTGACATTTTTTCAGTTGCTTGTTCAGGTTGGCAAAAGAAAAAAAGTTGGAGGAGTTGGTTGGGCTGAATATTGTGGGCTTAAATGCTCTCAAGTTCTTGTTTTTAAAAGTTGGTTCTTATATCTTGGATTTCAGTCAACAGAGTAGATGGAGTTCTAACTATTAGTGTTGATTTTCAGTGCAAGTGGATAGAAAAAGCAAGTGCAATTTTGGGGGATGCACAGGTAATTCAGTGGTACTTTACAGGTATTTACAAATGTTAGAGTTTAAAATACAGGTATGGTGTATCTGTTGACTAGTTCTGATATGCTACAGAAAAGACATCATTTTCTGGTACATGTCATATTATCTTGAGATAATTTCTGACATTTTGCCAGAATGTCACCTATAAAGGCTTCCAGAGTTGTGACATGAAGGGTGTTTCTTATTCTGCTGCTTGCGTTCATCTGCATTTAAAATACTATATTAGACCTGAGCAGTATTTAGTGCAAGGATACTGACAAATTGGAAAAAGACAGAATAACTAGAAGACTTAAAGTGCTGAAGTGCTTAGGAGAATCTGAAGTGCAAACTGGCTTAGCAATAGCTAAGAAATTGCAATTGTAAAGTTATTTGTGTTGTGCAAATTTTGAAGAAATACAGGAATGATAATGCAGTGTAATAAACGAACATAAGTAAGGGAGATGATGAAATCAGTAATGAAAAATACAGGGTGAGTATTTGGAAACATTTTCTCAAAGTGGAATAAACACACATGGGAAATGACAGGAAGCACAACTTTAAAGTACAGGACCATTCAAAATCATCATAAATATGCAATTAGGAAGAATCCCATACTGGCAGGCAAGTGGGCTAAAAAATTTAAATCATCTCTCTCTGCTCCTTTGTAGTTCATTATATTAACATATTCACTAATCTTCTTGCACTGGATTTTCTTAGCCAATGTTTAATTGAAAATGTTCCAGCCAGGTCTACTTTCAACCTTATCTATTAACAAATTGCCTGGTAAGGTTCATAGAACTTCTTGGAGGCTGGGAAACATCTTGAAAAGGATATTGTGGGTTTGGAATACTGAATTTGGTGTCCCATGCCCTCTTCATCCCCCCAGTTCTAATTTGCACTTAAATCTTCAAGATTAATTAAAAATTAAAGCAAGAAAAATGGTTGTGCAGTACTTGGGACAACTCCATTTTGAAAATGTTCTGGCATACAAGTAGGTGAAAGTGACTACTGTAATGGTAGAATTAATGCATTTTTGTCCTCCATATTTTTCTCTTTTATTTTGTGTATCTCTTCACAATCTATGCAAAGTTATATCACAGTCTGTTCTAACATTAGTTCAAAATGTGTAAAGGTTTATTTGAGTGAATGAGAGCTCATCTACATTTTGTTACTATCAAGTTGTACTACCAGAGTCAGTTTTACTAAAATGGGAAGGCAATGGCCAACAAGTGCCTGGTGGGACTCACAGAAGTCCGTAACCTTGAACAGAAATTGCCAGTAACTCCTTTACCAGAAGCCTTTCATGCCTGTCTGCTGTAACCTGTGCATGTAGATAAGCAGACAGCTGCAGTGTAACAGATACCATTTTGATGAAAAAGCAGCTTTGCTTCAGGAGTCCCTTTGGTCCATCTCTGTGCTAGCTGGGCGACTCACTGGTCAGAGCTTTTAGCTGGTTCATCAGGGTGTGACAGCCTGGTGGTAGTTGGGTATTGTTAGTTTTTTATTTTTCCCTTTTAAAAAAGTACTGTATTAACTTTGAATTTTTTTCTCTTTTACTTTGAAGAACTCTAATACCTCACTGAAGCTGCAGAGGAAACCTCGGGAAAGTGATTTTGAAACAATTAAACTGATTAGTAATGGAGCTTATGGGTGAGTAATCCTTGAGTCCCAACAGCTCTTTTGCATTTTATTTTTGCTTAACTTCCCATTATTTCTTATTGCAGAGGTATTTATATGAGGGAGTTTCTTTGCACTGGTGCTATTTTCATTCTGCTTTCCTGTTTTGCTGCCAATATTTGAAGCTTACAAGAAAAATTTTTTTGAAAGCCTGCTAGGCAATAATGAATTATTGTGGGCTGCAGTAAATTAAAACACTGAATACTACATCACAAAGATTTTTCAGAAGTAAATACCATGTAATGCCAAATATGAAATCTGAATAAATCAAAAAGGACATTTAAAGCCACCTAGTTTAGTGGGCATCGTTGATGGTTGGACTCAATGACCTTGAAGGTCTTTTCCAACCTAAATGATTCTATGATTCTATGATTTATAATACTGGAAACAGCTTGTGTTTATGCAGATGTGAAACAGTATAAAACTGCATCTGTGGGGAGACAGATTGTTAAAAACGAGTGCTTACTTGACCTAAAAATATTGGTGAAGTGGAAACGGATCTCCTTAAGTAGGGCAGCACTGTTTTGTTGCTTCTCTGTGGACGATCTTGTATCCTCAGTTTAACCAGTTAGCTTTTAAGGAATTGCTGTTACTTGGTTAGTTTCTGGGTGCTTGGAAAGTGCACAGCATACTGCCCAGTAGTATGTGAGTCATCTGGAGATATCCTAGAAGTTCAAGAGAAAATTTTGTTAGCCTGAGCCTTAAATGGACACAAAAATGTTTTCTGGAAGTACCGTGTAGGGATTGTGTCTATTAGCAGGCAGAAGTGTGTCTTCAGTCACCTTTTCTGATCAGATACTGTCCATTAGACCCCTGACTGGTTCTTCCTCTGCACTGAAAAGTACCAAGATAGGAACTGTTGGTCTGTGTAACTTGCAGGACCAGGAGGGTTGTTTCGGTTCAAAAAAGAAGGTGTTCTGTCTTGGGGTGAGGAGCCAAATGAGACCATGTCACAGCCCAGCAGTGGAGAAGGCTGTATTTTTCTCCAGCACAGACCCCATTAGAATGGCTGTACTCTGCACTACCTCTGCTTGAGGTAGGCAGCAGCAGCAGTGACCTGATAGGACTGAGCACTCTTTGAAGAGAACTTGGACATAGAAGAGAAAGCACCTGCAGTGTGCCCACTGGAGTTTTGCATGCGGTTTTAATGGCCTTAGGCTGATGGGCATGGTAACACTCTCAGATGATATTTAGTTAAAGGTAACCCTGAGCTCTTGAGACAGGAGGCATTTAGTACTGTTGGTCATGATAGCTTGTGTGGAGGCTATTACTTGTGTCCAGACCTGCTTACATAGCTCAGCAAAAAGCCTGAAGGAAATAGCATAATTTGCATTAAAGTTATGTAAATATCCAAATACAATGGCTTACTAGTCAACCTCTGCACAATTCATTTTCTCAGAATTTCTCCCTAGGCAAACTCTTTACTTACCACATGCCAGTTTCTCCCAATTACTCCATGACTTCAAAAGCCTTTCTTCCAGCAGTTAGCAATAGCTGCTGCACCCCTCCCTAGCTGCAACCCTTTCTCCTTCCTTTGGCAGATGCTTAATCCCCTTCATTCCAGCTTTCATCTCCTACCCAGTTTCCTCTTTGTCTTACTGGAGGAGGATAAGAACTGTGTGGGGTGGGTCCCCATTGGAGAAAAGGGTGTCTGAGTCACTAGACCTGCCCAGCTTCCCAGCAGTTTTAGGATGCTGAGGGATGGGGAGAGGAGGGAGCAGCTGCAGAAGGGCATGCTGCAACCAGCATCATGAAGCTGGCCACCTGAAGTCAGAGGTTCGGTAGACCTGAGGATCTTGCCTCATAGGTGTTATAGTCAGACGAAGCCTTGATGAGCCATTAAGAAATACAGACTGGAGACAACTGTCCATTTGAAATCAGAGATAAGTAAGGATCTGAAAAGCTGGAAAAGAAAGGATGAAAAATCCTGGCTTTCTATGACACATATGATGTAGGCATGTAGGATTTTTTTTTTCCTCATGTTTGTGGTAGAGAAAATCAATACTTATGAAACCTTTTTAATGCCAATAATATGCTAAATTTGCAATATAAATGTTGTAAAAATTGGATGAGCCCTGATAAATTTTTGAGGAAAAGGAGAGCTGATAGAGGGTGAACAGCTTGGAGTGTATCCAGATTCTGCATGAATCGTTACTGCCTTTAGCAATTGTTAAAATAGGGGGAGGCTGGCAGGTTATACTGTGGTAGTATTAGAAGTGGAAACTGAAAATCTCATCAGTTTAGCAGACTGTTATTACTTCTATCCTTAAGCAAACAATAAAAAAAATAGATTTTGTTGGTTTGGATTTTTGTTTTTAAATGGTTACTTATTAGAAAAAAAATCAAGAACAAGAAAGAAAACGGTACAGCCCTTGGTAATTAATGTAGGGGCAAAGAAACACAGTGAACAGTGAGATGACAAACTTTTAAAAATACTTGTAAAAGTACTTTTAAAAGTGATTTTAGCATCTAGTTACTTTCCCCTAACTACTGTAACTTGAGGAGGCTTGTGCTCCTAAATTCTCTAGGATATCACTTTTTCAAAACTTTCTGTGTGTTTGAAGGTCTCTGCTGTGGTATGTCAGATAGGTAGGACCGTAATATTGACAGACCATGTTTTGATCTTCATTAAGTGTTTTTTCTTTGGCACCAATATAATCAGTGGTTAATTTACTCAAAAGTTACGGTCAAGTTTAAAGGGGAACACATAACCATAGCCTAAATGGTCTTTAACCCATTTACAAAATGGAATGTAATAAAGCAGTAATACCTGTTCCATCTGTGAATGCAAGTCAATAAACTGCCCCATAGGCATTTATTGCAGTTTATTTACAAGTATAAACAGCAGAAATAAAGGTTATTGTTGTTATGCTACAAGGATTATTTTTTTCCCCTTCCATGTTTTTCCAGGCCATTAATCTTTTGAAATAACCTAAATATGTGTGAATTCTGCCTATGCTTCATTGATTTATTCTCAAAAATATGTCAGTGGGCATATTTTGTGCTCTCACTTATTAAAGATTCAGTATGCTATTGTACTATTTATTTTGAGGCTATAATGGAGGGTTTAATTCTGAACCAATTTAAAAAAATACATTCTGCTGTCTGATTTTGCTGTGATGGTTTTGCCTTCATTAGTGAAATGGAAAGTTTTGACTGCTTGACAGGGTAATTGTTGGTCTTGGCATGCTGTAGCAGAGATTTGTCAGATATGTTAAACTTGACAAGTTTAAATATAAACTCTTGTTTTTGTGAAGGTTTGAGTAAATATCTTAGCAGTTCTGTGCTTTTAATTGATTTGGTAAACTCATTTGTAGTGCCATTAAATGACTGTATAGTAGATGAGGTGTATCAGGCTTTCGGGAATGGCTAGGAATATACAAGAAGTTAAACAAGCTGTGAATCAGTAAACATGTAGGATGCTGGCCAAGTCATTAATGGTTTCACAAGCTGTCTGACTTTTTTCAGCCAGCCAAAACTTACCATACTTCCCAGATTTTAAACTTACACTGCAGTCACAGCAGCGTTTTTTCCATATTCCAGCTTGCAATAAGTGGCAGGTAGTAATAGTCCATCTCTTCAAGTTGGCATCAGCCTGGTTTCCTGAACCAGCTCAACAAAATAAAGATTACATTTGATTTAAGGGGAGTGATGTTCGTTCGGTTGCTCTTCACTAATGTATAACTGTATCTGCTTAAAGCAAATACATGGTACCACTTTTGTGCCTGACTGGAATGCTTTATTTCTAGAAAGATGGTGATATCAATATGTACATGGCATGCTGGCTAATGGTGTTGCTTGATAAGTTTAAAAATCCTGAGGCAGTGTTGGCTTGAGCAGCTGCTGCCCCTAACCTGTGAGTACTCACTCCTGTCCCTTCTCCACTTGGTTGACAGTCCTTGCTCATGTGTAGTTGCTTTGGAAATGGGACTAAGAAAGTTACCCAGCTGCAGCCAGTCAGGTTAATCATCAGCCTGGTAGCCACCAGTCAGAAGTGGAAGGGGATAGGGGGAAGTGTGGCATTGTAGGTTTACTTCAGTAGCACCAACTCTGAAAAGACTTATCCTGGTTTCATCTGGGATAGTTAATTATCTTTCTAGGAGCTAGTATAGTGTTGTATTTTGGTTTTAGTGTGAGAAAAATGTTGATAACACACTGATGCTTTCAGTTGCTGCTAAGTAATATTTAGTCTAAAGTCAAGGATTTTTCAGCTTCTCATGCCCAGCCAGCAGGAAGGCTGGAGGAGCACAAAAAGTTGGGAGTGTACGCAGCCAGGGCAGCTGACCCAAACTGGCCAAAGGGGTATTCCATACCACGGGACGTCATGTCCAGTATATAAACTGGGGGGGAGTTGGCCTGGGGGAATCGCTGCTGGTGAACTAACAGTGCATCTGTCAGAGTGGTGAGCAATTGCATTGTGCATCACTTGGGTTGTATATTCCAATCCTTTTATTATTATTGTCAGTTTATTACTGTTGTCATTATTATTTTCTTCCTTTCTGTCCTCTTAAACTGTTGTTATCTCAACCCACAAGTTTTACTTTTTTTTTTTCCTAAATCTCTCCCTCATCCCATTGAGGGGCCCGGAGGAGGGGCAGCAAGTGAGTGGCTACATGGTGCTTAGCTGCTGGCTGGGATTAAACCACGACAGGACTACAGGTCTAATAAGCTGTATTCCTTTCCTTCTTTTCTGTTTAGCCCTGTGGGTGACTGGTCTATGCAGAGTAAGAGGCTTTGATTCCTTAAAGCCTATATCTTTAAAGAACAGTTTAGAAAATAGAGGTGGCAGTTTCAATGCTAGGGATCTTATATTCATCATTCATTGTGGACTTACTCCAAATGATGAACTTTGAACTCGTGAACTTCATTGCCCTCGAGTGAGCCTCCCTTTCTGATACAGCACAGGCCAAGTGCCTTATCTTTCTTCTGTAGCTACTGTATGTGTGGGGATCTAATATTGGCAGCTAATGCAATTGTCTCAGTGGTAGACAAAGGTTGTTACCATATTGAAGGTCTTGAATTCTGTCCTTCCTGAATGTGCAGCATGCTACAAACTGGTGAGGAGCTCAATTTCTAAAGTGTTTCTTTTGCAAATACAGAACAGTTTACCTATAGGAAATATGGACAGTAGCTTCATCCTTTTGCATCAGTGTTTCCTAGATGCCGTAAAAATAGAAGGCACTGCAACTTTTAGGTATGCAGAGGAGGTTTTATTAGTCAAAATTTGTGACATACTGGAACAACTAGGACTAGTAGCAGTTGTGAGAGAAGGATCACAGCCATCCTGTTCTCTTCTTCAGATGGCCAGCTTCTCATTTGGTTCTAGGCAGACTAGGATAAATCTGAAATATTGCTGAGAGTAAACTATGCATGTTGTCCCAGGGCTCAGAAGACCCACACCACACTGGATGCTCATGTTAGGAGTGCTGCAGTGCTTTAGGCAGTATTTCCCCCTGCCCCCAAATAAATCTGACCTGGTCATGGGCATTGCCTAGCTGGGAGGTCATACAGTGCTGCTTGTAAATTCTGTCTTAAGTAACTATCTGTACACTTAACCATATTGCGGTAACATGAATTACAGCCACACAAGTAGCTCCTCTTCACTGGAGGCAATACCAGACATAATTCCAGGGTAGTAGAGAATTTAGCAATCTTTTCTCAGGAAATTGCTTGTGAAAATGAAACATAGCTCCTAGTGAGCAGCTGTAACTTTTAAGCAGAAAGTACAGTACCTGTGTTTCCACAAGGAGTTCAAGGTCCTTTGACAAATAAGAGAATCAGGTCAAAGCAAGTAACACAGCTACATTAGCCTCAAGCACTGAATGTAGACTAGATTGTAAAATTGCTCTAAAAGTTGAAGTTACTGAAGAGCTGTAAACTAGGCCTGAAGCCTTTAAGTAATTTAGGGGAAAAAACAGGAATGTTGATTGTAAGATTGGAGGGGTAGACTGCATAATATTTAGGTAGGAGCAACTCAGGAACCCAGTTAAATGTTTCAGCATTTTTTGGTCACCTTAACACATACGCAGTGTTTTGTATTTGTGCCTAGCTAAAGGTATTTTAGAGATACTTTTTCAAGCTGAGATTTGTGTTGGAAGTGGAGTAACGTAATGTTCGGGCCATGCCAAAGTTCATGAATTTTCTTACTTCTGAAAAGTAAACTTTCCTTGCTATGTTGAAATGCAGCATCAATAAAATACAGAGCACTTGTGTACCTGCTGAGATCCATGCAGTGAAATCAGAGGATGTTTTGGAAATCTCTTGTTGCCATGTTATGAAAACACAAAGGTGGGAAGTAGGAAAGCAAATTCTTCATTTGAAACCATAGGAGGCTCCAACAATGTTTCTCAGATTATGGCTTTGCAGGCAGAATAGGGCATACCACTGTCATTGAACGGATCAACAGGGCAACCGGATGGTCTGGATGTTCTTAATACGTTGCTTTTGTGTTAAAGGAATCCTCAAATTTACAATTGACTTTATAACATACTGAAAATCATGAGCTGCATTTAGTAGTCAAGGCCAAGAAACCAGGAGTGAGATACAGTGCTCTCTCTTAAAAGCACATACAAAACAAAGATAAACTTCCATCTAAGTGCTCCAGCTGTAGCATTCTGAAAAATAAAGAACAGAAAGGGGACAGTGGGCCTGTGGGGAGAGAAAACAAGGTGCAAGTTCAGTGCCAGGATTAAGAGAATGTAGCAAGACTACAGCTCTGAGGAGAGTGAACGGAAACTAGGCCATCACAATCTACGCGGTAAGTTGTTCCACAATAACATTAGCATAGTTCAAGGGTGGCAAATCAGAGTTCAAAACTACCCAGGACGAAGTTGTTATGTCCTAGAACTTACTGTGGCTGTTTCCATCATTTTGCCTCAAAGTTCGCAGTTATGTCTCAGCAGATGTAGACTTTACCCCAAGCTTTCCATTTAGATTAAGTTGAAGCCCCATTTATGTGCAAAACCATGGAAGATTTTCTGTTTATTTTTTTTCTTTCTTTTTCTTTTTAATGTCCAGGCAATATATACATCTTTAACTGTTTCTCTTTGGGAAGATGTAATTTTCTATTTATCATTTAACTGACATTTCAGCAAATTCTAATGCTCTGTGTTGAACTGTGGAAGCTGAGAACACCAATGTCACAGGCAGTCCTGGGCACAGCTGTTGCAGCATGCTTAGTTTAGTGTACTGTTAGGCTGTGGAAAAGGCATCATTGCTGTGAATGGGGAGCATCCTGGAGGAGGAAAGGAGGTCTTCTGCAGGAATAACATGCTGATGGCTAGGGCATAGTTTTCTTTGTAAAGCGTAAATGCTGTTTGCTGGCATCAGAGGATAGGAATAAGTGATGTTAGACATTTTTATGTGTTGAAGGTCATTTCAAAGCACTTTATATAGCATAAACAGTGTATATGTCTGTAAAGGTGAGAGAGGCAATTGTGTCGCAGTTGTCTTGTGAGTCTGGTACACTTGAAACTAAACAGCTTTTTTTCTGAGGAGTTTTAGATAACTGAATGTTAGTGGGAAGTTATACAATTACCTGCCCATGACTGTAAGACTGGAGAATGCAATTTAGAGAGCTGTGGAGACATAACTACCATGTCCTGAATATTTACTAGACTAGATAGTCCTTGGAACTTAGTCGTTCTTCATCTTTAAATATGGTAGGTATGACCCTACAGATCCACATGATTTGTAGAGGGTCTTTATTAATATGCTGTAATAATATGCTCTGCTTACTATCTGCCTTTCAAGAGTTCATCTTGGCAAAGCTCAAGTCCAAATTAAAGCTCTGAGAAAGATCTGCATGCCAAGTCCTCAGGCAATCCTCAGTTCATTCATACAATTTTTTTTTTTTTTTTAATTTTTGAGGATTGCAGCTTCAGGCACCTGAAGGGCTCGCTTTTCTAGGTGCCAAGAGTGCACAAAGGGACTGAAATAGGGAAAAGATGAAACTACAGGAGATTAAGAAGCTAAAACTGACTGACAGGAGATAGCAACAAAAGAGAGGAAAACCAGAATGTAAGGGAAGGAAAACCAAAGGAAAATGGTTGTAATGAAGGGGTGGAGAGAGAAGTGAGCATGAGGGGAGCAGCAGGAAGAGGTACAGGAGGACAAAAGGCATGAAGCCAGCAGAGAGTAGTACTGGAGCTGACTAACTCTTGTCTTTATTCCAGCTTGGGAGGGGCAGAAGAGAGTGAGACTTAGTAGGAGGCATGAAGGGTGGGGTTTGTCTTGGGTTTTGCCCAAGGTGGTTTTCCCCTGCTTTCATAATGGTGTAATGTAATGTCTTCTACATGCCCTGCACTAAGACAAGAAGAAGGGATTAATGAAAGCTTTTGGAATCAGTAAGAGAAACTTTCTGGTCTAGAAAAAGTTTTCCTCCACAAAGGAAAGCAGAAACATGTTGATTTTTTCAGTGCCTGTAACTTTGGTAGCTGCAGGAAGACTTTTCACAGAAATAGTAAGGCAAGAATTGCTTTTTGTGTTTAAATAAATAATTGTATGCTGATAGTTGGACCTCATGGGGACAACAAATTGAATTTAAAAACTACATAATTATGTTCCATTTTCCCCTCCCCCTATTTTCTCCTTTTAGCTCTTTCCATAAACACTCACTCCTGTGGTAATTATATACTGGACATGCTATAAGCATTAAATGCTACCAAGTAGATTTCAAGCAAGGCAAACATTTTCAGGATTTGCCTTGAGCGGTATTGAAAAATGCAGCAGTAATGTCCTGTCTCAGTGTCTCACAGCAGGGTCATTCCTTCTTCAGAGCCTTGAAAGAAAGAACGCTTGTCCACATTTCTTTTTGCTTTGCTTCCCTCACTGCTTTGGCCTTATCTAACCATGCTTACAGGATAGTTTGTACCCAGTATCCCAGTGGAAAATCTGCATGTCAAGGTACATCTTAATCCCATGTTACCATGCAGATAATGCAGTGATCTTTGTTTCGGATTACCTACTGGTGATCATACCCCTGATACGGATGAATGCTGATGTCAGGGACTGAACAAGAACAGAAAATTTTGCACCTGGCAATGAGGGAGCCAACCCATCGAGCAACTTCAGAGCAACCTTCGTGAGAAACCTGTGACATATTTTTAAATCCCTTGGATAAAGTCTGAGTCATAATTATCTAACAGCACACTTTCAGAATAAGCATTTGTCAGAATGATTTAGAACACTGTGGCATAGCTGGATTTTGTGTATAATCCTTTGTTGATGGAAACACCCAAAATCTGCCTGAGCTGACGGTATTTGATATGTCTGGGGGCAGGGTAGTGGGTGGCATTTGCTGTATCTGTTGTTTGCTTTGGGGGCTGGGGAAGTTGTTTTAGTTTTATGTACTAATTTGTGTTGACTGAAACTCATCCTAGTTATGAAACAAAATGAGGTTTGTAGCCATTCTCTAATGTGAAAGGCAGGCTAACTACTTTCAATTAAAACTAAGTATTTTCTGTAACACATGCAGTTTTTTAAAAATATATTTATTTGTCAAAAGAGTATTTTAAAATACCTTTTTAATAGTTATTCAGACTTTTTTCTCTCCCATTTGAACTTTCTCAGTGCGGTTTATTTTGTGAGACACAAAGAAACCAGACAAAGATTTGCCATGAAGAAAATTAATAAGCAGAATCTCATCCTTCGAAACCAGATCCAACAGGCCTTTGTCGAGCGTGATATCCTGACATTTGCAGAAAATCCATTCGTTGTCAGCATGTATTGCTCATTTGAAACAAGACGTCATTTATGCATGGTCATGGAATATGTAGAAGGTAAAATGTTTGTTCTGTTTTACAGAGGAAGATGTGTTTTCTTACACCAAGAAAGAAAAATAACCCATGTAGCAATTGCATTAGAAAGGCCTCCAGTGTGTCCTCTGTACTCTGGCAATGCAGATTTAGGATCTAAAACCAACAGTCATTTCCCCAGTCATTATCTCCCAGTGAGAGTTTGTAAAACATTTGTGCTCCAGCTATAATGGGAAGTAACTGCTCTTTGAGTAAGTTCCTCATAGACTGTAATTATAAGTGTCCTGGCATTCAAAGTTCATGCAGAAATGCTGTTTGCTTTTCTGGAGTTCAAATTTTCTTTACCACATGTTGGGGTATTTGTAATAGTTATTTTTACAAAGAAAGGGGGAAGAGGAAGCAATTCAAAAAGGTGCTGATGCTGAACAAGAACAGTGGACAGAGGCAGTGCAAGATGAGATACCCAGACTATGGTTGTGTGGGCTAGCAGCACAGACTATATTGGTTTCCAGCTGAACCCTTGTATTACTTGCTCCCAGCTTCACACTGTTTCCACTACAGTTGGTGGGGTTACCTGTTAAATTGAATTATCTGACTGGGAAATAAACATTTATGACTACAGTTTGTGTCTCTTTCTGCAGCATATATGGATTATACTGAGACACCTCAGAATTTATAGTGTCATCTAGAACATTTGTCCTGTTTTCACAGGTGGAGACTGTGCTACTTTGATGAAGAATATGGGTCCCTTGCCTGTAGACATGGCAAGGATGTACTTTGCAGAGACTGTTCTGGCCTTGGAATACCTTCATAATTATGGAATTGTACACAGGGATTTGAAACCAGACAAGTATGTATATAGAACATAACCAAAAGAGGACTTTGAAATGGTTAGATAAAACATGAAAGGTGTAAACTTGCTTTGAATGTTTCTGAAATTTTTTTTTAATCACGAATGTTACGTAGATTCACAATTTCTGCACAATATTTGAATGTTCTTTACCCACAGTTACAGAAAATGAGTTTTTTCCAAAAGAGCTCTTTAGCAGTTTCTATCTTTAGGATGGAAGAGGCTATCAGAGTAGCTAAAAAGAACAAAAATAAATGTACTTACTCTTCTGGCTGAAATGAAGGGACATGCATTTTGGTCCCTAAGGAAAAGGTCTTTCAAAGAATGCTTAAAACACTGTTTAATACAAAGTATCATCAACTTGCAGATATTTGCATACCTGAAGACAAGATTGACCAGATTTGGAAGTCTTTCCTGTTACATGTTTTTTGGGTTTTTTTCAATATTTAGAAATACAATATTGCTCCTATACATGTAACTAACATTACAGCAAGTAGCTGCAGTAAAAAGTATGGCAGTTGCAGCTCCATTTATCTTCTTCCCATTTCACATTTTAAATCAAAAAACAAACAACAACACCCCCCAAACCAAACAGAATTGGAGTAATGTCTGTTGAATGACAATACCTTTCTAGCATGATACCTCAGGTCAGTGTAGTATTAGTTACTAACTTAATACCAGAGGTTTTTTCAAATTAATGACCCAGCTAGTTACAGACAGAAAATGCTCACCTCACTTCAAAAGTGACATTTATTCTATTCTTGGTCTTTCAGATGATGACTGTTTCTTTTTCTTCAAAGCATCTAGTGTTCAGCTCTCAACAATTCTGTGGTTCTAGAAGATGTTGTATTATTGCATATAAAATCTTTGTTTACATTTGATAATAATAGTAACATGTAAGACTGTCAGATTTTTAACCTGTTTACTTTGTACCTCATTAAATTACTTTTTAAGCTGTCTTTGTATTTTTTGCAGTGCTAATGAAACACTTTCCTCCATGTATAATAATGATGATAATGATAAGCACATAATGTTGAATTATATCACAGTAACTTCAGATCATTCTCATTTTCAGTTTATTGGTAACATCCATGGGCCATATAAAGCTTACAGACTTTGGCCTGTCAAAGGTGGGCCTAATGAGTTTAACTACCAATCTCTATGAGGGTCACATTGAGAAGGATGCCAGAGAATTCCTTGACAAACAAGTAAGACACAGCTTTTTTCATTTCTTCATTGAGTGTCCAAATGAAGTGATGTTTTGCCAGCAGAATGTACGATAATACTATATAAACTGTTGCTACTTCTGCATTGATGTTCCAATTGCATATATCAGTTAATTTACTGATGCCCTGCAGATTATTCTAGGCTTCTTTCTACATTAGGATCTATTAGTAAGATGAACAACCTAATTGTGTGCAAGTGAATCTGTAAGAGAGACAAATGGAAAACTGTTTTTATAAGGAATTCAGAAGTCTCAGCAGAGTACTTCTGGAGTTCATGATGCATTGTACAACCAAGGGTGCTAAAATCCTTGCTATGGCCCATTTCCCTTTAAGCATGCCTCATTACCATTGCTCACAATCTGTTCACTGTAAAAGTTACTTAAGATAAAACCACAACTTTCATGTAAAAATAAGGATATATTTAAGTTAAAGAAGGTATTTGCCATGATGGACTCCCATGTATGAAGGGCAAACTGTCCTTTGCATGACAGATATGCAAATGTTGATTATGTTGCCTGTATACGTAGCTAGGTCATTCTAAAAACATCAGCTGCTATGCAGACATTTTTTTGTTTCCGTATTATTTTACACTCCAAGAATTAGAAATTACGTGACATAGCCCAGTTAGATTTGTTTTACCATCATGCTTCTTTTCTTTCTTTTAGGTCTGTGGTACACCTGAATACATAGCTCCTGAAGTGATACTGAGGCAGGGTTATGGAAAACCAGTGGACTGGTGGTCTATGGGAATTATCCTTTATGAATTTCTTATTGGGTGTGTGCCATTCTTTGGAGATACACCAGAAGAGCTGTTTGGACAAGTAATCAGTGGTGAGGATCATCACAAAAAACCCAAACTTCTTAGCTTGCTGTGAAACATTTCCATTTCAGTTAATAGTAAAGATATTTATAAGTTTACTGATAGACTTAAGTTTTCAAGCCAGTTTTGCTCAAACCCCCACCATTATTCTAATATTGTAATAGATAATTTGCTGTCAAAGCAATAAGAATAAGTTAGGATTAAGAACTCTATATTATTGCTAAGTACAGAAAAGCAGTAATGTAGAGTACAGCGGTTAAGCTGCACTGCTTGAAAAAAGCAGTATTAGTAGAAAAGTAGTGCCACTATGGCACAGTAATTTCAGTCTTTAGTAAAGGAATTATACCAGAAAAGAAACGGTTAAAATGAATTTGCATAAATGGGAAAATGCCTCATGGCACAATGAAGAAATTAACAAAGATGTAATAAAACCCTAAAACAAATGTCTCCCGAATAATAAATAATGAGAAAGAGAAGGAAACAAATTCAATTCACAGATTGTTAATGATTTCATTGGTGATTGTTGTAGTGTAATATTATTTCTGTAGCAGCTGTTGTTCTTCCATTTAAAATTCAATAACCTTTTAGATCTTAACCTGCAAGCTGACCCTAAGTATTGTTATGTGGCTTGTGGCAAAACTGAATGATAATTAAACAGAATTGTTTACTATCCTACCTGCTGTTTCCATAAATTACCCAGATGCATACATGTAGAGGGCCTCTATTTATGCCAAAAGTTTAACAGAATGGCACCTCTGCTACTGAGTATTTCCCAGTCTGTTTTATGGTCTGCTTAAAAGTTCTAATACCTAAGACAAAAAAAAAAACCCAAACCCAAGCATACAAAAAAGCCCAAAAGAAACAAAATTAACTGTACCTCTGGTTCTTTATTCTCTGAGAAAACATCAAATCTCCTCTTGTACTTAAGGAGACACTCTGTCATCATCTATCTTTCCTCCGTTTCTGAAGCTGAAAGCCAGACTTGTTTGTAAACTTTAATGAAATGGATTTGTGAGTTGCTTCTATTATGTGACCCCCCCTTTATACAGCATCCTAGCTGTTCATGCATTTATAACCATGTTGTTTTCTGATGTGATATGCTGAGGCCTGAGTGGCAAGGAGAATCAACTGTTTAATTAACACAAGCAGCAAATGCTGGCTTTGTTCTGGATGCCTCATGGCTGCAATGCATATTCATGCTTTATTTTCCAAATTAGATTTAAACTGCAGTGGAAGCTGTAGGCAGCAAACATGGAAATAACTCATGTTTTTATTGCATTTCCAGACACATGTACATGTGTTTTTATCTTTATGCTCTCTGACTGGGAGAAGGGGAAGGAATAGTCTAAAATTAATGACAAAATTTGTACTTTACACTTTATTTTGCACGTGGCATTAATTTTATGTTTTATAAAACAAAATGTCATGGGTTACAATCTAGCTGATACTTACGTAAATAACTTTATCTGTTTGAATGTGTCCATTTATCTTCCAGAAATTATCTGTAGAAGTGTATGTTTGTAAACCTGATCTATTCCCACTCACTCTCCAAGGCTGTTCATCAGCTTAGTTTCTTGCTTTGACGTTGACTTGTCTGTTCTTTTTTAATTTAAATATCCTAACTTAGTGAAATCATTACTATCAGTATCTGCAGGAGAACTCTTTTGTTGGGTAAGCTTCCTGTGCTGAAATACATGCTGCCCTTGTATTCAACTATAAGAGCTGTATTAAAGAACCCAAACTATAGCCTAGACTTTTACTCCAGTTTCTGTGGGTGAAATCTGGGTCTACTTGGAAATCTACTTTAAAATCTTGCTCCGTCATTTTACCTTGCTCCTTCTTCATTGTAAGTTGCCTTTCCAGCCCCCAAGTTGTGTGGGTACAACTGTGAGAGGCCTCAGTGTACTAAGTTAAATGCCTAAAATGATTGGGATTAAAAATAATGCTCCAGAAACAGGTTACATTTCACGGCTGTTTATTTCAGTAGCTTTCCTTAAACTCTGAAATACAAAGATTAAACCTGTGTGTAGCTTCTGATGGTTGTTTCTCTAGTGACGATGATTTTGAAGGAAGAGTCTTGATCATATATTGATGACAGAATCCCTAACAGCCTTCTCTATTTCCCAAGCTCTTAGCATTCTGTTTCTCTGGCACCAAAATCCTTGTACCTCCCAAGAAACTTATGCAGAGTTTTGTCTAAATCTGCAATATATTACATTTGTCGAGGCAGCTTCAGCTAAAGATCAGACAAAACTTGCTATGAAAGCTGTTACAAAGTTAATGAGCATACTGAAACTGGCACAATTTTCCATTGTTTAATTGAAATGAAAGTTTGGTGGAATTTTTATTCAGCCTTACCTGAATACTGCAGGGTTTACGGTCTTGATTGCATCATTTAGGTCCAACTTCCTATGAGGTGTAAAAAGCCTTAGTAGTATAAGAGTCAGTAGAGCGAGGTGGTTTTCCTCTGAAGTATGAGACACTTTGAAAAATGCTCCATTGGTGTGTCTCTCTCCAGAGCAGAGTCCAATACCTTGGCACTTAGTCATGGGAGTAATGACTTCAGTGAGCCTACTAATATTAGAGAAGGATTACAGATGTGACCAATGACTGACAGGTCATCTGTGTCCATCTTAACAGCAGTTTCCATGAATGTAACTGAAATTTAAACCATGATTTTGGGGGATCAGGAAGAAGGGACAGAATCCAAATCATGCTAATATTTTGCAATAGTTTTCCATGAGCCAAGCATTCCTGCATCCTGTTGTTAAATACTTTTGGGTTAAAGGATACTTCCAAGAAAAATGGGAACGTAAAAATATGCTTATGGAGTCTGTGTATAGAGTGTAAAAATAGAAAGTAATTGGTATGCAACAGAGAGCAACTTGAAAAGTTGCCTTTACTTTGGCTTTACTGTTAGCTCACTACAAGAGCCTTCACAGTTTCTGCTGAATGTTGAGATCAGACTTCAGTAATAACAAACAACTTTTCTGTTTTGCTAGATGAAATCAACTGGCCTGAAAAGGATGAAGCACCACCGCCAGATGCTCAGGATCTGATTACCCTACTGCTCAGGCAGAATCCTTTGGAAAGACTGGGAACAGGTTACTGTTTTAAATCAGTAGCGTGCTAGAAATAGCTTCTAGATTCAGCATAGGGAGCTTTTGTTCACATATTTGTTTTGCCTGGGAAACATCTGTCAGGGCAAGTAGCATGACAACATGCTATTATAGCAGAGAGTATTTTATAGATTCAGACCAGTAATAGGAGCTTAACAAAATTATGGCTGTCCTTTTTTCAGAGTTTACATGTGGGCATTCACATTTACTCTTCTCCTAATTTGAAGAATAAACCAGAAATTTCTCAGACTCAGTTAGCCATTGGATGGGGTTCCTTCCTGATTACAGTATTAAATAATTAAACACAGAAATAGAGAAGGGGAATCAATACACAACTGATGCTTCTGTTTTCAGAGTGCCTTAGCCTGGCAAATTAGTTCCTCCAGCATTAGGGTGGGTGATGAGTACTCGAACTAAATATTCAGAAATGACTGTCTGAGCTTGTGTTGTGAAAGGTCTTGTCATTCTTATTCAGCAAGCACTTCTACCTTGCATGAAGAAGAATAAAACCAAAAGTGTGAATGTTAAGAAAGTAAATAGATATCTGTGAGAACACAAGCTGCCAGCTTATGCCACTGTGGTTATTCAGTGCTGTGCTCATTCCATTTCAAGAGACGAACCTGGCATGTGGTATTAGGAGCAGTGAGCCTCTGTAGGCTAATGAAAGCACTGTGCATTTATGTAATAGTGTTTATTTCTTAGTTGAGGGAGCTGAATTTTTGGGGGAATTGGATGAGAGGCAGTAACGAAGAATAATGCACAGGATTTTTAAAGTGTTAATATATGGGAACCCTGGTCACTGTCTGCCATACTGCTGGACAAAACACTATGTAAACACAGCAAAAAAGGCCTCTTACATAAAAGACCCAAATATAAAGGTATAGTCTTATTTATAGTGAATGCTGTATGCCATGAATATAAATACATTGGGGATGCTGAGTCAGCATTAGAGTACTTGGAAAATTGCTGGCAAAACTGAGTCCAGTGATCAGATTGTGCTGCATATTTTTAGAGTTAACATAAACAGTAGCTTTAGGAATCAGTTCACAACTGGCCTTGCCACAGCCAGTCAGGGGGAACATGAGTATAACCTAGACCCAAAATACTATTGATGTGGTCCCAAAAGACAGGTCTTTGTGACATGATGACATGACTGAGATGAGTGAACTGTGTGTCCCTTGCTCCCTGAGTGTCTGAGATCTGTGTGAACAGCCCTTAGACTTCTCTGTAGCTGATGGTCTGGAGTATGTGGCACCCACAAAGTTTGTTCTCCCTTGTCCTGTGTTGAACAAGTTAAGAGTGAGGGAGGTGTCATGCCCCAGTCAGCTTCTCCACTTGCTGCCTGCTTCATCTGCAAAGGTCACTGTTGCCAAAAGCAAAACAGAAGAGCCACAATTAGTTCCATTCCCTTCTTTTAAATATACTCCTTTCAGGCATTGTTGTTTCATTGCCAGGATACTTCTTCCTGGTAAACACAGTGTTAATTCAAGGCCGTCACCTTGTGAAAGGCTGGATCAGAAGTAGATTGCAAATTCTGCCTCTTTTGCTACAGGTAGTTGAGAAAGTGAATTGACTAGAATGAGGCTGGCTTAACTACTGTAATGGTCAATGCCACCGCGTGGAGTATCTGTGCAGCTCACTTTTGGGCTGATTTGACTGTCCATGGTGTCTCAAAAGCTGGCAGTCTGAAGAAGGATGTTGGGCAGCCATGTATTTGAAGCACAGAGGGGTGTTTAGAAACTGCAACAAAATTGGGGTTTTTTAAGTGTCAGAAGCAATTCACAGGAACTGAGGCTGCAATGTGACAGGTCCCACAGGGGCACTGGAAAATAGCAGTTTATCCCAGGCTCCACCATGCATTTCAAATGACAGACCTATCTGTTTAATACATATTAGCTAGTTTTGTAAACACTCCATGAAAATCATAATTGTGTATTTGCTCAGGAGACCTGAGTGGTGTAGTCAAGTTGGAAGAAGAGAGATACATACTGTACTTGTTTTGAAGAAGGAAAATTATAGAAAAAAGACCTTTTTGGGTTTGAATTGTCTGAAACCAATCAAGAATTACACAACTCTGATGTAATATCCCATTACTGTGCTCAGAGAAATGTTCAGTCCTTGGCTAGTAACTTACGAGAGATGTGATTTTGGTTTCCTTTGGGAAGATTTGGCTTTTATGAATTTTTCCCTGGTGCAGTCAGAAAAGCAAAGAATCCAACGTAGAAATCTTGACTTTCAGACTTAGAGACCAGTCCTGTATCCTTCACA
Source organism: Elanus axillaris (assembly GCA_026212715.1). Classification (NCBI taxonomy): domain Eukaryota; kingdom Metazoa; phylum Chordata; class Aves; order Accipitriformes; family Accipitridae; genus Elanus; species Elanus axillaris. The sequence continues at coordinate 58,963,227 of JANZLQ010000079.1, read as the reverse complement.
CTTCTTCTGTAGCTTTCTCCTGACTTGGCCTTGACATAGGGAAGTTTACGTGCTGTATCCATGTAGTAGGTTGACACTGGCTGGCCACCAGGTGCCCACCAAGCTGCTCTATCACTCCGCCTCCTCAGCTGAACAGGGGAGAGAAAATATAATGAAAGGCTTGTGGGTTGAGATGAGGACAGATCACTCAGCAATTGTCACAGGCAAACTAGACTCAGCTCAGGGAAATGAATTAAATTTTTTGCCAGTTAACAATAGAGTAGGATAATAAGAAATAAGAAAAAACCTAAAAACACCTTCCCCCCACCCTTCCCTTCTTCTCGGGCTTAATTTTATTCCTGATTTTCTTTTATCTTCTCCCCCCACAGCAGCACAGGGGGATGGGGAATGGGGGTTGTGGTCAGTTCATCACACACTGTCTCTGCTGCTTCTTCCTCCTTGAGGGGGGACCCCTCACTCTTTCCCTGCTCTAGCATGGGGTTCCTTCCATGGGCTGCAGTCCTTCAGGCACAGACTGCTCCAGTGTGGGTCCCCCACAGGGTCACAAGTCCTGCCAGAAAACCTGCTCCGTGGGCTCCTGTCTCCACAGATCCGCAGGTCCTGCCAGGAGCCTGCTCTAGCGCGGGCTTCCCACGGGGTCACAGCCTCCTTCAGGCACCCACCTTCTCCGGCGTGGGGTCCTCCCCGGGCTGCAGGTGGAGATCTGCTCCCCCGTGGACCTCCCTGGGCTGCAAGGGGGACAACCTGCCTCACCATGGTCTTCCCCACAGGCTGTAGGGGAATCTCTGCTCCAGCGCCTGGAGCACCTCCTCCCCCTCCTTCACTGACAGGGGGGTCAGCAGGGTTGTTTTCTCTGACATATTCTCACTGTTCTCTCCAGCTGCTGTTGTGCAGCATATTTTTTTACCTTTTTGTAAACATGTTGTCACAGAGGTGCTACCAGCGTCACTGATGGCCTTAGCCTTGGCCAGCAATGGGTCTGTCTTGGAGCCGGCTGGCATTGGATATATCAGATGTGGGGGGAGCTTCTGGCATCTTCTCATAGAACCCTCCTTTGCAGCCTCTGCTACTACCAAAACCGTGCAATGGAAACCCAATACAACCAAGTTGGCAGTAACTCTTTGTCCTGGTTTCAGCTGGGATAGAGTTAAGTGTCTTCCTAGTAGCTGGTACAGTGCTGTGTTTTGAGTTCAGT
>JANZLQ010000079.1:58907898-58961932 GCA_026212715.1 Elanus axillaris | reverse complement strand
TTTTCTGTACTATTAAACTGTTCTTATCTCAACCCACGAGTTTTTACTTTTTTTTTCCCGATTTTCTCCCCCATCCCTCTTGGGGGGGGGAAGGGGTGAGCGGCTGCGTGGTGTTAGTTGCTTGCCGGCCCTAAACCACGACACTCTTGCTGCTGCAGGTTACCTGTTGATTTTTTAGAATTCGATTTATGTTTACCAACATCCTTGCCCACTTTCCCAGGACAAAAATTCCAGTATTCCATTCTCTTCTTACAGTTTTTTCTTAACTGAAAACTAGTGTAATTGTTCAACACACATTATAAAAAAGTAGGCAGTAATCGGTAAGAAGATAAATGGTAAGGTACTTAATACAGAATTGTGTATTACTGCCATAGAACACCAAAAGTAGCTCCTGGACAGCAATGGTATTTATACTGAGCAACTATTAAGAATCATTCTTCATTACTTTCTAACTTGTACTTACTCATCTAGTGCACATTTTTGTGACTATCACCACTATATCTGATGCATTCTGACTAACGTATAGCTGATAGATAATAATTAGTATATGTAGAAAAATACAAATGTTGAAAGGGGGAAGATGATAAAGCAATGCCACCACAGTTAAAGAAATGGCAACAATGAAACAGGGACAGGGAATTGCTCTGACAGGTTTAGGAGATTCTAGTGAAAATGTGTAGTAGATGTTCCTGCCCACAGGGATGACTATGCCTTTCCATGATAATTTGCATTTTTTTGGCCGGGGTTTAGTTGAGTTTGTGTCTGAGGATTTGGTGTGATTTGCTCAGTGTTTTTCTCTGGCTCCCCCAGGTGGTGCATTTGAAGTAAAGCAGCATCAGTTCTTCAGGAGCCTTGATTGGAATGGCCTGCTGAGGCAGAAAGCAGAATTTATTCCACAATTGGAGTCTGAAGATGACACAAGTTATTTTGACAGTAGGTGTTTGATGGTATTAAAAAAATGTGATGAATGTCTTGTTTAAATAATTACTGCCTTTGACTTTTGCTAACTGCTTTGAACATCTCCTTTATCAGAACCACTGGCAGCTTGCAAATTCACTGGTAGTTTGACATTTCAGCAGAAATAATCTTAAGATTAAAATTACACTTTTAGCTAATTTTAATGCTTGGTACCCATTCTTCCTGATAAATTCAAGTACTTTGTTTCCCTTGTCTGTAGCTCGTTCCGAGAAATACCACCATATGGAAACTGAGGAAGAAGATGATACCAATGATGAAGACTTTAATTTGGAGATAAGACAGTTTTCCTCATGTTCACACAGATTTTCAAAAGTAAGTAAAAATTGCTGTAATGTTATATGTATTGTGTTCTTAAACATTTTACTAATTTTATGGAGTTCGGATTAGATATGGAAGAGGTGTATAGGGCATTGTTTCTTCAACAAATGTTAACTGAAATTGAGCAAGAATGAAGTGTATCACATTAAATTGAAACATGGGAAGATTTTGTAGAAAAGTCATTTCTTGAATCCTTAAGAATGTAATAGAAAATTATATAAATAGGTTGGTATTTTCTGTAGAAAATTCATAACAGCATAGCAATGTATATGGAACTGTTCTGTTAAATTTTGATGCATGTTTCTTACACTGGTTTCCTTGTACATAGTTTGTATGTTGCTCCAGTTGTGTCCTGGGTATCTTGCAGGTGATGGCGTAACAAAGATTACACTACTAGCTGATAGTAGCTATTAAGTGACATTAATTTAAATGACATTAGACTGAAGGGAAAAAGCAAAGTAGTGGTTAGCATGTGATTTGATCAAGGAGAGATGTGGATTTGAGAGTGATCATTGCTGTGAATTGAAGGTAAAGCTGACTGTCTGAAGGGTAGTATACTTGCATAGTTGAGAGCTAATTAATGCTGGGCAAGGGACACTGGTAGGAGCAGAGTAGACATGCTCAGGAAATACTGTGGAGGGTAAATTGGCAGGAATTAATGAAATTGGAATGCCTAATGAGCATGCTTTTAGTCTTAACATAGCGTCCAGCAGTGATTTTCTAAAGCTTTCTGTTTAAGTTTCTTTAACCTACTTTAGGAACTGTTTAAAGGCATTTGGAAAGTCTGTGTTTGTCTCTTGTTTGTCCTGGGTTATGCTTTAAGGAATGGGTGGATTTTATGCTGGTTCTGCAGTACCACATACGTACTGTGGCTGTGATAGCATGGAAGAGCAGAGACAGGAATCATGGATGTAGTTACCCTCATTCTATGTAAACTCCTTGTTTTGACTTGGTGGTATGTTTCAAATTCAGATACTGGTAAATGATGTGGTCTCTTTGGGGGTAACTTGAATAAGAGGCCATGGGCACAAACTGACACACAGAAGTTCTGTCTGAAAACAAGGAAATGCTTTTTTACTCTGAGGGTGATCTAGCACTGGCACAGGTTATCCAGAGAGGTTGTGGAGTCTCAGTCCTTGGAGGCTGTCAAAACCCAACTGTATGTGATTCTGACCAAACAGCTTTAGGTGACTCTGCTGGTGCAGAGGGGTTGGACAATATGACCTGCAGAGGTCCCTTCCAACCTCCTTCTGTGATTCTGTGAGTTTCTGTCCTTTTGAAAGCTCTGTACCACAGGAATAGTTTGGTTTGTTAATGTCATTACACCATTGCATCACTAGCTGTGCCTCCCAGGCTGTAGAATACAGAGCTGACATTTTCTGTGTGCTGTTTGTCAGCTAAGCAAACAACAGACTTCCAATGATTGCAGTTTATTTTTTCTAAATTCTTTAGCCAAGTAATTTATTCTTAACTTCAGAGTCAATTCATATTAATTTTTCTGCTTTCTACACCTGACTGGTAGATACTAAGTATCTTAGTGTTAGGGCTTTTTTTTACCCTGACTGGCTTTATAGTTGTGATTTAATCCAAGATGTGCATTAATCCTGTGACCTAGAGACCCCAAGGCTGTGGGTTTTGTTTGTACTCTGTTGGTTCACTCAGTGAAATTGGGAGAAGCTGATGAATTCATAATGAGAAGAGATGTTATTCGTGACCCTGTATGTGACAAGACAAGAAAGCAAAATAGGAAAACATTTTAAGAAAGCAAACTCTTGGAAATTTAAAAAAGCTCAAGAAGTTTGAAGTTTGCACTCTGAAATGTTGTATAAGCATTTAGAACATGCAGAGTACAACCCAAGATGTGCTTTCCTGCATATCTTTTTATATCATATGTCAGTGATGAGTTGGGGTTTTTATGTTTGGTTTTTTTTGTCTGTAATAGGTTTTTAGTAGCATAGATCGAGTCGCTCAAACGCAAGGTGAAGAAAAGGAAGATGCAGGAGACAAAACAAAAAATGTAACACTGCCTTCTGTGGAATCTTTAAGCTGGAGTTCAGAATATTCTGAAATGTAAGTAGGAGGTGCTGGAAGTTGTCCATGTCCTGCTTGCCAGGTAGCAGGCCTCTTCCTCTCAGTTACTGCATAAGAGTTTGCTTATTTTTAATGCAGACAACAGGTATCTACATCCATCTCCTCTGATACTGAGAGTAGCAGGCAGCGACACAGTTCTGGTTTGCTTCCAAAGTTGGCCATATCAGCCGAAGGAGAACAGGATAATTCCACGAGCTTAGTGGGACCTCAGGATGAACAGGAGAAGCCTGCCTTTGTGAGCGAGGAAGTAGTGCAAGATGAACCTGAAGTAACCACTCCAGCAAGTACGATCAGCAGCTCCACGCTATCAGGTAATTCAGCGGGTCTCTTGGCTGATGACATTAGAAAAAGTTGTGGACCTTCTTTCTTTAGCAGTAGCATTCATGGATTTGGAAGTCCTGTATTTCAGAACTGCTTTAAAAAAAACCATCCCAACAGGTGTCTGGTTTGGCTTCAGGCCCAAGCTAATAAAATCTCTTGAAGGTATGTATGGGAAAGTTGCAACGTTTTGGAAATGCCAGCATTTGGTGTTGCCCCACTGACTCTGGAGGGCTGATGGGCAAGTGAATAGAATGGCGACTTGACCATAGAGCCTTTGCAGCATTCTTCTTGTGGAGAAAAGGAGTCTTAGATTCCTTGTGCACTTAAAACACTGTTTTTATATCTTCCCTGACTGAAGTTGGTGATCTCTTGATTATCATCCTGGACTTGTTGCAGCTGATCTGTATTGCTGTTTTCTACCACTCTGTGCTGCACCATTGTGTGTTTTAAATTAAGACATCTCAATGATGTGTGCCTTTCACAGTTGGCAGGGTTGTGTTTGACTTGTGGAAGTTGCTTGTGCCATTAGGAGTCTAGGAGGGAGTGTTGTAAACCATGCCCTACTTTAATTATTTATTTTCTTTCTGCATCCCTACCCAGCTCAAGTATTTGCATGCATTTCAGTAGGATCCAGGGCCCTAGCATCTTGCTGGCTTTGTACTTTGATGAGAGTTTTATGTAACTGTTGAAAGACCTGATACTTAACACAGCTCTAGGCCTGTATCAGTCTCATGATTGTCCATGTATAGGTTCCAGTTACCTTCTCTATGCATTTACCTATCTTCAGTTTATTTCTCATTTGTATCCCGCTGAGTTTTCTCAAGATAACCCTTTATGTTCCCATACCCCTCATTTCCTTTATAGTCCACATTTTCCTTTCCCTTCCTCCTCTCCATTTCTGGGACAATAAATTTCTTCAGGCTCATCCAGCTGTACAACCATTTCCATCTCCTTCCCCTGTCTAAAATCTTGACTCTGCTGTATCCTATGTCTTGCTCACTCCCCCAGCCCTGTGTTATGGTGTTGTCATTAGCACAGCAGTCACAATGATAACTCAAAGCATCTGATCCTCTTCTGTCACTTGCCAATTACACTTAAGAGTAATTTCATTTTTCTGTGGTCCATTAGCAACAGGATATTCAGTGACCTTGAAGGAATACTAGGAATTATTGCTATGTCTTTAAATAGGTGACCTACCCTTCCTGCTTGTTTCATAAGGTCATACAAATTTCCTGTGACATCTTTGAAATTTTTGAGAAAATCCTATGCATGTTGTGCACGTGACACAGGCCTTTATGGGTTTTTTAAATTGCTTGGAACACTGTTGTCCTTCATTCAGTATTGTGGAAATTCATTACCTGTGATAGACTAATACCAGTGTCATTGCAATATTGAGTTTAGTGGTGCCAGATATCTTTCTCCTGTGTGGTAGGAAACCACCTGAAGAATAAAAGCAAAAGATAATAATTAAAAATAAAATTATACTTGGTGTTTTAATGATTTTGGAAGAGTTGTTAAGCTGATAGCAACTTATGTAGGATAAGATCCTTTGATTTACTTTAGGACGAGTTCACATGAAAAATAAATGTATGATTAAGTTCTCTAAGGTAAGTGCTGCATATTGAGATGCCAAACTTGCTTCAGCTTTTCTCTCTCATTTACTTTAGTCAGTGACTACAAAAAACCTGTTGCTTCTGTTCAATCTATTAACATTTATGCATTCTGTAAGTCTGGAAGAGTTACTCAGATTTATGTACTGTTCCTCTATGAACTTGTTAACAGAAAGAAGGATTCCCATCTCACAATTGTACTGTTTGCCCTCCCTAACCGCCAGTTTCCCCTCAATGTGTTTATCCATTCTTCTTTGTACAGTTGGCAGTTTTTCAGAGCACTTAGATCAGATAAATGGAAGAAGTGAGAGTGTGGACAGTACAGATAACTCCTCAAAGCCACCCAGTGAAGTTGCACCTCACATGGCTCGTCAGCGATTAGAAAGCACAGAGAAAAGGAAGATCTCTGGAAAAGTCACAAAGTCCCTTTCTGCAAGTGCTTTGTCCCTCATGATCCCAGGAGGTAGAGATAAATCTTTTTGTTTGAAATTACATGATTTATGCTTGCTTGATGGTTTGTCATAAATGCAAGATTTTGGAGAGTCCAGAATGGATTCTGCATCACACTTTTTTGTTTCTCTTGTTGTTCACATGTGTTACTAGATGGTGCAATCTCGTCAGAGACTTAGAGTGGTCGCATTACAGCTGAGGGACCTTCTCTGACAGGCAAAAATGTAGCATACTAGTGACTAATTTTTGTTTGACCATGTGCATGCATGGCAGGATGATTGCTTCAGTCCTTGGTCCATCCTACATCCTTAAGGAGTGTAGCTTAAGTTTTAAGCAGCGCAATACGTACAGCTCCAAGAATAGCTGTTTCTTACAGCAGCACATGCAGCCCGACTCATTCTCTCTCATCTTCGTAAGGAAAGGTGGTAAGCCAGAGAGAAGTGTCACAAAAGTAGAAATGGAATGTAGGCTTCTGGTTGTACTACGCTGACTTACATGGAGTGCTCAAAATCTGAAGCCAGAAATGTTGCTGTAAGTAGGTGGAAATGTAACAGTAGTATTGAGTGTTTCCAGATGAAGCATTGGTGCTTTGCTTTTTAATGGTTCAGAACTGAAGTCCGAATTTCCCAAACTTTGAGGGACTTTTTTCCAAAAGTGGGATTGCATCTCAACTTTGCACACTGGCCATACTGCTTTTAGACATTAAGAGTAATAGTTATGTATCTGCTGGTCTGATAACATAACCCTGCACTTGCTCCATATGTTCAAAGGTGGCTTTGACAGTAATTTCATCAGGTTGCTTTGAGTCCTTGGGCTAGTGGAGAACTGTACATTGTTGAAGAGTTGGTTCTGGCTCTCCTTTTAGACTTTACCCATCTTTAGGTTGTAAAGCACATGTGTCCCTTAATACTTTGATAAGCAAACAATGTGCTATTGTGCATGTGTTTTGGAGCACTCGGAGAGGTGGAAGGCCCATCTGACCCCTGTTACTGCAGAAATTTCTGATTCACCTCATGTTTTTTACCCTTCTTCACCATACAGTTCAAAGAACAGGCTTCCTATGCAGTACCTGTAATTCCAGCAGCTAACCATGAGGATTTTTTAATGAGATAAGTCAAGAGGAAAATGTTGGGTTGTTGTTAAAGGGGAGTATTTTGCCCATGCTTGAATGAGGATGACTAGGTGACAATGAAGAGAATACTTAGCATTTCTGTGATGCTGTCCGAATGTGAATGATCCTTCTGACAACACGCATGAGAGATGAAGGTGACTTTATTTTTACAATGAGAAAGATAGTGACCATGTACTCAGCATGTTCAGGGCAGTGTTGACACTGAATACTGCAAGTGGCTTGCAAGCATTCTAGTTTCTTCCTTGTGTAGACTCTTTCTTACAAATAATATCCCTCTTCTAAATGTTTTAAGTGGTTTTGTGGTATACCCCTGTAACAGCATCATGATTATTTTTTCTGCTTGTAGAGGGCCTGTAGTGCTAATTACTGAGATTGACTATCACAGGAGCATGATAGACACATAGGTAATTACAGAGCCAAGTAACACTCAGGAGTTACTCATCAGTTTGTATTCTAGTAGTTCTTTCACAGCTGTCAAGTAAGAATCACTAAGTTCAGAGATGGTACAGACCATGCTTATTAAACTACAGTTCTCTTTCAGTTTAATGTCAGCATCATTCTATAAAATCAAAACTTAGCTTTGCCTACACGTAGAAATGCTGTCATTGTATCTGTATCAGCCAAAATCCTGTATGTTAGCTGTACTTAATACTATACAAAAACCCTACCTTGTTCATGTTTATCCATAAAATAAACTATAGCAACAGATGAACATTGTTCCCCCCCAACCTGAGTCAGTTAGCTGAGAGTTACAGGACGTGTCCCACAGGATGGGACAATCTGGGCATGTTTCAGAGCCAGAGGGTGACAGTGACAGCCCCCTCAGGGCATGGCTATTCTGTGGGATTTCAGCATTAACCCAGTAACACTGATCTCTGGAAGCCTCTGGTGACTCACATCCAGGGGGTAGCGAATATGCTGTCAAAGTGTATCTGCCCTCCCATGACATGGCTTGGCACGAACACCAAACTGGAACCTTTCTGAGATGCATTCCTTTGCACCGCTGTCACCCGGTTAGGGTCACCAAGGTGTGTTTTATTTATGCCGCTGCAATTGTGCTTACATTTGTACAAACATGAGCATATAGTGCTTTCAAAACAATGAAATGAAACAAAGCTGTAGTGGATATTGTTGTTGCAAGAAATTCTTGTGGTCTTACATGATGTAGCAGAATGCAGAAAGGGAGACTTGGTACAAGAATAAAGTTTCTGTCCTATGTACCAGTTAGATATTGTGGTTTAATTACAGTAGTCTTTCTCTATATCTACATATAACTGAAACCAAAAAAACAATTAGCACTTTGTTTAGCACTGCTGGTTGATTTGGGGGGTGGTTTTGGGTGTACTCACAATAACATCTGCTACCAGACTCTGATCTTCTTTTCGCGAGTGTTTGTTAGAAACAGGCTGAGAATTGTTCTTTTAAAGTTTGCAGTGAGTGTGTTTCCTATCTAAAAGGAAAAAGCATTCTGCATTGAATGAGTTAACTCTTGCATTAAAAAATATAGTTTACACTACAAGGTAAAAATTTAGTTCTAAGATCTGGTTATTGGTTAAACTTCTCATTCACTAAGATACACACTGACTGAGAAGGAGAGAGTTTTTTTGTAAAGGCAATGATACATTTTGACACAAAGATGTCATAAAACTAAGCCAATTCCCTGTTCTGTGTCTGTATTTGTGTGTTGCTCAGAATGTACTCTGATAGGCAGATTTTTTTTCTTCCAGATGTGTTTGGTGTTTCTCCTTTGGGAAGTCCTATGTCTCCTCATTCCCTGTCATCTGATCCTTCATCCTCCCGAGATTCATCTCCCAGCCGTGATTCATCGATTGCTGCTGCAAGTCCTCATCAACCAATAGTAATTCACAGTTCAGGAAAAAAGTATGGCTTCACCATCCGAGCAATCCGTGTTTATGTGGGTGACAGCGATATCTACACGGTGCACCATATTGTTTGGGTAAGATAATATGGTTTTTTGCTTATATACAGGCAAAGAAAACTGTAATGATGCATCTAGCTTTGATTTTTGTACCTATGATATCTGTTTGTTGACAGTTACTGTGTAGATTGTGAAGTTGTGCCAAATAATTTTCTTACAATGCAATTTGTGCCTGTACACAACAAGACCAGTATCAGCTGTAGGGATGACACAAGCCACCTTTGTAGAGATGGTACCTACATATGTTGTTGACCACCTGCATGGATCACTTTCACTTGTGGCAGGTTTGGCAATTGTGAACAGCCACGTGTAATTTCAGAGTACTGTGGCTTGGAAAACCAAAGGGTTGGTGCAGCCCTTCTTTTATTGAGGGCAGGATCTGCAAAACTAGAAGATTGTAAACAGAAATTGTTGAAATATACACAGAGTTTATTAAACTGCGTCAGCTAAGGGATTCCTGAAAGTTAAGTGTTTTACAAGACACAAGGAGGCTGATTTCAAGCACTGACTTTCTTCTGTGTAGAAATGTGCAAATCATTTGGAATTGTTAATACCTTTGAGGATTCTCTGGTACAGGAAAAAGACTGACTGTCTTGAATAAATCGTGTATTTTTCATCCTGTGTTCACCACTGATTTGAACAAAGTGGGAGACAGGCTAAAGGAAGAGACAGCAGTTCTTGCATTTAATTGGTTATCACTTCCTTAATAGTAAAAGAAATATATATTTATGTAAATATATATGTATTTATGTTATAATTGAGGTTGATAACAAGTTACATATTTTATATAATTTATATTTTATACACTCATAAATATTGTTTGCGTGTGTATGAACTAAAATGTTTCAACTACTTTAAAATAATTTTGAAAATCTCATTACAAATATATCAAAAGCTTTGAAATTTTGTACGGTGCTTTGTTTTAAATATGTATTATAGGTTTTGAAGTAGCAATGCTACTGATGTGGTAGTGTATTACTCATTTTTCATTCATGTTGTTTACCTCTCAGACCTATTAATCCATCAAGAACATTGAATCTGAAGAATGAGGTACATTTGATAATGTAATAAATTAAAAAAATGTGATTTCTTGCCGCTGGTGTAGCATCACAACAGTGAAAGGAAGGGGGGGGAAATGGTATATTGCAGTAAAAGTGAAACCTTGGCTTTTTTTAAAATACTATAGGTTTTTTGGGTTTTTTAGCTCTAAGCACTGTAGGCTTCAGTAGTGGCTGCATGACTTAAAATTCTTCAAAAGCTTATTTTAAAATTTAATAAATTATTTATGCCACCTTCAAAATATTTTGCAGTTCAGTTTGTTTCATCCTTCATAACCTTTGTGCTGCACTGTTCCCTCTGATGAGCAGCCTGGTGAATTTGAACCAAATGAAAACAATTCTTCACTACATGGTGGAGTTAATTTTTTTATCGTGATTTGGATACTGCATGTGACCACTGCCTTAATTACATCAGTACTTCTCAGTGTTGGATGCTAAAAATCTCAATTCAGTTTTGAAATTTTGCCATGGGGAGTGAATCACCTCTTTGTCGCGCATGAAAACTACCCCACTATACAGAGCTCACTTAATATCGGTGGCAGCAAGCAGTGTTTCAGTGAGCTTTGAAACCACTCCAGGCTGTGTAAGTATAAAGTTTGAGTAAGTAGTTGATGGTGAAATGTCTGGTATGATTTTTCTTCTTTTCTTCCTTTATATAACTTAGTATCTCTTAAGTTTCTTCACTGCCAACTGGTTTTATAGAAAGAGTTCATTAAACAAAGCCTACTCTTGCAAGTATGAAGGTTAAACAGGAGTCCATTCTCTCCATCTCTGATTTCCAGAATGTGGAAGAAGGAGGTGCAGCTTACCAAGCAGGTTTAAAAGCTGGAGACCTGATTACTCAGATCAACGGAGAGCCAGTGCATGGTCTTGTTCATACAGAAGTCATTGAGTTGTTGTTAAAGGTAACTCTTGGACAACCGGGATACAAAAGCGCTTGCTGTTTTCACCAAGGATTGAGGGGTTGTTTATTTTCTTCAGAGCTTAGTTATCAGATTTTTTTGGTTGTTCAAGTACAGACTCTAAGCTACTACTGCACAGATCTGGAGGAAGGTGAATGATTTCGTATATCCTGCTAAGGTTTTAGTTTCTGTGCAATAAACTGACACTTCTGCTGAGATAGCTGAAGTACATTCAAGGCACTGACACAAAGAAATTACTGTCTCTCAAAAAATTGGATATTTTCAAGCACTTTCTTGAACTCTCCCATTTTCATCAAGTAATTCAGGCTTTTGATGATGATGCTACTTCTTGTTTTCTCCTTTTAAAGTGAAATCAATGAGGAAAACTGGAAATAGAATATTAAATATTTTCTTGCCTATGGTACATGAACTTGCCTTTCATAATCTCAAGGCCCTAAAGGGTTTTTTTTTGTCTTGTATATAGCCAGGTATGTTCCACAGAGCTTCTTTACTTAATGAAGTTCTTATCCTGCAGTTGGACTTCTATAAATAATCTATCATATTTTTTTCTTGTGGAGTTTTCCAAGGCCTATCCTGTTGGAAAATTACCGGTTTTCCTTAAAAACAAACAAAACCCCCAACTTTTTTTTATCAATGATAGTTTCTTAGCTTGTTACTGTAGCTTATTTTATGGCAGTTTTTATGCACTCTTTTCAGCATAGAATCATGTGGTTCAGAGTTATTTTAGACATCTGTATATTTACTAACAATATTACTAACAATTTCTGGTGTAACATGCAAAGCTTTGCCTGTCAAACTGAGTAGTTAGTTATAAAAGAAGATTGGAAAGCAGTGAAGTAATGGGGAAATAAAAACTGCTGAGGAAAGATGCAAAATACACTTTTCCGTAAGTCTTATTTTCCTTCTTTGAAACCAAGAGGAACTTCCAAGTTTTCCAGTTTTGCAAGAACTGTGTAAGAGAAAATTCCGTAATTTTAGGCAATTGGTTGAGCCGTTGTTTTCGGTATCAGAGACAGGAAAAACAGAAACATGACAAATCTTAACGCTACTTGCAAGAGCAAACTCAAAATGAGAGATTGTTGTTTATCCAAATATGCTGTAGTATAAATTAATTTGGGCTATTAGAATTCCTTTCTGTAGAAGTTCACTGTAGAGGTATACAGTACTAGGCAGGAGGTAAAGATTTTTAAAACATAATATAGGTATTTTCAGTTGGTTTTATTTGTTAAGTCTTCTGTTCATGCAAACAGTTCTAAAAAGCTTAACTTTGTTATATTTGTTATCTCTTTTGAACAAGATAAAAGGATTGTTTAGGATTGATAATGAAGATTAAGTTTTCTCCTCCATTTCATCATTGTAACAGTTGGTATCCTGAGACATGAATGGCCAGTGAATAGACTGCTGCACAGTGACAGCTGTTTGTTGTAGGAAAATACAATGTTTCTGTAGAAGCTTTCGTCTTGAAAACTGCAGTGTTTGTCAGTCCTTGGTCTTCTCCTGTCCAGCTACAACTATTGGAATTGAGTCTTGTCCTGAAGCTGGAATGGAGGAAGTTTAGGAAATTTGGCAGAATTTGAGAATTTTCCAGTCATTGTTTAGCTGACAAATTAGCCTGGCAACATCTGCATAAGGACTTCCTACACTGCCAGCTATTACTCTGTTGTTGGAGTTCTGTCTCAGTGCATTTGCATTTGTGGTATAGCTTCAATCTGAGGCATATTCATGTTGTATTATTTGCATCTAAAGAGTCTTCCTCCATTTTGGCAGAGTGGCAACAAAGTCTCCGTAATGACAACCCCTTTTGAAAACACTTCGATCAAGACAGGACCTGCCAGGCGAAACAGCTACAGGAGCAGAATGGTCAGGCGCAGCAAGAAAACAAAAAAGAAAGAGAGTTTAGAGAGGTGAGTAATCCTTTTGTTTCATGGTGAATATGTTTCCTTGTGTGTTTGTGTGTGTGTGTGTGTACATAATAATTAATTTAAAATATAAATGTAATACAGTTCTCTCTTGTCTTCTACAACTTTTTATGTTCTTCTGTGAGATCCTATGCTGTGACATCCTTGCAAACCTGTTTTGCCTAAACTAGATCTGTTAACATAACTCCTAAAAATTTTGCACACCACGCTCATAGATATGGGGAAGAAAGTGAATAACTGAGGTTGCATCTTAATCTGGTTTAAGTATATCTTTTTGTACTTGTTTAATTAAACTTTCTAGTGCGAAGTTTATGGGCATTTTTAGTTTGGTCATAAGTTTATGTGTGTTTTGTAAATACGTTGCTAGTGCTTTATAGATATTCCATCAGTTTTGGTGGGCTCTTAAATTAAGAAAAGATTTACACTCATAAGGAGCTAACCGTTCTGAAATACGGTGACTAAATTTTAGTACAAACAGATTTAGTTACAATATCTATCCTACCTATTAGCAAATAAGGATATATTCTAAACTTCACACTCTGCAGTGTGGTTTGCTTTCATGTAAACATACATTTAATGTTTGCTTTTCTGATGGTAATGGGAGAGGGAAGCAATGTCAGCTCGCAAGAGTTTTGTCTGTGGTGATAGCATCCTCTGTGCATCGTACCTTCTAATTAATGCTGCACTTTCTCATGCTAGGAGGAGATCTCTGTTTAAAAAGCTGGCCAAGCAACCCTCTCCTCTTCTTCACACAAGCAGAAGTTTCTCCTGTCTGAACCGATCACTTTCATCAGGGGAGAGCTTGCCTGGGTCTCCAACCCACAGCTTATCTCCCAGATCACCTACCCCAAGTTACCGCTCTACTACTGATTTTCCATCTGGTGAGTGTGAAGGAGTGGAGGGCAGAAGAAAAGGACTTGAAGTGTATTCTACTTCTTGTGAGTGCCACACTCATTGCTGACAGTAGTCAGCTCTGACAGGCATATTCATTGAACAGCTGGTTTCTGTCTGGAAAAGGGAAAAAGATTCCTGATGCAAAAGCAAAGGTGATTTCATGACACAGAAGCTCCTAAAAGGGAACTGTCTGCTAGGTTAGTCCCAGAGTTTAAATCCAAGTCCAGTGGCTATAAGTTGACTAATAAACAATCCAAGTTTGGGGTAAAAGGTAGAATCTTGCCTAGGAGAGGCCAACTGATGAAAGAATGAAACTGAGGAAAAAGTTGCTACATAATGGAACTAGCATGGGCACTCATGAATGCAGATTCATTGCTGAAAAGATTGGCTGGGTGCTGAAATATGCTTCTTTCTGGCTCCTAAAAACCTGTCCCTTTTTCCTGTTTTACTTCCGTCATGATTTTAGTGTGTACTGAAAGTGACTACTATTGTACAATCCCTTGGCAAAGGTAAATTATTAGGAAAGCCTTGATTAGTGCTTTGAAGTGGCAGAAAGCATTAGCTATTCTATTTAAATAGAAGTAAGTGATAACTCAAAGGGGATGAAGGATCAGAGGGGGAAGGGGAGAAATAGCGACATAATTGGAATGGTGAGGGGTTTACAGCCCAGTCACTCAAAACCTTCCAAATTTTGGAACATTGTGGCAGTGGTGGCACGCAGGCCTCTTGGACCAGTGAAAGTTCTGTGTCTCACTGAGCATTTAGACAAGATTAAAAATCTTGCTAATTTTATGTTTGTGTGTTCTTTTTGTAGGTACTAACTCTTCCCAGAGTAGCTCCCCTAGTTCAAGTGCTCCCAATTCTCCAGCTGGTTCAGGACACATAAGACCCAGCACTCTTCATGGCTTGGGTCCAAAGCTTGGTGGGCAAAGATACAGATCAGGAAGACGCAAATCAGCTGGCAGCATTCCTCTGTCTCCTCTTGCACGGACACCTTCTCCAACACCCCAGCCAACATCTCCTCAGCGATCTCCATCACCATTGCTAGGACATTCAATTGGAAATACAAAATTAGCTCAATCTTTTCCTAGCAAAATGCACTCCCCTCCAACTATCGTAAGGCATATTGTTAGGCCAAAGAGTGCTGAGCCACCAAGGTCCCCACTGTTAAAGAGAGTCCAGTCTGAAGAGAAACTTGCACCCTCTTATGGCAGTGATAAGAAACACTTATGTTCACGAAAACACAGTCTGGAAGTGACGCAGGAAGAAGTGAACAGAGAATTGTCCCAAAGGGAAGTAACTCTTCAGAGCTTGGAGGAGAGTGTATGTGACATGCCATCACTCACACGAGTCAGGCCTGTAGAGCAGGGCTGCTTGAAACGACCCGTCTCCCGAAAATTAGGTAGGCAAGAATCCATTGATGAGCTAGACAGAGAGAAGCTGAAGGTCAAGATAGTTATGAAAAAGCAGGATTTTTCTGAAAAAGCAAATGCTGCTATACATGAACCTAGCAGTGAATCAGAAAATCCCCAAACCTTCAGATTGGAAGAAAGAGACAAAAAAGCATTCCAGAAGCTATTAGAAAGATCAAATCAGTTTGAAACAAAAATTGTTGCTTTGGAGACCCAGTCAGCTGGTGGCATACTCAAAGACACCCTTCAAAAGAATGCAAACTGGCGATCAAATGATGGTGTTGCTTTAGATGCACAGATGTGTCATTCGCCTCCACCTAATGAACTCAGTCATATTTCTTATGACTTCAAAATAATTTCCCCTCCATGTACACTGCAAGATGTGCTACCTCAGTCCTGTGACAGGATGCTAAACGGAAAGGGAGAAAACACAGATAAAAATGTACCAACAAAAGAATTTGTCAAATTTGAAAGATTAGATGGTAAACTTGCAAATATTGATTATCTTAGAAAGAAAATGTCCATTGAAGAAAAAGATGACAGTGTCTGTCCAGTGGTAAAACCCAAATTGACATCAAATGTTCATGAATGCCTTCAACTTAATACAGGCAGACCCATAAATGTACAGCAGGACTCCACTGCAGGTGCTGATGGTAGAGCATTTGTCAGCAGTGCACATGCTGCTCAGATCAACTCAGTTTCTTTTGTTCCTCTCAAGACCTTGAATGGCCGAGCAGACATAAGTGTGGAAAAATCAGCCCTTATTTCCACTGAGACTCCTGTCAGAAAAAGTCCATCAGAATATAAACTTGATGGGAGGTCTGTTTCCTGTTTGAAGCCAATAGAAGGCACACTAGACATTGCCTTACTTTCTGGGCCACAGGCTTCGAAGACTGAACTGCCTTTGTGCGTGCTGCCAGAAGGACAGAGCACCAGCAGTGATGGGGGATCTCCTAAAGCCTCAGCACCACAAGGGAGTGGTGGGAAGGCAGAACTGGCCTGTCAGAGGGAGCAGTTGTTAACCTATTCAAAATCTGGCAAAGTCAACTTATTGGAACCTCAGGTTCTGCAGAGAAGCAAGAGTCCTCCAAATCCACCAGTCATCCCTGTGGCTGCAGAAGTAGTGACAGAGAAAAAGGTTTCTAGTCCAGCTACTAAAGGCAGTATTTCTGTTATCGAACCTGTTCAAAAGAAGGACACCTCCCCTTCAAAACAGAAGGACAATTCAGTGGAGGCAAAGTCTTGTGTTACTCAGAGTGTCAAAACTACTCAAACAAGCTCCAAACTTTCTGTTGTCCAAAGCACTCCTGAAAAAGCAGTAGGAAAAGAGAAGCAAATACAAAAGGAGTTGCCTGCCAAACAACCAGTAGCCCAGAGAAGTTGTGAGCCTGTCCCTGCAAAGGTGGAGGTGATCAGGGAGTCATCTCTGAAGGTGTCTGTCTCAGATGTCCTGATAAAGAGCTACTCCAAAAGCAATGAAAAAAATTGTGCTGATTTTGCTATTCCACCTGTGATGCAAGGAAAAATGCAGGCATCTGGCCTCAAGGCACAACCTAAGGATGGCAGAGAATCACTGAAACAGCTAGGCAAAGATGCCAGTAGTCTTGCTAGTTTTGTGGAAGGGGACATAACCAAGCAGAAAGTTCTCAGTGAGCCTAAGAAAGTAATTGCAGAATCAAGGAGTGAAGCTCTTCTATGCAAACAGCCCATGCAAATAATAGATTGTGATCCCGGAAGTGAGAAGTCTGCACCAGTTTCCTCTGTGCAGAAGGACAATGCCAAAGATTTAGGAAAGAAAGATCAGAAACAGTTCACTGACATAAGGCTTCAAAATACTGAGAAAGAGCAGTCTAGCCAAGTTCCTTGGCAGCAACTTAATGCTTCAGACTCCCCTGCTGTGAGAGACCCTGTAAGCAGAAACTGTGCTGTAGATGTTCATGTAGGTGTTCAAGAACATGCGAAGTCTGCTGCCACCTATGTGGAAAGCAGCAGTAATAAATACAGGCCAGCCTCTGATACGAGTTCCTCTAAGTCTAAGTACTTGGATAAGCAGACATTGTCACAAAAACCATGCAATCCAAACGTAAAAGAAAAAGAAACTATTATCCAGGTGTCTACCAGCTCCCGGAAAGATGGGACACATGCCAGTAAAAATGTGCTAGATCCTTCTGTTTCAGGCTCTTTGAGAAAAGTGAGCAGTGAACGTGTGCAGGCCGAAAGGCCTGTGAGTTTGGAGCATGGCTCAGTAGCCACCCTCCAAATGATCAGCATCACTCCTGACATCAAACCCAAATCCTCTGCTGTCAGCCCTGTACCAGCAGGCCCAGTGAGTTCTAAGCAGATGCAGAGGCAAGAACCAGCAGGCTTCAGGGAATCTGCTGATCTAAAGCAACTTCACCTCAGTGAAAAACAAACCATGTCTCCAAAGTTTTCCACTGTGAAAGACTGTCTCTTGCTGAGCAAACAGGCAGACAGAAATCCTATTAATGAGACGATCTCTGCAGACAAAAGACCAGAAGGAAAAATATGCACTGATGCACTTTATGTTCAGCTTGACAGTGGGAAAGTAGAGCCTACCCTTTGCCTTGCAAACTGTGATGCCAGAGGGAAAGGAGAAGAAAAAGTGACCACAAGTAGCAAAAGCTCTCAAGATTCAAAAGGAAAAGGACAAGTTAATCAAAAACAGCCAGACAATGCAAACAAGCAGATTGCAATAAAACATTTGGCGGCTGCCAGCGGGCAGAGTTTTTGTCGTGGGGCTGCAACACCAGGAAAGCCGCTGACTTGTTTAGCCAATTTCTCTGAATGTAGACAAGAAGTATCTGTTTTGTCTTTGGCAAAGAGTGATGCACCTTCAGCAAAGGTTAAAGCAGGCTCCCCTGAGCTTACTGCAACCTGCAAGGAAGTAAATAAGAAAAGCACCTCTTCTGCAGGGAGTAGTAAGGGAGAAATGACTAAAAGTGTTTCACTGATGGCCTTGCACAGTGCTGCTGTTGTAGTAGAAGCCCAACGCCCTGCTTCAAACCTTGGGGGGAAACCTGGAAATCAAGAAAAATCTTCTTTTGTTAACACTGTGGACGTAAAGGGAAAAGATGCCATTCAGGCTCAGCAGTCTGCTTCAAGAAAACAGAATGTAGGTAAAGATTTAGCCAGGTCAGCAACCACACCTGAACGCCCTAACGCACTTTCTGATGACAAAGACTCAGCTCGGCAGCGGCGAGGAAAGGAAACTTCGCGGAGCAGTCCTCACAAAAAATCCTGTTAACTGTTAAGACCTGGCAGGTGTGAATTCAAGACTAGCTGAAACAATGTCAATATGTTGGACTGCCTTTAAACCAGCACTGTGTCGTGTCTTTGTGCGGCAAAGCTTTCATGTCTCTAAAGAAAGAGGACCGGGGATATATAAAGAAAGGACTTTTTTTCAAAATGCCTTCCCAATTGTAACCGGTAAAACTGTTACCATATAGTATTTGTATAAAAATACCTTTATAGCTGACAGCTGTTGAAGAAAAGATTTCCTCTGTAAATACCTAGTGATGTGTTTGGGGTTTGAATGTAGCATATATACTTTGCTGCTGATTGCATTGTTTACTCTCCCCTTTTTTAAGATAGTTGCTTTGCCACTTATTTGCCATACTCAAATATGAAACCGAATTGTTAAAACTCAGACCTGCTGTAGACATGGACAAGCATTGGTCTGACTGGAAAACAAAAACAGGCCACATTTTTACTTACTAAAAATCCTAGCTAGAGGTTAAAAAAATACTAGTACAGAATAAATAGTGACTTATTGTGAGTTTTTAAATGTATTTTTAATAATCCAATTTTGATAGTACTGTACGTGGCTGCTTCACCAGATCTAACACAAGACCTAACTGCATCTCCCTACCGCACAAAACCTCTTTAGAGTAGGTGTCATTAAAGCTATGGGAGGACCAGTTGGTTATCAGGGCGTCCCAGCGAGAGTTGTGTTCTCTGGTGAAATAGTGGTTCTTGCCTTGTCTATTGGGAGTGTTTCTTTGACCTTCACCTTAGAAAAGGCTGAGACTCTGAAGCACATGCTATGTGTTCTGGTTTTTGCTGCAGTCCTCTCTTGAGTTCCTTGAGCTTTTTTAAATTCAGGCACTTACAGTGTGAGGCACAAGTATAAGCACATGACTTGCAGTACTAGTATGTTCATCCCTGTTTTTAAATACATGTAGAGAATACATATTACCATGGCATATAGGTCTGCATCACTAGCTTCATACAGCCATAGCTTTTTTCCTACTTTATGACAAAAAAGGGGAAAAGGGAAAAAAGCAGTTTCAGTATCATATCTTCAGAAAAGTTCAGGACATCCAATACACTTTAAAACATAGCTGGGGCCTTACGTTGTAGACTTTACTTGCTGTTTTTAGCAAGTAATTCTGGGTTTCACATTAATTTCTAAATGCATTGAGTAGCTCCATGAATTTCATAACATAATCTTTATTTGTATGCAAAAAAAGTAAATACTGTAATTATAAAAGAAGCATTTTGTAACAAAGGAACTTGTTGGAGCTATTTGGTGCTAGAATGTGACTGTGTTTTTACTTTTGCTAAGCCTTATTTAAATTTTATATACTGTGGAACTTGTAGACTTTGATCATTTTAGCGTGGAGGTATTTAGTTTGTTTTGAAGGATGAAAGGTAAAATTTGAAACGTACAGAAGCACTACAAAATACCCTTGCAGGTGTGTGTTTTTTAATGATGGGGATCAATAGAATGGTGGTTTTGCCTATTTCTGTTATATGTACCCACAGTAGAGCTAGGCCTGTACCTGTTTCATCAGGGCTTACAGATTGTATTTCTGTCTCAAAAGCTAGAAAATTGTTCAGAAAAGTACAGTATAATCTTGACTTGGAGGTTTGTATGACAACTGACAGTGTGCAGAATTAAGTTCCCTCTGGTGAAAACTTTATTATACTAATTAGTTGAGTTGGATTACAGCAGACCTGTCATGGAGAGACAATATCACAAACAAGTCCCTCTGATTTTTCATGTGGCACTAGAACATTCATACTGCCTTTGATGGGTTTGCAGAGGAGATAGTGAGCAACAGATAATATTTTTTTGAGCAGCTCTACAGATAAATGGTCTCGACATTTACAGTTCATCTGTGCTTTGGCAGTTACTACAAATGAATGCTAATGCACTTCAAAATAACATTTCTGTCTGGGAAGTATTTCCTAGTTTACAGTCTTCTGTGTTTTTTTCAACTATCCTCTTGTTTCCTTTAAAGCACATCTAGCTTTTTGTTTACAGTATACCTTTATGTATATTTTGTATAATGCGTTATCACTTCTTACAAATAAGTTCTTTGCATTTTGGAAGTGTAATAGTGCTTAAGCTTGTGTTTATGTAGTACCTGTTTGTTGGTGTGTACCAGTGAGCCGTTAGAGATCTTCCTGCCTGTGTTCTGCTTGGTCAGTCTTTTATGTGATTGTAGATCTGATGTGTTCTTTTGTAGACTTTCTGCTGTAGATTCCTCAGCTTACAAAAAAGAAAAAGGAACAAAAAAAATTATTAGGGTTTGTGCAATAAAGTGTTTGCAGTCTTATTTTCTCTAAAAACTCTTTATGGATGTCATAATTGTTGTATACTGAACACAGTTATTTATACTTATGCAGTTGCATAACATTGAAATAAAAATTCAGCATGGACCACTGTTGCATTAGCATTTTTTCTTGAACTGCTTTCACTCCTGCAATGTAAGGCACATCTCTGCTCTACTTAGAAGTGGGCAGTTGTTTGGGTTTTGTTTTTTTTTTTAATCTGGTGCCAACTCAGTGCACCCCTTAAGACACATGCTGGCCAAGGATTTTGCATGAGGAAATGCATTTGAGTCTGGAGATGGAGGAGGTATATGGAGGATGGAGGATATCTGCATAGCTGATATCTCGTCTCAGACAGTGGCTGGAACCACTGCTGTGCTGTTGGGTGGGTAGGCGTGGGGTGATGGTAGCTAACAATGGCAGTAGGCTGTAACATAATGTTTAAATCTTTCTTCTAAAATGTGTCATCATCCATTACAATAGGGCAGTATGTTTTTGAGTACCTTCTCAAAATAGCCAATCTTTATTGTTTTTTTAATTTGCTCTGAAGTTTCAGCCTTAACAAATTCCTGGAGCATGTGTAAGGGCAATGTTTTCTTCTATTTTGACATCTCTACCCCTTTAATATCATAAAATCTCCCTCTAATCTTTTTTTCTCAGAAGATAAAATAGATGCAGTGAACAAGATAGGGAAGATGGAGCAGAACACCTTAGTAACCAGTGGTTTCTTTGATGAAGAAAAATCCTTTTGGCAGAAGGAGCAACAGGGCAGGACTTTTGCTCCCCCAATTTTCATCTTTCTAATTCCTGCAGAGGAGCAACATCTGTTAAAGTACATGCATCTTTACTGTTCCATTGCTAGTAGCTCTTCATGTCTGCCCGGCAGGGGGGGTATTTTTGTTCACATTTTACTATTGCATCGTTTTCTCTGTTGTTCCTTTGTACAAAACCGAGTGCATCAGTGTTACAGCATCACTTCGCTGCTTTGGTGTCTGAAACCAATAGGTGAGGGGAAGCTGCAGGTCACCCGCAACCATTCCAACATGCTGCAACCCAGCAGAAGGCAGATAGTCTGCAAAACTGGTGCACTGGCAGGGACTGTTGATAAGGAGAGGAGAGCAGGATCTGACAGCTCAGGGAAAGGAAATGACTGGAGTTGAGGATTGACTAACTGCTCTGCCTGCTGTGCAGTCTTTGGCTGTGTATAGCAGCAGTCACCTCTGCCTGGGGAGGCATAGAAATCTGCATGCCCAGAGTGAGTCTCCATACTGTTCAGGGCTGGAGGAAAAGGCTGGTGTAAGGGGTTTGTGTTGAGGAAGTAGTTGGGAGAGAAAGGTCACAGGTATATCTGGCATGGCCTGTGTCCTGGTTTCAGGTGGGATGGAGTTAAATTTTCTTTTTAGTAGCTGATACAGTGCTGTATTTTGGATTTAGTGTGAGAATAATGTTGGTAACACACTGATGTTTTAATTGTTACTAAACAGTGCTTATCCTAAGTTAAGGATTTTTCAGTTTCTCATGCTCTGGCAGCAAGCAGGTGTACGAGAAGCTGGAAGGGAGCATGGCTAGGACAGCTGACCTGAACTAGCCAGAGGGATATTCCATACCATAGAACGTCATGCTCACTATGTGAACTGGTGGGAGTTGGGTGGGAGGGGCTGATCACTGCTTGGGCATCAGGCAGTGGGTGGTCAGCAGTTGCATTGTGCATCAGGTGTCTTCTGTCTTTTTTTTTTCCCCATCTTTTTTTTTATATTCCTTTTAATCACAATTATTATATTTTTATTATTATTTTTAGCATTTTATTTTACTTCAGTTATTAAATAGAATAAATCACAGAACAGGAAGATACTAGAGGGTATATGGATGCATGTCCCAGCCCATGGCTTCAGTTAGCAACAGTTTTTCTTTCCACTGACTATATCTATACCATAGTATTTGATTAGCACTGACCAGCTCAATCCACCAGACACCTGTCAAGGGTGAGTTTGAATGAACTGAGGGTATAAAGTGACGCTAGAGATTATGGTTCAAGCTGCAAAGAGTTGGGAGCATCAGGAGGAGTGAAGGCTGCAGAGTAAGAAGACAGTAACAACAGCATAAAGCAAGCCTTTCGAAACGCAGGTGTGAATTGGATATAGGGGCAAGAGGATGGCTGAGAGGTTTGCTGGAGAAGGATGTCGTCTGTTCCTGGGGAGAGTAATTTCCAGGTGGTATGGTATGGGTGAGTGTCTGGGATGGCATCTCGCTCTTCTTCCAGGCACAGACAAGAGTACTGAATATAAGAAGGTTCTTAAAAGTTGTATCATCAACAATGGGATTATTTTTTTAAAGTTGACAGATTTAGAAATTGGCCTCTTCAACCATCCTGTTCAGAGTAAAATCCTTTCAAAAACTGACTTAGACCTAACTGAGAGTATCTTGTTTAAGCACAATTGGGGAAGGAAGAGCTTGGCTCTGAGTTTCAGTTTATCCAATTGGAATAAAGATAAGTGCTTACCAGTCTCTGAAATGTGATTTGTTAGCTAAGATCTCCTGAAGTTTCTTCCCTGTGTAAATACTGATAACAAATTCTATTTTGTGGTTTGTGTTGTACCACGACTTCAGTGACATCTGTGGCCCAGGAGCGAGGATGGTGGTGAGTTCAATCCTATTAGGCACCATTCACCTCGGGCGATTCCCTTGCTCTCTCTTTGTGCTGGCTCCCCAGTTGTATTTGAAAAAAACAAGATAAAAGGCCTGACTGGAAACAAAGGACTGCATCAGATCAGAGCTTGACTGAGTAAACAAATTCTGTAAAGAAAAATAAATCTACTGTCTCTTAATGTATAATCTGGATATTTTGGTGTTTATAGCCATATATAAATTTTCCTTCAGAATGATCAGTCCCTGTAATTTAGGATTTGTGTATCCTGAAACACACACTGTAAGCTGTTCAGCAGTGTTGTTTTACATGGTGTCCTGTGAGTGGTGTTTTGCAGGTAAATAAGAAAGCAGAGATGGCACTGTAAATCAAAGAGAAAATAAAAATCACAACAGATGAACATAGGGTCATCAAAACCAAGTTGTGTAGAGGGAAAAGGATGGGTCACAGGAAAGTCTGTACTTAATACTCCGTGTGCAGATATATGTTGCACAGGAACACATTCACCATTTCGCCTTTTCAGACATCTTTGAGTTTTAACTGACTGAAGTCTACATGAATCAATGCTGTGACATTGGGTAGTATTTCAGAATCTTGTGGTGTTTGAATCTGTGGTCTTCTCTCCAAAAGCAGAGGCATTTCAGAAAGCATTAGCCTAAGATGCAGTTTTCCCCTCAAGTCACTGATATTTGTGGATTGCCCATAGTTACTACCTGATACTTGAGGCAATTTTTTTTTTGCACCTGTGCCAAGCTATGAACTGCATCATGCTCCCTTTTAAGTTTACTATTTCTCTTAACATTTTCCTGAACCCACAAATTTAAGAGGGAAGAAGCAGGTCTCTCTAGGATGGTGCATACACTGTCATTTGTGCTGGTTTGTTAGAAAATGCAGTTACCGGAGGTTGTTCATTCAACTAGTCGGATTTGCACAGGGAGGGGAAGATGTGCCTTGAACCCTGAGCTGACTTCAGGAGCATCTCTGCTTTGTTCCCAAGGACGAATCAGGGAGTCCTCACCTCGGCAGCATGGTTTTGCTCAGTGACATTTCTCTCCCTTAGACCAGTCCTTGTGGAAAGGCTCCTGTAACGCAGGCAGCCCATGCAGCTTTGGTGTTCCGCAGCACGGGCTGATGGGGTCAGGAGGAAGTTTCTGTGCAGAGTGTGTCAGCAGCCACAGAAGCAAGGAATGCAGGTCAACACTATGGAGAGTTGTGAGGAAAGGCAACATCCTGGTACCCCAAATCAGGGGGCGTTTATGGGCGACTGGAGAAGAAACGTCAAACACCTCTCCCTGCGTGCCCTTGGGCAGCACATGGCTTCAAAGGCGGGAGGAGGAGAAACTGTGGGTAAGGCAGGCAGCATATGTGACATGAAGGCATGTGAAAGCTGCAAGAATCCACGTTGTGTTAGTCTGATCTGCTAGCAGTAAAAGGCACGTTTCAAATAAGAGAGGTATTTCTTACTTGAGAAGGCCAAGCAGGGATTCTCGTCAACAGCATCTTCAGAAATGAGCACAAACTTTCTAGTCCAGCAGGGAACTTTGAAATCTTAGCTAGTCAGCATGTTACAGAGGAAATGTGGAGGAAATGCCTTTGGGGCAGGAGCTGAAGCTGAATGTGGAGTCCAGTGTGGAAAGTGTTGGAAGAGATCTCGCCTTCCTCATCTCGGTGAGCAGCTGCAGCTCCCAGCATAGCACACTGGGGAGCCTTGCTGGGACAGGGTGAGACTCCCCATGGTACAGACCTTAATAATTTTTTAATTTTATTTTTTATTTTGTAAGATGAGGATTCTACAGAGAGACAGAAGGGTTATAACCTCTGAGAAGTTTGTGTCTATATGTCAGGGTTAGCCTGTTAAAACACGAGTACTGTAAATCACGCTGTGGTAACACAGGACAGACGAGTAGGCATGGCAAGGTCCCATTGGTAGCTGTCAGCACCAGGAGCACCTGTGGATGAGGTTGCTGCTCCCCACTGTGCTGCTCCCTTTGCAGTCTCTAGTGTTCTCTCCTGGGCTGCTGCTGGAGGAGACAGTCCACTCTGGGCTGGCACAGGAAAGTCTCATAGCTATAGGCATTGGGGGTTTTGCCCTGTGCAAGCAAGTGTAGTGCCAAGCACCTGCAGATTCTTGACCAAATCTACAAGTTTTATTGTTAAAGCTGAAATTGTTGCTGGTCTTGCTTACTATGGAGTCTAGTAAATAGTACAGGAGCAGGCCCTGCTCTAGGGTGAGAGATGAACAGACAGAGGTTCAATGGCCAGAAACTTCCTAAGGATCAAAAAATATTTTAAAGAAAATGGAGAAATGATTCAGGCTCTTTCTGTCAGTCCTGCAGGAGTTGGTCTTAAGTGACTATGGATGTTGCATCTGTTCTTCACAGAAAGTTTTTTTTCTTTTTAGTGGAGTGGGGTACACCCCTGCCAGCTCTTAAACGGCACTGTTTTTCAAAGGTATTTGATAGAGGGTGGGGGTTTGGTTGGTTTGGGTTTCTTTTGTTGGGAGTGGTGGTCATGGTGGTGGTTTGCTTTTCCTTTTTTTTAAAGAGAACAAGGTTTGCATTTTGGCCTTTGGATCTTCCCTTTACAGGTGCATTAGCTGTAGTAGCTGGGACACCAGGGCTAACATTGAGTTGAAGTGGGATTTCTCTTAAGAGAAGTTGTTCATGTTCAAGGCTCAGGTCATAGTTTATTTTTCCAGTTCTCAAAATTTTTTCATTATTTTTCTGAAAGTTTTAATACAAATATAAAGGGTATTAGAGAAGTTAAGAAAATACAGGTCACAAACAACTACAGTAAGTTGTCTTCTATCTTAATACAATTGCTGTACAACTTCTCGATATCTCCATCATAAACTTATATTTGCTGGTAATTTCGCTTGAAATAGCGAGCACCCCAGATGAAGATGGCACCACAGGATAAAATAGCCAGGACAACTGCAACGATTCCTGCTGTGTTGATCCCACAGGAGAGTGAGATGGTCGCTAGCTGAGCCCCAGCTAGTGATTTGGGTTCAGAGCATCTTGTTCCTTCAGAGTCTTCAATTTTATCCAGATTCTGCTTGTACCAGGTGATTAAGCCAATATTGGAGCAGGTGCAGTCCAGAGGGTTGTAACTTAAATTGATTATGCAATGGCCAGCTAGGGACGCTAGCTTGTCACGTGGTACAATACGGATCCTGTTGTGGGCACAATTGAGATAGATGCTCTTGAGGTTTGAAAAAGCATCTGTGCTGAATGCAATAAGTTTGTTGTGGCTCAGATCAACATGCCGTAACTTCCTGAGGCTGTGAAATGCTTGGTAACCTACTGCTGTCAGTTCACAGGATGATAAAATTAGCACCTCTAAATTTGATAGCTGTTGGAACAGTTCATCCTTTGGCATGATCCCCAATTCAAAGTTATTTTGACTGAGGTCCAAAAGCATGAGGTTTTCCAGGCCTTGAAAGAGATGCTGCATGCTAGTATTAATGTGGGAGGAGGAAAGATTCAGTACTTGCAAGAGATGCAAATTTTGGAAAGGACCCTGTGAAGTGTTGATATGAAGAGGAGTGAAAGCTAGGTCCAGCAGCTCCAGGTTAGTACTGTCCTCAGTGAGCACATCTTGGAGGTGGAGCTTTGTGTTATAGCTCAGATTCAGGTACCGAAGACTGCTCAAACCCCTCAGAGCTTCATTACAGCAGTCAGAGCTTTCAATATGACTCTTACTTAAATCGAGATGCTGAAGCTTTGCCAGTTTCTGCAAGCAGCCAGAGCCCAGCTGCAGGACCTGCAAGTTCCCCTTGATATGGAGGTGGGTGAGGGAGGGGAAGGCAGCAGAGCTGATGTTGCAGAGGTGCTCAAAGGAGTTTGCGCTGAGAACTAACTCCAGTAGCAAGCTCATGCCGCTGATGCCAGGGGGCAACGCACTGATGTGGGTTTGAGTTAGGTCCAGCTTTCGGAGCCTGGTCAAGCACTGAAATGTGTCGGCATTTAGGTTTCTGAAGTGCCGTAGCTGCAGATAGAGGTCTTTTACAGAGGTATTACAGAGGCCCTGTAAGACATTTGGGCTTATGTAGGGCTCCTTTTCTACACCATGAAATGTTCCCAGCCAAAGGATCTGGGCTGTGGAATTCTGTATCCCCGTCAGGACCCCGGGAATGTCAGTGCAGCCCCCAAAGTCCAGACTGTAAAAATGAGACTGCAAAGCTCCACTTTCAATGTATATAATGTCGTTGCCTTTAAAGATAAGAGTTATATTGCTGGTCTTCTGCAGAACACGGACATCTTCTGCTGTGATTGCTCTTATGTTGTTCATTTGAAAGTCTAGGTATTTGAGGTTTTGAGTGGGAAAGTTGTGAGGAAGCTGCAGCGAAGAGATGTGGTTGCTGCCCAAGATAAGGGTATCCAAGCTGTCCAGATTTGTCATTGGAATAAAGGACATGCTGGTTATTCCTGTCTGTGTTAAGTCAAGCTGCTTCAGGGACCATGGGCCAGCAAATGCTGTGTCAGACAGAAACAAGAGCAGGTTTCCAGTCAGCACAATTGTCTTCAGCTGCCTGTTGCTGTGAAAAGCACCGTCATACACCCAGTTGATCTGACACCTTCAGAAAGCAACAGAAACCAGTTATCAGTGAACTGTCTTGCAAAACTCTCCCGGTATACATGATAACCCAAACTGCACTTCATATCTGTAAAAACTAATGATCAGTTGACTTCACCAGGATAAAAGTGTCTGTCTTTTCCAGTAACACTTGGCTGCTACTTGTAAGTTCACAGTTAAATTCAGGGTCCTGGTGAGAAGAAAAACCTGCCCTGAAATGACGGGTGTGAGGAGGCATTTGTGGAAGTCAGGGAGACATGAGGTTTTCAGTGCCCAGCTTAATAAAATGAAAATCTCTTCTTCTATAGAAAAAGCTGGGCATTTTCAAGGACAAACCCCTTTCCTTCTTTGGGTTTAAGGAACAATAATATCTTTATAGAATAGTGAATTAAAAAATTGCTTTAGTGACTTTGCTGTCACTACCGTCTTAGCAGCAATAATATCTGGAAAATGCATATTTCACCCACTGTCCTGCAGATTATCGTCGTTGGAGAAGAAGCCTAGATACTACCCAAAGAGATCAACCTCTGCTTAGCAAAACACTTCACCACCTGTCTGCAAGTGCTACTGGTGGTTTCCCTGTGAAGGCAGGGAGATGCTGCTGTGGTGTGCTCCAGTAAACCGCCGGCATGGACAGGGGCTTTCACCAATGTGATGCGCAGAAGTGAGGATGCTCCTTCCGTACCTTGTTAAGTCCAAGTAGAGAAGAGACTTCAACTCAGAGAAGGTTGAATTCTGGAGGGAAGGGAGCACGTTGAAGCTGAAGTCGAGGATTTCTGTTGTGACAGGTAGTTTTTCAGGAACCTCCCTCAGTCCTAAAGCTTCACAGCTATAGCTTCTATTTACTGTAATCTGTGGAAAACACATCATGAAACCACAAGAGGTACGTACTGCAAATATAAATAGGAGGAAACTGGCTCTCCAAAAAAAACCCCAACCAAAACCCAACCAAGCAACCAGAAACAAACATAATTTTGAATTACTTTAAAAAGCAGCAGAGAGAACCCTAGGAAGCCTCAGCACAAGCTTGCAATGCACAACCTTGGGGGTCTGTAGAGTGTGTTTTTAAAACAAATGTCGTGAATCTCTCTTGTACTAATTTGAAGTGTGTCTCATCTGTAGTACTTTATCAAGGTTAGCACATATGAGGATTGTTTAATCTTCCAGATGGATTGTTAATCCCTAAGAAAGAATCCCCACAAGGTATTTTTAAATTCTGAATTTCACGAGTCTTGTAACAAAGCTTATTCTAAGAGAAGTCTTAAAAAAACCTTGCAAAGAGGAGGTTAAAAAGAGTAGGTCTGGGAGTGTTTCTAAAAGGAACATGTCCAAATTAATTGGATCTGAACTGCAGTTACACATTGCAGTGAGAAGGTGGCGGGAATGCTTAGCTCAGGCTAGACAAATCTTATATCCGATATGCCAAGTCTTTACAAGTTCTATGAAGGGTTTTCAGTTTAACTGAAAATAAATCCATTTCTTATATAGAGAAGTCTACTCTGTGGATACCAGGGAAATTCATTAAATGTGCCTGGCCTGCCTTTGCCTGGTGATTGCATGAAAGTCAGAGCCTGGGACCATGGCACACAGGGAAGTGCCGCCCCGAAATAGACTGCTGTGCTGCTCAAGGTGGTTGTCCCAGCTGCCCAGCTGCAATGGGAATCACAGACACAGCCAGCACAGTGTCAGCCTCCCCCGTTCCCAGCCCTGCTCCCAAAGGGCAAGGGGACGGCCAGTCCTGGTGGGTGGTCACGGGCCCAGCCTGGGTCCCCGGGGCCATGTGGGAGCTGCAGTTTTGGCAATATCCTACCAGGAAGCCTGGAGATGTTCTGCTTGCAGGGAAGTAAATGCACGTATCGCACAGTTGGACAATCTGACTGTTTTAGTTGGATTCAAAGCTATTCTGCTAGCCAGAAGAAAGCAAGCACAGGCGGCAGCAGGCTGTCTGGGGAGAAATGGGCTGGTGCCTGGATTCCACAAGGAGCAGGGGACGGAGCACGCATGTGTCCTGTGGAGTGGAAACGTGTGGCCCACCGGGGTTTTGCTGAGGGGCATGTGCATGGACCCTGGGGAACAGTGCGTGGGGTTCGGGTTTTCTGTTCATGTGGGACTGTATTTTAGACCAGACCCTGTCCCTGCCTGTCTGTGGCTTAGAGGAGGCAGGTGGGCAGTGATGGCACTTGGTAGCCTCGCTGCAGGGGGAAGAGCAGTATTTGTTGCAAGCCCCAAGCTGGCTATGGTGAACGCTTTCTTCCTTTCCTTTAAGCACAAATTCTGCAACCGGTGTGTGCCGGGGAGTGTCGTGGCCCTGCGCTGGTGCAGGCAGCGCAGCCAGCGGGCAGGGGCAGAGAGGGGCTTGCAGCAGCACGGCAGAGCCGGGAGGGAGAGGTTGGAAGGGCACTGTCGCAGCAAAATGGCTTGCGTGGGTGGGCAGCATCTCTCCTCTGCTGCCCTGCTCCTGTGGCTCCCGGCTGGAGCACAGCACTGGGGTGGCAGCAGTGGGGAGGGGGCAGCCAGGGCTGCCCACAGCTCAGCCCCAAACCTGTGGGCACTTGGCACGACCTGGGGGACTAAGATCCAGCTCGTCACCTGCTGTGACAATATGTGGCTGCAGCACACGGACACAGGTCCAGCCTAGAAGCACCAAAGTAATGCAGTGCCAGTAACTATAGAAATGGCAAAATACAGATGTAGAAAAGCTGATGCTTCCAGTACTGA
This sequence comes from Elanus axillaris, assembly GCA_026212715.1. Classification (NCBI taxonomy): domain Eukaryota; kingdom Metazoa; phylum Chordata; class Aves; order Accipitriformes; family Accipitridae; genus Elanus; species Elanus axillaris. The sequence goes on along the minus strand of JANZLQ010000079.1, from coordinate 58,931,370 downwards.
TAGGCAAAGAAGAACCCGTGGAGATGACGGCTGCAGCATGTGGTTTAGACAGATAAAAAAAATATTTAGCTGTCACTATAAATGAGAACCATGCCTGGTTTACCATTGAAATAAAACAATGAGTAAGCGAGCTTTGTCTATACATGTAGGGGCATGGAGCGTCTCTCGCAGGGAGCCAAGGAGAAACCATCCCCTGGGGGATCCCGCTGTAAGACTCTGGGTGCTCAGGGATCTGTACATTTAATTCAGTAAGGAATATGCTATTGGCCCCAAATGTGAGCTGTGTAGGGCTGGGTTTCCATGGTGCTTTTTCTCTGAATCAAAATCCTTGCTTTTTTTAAACTTGTCTCCCAAAAGGAAAAGAGAAGAGAAGAGAAGGGAAGCGAAAAAGAAAAGAGAAGAAGAGAAAAGAGAAATCTTATGGGTCAGCCTTTTCTCCTGCCCCTGGAAAAACCCTCACGTGTTACCACACACCAACCAAATGGCAAATAGAGACACCATTATCCCACCACTATGTACAAATTCCTGTATGGACAGCGCAACACAAGAGGCAAAATCCTTTTATCAGTCTTCTGTCTAGCTCCGATACCTACTAACCACCCCTGTGAAACTTCATCGTCCTTCGAGCTCTCTGGGAGGTGAAGTGCAGTGCTGGTTTGACAGGCTCCCGAAGTCCCCAGCAGTGGTAGGAGAGATCATGAGGGTGCATAGATGTGCAGGTGTGAAGAGGAGGAGGGACAGTGACTGATGTTGCTGAGCACATCTCAAGACACCTGCCTTACTTCTCTAATAAAGGCCTTCAGGTCCCCCCGGGAGAAGACCGTTGGGAACTGAAAAGAGTCAGATGTCAGCAGGCACGTATTAACCAGAGACCACATGCAGGTCCTGTGTCTCGAGAGGGACCGGCGGCTGTCACTCACCTCCATGCACATCGTCTCTTCAGTGCTGGACGCTTCACAGCTAACACAGGCGACTGCTGTGAAAATCAAAAGGTATAAATCACAGGCCATTATGGAGAGAGGCAGGTTGCTAAAATGGATGATCTTGTGCTATCTTCCCTTAATGAAAGCAAGACCGAGCAGCAAGGCTCAGACAAACTGGGCGAGTTGGTTAGAAAGCAGGTCAGAAGGAAAAGAAATGCTTGCTGAATGTCTCAGGCTCAATGTGAGAAAAACAGTAGTTTCAAAGTGAAAGAGGAACTTCCTTGCCTTAAATATAGTGAAATTATTGTGCACTGATACTTTTCTGGGGCAGAATAGATTTTTTAAAAAATGGAAACTGAGAGAAATTTGTCTTTATGCTCGTGTAGAGTGAAGTGTCTCTGCTAAGTACAGGGTAGTTCAGTGTGAAATAGGAGGTAGAGCAAGAAAAGGGCAGATGAGACTGCAGTGTCCCACCAAAGGGGAATTTAATGCAAGGGGAAGTTTGAGTTGAACAAAATTTGATACATCACTTACGAAAGTCACAAGAACTTATAAACCAACTGAAATATAGGCACAAGCCCTGTGCCTATATTGCTGCAAAAAGGATTGCAATGCTGAAACATGCTTCTCAATAGAAACAGTAAAGCTGAAAAGCAATAGTTCAGTCTGAAAATGAACTGTTTTCCTCTTTTATTTAGATTACAGGTAATGATCAGTTTTCTGGAGAGTGATAATATTTCTAATGATCTCTAAGATAGGCACGTATGTGTGTGGTAGCTGCAGGCAGGAGGGGATCCCATGCCAGCAGGACAGGGTTGTCTGGTCCTCAGCACCCAGGATGGTGCTGAGCACTGGCTCTAGCCAGACATCTCAACCCACCTTTTTTTCCCCTTTCTTAAATGGCTGAGTTATTAGCTTGACAACTTTGTTTTCATCAGGCTTAAGTGGTACTCTTTCTTCACCATCTAGTAGAGCAAGGCATGATGAAAACATACTAGGCTCAGCAAATATGCCCTGGCGTGGTGGGGAGAAGCCAGGTGGGCTGAACCAGGGAGCTGATCCAGCCCCACAGCTCAATAGTGAAGCTTCAAGGAAGCAAGATGCCGTCTGGAGAGCATCAAGCTCGACACCCAGGAAGATGGGGATACATGGGCTTCTCTGGTGCTAAGGGCATGCAGGAAGTCAGCAGCTTTGGCTCTGCAATAGTGTATGAAGGCTGTGGCTGCACTGGTAGCTGGAGATGATGCGTCCATCGGGTTTCACCTGAGCCGTGCTGTGCTCATCCCTGCAGGCAGCTGGGGAGAGGGGAGCAGTCAACGTGGCAGGAGCAAAGCTTAAAATCCAATGCAGGGCTCACTCCCTTTTGCATCTTCGCCTAAAGCTCTTGGGTGGGCTGTTGGGGCTGGCAGGCACAGAGGGGCCACGGCACCTGTGCCCTGCTGCTGTATTTGTCTGCTGCTAGGATGCTTCTGTGCCAGTCTGATTTAGCTGGGTTTTTTTCCTCCTTAATTTATAAAATACAGAAGAAAATAACTTACCTGAATGACAAGCTGAAAAGCTCACTCCACATCCCACTAACAGCTCTTCCTCTTTCCCAGCCAGCTCTGCATTTGCTAGAAATCCTGCTCGCCCTGCAGCTGGTAGCAAAAGGTTCAGAGGAGTTTGTTTGGAATGTTTACTCCTTGTTCATTTGCCATTTTCCAAGCTAATGTGCAAAGGCTAAGGTTTGGTGTGTCCCTGTCATCCACACTGTGCTTTCCTGGCATGCAGCAGCTTGGACTCACACTTGTACCCTGTGTCTTGTTTCTGGAAGGCTATGAGCCCTGGTGGCATAGATTCTTGCTCAAACCACCCATACCAGAAACCTCCAATTTAAGATGAATGTGTTGTTTTGTAATAAAAGGACTCTGAATCAGGGGGGGATATTGGCCAAAGCTAATCCTGCCTCTTCCTGTACTGCAGTGAAGCATATTCTTATGTGTCGTAGAATTTATGTGTGATGTAACAAAGTAGAAGTAACTCCAGAGGTAATTTTTTGCAGGGTTAGGGGGTGATTTTTGAGGAAATGGGAAGCTTTATGATGCAAATAATGAATTCTAGGGCCTGCCTCAATTTCACAATATGAAGAATTCCTTATGAAATTGTATTGGGTGGCTGAAGTTCCTCTTCTCATCCACGTGCACAAGCAATTGCTGAGCTTAGTAAAAATGACTAATGATTGGAGGTATCTGAATTATTCATTACGTGTACGTATCTCATTAATTTAGCTCTTTGTGCTCGTAAAGCAAAATTGGGAGGGGTAAGAATTTATGGCAGGAGCTAGCAAGAGAGGGTTTCAGTGCTGGCAGGGGGCTTTGCTATGACACCCGCTGTGGGCTTAGGCTTGGGCGGGCTGCAGCCCCTCTGCGGCTGCAGGAACCAGGGCTGTTGCAGCCTGATTCTCCTCCCATGCTTAACAGGGAGCACTCCTTTTCTGCACGCCGGTGTTTGCTGTTCCGAAGTGCTGGTGGATCCTTTCTCCATCACTGTGTTCAGGTGGTCTGTCAGACCACTGGCATTGCTGGGAGAGTCCCCTCGTGAGTATTTTTCTGCTGATAACTTTACTTCCTCTGTGCTTGGTTGAAACTCTTCCCGCTCTATTTTTCCTGATGGGAAATTTAAAAGCATGCAGACACCAGTGGTAATAATTGGCTGTAGTGCCACGGTGTGTGTCACTGAGCACTCGTGAGGTGCTGAAGGCTGCTGGGGGCCAAGCACATTACTCCCCCTGCCCTGCCTGTCCGGCCCCACACCACCCACAAACAAGTTGCCCTGCCCTGCAATCAAAACATCCCTCGCAGAGGGCTGTACATCCCCCACAGCTTCTCCATTTCAAACCAATTCCTGAGCTAGACAGGAGGAACAGCTCACGAGGCTCACCCAAATGCGGTGTGTGCCCACAGGGAGTGGCCCTTCCCCAACTTAAAAACCACCAGGGAAGTGCTGTCAGCCCCAGTGGGGACCACAATGGTGAAGTGCTGGCGTGTTCTTCAGCCCAGCCAAGCAGCATGGATGTGGGCATCACATGGGCTATTGGCACGATGCTGAAATCATGGGGTGCCAATTCCCACCCCTGCTGCAGAAAAGTGGGTCCCGTTTCTGGGTGGGATCCTGGGTCCTGCAGGAGCCTCTCCACCCAGGCAGGAAGATGGCTGGTCAGGTCGAGGGGAAATCCTGTCTGGTGTCAAATCCGCCCAGCTGGCCCTGCGCCAGGCCCGGCCCTCGTGTTGGGAAAGGCTCCGGGCCAGAGCACTGAGCACAGCATCTCCAAAAAGCCTGGCTCCTGAGGGGTACTGCAGGTGGGATGAACCTGGGAAATTGCTCCTCTTCCAGGGCTGCCTTGCAAAAAATGTGTAATGACTGTAGGAGTAAGTGGGAATCAATCTAAGACATTAAAAAAAAAACCAAAACAAACAAACCATGAGTTGTGTGTATATATTAAATTACTTTAGCACCCTCAGAATTCCTATGAGGTGTTAATTCTCTCTTATTTAAGAGATGAATTATGTCAATGTCTGGGTCTTCCATAGTTCTGAAGAAGAAGGGATTGGCAACCCAACACAGCAGGGCTTCCAAAATACCTGTTTATACAGGATTAAGGGATTAAAATAATTTTCAGTCATTTCCTTCAAGTATGGATTTCAAGATTTTCCTTGTTTGTTGTTTTATTTGCTACCACAAACAAGGGATAGGAATCCAAATGTTCGCTTTAAATGCTGGATGTTAAGTACCCGGACTGGGGTTTGCTTTGAGGTAGTGGGAATTGGGCTGTGACGGTTTCCCCACTACAGCCACATGGTGCCCCGCCAGGAGACACAGCAGCTGGGGAGGATTGGGACCACCTGTCCTGGCCTGCCACAAACCTTCATTTTCCAGCAGGAAAGCATGCGTGGGCTCTGCTGCCGGTGCAGCCGGTGCTGCGGGCTCAGGCTGCGCTCCGAGGAGAAGTGTAAAACAAGGTGGTGCAGCAGGAGCATAAATCACCTGCAGGGAGAAAAAGCTGCCATAAAAAATGTCAGACTTTACAAGACTTTATGTGAAAACCTTCTGCTTCATGCTGCTGCAATTGATCTTTCTGAAACCCTAAACGAGGGCAGGAGACAGCAGCCAAACGTGCTCTCCAGCCCACAGTCTCCATGCACGTGAACAGCGTCCCTTCACTGGCCTTCAGGGGTGGTGGGAACACAAGGGGGATGAGCTGCAGGACTGCACCCCGATGCCCTCCCCAGCCGGGCACCAGCCTCTCTGGTCTGCACTTTGGGCAGCCGGGGACCAGGCTGCGGCATCCCCACACCCCAGGGATTCTTCTTCCTCTGCTTTGCCACTACTCCTTGGCGGAGGACCAAACCACCAACTTCTGTCCTCTGTCACTGATGTTTAAAGTTAATGCTGAAAGCACCCCACAGCTTCAATCCGAAATTTCCATGACTTGGGCAAACCACCTGCACAGGTAGCGAGCTAGGTGCCCCTTGAAAAAAAGAGTGTGAGCAGGGACATGATGTGAGCACTGTGTATAGAAATATCCCAAATAAATAAAGCGAGCGCTCCTTTGGCCACCTCTCTATGGATGGCTTGTTCTCACGTGGATTTTATTTGAGGCAGCTTTCAAAAGGACTGATGGCCAGGGTGCTTGGCCCCGGTGCTGCTGCTGCGCCAGGTCCTGGAGCCCCTGGCTTTGGGGGGACGTTGCTGCTATTTATTTTAGTAGGCAGGATGAACAATCTTTCAGCTGATGATCGCAGCTTTCTAGAGGCCAGGGGGACGCTGGGCTTCCTGGCCCCTGGGCCTGCATCCTGTGCCCTGCCTGCAGCCAGGAAGCCGGGTTGGCCACAGCCGGGGCATGTGAAGCTGTGTGAAGTCCTACCAAACACAAACTGAAAATAGTCAGGACAAAGGTGCTATGCGGGAAGGAAATTGCTGGTGGGAATTAGCAAATGATTAATTACTGACATCTTGTACATCCATGTTTCATCTGCAAATGGGGACGTCTCCTATACTCTCCCTGCAGATACTGTTTATGTGTAACCACTATTGTGTTATCCTCTAGTAGCTTGTGATTTTTTTCAAAAATTCAGAAGATGTTTTGAGCATCTCAGTGCTGGAGCCCCCTGCTTCTCTGTGAAACAACTGTAAGACTTTTCCCTATCTCGGAAAGGCAGCTTCTGTTCCTGCTAAGCAAGAAAAATACCCAGTATTCTCGCTCCCTATGGGTTGTATCAGTACCACAAAGCCAAGATAAAATGCAGATTACAATGATTAGTAACAAGCTGTTCTTCCTCTCTCTGAACAATACAGAATCTAACAAACTGGGCTGTGCAAGTCTTGCACACTGGATTTTAGACAGATGAGAGAGAAATCTGGTTGCATCTGTAAGTCTGACATGAGTGGCAAGCAAAAAATCAGAATTAAAACCCTCCCAAGCTTCCCTTTTCCTCAGCTGGTCTCTGTCAGGTGTAGCTTGCCATGGCTTTGGGGAAAAGGAGCTTCCCAGCCCTTGCATGGAGAGGATGGACTGATCCCCGGGAGTCCCATTTTTGTTGGATTTGGTTTGCTTCAGCTGGCTGCAGATATTAACCTTGCAATGGGAGGAAACCAGATAGAGATAAGGAAAAAGAGCCAAACTAAGGGAGCCGGTGTGTGTTCAGGCTATTTAAAGAAACTTTGGCACAGACGATTTGAAATGACAAAAGACCATCTTAAAAGGAAGTCCTGTTGCTAACCGACATTAATTGCCATGTATAGAGCTCCAGGAAGAGAGGAGAGAAACCTTCCCCCCAATTTCAAGTGAGAAATGCTGGTGAGGAACACCCGTCACCCAGGCGCCATAGCTGCATCCAAAGTGGGTGGGAAGTGTCCCAAGCCATGACCTGGCTGAGAAAGTGTTTCTGTGGCCCTTTGGTGGGGGGTGGCCACCGGTGACAGTACGTGGGCAGGTGAGAGCTGCCTCTCCTCCTCCACCTGGGGCTTCTGAGAGTGCTGAAATGCAGCAGCAGGCTACACCTCTGGTCAGAGTGGGTGGGAAAACCCAAACTGGCACGACGAGGAAAAAAACCATAGGTCTGGCTCAGCCAGATGCCTTGGGAACCTAAAATGATGTCTTTGCACAGTTTTGACTGCTTGAATTCACTTCTCAAGTTTATTTCCTCTGCCTCCCCCATTCATATTAACAAATTCTTATCTGCTCATTTTACACTGATGGTCTTTGCCTGATGAGCATCCATGCAGCTCCCAGCTAATATCCTATGCTGGTTATGACTGCATGTGAGGTGACAAGGTAAAATGCATGCTGGGAATATGTCAATGCCCTAAATATATTTTGCCACAGGGTAACATTTGTTCCTTTGTCCTCACCATGCCTCAGAGATGTGGCCCTGAAGTCCATATCCTTGCAGCAATCTTTCCTTTCTTGCCAAGCATGAATCCTTGACCAAGCTGGTTTGCTGATGGGAGAACAAACCAACCTCACTGCTAAAATTCAGGGTTTCGTTCTCAGTGCATCTACTTGGATCCAAGGCTGCGGTTGGGTGCTGTTAATGAGCTGTTTCTATCAGATGGTTTTGAAAGGGGAAGTTCTTACCACTCAGCCATTCTAACAATGTGGCAATGAGGCGAGTGGTCCTGCACATGCAGAGTGATCCCATAGCAGTCCTTGCTGGAGCCATGCCTCCTCCACCCACTGGCCTTGGCAGACATCAATGACCTGGAGGCACAGGTCACTTCTTCCATCAGATACTCGCTCTAGAAGTCCCACCTGCTCTAACATCTGCTTTCATTTGGTTTTGTTGGTTTTTTTTTTATATATATATACACCAATTACCTAGTCCCCATTTGCAAAGGAATGTGCAACAAGAATTTTCCAAATGTTTAGACTTGATGAGTTTGTCAGATCCCGGTCAGAGACAGGCTGGTTTACTCTTCAGCTCCCTAAAACATCACTGGACAAATGTCCTGCAGTATTGCCAGGGGTAACTGCCTGCAGGTTAGCGATTAATCTTTTGGAAGTGTTTCACTCGGCAGCTCAGACTTTGGCAAGGCTTCATTGCTATCAGAGAAAGCACATCAGAGCTTCACACTGTGGCTTGGCTTGGTGTTAATTCTGTGCATATTGCCACCCCTCCAGAATATCATTTGCTTTCATAGTAAAGATATAAGCAAGCAATAGCCTTCTCTTCCTTTTTGTAATAGCTTTAAAAAAAGCAGTGAAATGCTCAAACGACCATATCCCAGCGGTCTATGCTCTCCTGGGGTGGCTGGGAGCAGCTGAACAACCACCCCACTATTTGGGCTGTAGCAAGGAAGGCCTGGCATGACTAATCTCCCTAGCCCAAAAGGAAGGGAGCCAGCAGTGGGTCACGCAGCTCGTTCCTGCGGCTAGGCTCCATCCTCCTGCAGGCGATGACGACGAAGTCTCTCCGGGGTGGTGTTGGCCGATAGTCAGGCTTCCTCTGGCACCGGGGCCCGTTGCCTAATCGCACTCTTGCCATCAATTATAGGCTTCTTCCTCTTGGTGTAGCTATATTTTCCTTGCTCTAATTTAACTCGTTGCTTGTTTTGCTGTTGACACTTCAGAACAATTGACCCTTTCCTCTGCCTAATATCCTCCACAGCATCCGCAGGCCGTTGGTGCTGCAGCCCCTGTCCCCTCTGCTGTGTTGCTTCGCTGCCCGTTTGGCTCCGGCAGCTGTTGGTTGAGGTCGTCATCTCCAGCCCATGGAGACAAAACTGTATTTAGGGAAGTGTTCCCAGCAGGTGCATGAATTCTAGTTTGTCACATTGCTGTGCTGATCTGAGCTGTGCTACCCGGGGGCAGAAACACAAGTCTCTGTCAGCTGCGGCACACCACGGGACATTATTTTCCTTAGATCACAGAAGAGTGGGTCTTAAAGAAATGCAAGGGGGTGGGCACTGGCCCTACCTTTTAATAAACAAAGAGGCACTCACTTCCTGAAGTTGTGCTGGTGTGACAGAAATAGCAGTGTCTTTCCATATGCTGCTGTTTCTGAGGGCTAAGCCTGCCCTGGCCAGGGTTTGCCTGGCCTGATTAAATGGCACTGGCTAGGAGGGGCAGTAGTACTGTATAAATGGTCTTTTTTTACACAAGTGGAAATAACTCTTTGGAGGAAGGTAGTGGGTTGAACAACAGAAGAAAGTGAAATTCTTGTGATCCAGAGGAGATTTCCAAAATTAACCTCCCATATTATCCTTTTATTTCATTTTACCACTTCTCTCTTCCCGTTTTTCAGATGCCTAAGCAGCATGAACAGCCTACATGTGGTTTGCTACTGGACCAAATCCTGTGTTATCTGGTGTGGAGGAGTCCTACCTGGCATTTTGGACCAAGCAGGGGCTCAGAGAGGTTCTTGCCCAGAAAGAAAAGGCCAGAGGGAAGGGGAAGGAGCTGAAGTTTGTTAACAGGTTTAGTGGGTTACCCACTGCCAGAGGAAAATCTGGCCATTTACTCTGGGGAGCCTTCCTTTAACCATGACTATGTCTAGATTTTCAGTGAACAGCACTTTCCTAGGTCCCTCTTCTAGACTGCCATCAGCCCAGACCTCATCATGTCCAGTGCTGTGCAGTGCATGCTGCTGTGCCTTTCCACTGGCATCTCCTGGCAGTGAGCTCTCTTGCCCATGAGCTGAGTGGGCACTGTTTGCTAAGGCACTCGGGGGTATCCTGAACATGGCAAGGTAATGCAGAGCTCCCCTGAAGTCCAAGGGGTAATTAATCTTCTTAGCATTATTTATGTGTTTGTGCACCTTACAGGTGAGTGCAGTTTCACCTGAGGAGATTGTTGCATCTGTGTTCAGTGATGTACGATGGTGACCTGTTGATGTCTTATGCAGCTCATGCAATGTTTGTCAGACCTCTTAAGCCTGAAAGGTTTTGTATTTTCTTAGATGACGGTAAGCGGTTGTAACAGTGCAAAATCAAGAGGACATATCCTTGCTGCTGAAATCCACTTCTCATCTCCCCTGTCCCCCAGGACATGGATTAAATAGACTTGAAAGATAACCTCTGTTATGAAAGGGTAAAACTTGGAGTCTGGATAAACAGGAGAATAAATCCAACAGTACATTAGGAAAGAGGGAGTAATTATTATTTTAAAATGTTATCTCATTGATTTAATGCTGTGTACTTGCTTCATATTCATGATTGAAAGGGTTGCTTATCTAAACTGGAAACTTTTTCAAAGACAGGAATGTGTTTGAGCTCTGCAGTGCAGATGTTCCCTCTGATTTATGAGTACACACACAGGGGTACAGACACTCCTGGAACAAGCTGCAAAACAAGAAGGGGAAACTAGATGACAGAGACAAGAAAGAAATGCTGAGCAAGGTGCAGGTGCAGCTGTAAATTAACTGATGGAGGCAGGGAGTGATGGAGGGAGAAGGAGTCTGTTTGGAAGACGTTCCGAAGTGGACCTCTGTGTGGCAGCGCTTGAAGCCACAACACAGCCCCAAACCTCCCCGTGAGTTCTGAGCATGATCAGACAGTAACCATGCAAATATTACAGTTATAGGTTAAAAGTCAGTTAAAATACACTGTTTCTTTTGGCTTTGCACAAAGACATTTTTCATTTTTTTCAAACCTGCAGCTCGGAGTGAGACTCTGTGGGGGACGGGACTAGCGAAACCCCTGCAAATGAGAACCAAAGCCACTTCTGGCAACACCGACCCAAGGAGCAAGTTGCCAACATTTTCCTACAGTTTTTCTCCCGGTTCGTCGTTTGTCCCCACTTCTGCGTCTGATTTCCACGAGATGGAGCTGTTCTAACATGGCTTTGGCAGCAGCCCCCAGAGAACAGTATGCTAGCCCATGTTTTATTTTATTTCCATGACTATATTTCTGAAGTGGGTAGCTTTTATAAAAAATCATCATAAAAAAACCAAAAAACAAACCAACAGAAACTGCTGGAGCTCGATGCACATTTTGCCAGGCTGCATCATCAAAGGCTGCTTGCAAAAATTTTTCCTGGGGTGTGCATCCAGCCTCATCTCTCCAAGGGGCTTATTTTGCCGTGGCTAAGGAAACCTCCAATGCCCCGTGTCTCCAGGGACCACTCTGCATGTGCCTGGGGAGGTGGCCCTTCAACACCCACCGGCCCTTGCCCACAGCCTTGGTCTGGACACCTCAGTCCACTGGGGCAGGCAGCTGCCTGCCTTTGCTGAGTTGGGATGACCCCCTCGTGTGGCATTTCTGTCCTTTCTAATCTCATTTTCTCTGTTTCAACACACCGCCTTCTCTCTGCTGCAGCACCCACTCGTTCCCTCCCTGCTTCACCCACATCAGCCCCATTTCCCATTGAGTCACACTGCAGACAAAAAAATTGTGCAAATGCTGTTGTTCTGTGAGGTACGTCTGCAAAATCCATGGCATGACCTGGCCTTTGACCGGATCATGCCCATGGAGCCAGCTCCTCCTGTCCCTGTCCTTTGGGCATGCTTTCCTACTGCAGCCCCTACAAACAGCAGCAGCTCAGGGAGAGGCTTTTATCTGAGGAGTTTCTACCGGAGTTGTCAAAATCAGGGCCAGGCTTATATGCAATATTTGTAATGCCTGAAAAGAGGGTATCCTGAAAATCTCTTGCTTGCTGCTTGGCTTGTGAGCTGTTTAGGGCTGTTCTGGCATTATCACGAGAAGCTGGTGCTCTCCGTTTGCACACAGGAGATAAGCTGTACCTCCGTGACGAGGCATTGCTGGCAACATGTGCCTGCTCCTGAGCACATGGCCATGCACGGAGCTGGTGGGCAGAGGTTTCCCTCCTGAGCAAGTGCCCAGGGCTGGGAGCTGGTTCCTCCCTGTGCCTGCCACAGCAGAGAGCCGGCTGCCACTTCTCAGCTACATGGAGTCTGATATCCTCACTGCTGTGGGACCTGGCTAAGTGGAAACCACAGCAAGATAAATAAGGGTCAGCTATATAGGGCAGGGGGCTGCCATTGCCAGATCTGGTAACACTGCACCTGTCCAAATTCCCATGTGAAAACTTAATTTGCAAAGTCTGGAGTGTAAATGTGTTTGGTGGTTGGTTTTCTGTTGTTTTTTTTTTTTTTTCCAGTGTGCTTTAATATCCCTCCTTCCCTGCCCCTAAGCCCATGCTTTACAGTGGAGGGAGCTTTGGAGGAAACAATAGAAAAACCTCTTGTGAGCTCCCAAGCAGAGGGTTGTCCTCTTTGCAGCACCCTCAGGGAAGACTGAAAACTCTGACATGCTGTCGGCACACAGGTAAGCACTGTCTGTCTCTTGCTTTTCAAGACCAGGACAGAGACATCATCAGCATAACTTCAGTTTGTTTAATCTGACAAGCATTCTCCAGCAGTTGAGGGGTGCAGCCCAGAGGCCCCAAGGAGTAGGCAGCCATCAGCTGGCACTGCTGCTGCGAAGCACCTTGCTGTGGTTCCCATGGCTGAAGTTTGCTCATCTTTCTTCCTCTCTCCAGCCTACCAGCATGACCTTCTTTGAAGTCATTCTGCCTGGGCCAATTTGTTGCCACTATCCCACTCATCTTCTCATGGAGTCATTAAAATCCTCTAATACAGCTTATTTAAACATAGCTTTAAAGGCCTAATTTTCATAAAAATGTGGGTCTATTTGTGCATGCCTTGCACGTAGTTACCGTGCACCTCGTGTGTGTGCACTTGACATGCTGGCCTATCTGGCTCAAGTTTGCACACGAGTGGCTGTGTGGGTGCATAGACTTGCCATGTGCATGTCCAAATACAAATGGGCATTTGAAATCAGCCAAGAAATCATGCAATATGCAATTGCCTGTGGGTGTTCAGGGGTGTAGCTCTTGGGGGTGGCAAAGTGTCCATAGATCCTTATGGATTTCACTGCTGTGCAAATTCTCCAAGACCAATTCATCCAGGTCCCAAAGCTCCTGACTTATTCTGCCCCTGGGAGGGCCACCCAGATAGAGGGAGGGAGGGAAGGAAGGAGCAGGCTGATTGCAGCATGTGGGAGTGCAGCACAGGCAACGCTGGTTCCAGGAGGAAAGGATGAGTGAAAAATTGATGAGCTAAAGTAGATTATTCCCATTGCATGCAGGTCCCTGCTTTGGACAGGCAGCCAAGCTGCAGCACAGCAGAGAGGGAGCATCTCTCTTGCCAGGTCCCCTACAAGCCCACCACCCCAAGCCAGGGAGAGCTGAAAACGCCCAGAGAGGGGTGCCTGCTCATGGCCACAAACGGTACAGAGACCAATAAATGGTTCTCTGTGTTTCTTCACCAGAAAGAAGATAAAACTCTTGCTAAACATCGGTGCCACAGATATTTATTCCTTTTATGTAGAAGAAAAAAGTAGTAAAAGGATTTAATAAACCACAATATAAATATTACAGTTTCAAAGATCTGGTCTAGGAATTACTTGGACTTCCATGAGTTTCACATGGCAGGGGTGTGGGTGATTTAGGCTAGTGGTTATTCAAGACACAGTGTGTGATTGGACTTTTAGGATTTGAAAGGATTACACTTGCTTGTGAAGTGGGTGTTTAATTTCTCTTCAGTTTGAAGTCATTCTTTTTAAATTGTAAAACTACAAATTATCATACCCTTGGTCCATGGCATAGGACAAATTTTGCTAATTTTCTCCCACCTTGGCTCAGATTGACTGCTTTTCTCCAGTGCTACTAATGCCACAAAAATATGACTTTTCTTTTTTAAGTAGTTCACACTGGTGTGCGCACACACACACACACACGCAGGCAGGCATGTGTTTCATAACAGGTTTTTGTGCTTGTGACTCAGAGCTGAACTATTAAACCATAACACATGGCTGACATCTGGAATTCACTCAGACGTTTTTGTCATTTGAATATTGGTAGCCATGATTTGCTACACTCCTTGCCTCCAAAATATAACTTTCTTTATTCTCAGCTCATAAAAACAGAGGTAGAAGACTTTACTGAGCCTTTTGGTGTCACTTGATCAATATATATAAAATATTTTGTCCGAGCCTGCTTGAAAAGCACATGTGTTCAGAGAGCTTGGCAGACAGATCTTTCTAAAGAAAGTCTCTGCTTTGTCTTTAGATTTAAAATGATTGCTTACTATGAGAATAATCAGAAAATTGCTTATTTTTGCTCAGTACGTCTGTGCTTGTTTAAAGCACAAGCAGTCACCTGTTAGCTAGCAAATTGGGGTAAGAATTGCAGATGGATTGCCTTGGTGTTTGAATCTAATTAGGTATATTAATTCCTTCAAATGAATGTCTCTCATTCATCTGGTTTTAGAGCAACATTAAAATATGCTGGTGCTTGCTATAATGTGGAACAGTTTGTCTTACCTGTGTGTCACAGGGTGCTGTGTGCTATTCCCAGGGCTGTTTGCTGTGGGCTGGTACGGTCCTGTGGGGATTAAGATTTTGCATTCTATTTCAAAATACTGTGGGGATGCCAGAGTGTTGTAATTAAGGATGTGTTGACTCTCACATTGATGAAAAGGATTTAACAAAACCTGCCATCTATCTGCTGCTGTGACAAGTCTGAAGCAAAAGGGGTGAACTGGGCGAATCGTTTCTGCCTCTAACTCCGAAAAGCATCTAAGCATATTTTTCAATCCAGGCCTATAAGCACATCTGTAACTTTGGGGACTGTCTGGTTTTCCATCGACTTACTTTGAGAAAGATGTGTCCCTGCTTCAGTGATGCTTCAGGAAGAAAGGAGGAGGTGCTGTTTGATGCCTGTACTGACACACCTCTCTTTGACAGTAAGTATAGTATGTCTTCAAGGTACCTTCTTTGCCTGGTGAGGGGCTGCAAAAGAGGGGTGACTTTGACACTAGGTTAAACAAGGTGATCACGAAGGTTTCTGAGAGGTGGGCATATGAAGGTTTGTTGCAGAGGCTTTCCAGGCTTTGGCTATCACAGTAAAAAGTGGCAGTGGTGGTGCAGCACTGTGATGCTGTTGAGTGTTGTAGCAGTGAATTAATGTCATGCAATACAGGATTTTTAATGTTGTTCAGTGTAAGGCCTCTCAGGTTCAGCAGGGAGGCCTTCAACTGCAGCACTTTGTCTACGGCACAGATCTGCCACATATAGCTGACTGGTGATCACTTAACTGTGTGCCTGAGCTGGCTGCTTTTCACATATGTATGTTTTCAATATTTTTTTTTTAAGCAGTTGTTTTTCAGACCTAATCATGTCTGTTCTATTCACTGTAGCTGGGTAAAAATTTCATGCCATTGCTTTGGAAAATAATTTGTGCTCTGGTGTCTCTGACTGTTACTGCTGTTTAGAAATCACACTGTGCCAAGGGAGGGGTTTCATTGTGGCAGGCTGTGATGCTTAAACACATGATGGCTGGAAGAGCATCCTAACCAGGGTCCTTCAACCTCACAGCCACACTTTGCCACCAGCTGGACAAGGTGGACCCACATTGCTGCACTTACCTCTCAAGATTAAAGTGGAGTCCTTCAAACTCCTACAGACTGATTACTTCATCAGAAAGCCCCTGGTGCTGGATGTGGCCCTGAGCTGTTGCGCCAAGGTTTTTCCAGTGCATATGGATATGTATGTTAATGTGACCCTGGTGGTTGTGCCCCTAACTTTGGTGAGGGCAGAGGTGGCCCTGGGCAGAGTTGGTGATGGCCAGAGCAGTGCCGGCTTGTCTGCAGCCCAGAGCAGGTGAGACAACCCCGGCCCATCTCCCCAAGCTAGTGTGCGAACATGACTGTGTTTAACTGCTGGCAGCTCTGCTAATTGATTATGTGGGTACACAAAAGTTTTGTGCTACAAACAGCAATTAAAGCTATGCTGTCAAACTGTCAAAATCAATCTCAATTTTGGATATGGCCAGATATGCTACTTTTTTTCTCATCATGAGGATTAGAGCTTATTATTACAGTTATCTGGTGCTTCTGATATTGTCAAATTCTGTTTTCTGTCACTTTGTAGCTTTTGATAAAGTGTGAGACCCTGAGTTGAGCACTTCCTCACCAGATTTCTGGGTGAAGCTGATTTTGCTGGAAAACTTCAGCCAAAACAGCTTGGCCATTTTTGAGCACAAATCCCACACAAAAATTCTGGTGCACACCATCCCCTGGGGCACACCAAGCTTGCTGTACCCCTCAGGGTAGCTGGTGGGGCCAAATGCCCTGGGACTTGCACCAGCCTGTCCTGGTAACTCTGCCACCAACCAAAGTGTGTGCCATCCCCATGGAGCCCAGTGCTGTGCTCTGGCTTGGGGGTGGGTCATTTATGCTTCTCCAGTCTGGGGTGGAATGGGAACAGGGAGACTGGTTTTGAGTCTGGTCCCTACTGAGGATCACAGGTTTTGGCTCGCTGCTTGTAAAATGAAAGTTATTACCTCCCAAACCTCCTTACCCCTTGACCACCTCCTCAGGCTGCTGTGAAAATTAAAATGTTGTTTCTGAAGCACTCCCGTACTGTAGTGGCATGGGAGAAAAACAGGCAGAAATTAATTAGTCTGTCTTCAGAGCGGGGTTTTGAGGATTATAGAAAATAAGCCTGTTAAGCATTAAGGAGAAAGCAGAATGCTCTGTACCGGGTCCTTACTCACCCTGGGTACTTAATGACATGTTTTCACTGGAAAAAAAATGGTATGATCATGTTAATTAAAGGCTATGCCAGAATGCATACGTACAAGGGGGGTAATTGAAGGATGCTGAATGTCTGCCAGTTTGACATTACCTAACTGGCCTGATTTTTCAACCATAGTAATATTCTTATATTTATTTATTTTTTGAAGTGCCCTATGAAAGAAAAATATTTTAGCAGAATAGCATACTGAGCAGAGTAAATTACACCAGTAGGGTTTCTTGTTACTCTGTGCCTGATGGAGACAATGAAAAAGGATAGTAAACAGAGCAGAGAAGCAATGGTGTGCGTATCATACATAAAAAGGTACTGTAACAGCAGTGATCTGTCTGCCATAGTAATGAGGTCAAACGTTTGGAATAATATGATTTCACAGCAAGAAATGATAGTAGAGATCTGCTGAGCTGAATCTATATTAGATGGTTGTGACTTATCCACATGAAACTACAGAAAAGGTTAAATCTTAATTTTATTAAATGGTGAGTCACAGCAGATAGGGTCACCTTATGGCTTTTCTAAATTCCTAGCTTTCCTTGTCTTCAGCTTGTTATTTATTAGAGCTCTGTACAGCTCGGTGGACTCTGTGCAGTACTGGGCTCACAAATTCATGGTGCTAGCCCTCTTCCTCAGGCTCCTACCCTTACTCTTTTACTGCGCTGTCAACTGCCATATTCGAAGACATCACTCTCTTTAATCTCTCTGGTTTCTCTGTATATACCTCTAGTAGAAAAACCAGATAATTCTGCCCTCCTTTTGCAGCTAGGAAGCCCTGGCACATGAGTGTGTTGCTTGCCCAGGAAATTGGGATTGGATTTCTATCCCCAGATCTCCAAGTATCTTAGGCCACCAGCTCCTAATCTGATCTCCTCTGTGATATTGTTCCCCTCTTTCCTTGGGCTGGCACCCTAAATGACTTATTTCTCCATTCCTCCCTTGAATGCCCCTGTGGTGTTTTCAGACTTCCCTTCCTGAACTAGGTCAAAAGTTTGGCCTTTTACAGGTAGTTTCCACTCAGAATTATTTCTGCTGGGACACCTCTGAGGAAAGAGAAAAATCTGATGAAAAATAGGAAAACCAAACCACACACAATGTAATTAACCCCGAACCTGTTGGAAGGTCAGCTGATTTTTAAGACGATTTGTAACTATTAAATTGGGCAAGGGCAGATACGCATCAGTACTTGATCTTATCTTCATTGCCCTGGTCGCCTTTGATCTCCATTTGTCCTTCTCTCATTTGTTTATGCTCTTTCATGCCTTGCTTCAAAGTAGACTTTAAAGCCTTTAGGGCAAAGACCAGTGGTGCGGTGGTAAATGAGAAGGACAGACTGACTCCCTCATCTGCTGGCCTAGTCTTGACTGTGGGAAATGGGTGAACACTTCACTGCTGACTGTAAGGATAAGTAAATTTGCCGTTGGAGTGGGGAAATTTACCTGTGGTCACACCACAGGCAGGGACTGAGTTTGCCTGAGCAGCTTATCTGAATCGCTTGGTGGCCAGAGGAATAGCTGCTTGGGGCATCTGTGCAGCAGCCAGGAGCCAGCCTGGCCAGCACTGTGGCCTGCTATTGACCAGAAGCCTCGGCCAAAGGACACAGGAGAATCTGCTATTACAAAGCAAACCCCGCCCCCCCAAAACCCAACAACAACAAAAACCCCCCAAACAAACCAGAAAGAAAAAAAATATGTAGAAACATCAGACATTTGTAGCTTTAGCTTTCATATTGTTTTCACTCCAAGGGGATGTTGATGAAGAAATTCAATTATTCTCTGTGGAAGCATTGATCTTCAAGACACTCTCAAATACATAGTTATTGTCAGATTTTACACAGACAAAAAGAATAGTATGAGCAAAAGCCAAAGATAAGACAGCCAATGGAGAAATATCAGAAGATTACCCTAGAAATGTACATTTGTTCTTTTTAATGCTTTTAATTGTGTTTAATGCTTCAGGGAATAAACTGTGTGAAGAAGCTGTTGTAATGCTAAATTAGGGAGAAAGTTGTGAGAGAGCCAGGTCTTAAACACCTGGCACAATGTAAAAGCCCAAGCTGAACCAGAAATGCTACTTACAGTGAAAATATCAAACAACAGAGCACCAGTAGCTCTATTTTCCCTGAAGACTAAATCTCTAGACTTTGCTACAGTGGTTGGGGGATATCTTACCTTTTCTTGACCTTTTACTTTCCCCTTGCTTGATATTTGTCTCTGTCCCTTGCTGTAAGAAAGAGCTGTGTGAATACCTTAGTGCTTGATTTATTAAAAGTATTGAAGACAAAATGTGCTAAACCTCTGAAAGAAAGTTGAAGCTGTGGCTACTGATCAATTTTAATATGAGGCTTCTTCATTTGGGTTGGCAATTCCTTGGACACAGGTCTTTGCAGCTCTCTCCAATTATGCGTGATGGCTTATGTTTGAGAAAATCTCATCCCTCATTAGTGATAACTTTATTTCTAACTCACCATAAGTCGATACGAAAGACTGGACTGGGGTTTTATGATCAGAGGGGAGGTGTAGGTGAATTCATTAGCAATAAACCAGCCCTAGTCAACAGGGAGGATGTAAAACTGGTAAATCAAAAGTGAAGAAGAATGTTGTGAGAGGTTTGGCTGAGGTGGGTTTTTGTCCATTACTACTCAACATTTTCATAAAGTAGAGACAAACTATTACATTTACAGATGACACCAAGGTGAGAGTGCTGTAAGCACATCTCAGGAGGGATTTGAATTTTAAAGGATCTCAGTGAATTAAAGACTTGGGCTGAAAAAGGATAGAGTAACTCAGTAAAGACAAGTCCAAAGCTCTGCTTTCTTAGAAGCAGTGGGATGAATGGTCACAGGTAGGGAAGGGCTAAATGGGCTGGAATTTGGCAGAAAGGAATCTGGCTGGTGTAGTTAGTTATAAGGTGAACATGAGGCAACGTTATCCTCCAGTTGCAGGGAGTTGGGGGAAAGTGCCATTAGCGATAGCAGTACAAGCTGTAGGAGTATGTGCTGAGCCTGTGACTGGACAAGCCAGCTCAAGAGCTGTGTCAACAGCAGAGAAGCCGGGCACCAACTGGAAAAAAATCCACAAAAGAGTATTAAGAGTTCCCAGGGAAGCAGCAAGTAACAGCTGATGGCGAAAGACTGAGGGCTTTTCAGCCCAAAGAATGGGAGACTGATGAGGGAAAAGAGAAATGTTTCAGTGCTGCAGCACTGCTGTGGAGTAAGGGAACGGCAGTTTGCAAATGGCAGTGAAGAAGTTTCTGTCCGAAAATGGGAAACATCTTCTGATGGTAATGATGGTGAACTGTAGGAATAGGATGCCAATTTCAAAAAAACAATTGGGAGAAACATCTCCCAGTAATGACACTGGAGCAGCTGATTCAGCCTTGGGATAGTGGTAAGAAGTTCATAGTTTTTCAAATCCTTTTGAGCTATATACTTCTATGATTCTACCACACAAGTATTTCAAAGCATTTTGGACTGAGCAAACTGAAAGAGAAGATAACCTGGCTTCAGTTTTCTCTGGCTTGGTACGCCTAGCGGCAGGTGGTACATCTTTGCGTTTCACAGCAATAGGTGTCTTGGCTCATTCTCAGGAATGGTGGTACAAAATGCAAGAAAAAGTTTGCATTCTGGGGAGGAGTTTCTTCTGCAATTAATTGTGGCTGCAGCCTGACATGGGCTGAATGTTTGGAAACTCACCATTTCTAATGTGGCTTTATCATGAGCTATGAATGTCACTGCTCCCTGTCAGCTCCCATTTTTGTGTGTCTGTTGGCCAGTGTGATACTAGACTTTGTAGTATGTAGCCTGGCTAAACAAATGTATCAAATGCAACTTGTTGGGAACTTTGTTCAAGCTACATCTTGGTTTGGCAATTAAATTTCTGTAAGTCTGTTTTGTGGTAACATACGAACTGTGACTCCTACAGGGGAAACAAAAAACTAAGAATAGTAGTAGGACTGTGGCTTCAGTGGTTTTTCTTAGTAAAGAGACAGATGAGCAAGATGTAGCCTGTAAAAGGGAAGAAAAGGTGGGTGGGTATAGGGGAGAGAGATAATGAGTTTTGAAAATTCCAGGTGGGATCTAGTGGTTTGGGCTTGTGGAAATGTAGACTGGATTTGCTAGCTCTTCCACCAAAGACAACTTTGTACTCTAGCTGAAGCAAGAATTACCTTCTCAGATAATTTTTTTTGTGTGCTGCTTCTCATATATGTACTATAATTAAATTTAAGCAGTTACTAGGGCTAAGTCAAATGTATTAAATAAGCACCTGAAATATGATGCTTCCAGCCTTAGTGCAATTCCTCTGGAGTTTCATGCTGAAAAGTTTCAGACATTTTTTGTGGGACATGGACACGCCCAGCTGGAAGAAGAAATTCAACCATTTTTATTAAAATTGAAGAGTTCTATGAAATCAGGTAGATTTTCCTGGAATTTCACAAAGAAGGAAGAAGAGCAGAAGAGTTTAACATTTTTCTAGTGAGATACTTGGGTTATTTTTGAGTGTTCCAAAAAGCTCCCCACGCTTCTCCCAGCTGAACACTGAATATTACAGTAAAATAAATATGTCAGAATAATATTGGGATGCTTTGATTTTGTTGATCCCAGAATGACTAGAAACCAAATATTTCTGCAGAAACTGCCTTGGTCAAGCAGTGGTAACTTGAGGGATGTGATCCAGCCTGATATGGGAGAGACAGGTCTTGCATAGCTCTACTTGAAAGCTTCCTCACTTCATGGCTTTTTCCCACCAAGAAAATCAAAGGGAAGAACACAAGTTGTCCTAGCAAGCCAGATTTTGAACCACATCATAGGTAGGAAACTAAGCCTAATGGCAAGAAGCTTCACAAAGCCTCCACCAGCTAGCTCCATCCAAAGAATAAGGTTCCACTTCCAGCTTCCCTTTGTTCCTCTGGCACTGCCCTGGGACATCCCCACTGCCTGCATTTGCTCACTGGAAGTGGTCAGTGGAGGTCCCCCAAATACTTTATCAGACACAGCATGGTCCTATGTTCTCACACTTCTGTTCCTGAAGTGGTAGAGTCTGCACAGTGCCTTTTCTCTGCTGTGTGCAGAGCTTAATGCAGAAGAGCTGTGCGTAGTTTCTGCTGTGGATGTTGCTCAGCATGTTGCCATGCTCGGCTCAAGAGCACTTCCCCAGAGAAGTGATGGGATTAGTGTGGGCTGCCAAACCTGAAAAAAACAGTCCCATAACAGAACAGGATTAGTTGACAGTTGTGGCATGTCATTTCCACTTCTTCCTCATCTTTACTAACTGAACTGTTCATTTGCAACCACAAGCTCCTCCCTAAGAAGAATTTACAGCAAAGTTGGTAAAAGAAAGCACAGTTCAGTTGATTCACTGGTAACACAGAATCACCTCCAGAGACCATAGATCCCCATCAGAGAGGGGCTGTGTGGAGCTGATGCAGTTACCGTTTCATCACATCAGGCATTTGAAGAGAGTGCCTCTAAATCCTAGAATACAATGATCTAATTCTCTTGCACTGCTTTCCCTCTTTAGTTGGGGATTTCAGCTTCCATTTGCTGACAAATGATAGCTGAAGACATTAAACAAGACAAAGCAGGTCCCCTGTTTGTCTCTAAGCGCTGAAGCCAAATTTAGGATGTACCTTCCTGTTACATCTGCTACGTTCCACTAAGCTTGCAGTCCTGCTGATCAAACAACTGCAGTGGTCTGACCAATTTTTTCTTCATAAGCCTGTGTTGCCTATTGCCCATATCTGTGTTA
Source organism: Elanus axillaris (assembly GCA_026212715.1). Taxonomy (NCBI): domain Eukaryota; kingdom Metazoa; phylum Chordata; class Aves; order Accipitriformes; family Accipitridae; genus Elanus; species Elanus axillaris. The sequence goes on along the minus strand of JANZLQ010000079.1, from coordinate 58,909,115 downwards.
CTGGCTGAAAGTTTAATGCTGTTAATTTCTTCCCATATATTCCACTCCAGATAAAACAGAAACCTCCAGAGGCCTTTGGCTGCCTTCGACCTCCCAAGTGAAACACAGCACCTTGCTCCAGGGAAGGCTGGTAGTTGTGGCTCCCTTGAGCAGGGCTGGGCATTGTAGGGTCAGGTTCTTCCCCAGGGGAAGGAACAAGGAGGCTGTAGGTTAGTTCTGAAGACTGAAGCCTTGATGTATAGGAACGCTAGTGGACTGCAAGCTGGAGCTGTAGGTTACCTTTGCAGCAGCATTTCCACCCTGGTGTCCCAGGGGTTCTAACACAGGAACTCAGACCCTGACACCCTGTGGTGTGGACCACAACCCTCTGGCTGACTTAGTACTGCAGGCAAGAGACAGGGCTGCTCTCTGCAGCAGCTAGAGCTGGTTGACAGTTTGATTTTTGTTTTAGTGAAATCTTTTTCTTGCAAGAAAAAAAAAATGGTGAAATTCTCTCTCTCTCTCTCACCCAGAGAATACCTGTCTGAAGCTCTTCAGCTTCACAAAGGCCAAGCGGGATGATGGCTGTATCTGTCCTGCAGCGTGCCCCATGGCACCATCCTTGCTGCAAGGCACGCTGAAACCTGGATCCGTCAACAGTAGCAGTCGCACCAGGATTTCTTGCCTGCACATTAGGGTTTCCTTGCAAAGCCTGGAGCTTGGTATGCCTGTGTCTCACGGCTCACTCAAGGTGTGGGAGATCTGGATTTCAGACCCTTTTCTGAATGAGGCAGAAACAAGACTTAACCTCAGCCGGTTGCCTTTCTGGTAATTATTTTAAGCAAAGGTTCAGACTGCAGTATTCTGCCTTTTTCTTGCAGGAATGTTGTAGGTCTAGTTTTCATTCTGATATGGGATGAAATTGTTTGATGTTTTAATTGTACAGGATTTCTACCTGTCTGCCCAAGGGAGGTGGTTCATGGCATGGCTTTATAGATCATCTTCATGGTGAGAGTGAGCCACCAGACCCTTGGAGACCTCCATGCCAGTAATTAACATTTCAGATAGAGAAATCCTACTCCATTCTTGTTACAGTCCTGTTATCTCTCCTTTGCAAGTAGAGATGATGCAGTCAGGGAAAGGTGTTGATGGCTAATGAGGCAGGGTAATTCTCTGTAGCTTCTGCTTCCTAAAATACACTTAGTTATCTTCCCCCCCCACCCCCTACCCACCCCACC
>JANZLQ010000079.1:58857454-58899584 GCA_026212715.1 Elanus axillaris | reverse complement strand
TCCTATATTTCATCGTTCCATAAGGGAAAAAAAAAAAAAAAGGAAGAGCTACAAGTCCTTCTACTGATTTATTAAATCTTCCCTGCATGTTTGATACCTTTTTGTGATGGTGGTGTGGTAACAAGGGAGGGAAAGAGAAAGACCTTGTTCTTCTGCCTAGAGATCAAGCTAGTGCCTGGGTCCTTAATGAATTCTGTATTGATTCGGGCCTCAGTTGGGTGCTCTTCTTGCAGAATCAAATCATAAAATGGTCAAATTCCACTGAAAGGGGGCTTTTGTAAAAAAACAGAGATTTATCTTACTGTCACAATAAGAATTATTGTCTTAATTCTGCAGTCACCTGGGCCTGAGGGGTGTCAGAGCACAGATGGCCAGAACAGGGGAGGGAGAGAGCAAAGCTGCTGGGGATTAAGTTATATGAGAGAGTATCTCTTATTTCCAAATAAAGAAAATGATTGCTTTTTAAGGTCTTACTTTTACAGTACTGTTTTGGTTAAGAAAAAAGACAATAGAAGCCTTCCTTTTCTGCTGCTCCTATCTCTTCAAGTTTGCTGTGACTTCTTATCTCTGACTCCACAAGTGGTGGTTGTTTGCCAGCCTTTGTTCTACACCAAAACCTGTGTGTTCTTCAAGAGATAATTATCTTTGGAGCCCATGGCTGTGTCAGTCTCATCTGTTCTGGGAAGCTAACCAGACCCAGGCCTGGGTTATGTTTTGATGAGAGACCACCTGGGAATCACAGAAGCCATCCAAACACACCAGGGAGTTACGGTCAAACTCTTGGCACATCGTAGACCACTGGAATCTAATGAGTGGAAAGACTTCATTTGGCCCATCGTCACTGCTGAGTTGATTGATGGGGCTGAGATGCAGCCATACTGACATACCTATTTCTGTCTTCCTGCTGTGATGAGCTGGGGCAGGGTGTGTGGTATATGAGAAGCCTGTCAATCAACTTGTAGGACTTTTATGGATGAAAATGTCAAATGGAGGATGTCTGTGTGGTGGTGTGTATTGCAGAGCTGGGGGAGGGAGACAGGGGGACATGGTGAGATGGAAAAAAAGGTGTTTCCTAATCTAGTCTGCCTATGTTGTAGGCTGCCTGCTTTTGTCTTCCTTGGTTTGGAGCAGTCGGTGCAGTAATGTTCACCCCTTGCTACAGTTTTTGCAATGAATAAGCCTAGGTGACACCTGGCCCTGAAGTAACTTATAATTTTGTTGGGGCAATAGGTCTGGGAGCTGTAATTCTCACCAGCAGCTCCATTTAGCCAGGTGTGCAAGCATGTTCCTGATTTCAGGCACATAAGGAGTCTAACCGACATGCTTCGCTCTAAGCATGTGTGGAGGGACCTACAAGATCACAGCCATCCTGGTCTGGCAGCTAACCTTGCAGGGGTGGTCTCTCTCTTGCAGGCTTTTGATATCTGTGGGGGTCTTTTCTTCCTTAAAGTGTTTTCTGTAGTGGAAGCCTCAGCTTCTGCTGCTGTGAATGGATGGACCAGATCTTGTTATAAATCTCATACAGTCTAGCCTAAATTGAAAACTGTTGAGATTTTATTCCAGTTAACACTGTTTTACTGCTATGTTTTCTAAATGCTTTGCTTCTTACTTTGGCTTTTTATCTGATAGTTAAGACATAAGATTTCCATACCACAATTAAAGATGACTAGGGAAAGGCATGAACAGGATGCTGAGGAAAAAATGTTTTAGGAACTAAAATAATGGTCTTAGTTCACCCCCTCCCCCCTTCTTCCTTGGGTGTAACAGTTAGAGGAAAAAAGAGGCCCTGATATTGGCTGCTGCTTCATCTCTTGACATGATTTACGTAACTGTGTGTCAAAACTGAAAAGATCTGGATGAAACAGCTTTGCTTTTACAGAGACCCACTCCTCAGTGGTTTAAATCTTAGAGACAATTTTATGTTGTGAAGCGTCTGGAAGTCTCCTTGGCCCCTTTCCAGCTCAGTGTCCCGTGGAACATTTTCCTTTGAGTGCCCCCAGTGAGTGACCTCTGACTCCGTGCCTACAGGACAAAGCAAAGCATCTCAGGTTCAAAGCTCCTGGGGTCTTCCTCTTATAATCCCTGCGTAAGTATTACTTGAATAGGGAAAGAGAATAGGCAAATAGCAACAGTGCCATTTCAATTGCAGAGGATAGACCTTAGTCTAATAGACAGTACCTCTGATATAATCATTCTGCCTGTTAACGCCACCATCTCCTCCAGTGCCCTACTCGTAATATCCCCAGGATAATCATGATAACTACTGTAAGCACAGTCCAGATTGAACAGAATATAGTAAAGAAAACCAGGCTTGCTTCAGTCTGCTCTTGCCTTTACTCAATTAGTTTTGGATCTGACTTTTTTCATTCACAAGTCATCTCTTTGATCTACTGCATCAAGTACATCCTCAGCCACTTCTGTCTTCCTTCTCCAGTTTCTTAGGCTTATATTATTGTTCCCTGATGGCTCTGATCTCACATTTTGAACTGCCCCAGGACTTTCTGATATTCCCAGTGAAACTACAACAATCCTCTTTCTTCAATCATTCTTAGGTGTAAATTTGATCTCTATGTTAGTCTGCCAGCTGACTTCTCTGGAGACTTCTATGCCCCACAGCTCTGTGTGTGTGCTGAGACTGAACATGGAGATAGTCTAAAAATGGGACAGTACAACTCATTTTTATCTGAAGCGAAGCCTGTTTGCAAATGCAGAGCTTTCACTTGTTGCATGTGATGTTGAATATACAGCAGACTTCATGCTGCTCCCCAGCCTCACAGGACTGACCTCCCAGGTGTCCTGGGAACTCAAGAAGTTGGTGAGGGTAATGATGCAGGACAGCAGGTCTGGGACCCTTGACTCTGTCTTCTAGTAAGTATAAGAAGGTTTTGGACTGGCAGGAGGTGAGAAGCCATTAACATTAGTGGAAAGCAGAGCCTGCTCTAACCTCCTCTGTGCTTTCTGCCTTTATCAGCCACCGAATGTTTAATGGAGGGACTGACTAGACTTCTGCTAAGACTCAGTGAGTAGTGTGGTTAACTACTTTTTCAGAAGGTGGACTGTCTGCGTGCTGTTCATCTTGGTCATTGGCATCATGGTCAGCTGGGGTCTGTGGTGTAATGTCTGTTTCCTTAACGTGCAGCAATGGTCATCAGCAATTCCACTGATACTGCAAAGACTGAGCAGTAGAAAGGGCCAGCAGGAGAAACAACAGCTACAGGTAGGGCATGCTTATGCACCTGATGCAAATTGCTTCTGCCATGCAACTACCATACCTACTCTTTCTAATTCTTATATTGCATAGCCCCACAGAGACTTAACAAGCAGCACAATTTGAATAGCAGTGAAAAACAAGGTACTTCAATACATGACTAAATATCATTAATGATCACAAATCTGTATCCTAGCCAAATGGAGGCTTTTCTTTTTACCTTGGCTTTTTCGTGGCAATGGGAGGGTTTCAGAATAAGAACAAGACACAGCCACTGCATGCAGCAAAGAGCTGACTCAGAACTGTTTTCTTTGGATGGAGGTGGTGTTACGTTTTTCCTGAGCTGGTGGATGATTCCTCTTGGGAAGATGATGTTCCGGCACAGCAGGTGGAATTATGACAAACTGACTATTGATGCTACATAGGTCTGAATATTACCGTATTTGTATATCAGGGCTTATAGATCCTCACACTTTAAGTTTTGGGTAATTGGATAGTTAATACATAAAAAATGTGCAAGGAGTGAAACTCCTGCATATAAGAAGCAGTCAGCCAGAGGGGTCCTGATGTTTATGGGCACCTACACCTTCAGCTGTTGATTGAGTTTGTTATGTGGGGAACATATGTCATTTAATGAGATGACCTCTGTCAATTGGTCCATAAATGTATTCAGTCTGATATAAAATACTGTCCACTTCATTATTATTATTGCACATATGGACTGGATTTAGAATCCAAGTTTTTACAAGTAAGTGCACAGACTACTATTTGGTGATATTCAAAAGTGCAGTGGGCAAATGCCCAGAGTAGATCTGTTCAAATTGCAGCTTTACATGATTAGGATATATTGAAAACAGAAATACATATTTCCTGAAACAGAAAGAATAAAAAATCCTTGATAACTACTTACCAGCTGTGACCACAGCAAACGGATAGTGTCCTTGCCTGGACTAGCATCTAACTTAACCCTGAGATGTTCTTACAAGCTCTTGAAGGGAATATGATAGCATGTTCTAGTCCAAGAGCAGAGCAGTGCAGCCCCTCACATAGGTAAAACAACACTCAGCCAAAAAGCACAGAAGGATTTAGTAGAAAAACAATAAGTAAGCGAGATACAGGGTATTCTCTGGTCTTGAAAACAAACAGAAAAAACACTCCAAAAGAATCCTCACTTCATTCTCCAAGCCCTGAAATGCAAAATGCAAATAAAGATTCCAGAAATTCAGCACAAGAATTTATAAATAGAAAAGCAGAGAGCAAATGAACTGCCAGGGAATTCAAAGGGGAACATGAAGGGTTTAGAGTGCCAATGAAAATAACTGGCAACACCTCTCCATACATAATCTACATAAATTCTTGAGAAAACATCAGTTCAAAGAGGAGAAAGAATGGGCCATGATGGGTCTTCTGAGCCTTGAGGAGCAGGAAATAGGTAGACAGAAAACCAGCAAAGATGAACAGTTTCTTTGGATCAAAAGGATGGATCTGTTAAAATCTTGCTAATATTTCTTTTTTCAATTACTATTTTTAAGAACTACATATTGCAGCAGTGGTCCAGTACTGCTCCAGTGGAAGACAATCAAAAGCTGATGTTTATTCATCTGTTCCCATCTTTTTACTTGGTTCCCAAGTGCTACACAAGAAGAGTGTGATACTTTGCTAAATCAGCAGAGACCTTATTTTAAAAGATGGATTTACTTTTCCTGGTTATTACTTGCATGCCCTACCGGAGCAGGAATGTATACATTTATGTATATTTTCTGTGTAAATATACCTTTCCTCCATCTCACTGAAGCTTTACTGTGTCTTCTCATCCTCAAGGGTTTCTGATCTGGTAGGCTCTTTTTCATTTTCTCTTCAGCTTTTACACTGCTCAGTGCCCATTTTTAAAACCGGGACAAAGTCAGAAACAACAGTCTCAGGAGTCCTGCAGGCTCATTGCTGGAGTTTCTTTGTAGTGTAATTGTCACACTTTTCTGTAAATTCCTAGATGTGCTGGGCTTTTGTTTTGTGAAGAGTTGGAAACTCCAGTCAACTTCTTCAGAAATTTTGGAACCAATGAGAAAGTACAACCTGTAAAGAGAATTTACAGGGTTGTGAGTCATGCATATGGAGACTGAGGTTATGAATTGGGCTTGTTGGTAGTAGCTTCTCAGTTAATGAAAAAAGTAAATTTTCTTTAACAAAATAGGAAAAGGTCACACTGGGTACCACTCTTAGTATATCCAAAGACTGTAATCCCAAGGACTTATGCATTCAGAAAGCCCATCTCTCTCCAATTTCCTCTCCAAACCCTTTCACCTGACTTCTTGTCTCCAAAGTCCAAATCCTGCAAAACTAATATTCCATCCTCTTCTTTCACAATGAGTGGAAACTCTGAGGTGAAATGGCTTAGCCCTGAGCTCTTTTGCAATTTGATGCCTTGCGAGGCAGCTCTAAAATGTTCTTTATTATATAGAAAGTGGTTTCATTGCTTCTTCAACTAAATCTAAAATGAGTGTGGCAAATCCAGTGTTTTAATGAAGACTGTTCTGTCTTTGGTTCTGAAATTCCCCTCCTGACAGCCATTAGGATTTTTCAGCAAACACTATCAAAATGGCATACTCTACGTTTCTAAGGGATTGATCAGCAATTGCTGCATAAAATCTTGTATAGCTTTAAGGACATTGTTGCCTTTCCAGAGAATAAATTGGCAGAGACATGCTTGTCCAACTTGCTTGTGCTTAAAGATCTAAAAATGAGGTTTGCTGTGTAAATGAGGTTCCTTTTGACTGGAAGTGAGAGGTTTTAGCTCTGCATGTCAGCTAGCCATAAGCTATGTAATAAGCAGGTAGGGAGCACATGTTTTGGAACATAATTTGTTCCTGACCTCTGCTGGAATAAATAAGTCCCTGTGATCTTTCAAATGTGCTTTCAATTGTAAGGTATTTGCCTCTATATATTGTTAGACAAATTTCAGCTAAATCAGACTTATGTCTTTTCCCAGAATTCAGGGATATGCTGTGTATTTCTGATACTTCCCAGAAGGCTTTTTTTTTTCAGCAAACCATAGAGAATATTACATACCTCATTATGTAGGCTTTTTTTTTTTTTCATTTACAATAGATAGAGTATGGATAATTGGCATTTATTAAGAGATGCAAGAACATTTCAGGGTGGGTTATTGCTCTCAAATATATACGTTATTCCTGGCTTTGGATCGGGTGTTTCCTAGAATACAGACTGGGTGTCTCTCCTTCAGGGCAGAAGAGATACTGAATAGCAGGGCAGCAAAAAGGGTCCTCAGACCCATGGGGTTTTTTTTGTTTTTATTCCCTCTCATCCCCCTCCTCCTCCTGCCCCACGGCTGGTAATGCTCAGCCACAGGATATGAGAAATGAAGTCTGAATATACACTTATGCATATTTATATGCCTGCCCATTGTTTCCTAGACATGCACATGTTGCCTCAAGTGCTTCATCCAGATAATTTTTTATTAGCCAAAGAGTACACATATCTACCCAAACAGCATATATCTCCTGGATCTGTGCTTTGGTTAAAAAGAAGGAAAAGGCTTGTTCAGGATTAGGAGGTCAGAGCCAAGTTCTTAAGAGGTAATGAAAAAAGAATTTTAAAAATCCTTTTCTGTACAGGAGGCCCTAACTCCCTTCTCCTCATTCACACAAATCACAGTGAATTTCAACTAATGAGCCTGATTGATAAACAAAACAACAAAAGGTAGATCCTGAAATGCTAGTAGTAGATCCAACTGAAAAACAACAGCAGAAAGATATTTTGAACTGAGAGGCAATGGCTTTGTAAGATGGTTCTTACCTTCACCAGCGTATTTGATAATCCTGAACTTGGACAGTGTTCTCCTTGGAGTCATATTCCCTGAAGTGAGTTGTTCATACTAGGTTACAGTCAGGTTTCCTGCACTGTGAAATTTTCCTGATAAAATGTTTAAAAACCAGCTCTAGTTCAAATACTTTAGTACACAGTGCTAACTAGTGATAATCACTTTAGTCCTTTGGCTTGGGTGGTAGGGTCTTTTGGGCTGAAGTTGGTGATTTTAACCCATGTTGGTCCTACCTGACGCCAGCAGGTTTGTAACTGGCATGCAAATATGTCCCCAGGAAGAACAGAGTATTTCCTCACCCTTAGCCTTTGCTCTACCTCAGTGATGATATTGGACCTGTAGAGAAAGACATGAGCATTCTTTTTTGCAGGGTGGAGGTGGGGGGAAGCTGTGTGCCTGCAGCTGGACCAGCCTGCACAGAGTACACATTATGCTTAGTTTTAGTACATGCTCTGACTAACGTCTGTGCAAGACTAAGACTTGACCCTAGCTTAATTTTTTCATTTTGAATTTATTATAGATCTACGTTAGGTTTGCATCTTCCACTACATGTTATAAGTGTCTGGCATCACTTAAATTACATAGACTGCCTTATAAGCATCCAACCTGCCTCACCTCCTTTTTACAGCAGCCAGATGATAATCAAACTGTAAAGACAGTAGGAAGTTCTTGTGTCGATTATCTGTATTCCCTTAGATTTGCCTTTAATTTAGTTAATTCATGAAGAAAAAGCATTAAAACCTTTAATCTAACTAATTATGATGTTCAAGAGACTTGTTTAATGCAAGTCATTCTGGAGGGCTTGTTGGGGAACCTGTGGGATGTCTTATAGGTAACAACTTTTGGCAGAAGGGGGAAAACAAGAAAATACTTAGAATTCTTCTTTTTTTCTTTTAAAGGTTTAGTCAGCTTAATTACATGTCTGCATTATTTACAGTTTGTTATTCGCTGTAAGATAATAGGGTAGTATGGATTCCTCAACTGCTAGCCGTGCAGAAGTGTAGCTCATTTATTTTAATGACTGCATCATCGAGCCAATTAATGGGATGGTCAGGCTTCTGTAATGAAGTGCATTAGCTCAAGCATCAGCAAGCAAGGGCTTTTTCCTACACGTGGGTCTTTATCTAAAAAGTATCTGTGTTGTAAAGCTCCTGTTGAATGGTTGGGTGCCAGCTGTTGCTGTGGCCATTGATGACAGCCTTTCCTTCGGTAAAATGGGATTTACGCAAATATTCTTTCATTGTATGTTTCTTTTAAAAAAACCAACCAAATTCTGCAGTTTGCATAAACAGCAATGCAAACACCAAACATTGAGGTAGAGGCGATACCACCACACCCTGATTTGATTACTGTTGGGTCTGGAGGGCCTTTTTTCTTCACCAATTTTGCATATCTCTGTGGCATTTTTCTGTCATAATGGGGATGTGAAAGTGCCGTGAATCAGGCACAGAGGGTAAGTTCAGCTGAGACAAGATAAACTCGACTGAAATCTTCATTCAAGAGAACGAAATGACAAGAGAGCAGGACCTGCCTAGCACCTGCAAAGGGAATTACTGGTGCAACCCTGCACGTGACTGCCCTGCTGTGAACCTGTCCTGTGGCTGCACTTGAGGGAGTGAACTGCCATGGACCAGAGCAGGGCTGCGCTCGCCAGGATGGCTCCCTGTGCCAGACAAGTTTTTAGGTACACAGGATGAATGTTTTTGGAACTTTCTGCATGTTGAAGTGCTTCCTGCCCTGTGTGCTGTGCTCCTACTGTGCACTCCCTGTGCCAAGGAACAGGGCAAGGGGGCATGGTACCACCGAGTCAGCTGGCAAGTGGGATGAAAAATTGCCAACAGAGCAAACCATGCAGCTGTTGCAGAGCTGTGGGCTAGCTGCCATACAGGTAACGTTGTTGGAGGAATTTTTGTCAGAGCCTTGAGGCTTAATTATTAGAAATTTCCTCAGTATTGCACAAATACATGGGTTGGTTCAGGGCTTCTTAAAGACTAAGGATGTTTAAAAGAGGGAAAATGGAAAAAGTATGTTTTCTAAGAGCATGACAGTGAACTTTTGATTGGCAAACTAATCCAGGACACAGCAAGCTGTCTTCAGAAGCTGAGGTGAAAGAGCAGAGGAGCTCTTGAGAGGAGAGGAGCCATATGCAGGACACCATAAGCAGGACAAGGATCCTGGACTCCGTCCCACAGAGAGCTGGAGGCTGCAGAGGGGTGTGAGTACAACTGTAGTTTTCTCCCAGTAAAAAACAGGGAATTTGAAGACCTCTGACTTCCAAGCCCGTGAGTCAGCAGGAGGCTCCTGCAGCCCATGGGAGATGCTGGTGAGCAGGCAGGGCTTCCCTGCAGGCAGTGGTCCCACCATGGGCTGTTTTCTGAGAGGCAGGGTACTACAGTAAGGGAAGCCTCTTAGTAGGGTTATTGGTTAGTTATTCTAAGAAGCAGCAAACACGAGCAATGGTCTTTCCAGAAATCTTTTTTTTTTTTTCCCGCACATCTCTGCTGTGAAATTTGCTAATAATTGCTGTGTTACATTTTTAGGCTGGAGACCTCCCAAACCAAACCTTCCAATTTTGGGGTAGACGTAGCTACTACAGAAGAAAAGAGTGTCCATAAGGCACTTTGCAGTTTGCACAGTGTTTCTGTAAAACATCGATGAACTACCTTTATTCCTTCAGGCTCTGCCTCCAAGATTTAAAATGTCTAGCACGTAGTCGTGCCTTTGCTTTTCTTGTTTCCTATGGTGTCTGGGGTATTTCATATCAATGCAGCTGGGCTCAGAGAGCTAGCAAAAAATGTTATCCTGCATAATACAAGCTAGTTTTAAAAGGATATATGTGTATGTATGTATGAGAGGTGTAATGCAGCTGCACTTCCTGGTTCTTGCTCTGAAGTCCAGACATCAGAACTAGTGAGTTTGTTTTATCCATCCCGAGAGAGCCCTTGTGCAGCATTTGAGGTATTATGTGCTGAAAGACCTCATTAATGATGCAAACACTTCAGCTGTCGTTGACTCATAAAAAAGCTCAGAAATAGGAAGGTCTGAAGGAAATTGATTTTCTCTAATTCCTTTGTGAAGTGTCATGTGGAATACTGATCACTTTGGTAGGAATGATTTAAATCTCCCTCAGGCATCTACTGGAAGGCAAACAGGTTTTTATCTGAGCGGGTTTTTTTTGTTGAACCACAGTGCTCATCATTTGGGTATTAAGATGTTTGGGACATTCACTGACCCAAAGGCAGCTGAACTGTGGTTTCTCCTTGGAAAGAGAGGCTGCTCTATGTTTAAAATGCTGGAGAATTACTGTTTCATGTCATGTTATGCCATATACAACTATTTTAATGGCTTTGTAGTGAATAACTAGAAGCACTGTGTAAGTAGGAACATTACTTGAGATATAGTATGCCCTATCTTTGGAGAAGGATCAAGGTGACACAAGGCTCTGTTAGGATGCGTTTTATTAAGCCTCTTCGCTACTAAAACTTATCTTGTCAACCTGGAATATATTTTGCAATTAAAATTAGTGATAAGAGAAATGGTAATGGAAAATCCCTGTGGAAAAAAAATCTGATTTAAATTATTTTTATATTATATTTTTACAAGGAAGTTACAGTCCTGTGTTAGAAGTGAGTCTTTCCAACAATTTTTTTCTCCCCAGGTCTCTCAGGCACTGAGGGTAAATTCATGAATGCATAAAGGGCTGGGTGCTCTCTGGGTGGAAGGTGGGATAGAACTGTAAAACACTATTTCCTTGGTATCCACAGGGAGTTATTACTTTGGTCCAACACATTATTAGTGAGCATTTGGAAATTACGAGTGATTCACTAGGAACAAAACAGTAGTAAATAATGCCTGTTTAGACCTGCTGTCATGTGAGGAACATTTTGACCAGAAGACAGGTTGAGATTTTCCTAAACTAACATATATTTCTAGAAAATTTTAGCAAGGTCAACCAGTGTAATCATAAATCAATGGACTGTGATATTCACCTTTGCCTACTCCTGATCACTCTGGCATTTATATTACCTTGGTCTGCTAGCTTCATTACAAGTCCTATCTTTGGGAGATTAATCTATTCTGCTATGCGCTGAAGCAATGGGAAATGTTTAAAGGGCTTCTACTGTGTGTGTGTGTGTGTGTGTGTGTGTGCTACAAAACTGTTGCAGAGAGGAGAGTGCCTGGAGACCACAGAGTAGAAATCATCAGGGGCAGAGAAGGGGAAGGGTCCGAACTGAAGAATACTGTCCTACTGATGGGCTCAGCTGGATCCGGTATGGAGCTGTGATGTGGGTTCCTGTCTCCTGTGTGTGAAGAAAAGGCACGTCCGCCAGGGAAATCGTCGGGAAGTTTGGCTGCTGATCTCATCTACATTCAGCACATTGAACTCTCTCAGCTCACCAGCGCTATTAACCTTACTCATTATTGCTCTCTAAGTTAATGATGGGTATCTGATCTGCATAGTGATCTTCTCTCCTTTGCCATATTCATCGTAACTTTAGCTAGGTCGTTATTAAGTAATAGAGGTGAAACATAGGATAATCCCTTTCAAAGTAAATGCCTATGCATAATCCTAAGGTAGTTGCAATGAACCTGATCCACAGGAACCTGCTGCTGCCATGGGTGTTTCATCACCTGTCTGTGACCTGCCTGGGGGACCCTGCTAGGTGGATGCCTTCCATGGCAGGACCCTGCTCCAGGCAATGTATTAGCAAGGGCATCCTGGCCAGCCATGGGCACCACATGGCTGTGCCTGGGCTCTTCCAAACCCTCTCCCTTTTCTGCCAGCCCTGATGGTGAAATACCATTTCAGTATAATCCAGGGTCTGCTGGAATACAGAGACTGATGCTTCCTTTTTCCAGGAAGCTGATTAAATACAAGTCTCCTTCCCTCCACTGCAGCTCACTGGAGGGATGGGTGACAAGGTGTTGGAGGGGCTCTTCTGCAAACCAGCTACATGCACATGGCAAGAGGCACATTTACTGGAGGTGCTCTCAGCAGTGCTGGCACCTACCAGCACCAACACCTCCATTCCTGGCCTGAGGCAATACCCCTGCAGCACAGCTGGCACCGCAGGCAGGAGCCGAAGCAGAGGTTTCTCCCCATGGCGTTGCTACCAACCTCACGTGTCAAATTCAATGATTCCAATAGCTCTGTTCAGGGAATTGCTGCTGCTTATCTCCAGGGAGGATTTGCCCTTGAGAGAGGGAAGTGTGGTGCTGAGTACAGCAATGATCTGGCAAACATACAAAAAAGGGGAAATAAACCAGCTGGGGATTCCTGGCTGGAAATCTTGTGATGGCTGAATGAGCTGCACTTTAACAATTAACACAAGATGTACTACTTGTCTGCATTTAAATAGTCAGTGTAGCTTAACTGCACTGTGGGTATCACCTTGATTTGTTGGGTTCAAAATGGCACAGTTACAGTTTGAAAATAGTCTGCTACTTTTTGCTTAGAGCTTAAATCCTATTCAGTGAACACAGTATTTTCCTCTTGCTATTTGATATTTGTAAGGATCTTAAATTATTTTAAATGGATTTTTCTCTCCTGACCTTAATACATACATACAAACAGACAGTCTTGCTCTTGCTATAAAGCTATGCTGAGTTTCTGATGGCACTTATTCCCATAAAATGAGATTGAAGTCATAATATTCATGACTTTTCTACAGGTTCAAACCGAAGAAAGGAAACTGAGAAACTAGTTGCAAAGCTCATTTTCAAATAGATGTCTAGCAGTAAAAAGCCCATGATAGTTCTCATAAAAACAGGAATGTCTCTGAACTATGCTACATCTGTGTGAACTCCCCTGTTGTTTCTGCCTGTTGAAGTGCTCCTGCTTTCTGCCCTGTCATTGTGGTGAGGTGTTTCTGTTATCACTGTTCAGTTGCTGCTTACCCTGATGGTGATACTGCTGTAATTCACCATTGATGGGCAATTCTGTTCAGACAGATTTTTTAAAGTCATGGGGTCTGTTTTTCCAGAGGCATAGCTGAGACCAAGTGTTTCAGGGTGTTGGCTGTGTTGGAAGGCACTAGAATAAGGTCTGGATGGCAAAGTGCTCAGGTGCAGAAACTGTGGTTGCAATAGTCCAAGCTCAGTTTTCCAGAGTTGGGTCTTTTCTCTGCCATGGGGCGAGGGGAAGTGGCTGCTGGTTTCTGGCGTCTGAGCTGCAGCAGACCTTCGAGACATCTGGTCCCAAAGGGGAGCACTAAGTGCTTCCGAGCAATGTGGTCCTTGTGTGTGTGTGTATGGGGATTCAGCAGGCTTAAATTTGGAAATCCCCAGTCCCACTTGTTCCACATGCAGCAGTCCTGCTAATCCAGTTGAAGATGCACGTGTGGCACTCCTGGCCTCGTATTTTTCAACTTTGTTGTGTTTGGTTGAGGGCAACGAGTAACTAGGAAATCTGTGTGAACAAAGCAGAAACAAAAGAATGCGAGGGCTTCTCTATAACTGAGCTGAGTCTTTGGAGTGCTTTTCTCTGGTCCAGTTAAGTTGTGTTCAGCATGGGAGGGAACTCTAGGACCTGGAAAAGGTGGTGAAAGCTTATAAAAATCCATGAATTACATAGAGAAGATAACCAGGGAATGACTGTTCACTGGGATCTCAAAGTCTGAGGTAGCCAGTGGAAATACCAGGCAGTGGGTTTAAAACAAAGAGGAGGAAGTCCTTCTCTGCACAATGCATGCTTAAATTGGGGAACTTGTCACAGGATGTTTGCGAGGCCAAAGGTATAAATGGGGTCACAAAAAGGGTTAGTCAAGCCCATGGCAGATAGGCAAAAGCAAGAGCCTGGGTGTGAGCTTCGGCTCAGGAAGGGCCGACGCCAATGGCTGCTGGCGGCCAAGGCTCTGCGCTGGGGACGTGCTGCTCTGCCTTGCCTTCCTCTGGGCTGCCTGAGCCCTGCTGGTCCCTGGTGAGGGCCAGCACTGCTCCTAGCAATCATCTCAGGAAGGTGAAGGGTGGCTTTATTTAATGCCCGTGTGGCTGCTAGATCCTGCAACTTATCCCTGTCAGCAATGAGGTCCAGAGCCTGAAGTCTCGCAGTGCTCCTGCAGGACAGCACTGGGTGGAAAACCAACTAAAGTCTAGCTGTTTTGCAGTGGTTAGGCTTCAGTCTGGGAAACAGGGCTCCCAGTCACAGCAAGGATGCAGATTTGCAAGTTTATTGTGGCAGCTCCAGGTTATAAAACAAGGGGGAAGGAGAGACTGAGGTAGCAAACAGCCTTTCGGGCATGTCCCTCCCTGGTATCTTTCCTGAATGATGCACAGGCTGAAATGTGTGGTAGAAAAGCACATACCTAGGTACTCTAGAAAGCCTGGGCTGCAGTTATTTCTGGCAGGAAATGTGCTGAGAATTGTGGTATCCGGAGGTAGTTTGGCAATGAAATGTGAGAGGAAAAACAGTACAGTGGTCACTTATCTGCCTCATGGATCAGAGACCTCTGGGCCAGAATGTGACAGCCTCACTGCTGTGGAGAAACCCTAAAATTCTCATTTTGGCAAATATTAAAAAAGCACAGCATCTCGCAGGCAAAAAGCAGTGAGAAGCACTGTACACAAAGTCCTCTGCACTCACAAGTATCTGCTAGCAATGAGGCCCTCGACCACTAGCCCTTCAGCCACGCGCCCCTTAGCCACGCCGTGGAAATCTAGAGACACACATCACAGGAGGAAGCGTAACTAACTGCTGTCCTCACATCAGCCATTTGTGTGGCATGGGCATTTCTCAGTCATAGTAGGAAAATATTCTCCAGCTATGCCCTGAAGTCCTTTAGATTGGAAAGCTAACACAGCCTCACAGCTTGGGAAGCTCTTTTTGAATCCTTTTATAGAAAGCAGAAAACTACAAATACAGAGTTGATGTAAATTATATTTTTGATGTGTAGGATAAGCAGGCTTGCTCTGTACCAGCAAGGTCCAGCATGACATGTTGCTAAACTGTTTTTGGAGGATGCAGCTTGTTTCCAAAACAATTGTGTCTTACGGCCCAAACTCCTCCTTTGTTTCCTGCCAGACTCCTCAGATGCTCTCCTTTTCAGGCAAGGAGGGTCCAAAGGAGGTTTTTAGGACTCTGTCTGAGTTTTTCTCAGATAAGATGCCTGCTGGTGTCTCAGAGCTTCTTGCTGAAGTACAAAGGACAACATTGGGACTTTGATGTCTTGGAAAGAAAGTAAAAAAACAGTTTAACTAAACAGCTGTGAGTGAAATTTTGAAAAATATTATATACCAGAAACTGATCAGAAGTAAACCTCTGTCTTAAGAACAACCCATAGTGTAGTTCAGCCCTTTCAGACTTCTATTGGTGTTTCTTTCTTTTTTTCCAAACTGAAGTGCTGGCAAGGAAAATGCTACTCCATTTAATCAGCTGAGCTCAAATTATTTCTTCCAGCCACAAGGAGCTACTCCAGTTAAAGGAAGAAAGAGCAGAAATAATGAATCTGAGAGCATTTTTGTAAAGGACTACATCTGAACACAAAATAACAGATGACTGAGGCAAGGAGAGGAGATTTTTCTCATTTAAAGGTCTGGCAGATAGAGAACACATTACTGGAGATGCACCGTACATAGCCCTCAGAAATAACAGCCCCAACCTGTACTCCCCAAACAGGTTTCATTGCAAAGCTCAGTGTAGGACCACACATCAGTCTGGCATTTCTGGAGCTATGGAGGTGATTTCTGTGGACTACAACCAGATGCTGAGGATGGCTTGCTCACAAATGTATTGGTTTCCTGACGTGAGGTCTGGCTCACACCAGGTGGCTTCAGTATGTGCAAAATTCAGCCTTTTCCGTTTGTTGGTCTTGACTGAGCACAGGGCAATGTGCTCTCATGTGCTCTCCTGTCAATTTATCTGCCTGTGGTATAAATGGACGAGCTCAATCCTGACCTGGCTGTGGAGAGCAAGACTGAGGTGTGCAATACCCTGGGGGAGCTTCCTGCCCTTCCCCAGCCATGGTGAGCTGCACCCTCTTTTTGGGTTGCGTGCAAGGGGATGGGGCAGAGACCATGCCATGGGTTGCTTTTAGGACAGAGGTTTACTTCTGTCCTGGGTTGACATGCTTGAAGCATGTAAAGAGGTTTATGTGTTTGAAGCTCTGCTAGCATGGAAGGGTAAAGGTCTGCTCTGTCGGTCACAAAGGTTTTTAAGAGTCCAAGTAAAATAAGCGTGCTTTGCCCTGAAGCAGTATTTCAGGGCAATATCTACACGGAGGCAGAACTTGGTGTGGTCGTTCCCAAAAGGCCACAAGTAAGATGGTTGAAATTTGGCAGGTGGATGATTTGCTGGCAAAATAAAGTAATTGAGGGTCAATTTGTGCAAGTTTGAAGGTAATTGCAGATAGGTAATTGTCAATTGTCAATTTGAAGATAATTGTCAAATAGTTTTGAATGGAAGGGTTTGTGTGAAAAAGGATGAAATATTAATGGCAGTGGTGCAAGCAGCCCTTGGCTCTGGTATTTGCTGGCGTTTAATTTAAAAAATGCAGCTTCCAACTTGGACCACTGGAAATGCTTCTGTCAATTGCCTGTGATATTTTTCCAGTTCTAGCTTTGCTGAGGGAGCTGATGTTTTGGGATAGTTTGTTTGGTGGTTTGGGGGGGGGGTTTGTTTGTTGTTTGGTTTTTGTTTTGTTTTTTTTTTTATTTAACACAGCAAACTGACAAAATCAGTTAATCATACGACCCCTAAGCAAACAATGGCACTGGACTCTCAAGGACTTTCAGAAGGGCTGCAGAGGCCTGATCTCCGAAGTCCCATTTGAAATGAAAATCCTTAATAGCTCTTGTGAACAAAAAGCAAGGTTTTGTAGGCACAGGCATAAATTTTCTGTGAAACCAGTTAACAGACTCTGTATGCAGTTTGCTGTTGACTCAGCATTTTCATAAGTTTTTAATATGATTTCTTGGAGCACTTACTCTCTCCAAGCTGTTGAATTAGTTGATCTTCTGAGAACTGCACATTTGCCCTCGTTTTGAACTTCGCAGTCAAATTCTATGAAATGCTAATGGTATGCAGCGCAGAGGGCTTAAAAAAACAGCACTGAAACAGCTGCGGCACTTGTATTTCTGCAAAACATATTTCTTTTAAAATAGCATTCGCTATGTTCAATATCCAGGAAATACGGCCCAGCAATAACAGGTCTGTGACTAAAGCTGGAAAGGAAAGATCTGTGAATCAGAATTAGACAGAAAGGTCTTAGCCTGAAGTTACAGCCTCTTACTCAATTATCTGGTTTAGAGCAACTTGAATAGAAAGAGTCGAAGTGAAATGTAGCAGGACAACATCTGTGCTACCATAATGACTATTCAGGACATTTTGGCTTCCTGGCAAAATATAATTTACATGTAATTTCTGCAAACATTATTTTTACTATAATGAATTCTTTTCCTTATAATAAATCCATATTAATCTATTTCTTTTCCAGAGGAACCCTGGGTGTTAGTGAAACTGCTGTGACTTGAAAAAAGGCAAATTTGGTATGCCATTGTTTTTTGTATTTCTTAAAAAAATTAAATATCACTCTTAATGTCAGTTCCCTGATTCATTAGTCTTTTGGGATTGAAAACTAATGCTATAATTATAGCTTCATCCCAGACCTTGATCACAGTGACAGTATGTGTTTTCTAATAATTAAAGCTTGTTCAGCTGATTTGTGAACACCACGTTCATTCATATTTTCCCCTTTTTTTGGTTCATAAATAGTTTGCAAACAAGCTTCTCTCCTGGTTCCGGTGCTGTGTTCCCTGGGGGGAGAGGGAGGAAGGGGCTGACATTAGTGGGGGACTTTCAGACCGAGGGTGCCTGCGCGTTGCTCATCTTCCCCGTGAGGCCTTTGCAGGGTGAGCCCGTGGTCAGTTAGCCTTGGTGCTGGGGTGCCGGGTGCTTGGAGATGTGAACAGGACCCTGCTGAAGCCCCAAAGCCTGCCCACTAACAACGAGCAGCAAAGGTTTTTGTCAGCATGAGAGATCCCATCTTTGCATGCTAATGCAGGACTTCTGTTAAAGAGGTGCAGAATGCAGGTGTTTTGTCAACATGTGCTTGACTAGACAATAATGGGAGGTGTGCCGGGGTGGGAGCGAGCAGCCGCTCAGCACTGAGAGTGGCTGCCAGCCTCCAGCGTGGGCGAACAGCCCACAGTGACAACTTCCCCATAGAGGCAAGGAAAACTGTGTACGCTGCCAGGCATTACCTAGAATAAGCTGTTGTTCTCTGCTGGACGTGCTACTAGAGGTGCACCAACATGCTGCAGCCTGGGCTGGCTGTGCATGGGGATCGGGGCAGAGACCCCGCTCGATCCAAACCAGTGATGCTTTCCAGGTACACAGCAGGAAAAGGCAGCAGCATCCTTGTCTCCATCTTAGAGCTGGAGACGTAGGGTCTGCACACAGATTTGCCTTTGCATGAAGCTGGTGTCAGCAAAGAAGCAAAATCCCAGTGTCCCCAGCCAGTGTCTTAATAGTGAGACAAGCCCCAGTTTTGCAAAGCAGGGGAGCAGCTGTTTCAAACTTGTTTGTTTTCCAGAGGGAGCTTCTTCAGTGGGTGCATGCTGCAGGAGGGAAGGGCTCAGGGTAAGAGGAGAAGACGTTTAGAAAGGATGAGCACAAAGAAGTCTCCTCACAGTTTGGCAGAAGTTTCTGCCTTCTTCGTTTATTGAAAAGGAGCAAATAATTAGAGATGTGCTTCTCCCTCTGAGCTTTCTGAACTCTCACTTTCTTTTTTTCTCTTTTCTTGACCCTTGCATCACATACTGCCTGCCTGTCCTATTGTTCAGTGGAAAAATCCTATTAGAGGCATACCAATTACTTAGAAATTAAATCAGATACTGTTATGCTGCCACTTTTCCACCTCAATTATGCAGAATGCAATTAAAATTACCTTATTCTAAGACTCTCACTGTTTTATGAACTCCAAACCACACCAAGAATATTCTACCCAGTGACCTTTATCTGCACATAATTACAGTCTGAGGCATTCTTAAATAATTTGCTAAGCTATTTCTAGTGTTATTCCATGGTAATCTTAAATACCTAGGGATTACCAGGGATTATTGCCCTGTTTTCAGGGCACAGCAGCTAGACATGTAAGTAATTCTGTGCTTTGATACTTCCAGCAAGCATTGTTATCTTTGACAAATGTGATTTTTTAAAATAAAGATTAAAATTGCCTTGTTAGTGTAGACATAGATTTATAATTTATCCGTAAAATTTTTTTAAAGTTAAGAAACATAATAAAAAAGTGTCTGTATAAAAAGCCATGCTCTCTTATGCTAAAGTTCACTGTGTATTTTAAGCATTTTCATGATCCTATTAAAAGATCACACTTCTGGAGTAAACTTCTTAATGGAATTTAAACTCTGGACTTGCTGCATGTTATGTGCAGAAGAGGGTGAGTGGAAATAGTCACGTACATGCTGCAGGTCAGCACAGTGGTTTCATTCAGTGAATAATCTGTACAGCAAGTAACATTTCTAGGGAATGGGATGTTACTCCAGGAGCCTGAAATAAGCTGCTTCTTACCTTTGGGTTATAAGCAGCTGAACATGGATAGCGATATTTGTGGATAAAATTACTAGCATGTGATAGCTCTTTGTGAAGCAGGTCTGCGCCATTAGCCTTGCTTTTAAGGGTGTTTTGGGGGCTAGAGGTACTCTTTGCAAGCAAAGAGTAAAAAGTATTTTCAGCTGAAGCTGACCTGAGCTAGGTATGCCATGAGGGCTGCATTAATCACACCCTCCAGGTCAGGCCAAAAGGTACCATCCAGCTCCCAGTCTGACCTGCTGAATGTGGGACACAGCTCCTAACAAAATGGTTGTTGCATCTGGCTCATGGCATAGTGCTGATCAAAGAAATATGACCCTGGTCTTGTATCGAGGTCCATCTGCCTAAAAATTAAGCTGTCAGCAAAATACAGGAAAAAGCACAGGAAGGAGAAAAGCATCCTTAACAAAGTGAGAAAAAGCACTTTGAAACATTGAAACATTAAACCCCTTTCACAATATTATAGAAATTAAACACAAATAGCCCTTCTGCTCCATATTGTGTGTATAAAAAAAATTAGATTTCCACCCCCCCCATGCTGCAGTAACTGTTATGCAACTGCTCCAGTTATTTTGACATCTAGTAGTCGATGTGAAAGTATATGGTTTCTTTCTAGAACTGGTAAATGCAGTAGCACATTGCAAGCCAAAGAAGTTTTAAAGAAATCATATGAAAAAGCATTTGGGTTGCTTTCACAGTATTTATTGAGACTGTATCACATATTTTCCCTGCTTTCTTTTCTTTTTTTTTTTTTTCCAGTTGTGTGAGTTCCCCTTAGTGCTGAATATCTTTCAGTATTGATACATATTTGTTTTTCTCTGTATAATCAAAAGCGTTTCTTTTTATTCTCTTAAAATTACATTTATTAATGGGGCATAAAACAGTTTTAATGCTAAAATATGCTCAGCTGTTTAGCTATCCTTCAGTAATCTCTGTATCCCCACATGGAAGAAGGAGGATGACTTCCTGTCATCCATAGTAATCTAATTAAATCCTGGAATATACTGGTGAAAAGATCTTGTTTAAGAGCCAACTGCCTCTTAGGGACAGTACTGATGTCTTTTCAGAGTTATTTTTGTCCCTTTATTATGCATCTGTCTATACGTATGTGCACTCCTTCATTGCAAGCATGCAAACTGGCTCTGGTTGTATTAGTCTGTGCTTGGTTTTGCCTACAGGCTCTCAGATATGGCAGCAATAATGACTCACTATATGTGATGTGGGTTGTGGCTGGAAAACTCCAGAGGGCTACAAATGTTTTGAAAACAACCTTACAATCCTCAACGACACATGCAAGGAGATTTGAGTGCTCTGTGAACTGTGTTCTATAATTTTCCACAAGCAAATCAAGATACTTATATTGGAAAAATCTAAGTCCAGATGAGTTCCTCCAGTCAAATCCTTTAGATTCATAACAAAGTGATTGAGCGAACAGACATCTTTTAATTCTTCTTCACTTTCTTTCCTCTGTCTATCCAGACTAAGAAATCTCCTCAAAGTCAAAATCCTGGCTGATAAATGGATTAGGACTGGCAGATGTCTCTCTACCACTCTTCCTCTACTCACTTAGAAGTCAGTAAAGCCCCTGTTTCATTCCACCTTTCTGCTTGATGGCATTTTGTCACTGAGACTGCTGCAGGTCTACAGGCAGGTCATTACAGCAAGATGTAGTCAAGGTCTTTGTAAGTACAAAAGAAGAACAGCTTCACTGTGGTAACTCTCACCTGTTTCACATTTCATCAATGTCCTTACGATTTTAGGAATTTATGTTCTATTCTTTGATTAGCCAAACATTCTCATTTTTCACACACTTTGCTTCCCTTGAATGTCTTCATGTTTCCTCCTTGTATGTTGTAATCCTAACTTAAACTTTCCTAACAAAATGAGTACCTTTTCTTCAAGAAAATGTGCAAGATACCAGCTAAATAACATTATAGTAGTTGGGATGCATAGTAATGTTAAGTCCTAGGGTTTTGATCTAAACTAAGGAGATATTTGCTGTAGTAGTAGTAGTAGTAGTAGTAGTAGCAGCAGCAGCAGTAGTAATAAAACAAAATGCAAATGTTACACTTCTAGCTTTCCAATACATCTTAGTTAGGACCAAAGGCAAGAGAGACACTAGCAATGTATTGAAGGCAATACTTAATTTTCTCCTTTTTTCTCTGTGGCATTCCACCTTTTGGTGTACATTCATCTCTTTTTCAAGAACTTCCTTTCATACAGCCCTTTGTTAACAGGTGACAGGTGTAAACCAGACAGGAGGTGATTTCCACAACATGAACCTTTCCCTGCTCACTATTAATCTGCTGAAGTGATGTATAGCTCAACTGTGAACTCTGTGCCACAGGATATTGTAGATGCCCAAGTTCATGTGCAGGGATTGAATATGTTAATGACAGATAAATGCACTGGGGATTACCCAATATACAGAAACTATCCCCGGCTCACTGTGGCCCTCAGCCACATGTTACCAGACATTGGGACATTAGTTGGGTGAGTATCCTATTGGTGCATCCTTACCTGCCACCTTCCATAGGCACCTGCTTTTGGCCACTGTGGGAGACAAGATACTGAGCCAGACTGACCTTTTGGTATTTCAGCCCATTCAGGACGTCTCATACATTGTACAAGGTAAGATAAACAGCAAGAAGTGGTCTTTTCTCCTCTTACTTTCAACAGACAGCTTTCTCTGGGTTTGGACTCCAGGTAAAACACAGTAGAAAAGTTGTCTAGAGTCCATTGAAGTGACACTGAAAGGAAGGAAATGCTTTTGTTGGTTTTAACTCCCGTTCGTTGTTGAGAAAGCCTCACTTTAGTAGGAGAAAGATGGTTTGAAGGCTTGTGTGGTGCCAACACTGCAAGACCACATCAACAAACTGTCAGAGGGCCGCTCTGATGCTGCTTATCAGAGGCCTGGGACCAGCACAGGACCCTTCAAACCATACCCAGAACTCTCGGGCAATACATGTCAAACAGCAGCCAGGGAACAGGCAGTTTTCCTGCTCACTGGCAGCCTCCACTGAAGTCACAAAGCACTGAATGATCCCAGGGATGCAGAAGCTGAAGTGCTTGCACACAGACACCTGCCATACTGCCCAGGCTTAACTTTTCAGAGAACAGTCCTTAAATAGAAAACATGTGGTATCATCTGTGCTGAAGGCCAGCTGAGATCCAGTCAGATAAAATAAACATCTGCTTGAAACAGGTTTCTGAAAACATGCATGCAAGAAAGGTCATTTTTATGCCTGCCTGAGTGATCAGAATAAAAAAAAAGGATGAAGTGTTCTATCCACAGCCTCAGTATGATGTAATTAATTTTTCATTTTTATTCAAGGCTCATGTATTGTATTCCTTTGCCTCCCTTTCAGTGGTGCATCATCCTCTATTTTTCTTTTTCTACACTTCTTTTGAATTTGAATGGTATCTCTCATTCAAAGGGCCCTGCTCTGCCTTGACTGTCATTTATCCTGGGAGATTTCATTTGTTAGGGGCTGTGCAGAGGCAATGAGATCACTTTGCATTTCCAGTATCAGTAAGCAGGAGGATTCAGGGGCTGTAGCCGTACACATTAGTTTCACCTGGTGTAATGTGTAATGCATGTCAAGGGACAGAAGGGTGCTCCATGCTCAGATCCCTTGTCAGCATGATGTGGGGAGTACAACACACTGCTGAAATCCAGGGACTTTGGAAATGCTGTAAAAGGTGCATTTATTAAGCAAGTTAAAGATGAAATCTTGTTAAACCATTGGGTTCATGTCCTTGAAATGCAGGGCTTCTTTTTCTGTCAGTTTTACAAGTCCACAGCAAAACCTACAAGTCCCTAACATTTTGCTTTTCTTAATTACAGTGTATTTCTTGTAGTTGAAGTGCTTGAAACACTTCTGTATCACCCTAGTATCGTTCTCTCTAAGATATTATAGTGGCACTGTGTCTGATCTGGTCCCACACCAGAATTTCTGCTTTAAAATCACTCTTGTTCAGGATGCCTTTTGCTGTGTCTCTCTGGACTCTGTTTTAGTGAGACTCTTTTTCAGGAGCTGGTGGCCTGAGCTGGTGTTCAGAGAAGTCTAAAGCCAGCCTGTTCATTTTGCAGGTGCTGCCCAAAACCAAGCTGCCTTTTTTCCTCTCTGCCATTTTGTAAACTTAACATCTGACTTGTCAATAAATTATTTGCAGGCTGTGAGGCTCTGGGGAGCCACTACGGCCATTTACTCTTGACCGGCTTTGCACAGAGGGCATTTAATTTCTTGAGAAGAGGGTTAAAGCATGCAAGTCCTCTAGAAAAGCAGGGAATCTCATTTTAAAGACTAAGTGACTGGAAGTCTACTGATTCTTCCAGTAATCCTGTCTACCTTTTAATTACCTTCCCTGCTGTGAAGCAGTATCTTATTGCAAGGTCACATTTATCAGCTCCCATCTGTGAATTTTAAGCCTAGGTAAACCCTTCTCCTTTGCTTTTTCTCTGTTCTTCCAGGAAGCACCTGGCTGGGCACGTAATTATGAGACCATCTCTCTCATAATTTTTCTTGATGCAATGCAGTGCAATGCTATCTTTACATGGTACAAAGACCATCTAGTGATGTGATTCAGGTGAGTCCAGAAGACAAGCCCTTTCTTGCTATTTGCCACCCCCC
Organism: Elanus axillaris; assembly: GCA_026212715.1. NCBI lineage: Eukaryota > Metazoa > Chordata > Aves > Accipitriformes > Accipitridae > Elanus > Elanus axillaris. The sequence goes on along the minus strand of JANZLQ010000079.1, from coordinate 58,875,360 downwards.
CTAGTCTTTCTGATGGCTGCATATTTACTTGGCCAGAATTTTATCCTGCCATTCTGGTCACCTGGATCACTGATATTGTCAACTAATGTCAGACCAACGACATTTTTTTTTTTAATATCTCTATTCTCATGGCCCTGCTTCTTGATATCTTTTCATTAACTTCACAGTTTGGAGAGTTATCAGTGAGACACTTTCAGATCTGTAGAAAGTATTGGCTAATTCCAGACAATGCAAGCTTTTTAGTCAGAATGTTGTGTGATAGTAAGAAAATTATTAGTTAAAATATATATATTTTTAGAAGTAAACGTGTTTATGGAACCTATTCTCCATGAAACTACACTGACTGGTATTCATTGTACTTTTAGACTCTTTTTTGATAAAATCCTGAAAAATCTCTGGCAAACTAACCTCAGATTGGAAAACTACTTTCTCTGTTTTGAAGCAATGGAATTACATTTAAATATATTCTGCTTAAAAGTTGGATTTTTTCCTAGTATTTATTTAATAATCAGCCTTACTCATACAAAGAGACCTTCCACTCTGGGTGATGAATTTTGTCCAGCTGATTTGAAAATATGTAGTGTAACTGGAATCTCCATTGATAGAGGTGGGCCATTGTTAAAACATGGATGGATGTTAAAGGATGCAACTATAGCATAGATTTGCTCTCTTAATTTCCTCATTTTTCAGATGTATGTATCTAACTGAACTTGATGCCTGAAAGAGCATCAGAAACCAAGATGCAACTTTATCTTAGTGGTAATGGGAAAACTAATGAGAAGAAACTATTTCTGAAAACCGTCTTTTCATCAAAGCTGTAGTCATCCAAGCACACCCTTACGCTAACCAGGCTTCCCAAGGCAATACAGCTCTGGAGGAGGTCAGCAAAAGGATGCTCCAGCCATATCCAGCATGGTCTTCTCCCCATGTTCCCTAAATAAGCTCACAAAAATGTACTATAAAATATAGGTCTGAAAATGTTACTGGCAACCTGTCTTAAATGTCCCTGACATATCAGGAGGCTCTTAACCCAAAAGGCACAGCAATCTGCTCTGCTTTCACTGTCATAAATTAATTCCTGGAGAAGAGCGAGTCTGTGTGAATAAGTGATTTGGGGGAGGAAGGGAATTGCCTAAACTAGAAAGAAAAAAAAAAAAAAGAAAAATCTAGACATCTTAGATTTGCATTTCAGAACTGTGTGTTTGTTTGGGTTTTTTTCTCCCAAGGTCTGCCACATGAAACTTAAGGTGTTTTCCTTTCATGCCAAACTGTAATATGACTGTGATAGAGAGCACTCTGGTTTAGAACAGCCACATATGACTCATTCTGTGGCAGCTGATGCTCTGACATCCTCACCGTGTAAGGGCTCACCCCAGCAAAAGTACTTGCTCTGGTGGTGGCTCTGATTGTCTGCTCTTAGGCTGAGCAAAGTAGAACGTTTGTGCCTTAAGATGGGTTTTGGGAGTGAGAGTTCTTTCTTTTTTTACTGTTTTTTTCCCCCTGCTTTGTTGCAAGATTATTTTTTTTTTTTTGCCAGGTAGGTTGAGCCTCTGCATGTTGCAACTAGATAGACACCTCACTTGTAAGATTTTTTTAATTAAATATAAACTAATAGGATTAGACTCTAATATCTTTACACACTTTTCATCAGGAAGGAACCTGGGTCTTCTGGGCTTCTGATGCAACCAGAATTCAGCAGCTCCACTCCCTTTTAATTTCAGAGCTCTAATGCTCAGTATAAGGAGTCTGCCACAGCTAGTTTAGTAGTTAAGTGCATTAGCCAATGTAATGAATTATTGACCAGTAGGTAATAGTTTAACACTTGATCAATATGCTAAAGTATTTTAAAAAAAAAAATCATAGGTTGAAGAGGTCTTCCTTTCTGTCCTTCACAATATGGAGGCCAGATAAATTCTTTAAGGATTTTATGTGCTTTGCAATCATTAATTCTCTGAGCACATTTTGGACTCATGCCTTTACCCACCTTATACATTTCTATAAGTATCACATACATCAGCTCTTGAATATAAATTTGTCACTTTTTGTAGATGGAGGTTACCTAATTTACAGTAAGCTGATAAATGTTTTAAAGGAGATTACCACCACTACCTACATGAGTGTAACTCAAGTTGGCAGTAATGTTTTGCAAGTTTCACAGAAAAAATAATTGGCTAGCATCATTTTTTTTCACTGTGGGGGAGGGAAAGCCACTTAGGTTCACATTTCTGATGCAGTGCTAATGGGATAAAACCTTGAAACATTAAGGAATTCCCAAGATGGGAGACATAAATTTTATGAGGGTATTTGTAATTCTTCCTCTTCCTCTGCATGTGTGTTTATGTGTCCATCACAATGATTTAATCTAGAGGCTCATTTATTCAGGACAGTGTTCTAAGAAGCAGGTAATAGCAGGGAGCCACGTGACAAATCCTCTTCAGTCAATTAAAAGAGGCTGTGGGGGTGAAATTGTGTCTTACTGGATATACTCAACTCATGTTTTTGCTTACTTTCCGTACTAAAATTTCTCTCTCCATCCACAGCAGGTGGAGTCCATGCAGGTTTAGGAGACTGAATTGATTTCTCTTCCACCTTGAAGCACTATGGGCATAACAGACCTAATGAATTTAAAATTTTGCTTGATTTTTACCTAGTTTGATTGCCTTCCATGTGAATATAAAAATGTCTCTCTCCACCCCTGTAAAGAATTCTTTTGTTAAAGTGTTTCATGATGATCAAGCATGGAAGAAGCTTTATAAATGTCAGTTTTATAAGATCATATATGTAGGTCAAATATCTTTCAGCATAATTTGATCAACAGTAACAAAAATCACATAATAATTTGAAAAAGAAAAAAAAGAATTCTTTGGCACTTGAACAGCTTATAATGTCATGCTCAATATTACACATTAAGTTTCCTGGATTAGGCTAATTAGTTCTTTTCTGGGACCATCATTACGCCATGCCAAACAAGAAAAAGTTCCTTCCCTGCGGGTGATTTAAGAGACTCCAGAAGCACTGGGAAATGGCACAGGTTTTACTCTGTCAAGACTGCTTCCTTGTTGTTTTTGTTTTTAATAGTTTTCTAGACTGCTAATACTGTAATTCCTTCCACCAGGCAAAACACCAAGATAGGTTATGTGCCATGGTGACAGGGGCCAGGTTACACCAGAGTGAGAATTGCATGTGTAGCTGCAACTCTCCCTTGGGACATCATGTAATGCTGTTAGAAACAGCTAGATATGTCAGAGTTACATGTTATATATTGCTGTGTATTGCCATTCATGTGCTTAGTAAGTATAATTGTATATATTTTTCTGTAACTCTAACAGATCTTTATCAAGTGTAAACAATGTAGGTTGCAGAAAGTCAATTAATTTCATGTAGACTTATAAAATAGGCATTGAAATTGGTCAGAACATGGAGCAATGAGGGACCTCATGTCTCCTTCTCCCCCTGCTTAGGCACAGAGACAGTCTTGTGAATATGCCATGGACTACTGTCTGGGCAAAACACACAGTGGCCATCCTGCTCTCCGAGGAACATGGGCACGTCCACCGGGTGGAAACACTTCATGTCCACAGCTATCTCTGCTGAAGATAATAAGAGGGCTATTTCATGCTAAATTTGGCAAGTATAGCAATAGCTGTCTCCTATTGCCACTGGAAAGGCAGGAAAGGGTTCCCCTGAGCAGTGGCAGGATTGAGCCATAAATGAGGAATGAGGGGTTTCTACAGGATGCACGTTCTACAAGCAAAAAAATCAGCCAGTCAATTCAGAAGAAGCACAGCTGACTGCAGGGTCATCAGCTACAAGGAGCTGAGGTGACACTATCCTTCAGAGATTCAAAATAAAAAGATGGATAAGGGTCTACAGCATCCTCTTACTGAAGGAAAGAAAAAAGAAAAAAGGTTTGAGGATACCCTGAGAAAGGGTTTGATAAAATCATTTCTTTACTAGTGCTGCTGCTAGAAAGCATAACACAGGACAAAAATTAGGTTGGTAATATGCTTTGTGTTCTGTCTGCGGTCCTCAGAGTGACACAGCTGCCATCAAGGACAATTGGGGAAGAAAAGAGAAATCACAGAATAGATTGACATCTATGTTTATGATGGCTTCTTCAACTGAAGATTTGATGAATCCAGTGAGAGCTCTGCCCACAGTCCCCCACTGCTGCACAGGCACCCAGTTTCCCCAGCATCATGGACTTCACCTGTGCAGGTCACTTCCCTTAGAGGTGTCCTCTGGTGACCAAAGCATGTGAGAGGCACCACACACTTTAGCTTTTTGCCATTTGGATTCCAGCTTTTCCAGAGACTGGATGTGTCAGGAACAGTTTTACCACCTATGCCTACTTATGCTGGAGATCTAAGGTCTGTTCTTGGAAGGAAAAGTCAGCGAGGAAGAGCTGGGTGTAGTCTTGGTAGAGATCTTCAGCATCTAACTGAGACTGGGTAGAGGACAAGGTTCTTCTTCCATTTAAAAAAGCCTGATTTTGTCTGGAGGAAGTGCCTGGAGGCTGATACACATGATCAGGGGCATTGTGTAACAGAAAAAGTTCTGATAGGCCAGTCTGCTGTAAAATTAGTCCTGCCTGTACCTAAGAGAGCCTATTGTCAGTGAAAAGGAGGCCAAACTAAAATTTATAGATATGTAATTAACTGTATACATTTTTCTGCCAGGCTTAGGTCTTGCTAGCTATGCATTATGGAAGAAGGAATTGGTGTAACACTGATGACAGAATTCCTTGAGAAACCAGATGCAAGATAAAAATACTGTCTCAGTACTTGGTCTGTTGTAGGAGCAAAGTGAAACACTCCAATGATATATAGACTTCTGGTTAGATTTCAAAAATACTTGTCAAAATCACTTGAGAATGAAAATATTCAGAAGATTAGCAAGTTGAGATGAACCACTGTGTTTATTTTGTTACCCCAGGTTATTCTTCCAAGCCTTCCTGTCATTTGTGGTGTACTTCCTGCAAGCCTGGTGTTTGCTAGCAGATGTTTATATAAAGTTGGCTATAATTAAGAAAACTTGAGATGTTTGACTAAACTCTCATTTAGATATCAAGTAATTAAGTAATGACTACTCTGTTTGACATGCTTGTGCTACATAAAACCATGATAAAAGCATTTGGGGTGAAATGAAGTGAAAAGTCTGAGTTTCTGTAAGGAAGAAGGAGGCAGCCCAATAGAAAAAGGGAGGCAATGTGGGCAGTGTTTTCAGCCGCCACATGAATGTTCCCAATACCTGGGTTACAAGGCTGACGTCACAGTTTATCTGGACTTAAGCCATCGCAGACCATGCTTCTGGGAAGACATCCTGGCTGCTGATGGGTAGAATCTGTGTGGATGGCTGTGTGGTTCAGAAATGTGAACAAACCGGTGTTTCTTCCCTCTTTGACAAACACCTTAAGAATATCAGAGGTAGCAGAAATGCCAGCTACAGTAAGCTTCATTGGGAATCAGTGGGTTTGGACCTCTTTAGGGACTGCTGGGTATTGAAAGGGGAAGAGGAAAATAAGCTCTTGCAGCTAATGGCAGACGCCATTAAGCCAATTTACTTGTGAGGAGTGAGGAATGGCAAAGAAGGGAAGAGGACCATGGGAAGAGGAACATGGCCACACCTCCGCTCCCCAAAATAGCGCTCTGCACATGATGCTGTGCCTTGCTTGTACCCCTCAGCGTAGAGCAGCCTGCTCCTGCAGGTCCCTGGCCCAACCCAGGTGTCCAGCCCTGCTCATGTCATCCCTCCTTCCTGAGAAAGATCTTGTCTTCACCCCCGTAACAAGTCTGGCTTTCTAAACTTACAGGTTTTTATGTTATGGAAAACAAAATATAGTGTACTTTGGTGACTATTGGGAAATGGATGGGCATAAGGTGATAAAATGAAGCAGAAAACTGACCCTTGTAATTATAGTAGTAATCTCTAACACATTTAAATGACAGTAAAATGAATGGTTCTTTGGTGCCAGAATGATTCTCTTAGTTTTCCAGATCTACTTCCTGTAAATAATCTGGCTTCAGGTTTTTTTGGAGGGTACATTGCAGAATGACCATGCAGAATCACCATTTGTTAGGGTTACAGTCAGTGGACTGCTTCCCCTGCTCATTATAACTGATTTTCTGGACAAAAAGGTCCTTGTGGTCTGCGGGTATAGAGCTTTGATGACAAAGTGCAGGAGGGTTTGAAAAGGCTGGCAGTTGATTAAATGTTTTAATTTAAACTGTCATTTATTTATTTAATGCACCAGTAAAAGCTTACTGTGGTGTGAATTGTTCTGTTAATAGTAACGGCAATAGTTTTCACTTACACTAATATATAGCCTTCTTACCTCCTTTTTGTTACTTTTTTTTTAATGACTCTTTATAAAGGTTTTCAACGTAATTTAATAAAATGTCTTTTGTAAAAACATGACTGGTCTGCAAATACTTTTAGCTGCTATACTGTTACCAATGGAGAAAATTAAGATTTCTGTTAAGAAATCAATGAAATATTCCTTTCGCTGTGAAACAAACCAGTGTACCACTGGTGCTTTCAGGCCACCACAGGCAATCTTGTTTATAGATGGTGATGATGATACTATTGCTGGTGGCAGCTGCCTTTCCTTACCAGAGCTGAGGGCAGGGTGAGAGCTGACTTCTCCAGGCTGGAACTGTAAGTTTTGCATGGTGAAAAAACATCCTCGTAATATTTAACATTAAACCAGTCCCTTTTATTTAAGCACTCACAATGCTTTACAAACCTTAGCTAATGAAGCTTTACAACACCCTGCAGTGCACTGTAGGAAAGTGCTGTGTGGGTTTATTAGTTTGAAGCACTGCCAGCTGGCACCGAGCCCTGCAAGAGTCCTCCCGCTGCTCCACCGCGCCTGAGAAAGACCTGCGTAGGGATCTGCTTGGCTGCTTTCCATTATCAAAAGTAGACAGGCAGATCTCTCTGAAAGCATGAAGGGGATGTATCAGTTGTAGCGTGTTTAATAATAACATTGAGGTATTATTGTAAAAATAAACTGACTCCTCATTAAGGCAGTTAGGAGATGTTGCAATGGCACTTGGTGTTGCAGCCCTGCCCCTCCATGAGGGCTCCTTGGGCCTCCGTTCAACTCCTTCTTGCAATTTTTGCTGCTCCTTCCGCAATTTTTTGCACATTTCCAGAAGTGAAACAGAAAGGTTGAAAAAAATTGTGTTTCTTTAGTCTTTCCCCTTGTAAATGTGAGAAGTATGGCAGGGTTACAGCAGTAGTTTACCAGCGTAACACAGAGTAGACCTGACAACACAGTAGTGTGAAATTGTAATTGAATAGTCAGCATCAGCAGGGACCAGGTAACCATGCAGAAGGTAAGGACAACAACAAAAAAAGTAACAGTTTAGCTGAAAAGTGCACATCAAAAAGAGCAGTACTGATTGCTAAAAAATTCACTAGCCAGGCATTTCAGTGGTAAAAAACGCGAATGTTTTAAACGTGTTACAAAAAGTAAGAAAGTTAGGGCATAAAAAGGCTTCGAACTGCCTATTTCTCCCATAATGTTCATGCGCTGGGCCCGTGCAGCAGCAGAGGCACGCATGTGCTCACAGGCAGAGCACAAGGTACTGGACCCTGCCCATGGGAAAGAAAGCTCCAGTGTGGACTGGCCAGAGGGGCGGCCTTGGGTCCAGCAAGCTTGGTCTGACTCCTGTCACCCACTTCGACAGCTGACCAACAAGGGGAAAAAGAAAAGGAAAAAAAAAGCAGATGAGCCTCATTAAAATTACCCAGCAGCCCTTGGCAATAACAAATTTAATAGCCCCAGTTAAAGGATGCTTCTGTGCACTTGCTGCAGCTGGTTCAATCCCAGGCTTATTTTAATTCTGCTTTTTAAGGACAGTGCCAGGGCCTGGCTGTGGCCTCCGTGGGGCATTCAGCATCGGTGTGACTTCAGAGTGTGTGGCAGTGGTGACAGGGGTGGTGCTGGTGGTGGCAGTGGCAGCTCGTGCTGGGGTGCTGCAGGACTCCCAGAGCCCAGGGACCTGTGCTCCGTGGGATCATGGGTCTCATGCTCCTGTGCACAACAACCGGTTGCCACTGCTGTTCTGCTGTCATCATATGTAATCCTCCGTGCTGCTCTCACCTTCTCTCCCCTCAGGTTCTCATGGCAGATTTGGTGGGTGGTTTTGAGCTGAACTTCCCAGCATCAGTGGGGACCCCCTGCAGCTAAATCCATGACCCAAACCACGAAATGCAATCTCTCTCAAAACTCAACTCAGAGCCATGGGTTTTGACTCTGACATGTACATGTGGGAGCCGCCTGACCGGTTTGGATCTCGATGGGGATTTTCTCAGACTTTTTGGGGCAGGGCATCCCAACTTTAACGATAGACTGTTGGGCAAGTTCTCGCGCTCTGTTGTATTTTTCACAAGCTGCCTGGGCTTGCTTTAGATATAATAATGCTGATGGTTTTTTTGTAGCAAACGCTGTGTGTTTGAGTCACACAGTATGCTCTGCCCTGTCTTATTCAGTTTCAAATAGACATACTGTTTACAGCTATCATTAGAAGGAATAATCCTTTGGGCATCATCTAACATGCAATTTCTTTATACTTGCTGTGAGCCTGGAACATTATGATCAAATTCCAAAAGGGTCATAAACTCTTGCTCATCTTATCATATTTATTTTATTAGGGCAAGACCCTCTGAAGAGCTTATTTTAATAGCTCTTCTTTCTTTGTGGTTTTCGATGAAACACATTTTTGAGGACCAAGCCAATGAATTCAAACACTTGGCGTTTTTATTATTATTACAGTTTTGCAGATGACTCTCCAGTGTTTCAATGTAGTATCTAAATATAAGTATACTGTGTAGTTTTTTTGTAACATCTCTTAAAAGGGCACTTTGCTTCAATGCTAACAGTGTTTTCCAAGTTCTCCCTCTTTCTTATCTGTCTGTGTTTTCTATCTGCTTATTAATTACTGTACATTAATCTGTCTTCATTGCTGCTAGGCATAACTCTTAAGGAACTTTTGTTCTAGACCTAATTTCTGTAGGAGGCATTTCCTGCCTCTCAGCCATTGTCTCCATTGCCTTCACCCCTTCTCCAGTGGGTATGCATACAGAATTACAGAACATGATCTTCTGAGACTCAGTCATGATGCGTAGATTTTGCATAGCTTTGATTAAGCCCTATAGGTATGGACTATGGCTATATTCAGACTTACATATCAAACAGCTGTCTCTGAAAAAGATCATCTTGATCATATTTGTGTCAGTGCCATTAGTTACTTTTTTTGCTCTGTCTTAAAGGCAAGGTGTGTTTTGGGCACAGTATAAATATTTTTTGATACGTGCATTGAAGTTGACATACGCCAGCTGCCGAGAAGCCGTTGCAGCTGCCTCCTTCCTTGGGAGTGAAACTCCCCTGGGAGCTGGCTGTTGTGGGTTTTTGCCTTCTGCATGGGCTGTTGCTGCTAGCTGAACAGCTCAGCCACAGCCCCCATCCCTTCCTGTGAAATGGTGGCAGAACCTCCTACTTGACCAAAATAGACTGTGTCTTCCTGCTGCACCCAGTAGTCTCCTGATTGGATGGGCTTGATTCCAGCAGAAATGCACAAGGGAAGCTGTTGGAAACCACATCACTCTCCCTTGCACTCTGTATGCAAAATCCAGCCATAATTGCACTTTGTGCTTGTAGAACTTTATAATTCATATGTTTGCAGAGGACAAATGGCATCTTGTTTGGCTGTCTGGTGAGGACTCAAATATATCTGGCCAAAGAGGAATACAACACTGGTATTGCTTTCTATGTTTGTGTCCCTTGCTCTCACAGCAGTCCTTGCTATTCTCTTTTCTATGGCTAAAACATCTCTGAATGTGCCAAATGACAGTGCTTAGTTTACAGATTAAATTGTCAAGCCATCTTGAGCATCAGGCAGAGCCAAGTTGAGTTCTGCTATTTGCATCTGCTGGATACAACTTGGTTCTAATATTTCTGTTCACTTTCAACACTGCATTGAGATTGATTTAATATTTGTTTAGAAGCTGATAGTTCTTCATACTAATCACTGCAAACCTCATAGAATATGTCATTTTTTTGACAGTAAGTGAAAGATGCTGGTGCTGAGGCATTTCAATCGAGTGAATGTGCATGCATCAATACTGAGCACAGACTGGTTTTGCCAGTGTTGCCCTTTGGAAGGTCTCCTTCTGGGTTTAGGGTCTAGAGCAAGCCTGTGTAGGTATAACTCTAAGCTGTGCTGGGTGAGGGTGGTGGAAAGGAAGAGGGAGTGAGAGGCAAAGCTGGGGAAACAAGGCTTTTATTACTCAGCATGCCACATACCCCACTTACAACCTGGGTTAAGACACTGGGGCTTCTGCACTCACCACAGCTGGAGCTGAAATGCAAGGACAGCTATGCTAAACATTGTTGAGATGAAGAACACTGCCCCTTTCTAAGCCAGTATCTGACAAGAAGAGGCTTCTAGTGGCTTCAGGAAACATTCCCCCTTAAAGAGGGCATATAAAGGGAATTTCAAGGGATGAAGGCAAGTAACTGAAAGGTGAAGAGGATCTAAGAGGTTTATTAAAGGAGATATATGTCAGGGGATTTTGTGGGAAGAAGTGTCACCTCACTACCTGAGATAATCTAAACTAAAACATGCCCCAGGAAATCTCTAGATGAAACAGATATAAACTACTTAATTGCAGGACTGTAAACAAGTTTCTGTTGATTAGCATTTTAATTAGCAGCAACAGAAGAAAATCTTCTCAGCCATACAGTAAAACTCAGAGGAGATCTCGTGGAGATAACTTTGAACACATAACTGAAAGCATTTTGAAATTAGCTTCTGTTGGTACCTTGGATATAAGTCTTTTCTTGCACATCTAAATTTAGTTACTAACTGCTCCTCTAACTGCTCTTACTGCCTGTCAAACCTCAGAGAAGGGCTTCTTTTTTCCAAGAGAGGAAAGGAGAAAGACAGACATGCGGCACCAGAGAGGGGCTGTGGGTGTACAATGGATTTAGAGACCTTAATGAACATGCATCCTAACAGGGACAGTTGGTAATATATTGTATGGGGTCTGGCTTAAATGGAGTTAATTAATTTTCCCCATAGCAACCCTCATATTGCTGTGCTCTGCATTGGTAGCTAGAAAGGTGTTGATTACACACCGGTGTTTTGGCTGCTTCTGAGCAGTGCTTACACAGCATCAAAGCTGTGTCTCCAACATTCCCCCTCTACCTCACCCAGTAGGCTGGGGCTGGGCAAGATTTGGGAGGAGACATAGCTGGGACAGCTGATCCAAACTGACCAAAGGGATATTCCATACCATATGATATCTGCTCAGGAATAAAAGCTAACAGAAAGGAGGTCGGGGCAGGGAGCATTTGTTATTACTAAGTTTGTCTTCTGATGGAACCACTGTACAAACTGAAGCTCTACTTCCCTGGAAGTGGCTGGACATTGCCTGTTGATGGGAAGCAGAGAATAAATCTTTTGTTTATCTTTGTTTCTGCACGTGGCCTTTGCTTTTGCTTTATTAAACTGCCTTTATCTTGACCCAAAAGGTTTTTTTCCATCTTATTTCCCTCCCCCTTGCCCCAGCCCTGCTGCGGAGGGGAGTGATAGAGTGGGTTGGTGGGCATCTGGTGTCCAGCCAAGGTCAACCCACTACATATATATATATACACAAAGGCCTCTGATTCAGGGCTTGTAGTTGTGACTGTCATTCAAATACTGATGGAAACTCTGGAAATGCATGGTAAGTCTCTTGATTCCTAGGGAAACGGGGCTTCTGAACCATACAGTTTCCAAGTGCCCTTGACTCTCTGCTTGAAGTGGATCTGTCTGCTGAGTGCACCTTCAGCCTCCAGCGTTGAGAGCTTAGGTGGATGCACCCAGGTGTTCAGCCATTGGTCACAATGGTTACTGACTCTAAGAGGTATTATCATGGCTTCTCATGGGTGTGGAGAGGACAACGCACCCAGGAGGGACAGAGTACAAGCTGTCTTTGTGCTTTCTCCAAAAAGCTAAGTCTTTGAACGTTCACAAATCTGGCACATAGCTGGAAAGAAGGAAGCCCCCTGTCCACAGTGCAAGGCAGCAAGCTCCTGCCAGCCCTGCCATTCCTGCACATGAAGGTATTTTTGTTTGCTTCCCTAGGCTGGTGAAAAAGCATGTCCCTGACCTTGTTGTTCAACCCCTGTTAGAAATGACAGCAATGGACAGCAGGTTCCTCTCTGAACAGGGTGGTAGAGCTGCAATACCTTCCCACAGGAGCTGCTGGAGGCCCAGGGGAGGTATGGCCTGGCTGTGTGACCTGGCAGGCTGTGCGCTGCCCCAGCCTATGTCCACATTGCCACACTGTGCACCCATGTGGTGACAGCACACCAGCTCCACCATGGGGGCTTGCATGGATCCACCACAGCTGCTGGCTGGGTGGATGTGGTGGAGATCCCATCCCTAAGTCAAGTCATAAATGACCAGAGACCTTTGGCTTGTTTATGGTGGAAAACCTATGCCCACACATTGTATTTCCCAGCCAAGGGATTCAGAAACAGTTAAAATAACATAACTGGAACACGAAATCAGACAGAAGTGTCAGGACTGGAGAATGAAAACTGCATGCTTATTAAATTGAGAGAAATAACATTTTTTTTGCCATTGTTGAGGAGAGAGAAATAACATGACTGGTATGGGCTTGCTAGAAATATATTAACATTGGCTAATAAATACTTGTTTGTTCTGAAAATGTTACAGTCTCCCACTGCAAAACATCTGCTGGTTGCATATCTCCCTGAAGGGCTATGTCTCTAATAGCAGCTCAGCTTCTTTAGGAACTGCTGGAAGAACCACTGGAGAAAATGCAGCTCACTCTTACAGAAAAAGTGGTGGCCTATGATCTTAGTGTGGAGGAGATGTGCTTGCAGAAGGACTGTGTAGAGGTCAGAAACAAGCTCTCCCACTGAGCCATGGCAGCTGGTTAGTCACTGGGACTGGCTCCCTCTGCAACCACACTCTCCCATAAAGCGACCACAGCTGAAAAAAAAGCCAGAATAGTCAAAGGACTCAGTAAGAAAAAAAGTGGTTTGCTTGCAAGTTGCAAGAAGGGTAGGAAAGATGGAAAAATGGCATGGTTGTCTTGCTTCCTAAGAGATGGGTAATGGTGTTCTATGAGTGGGGTTTGAGGGTTGCCCAAGGCACACCTGCCAGAAGCACTTCCCTGCAACATGTGGGCAAAGAACTGTGACCCTGGCAGTGTCTGGGAAAGGTCCTGTACATCCATATCACCCATGGTGAGCAGAGCTAAAATTGTCCTAACGCTGCTCCCCTGCTTGAGAACAGTATTGGCAGAAATTGTAGCTGAGAACCAGGAGGCTTCAGGTGGGAGGAGACAAGCTGAGACTGAGCTTGGGAGAAAGAGAATATGGAGTCAGCAGAGGAAGATAAGGCAATACAAATTCATTTTTTTCATTTTGATCACTCATTTTGCCATCTGTTCTCCATTCTCGACCTATTTACCACCAAGGTCATGTTAGAGTGCTCTACACGTAGGCTCCACTGCTGACTGACTTACTGATGCCCAGAGAAACAGCTAGAACATCATTCATGTACATATGGATTGTTTAAATAGGCTTACAGTTACAGATTGAACTATGGTTGGGCCTTGCAAAAAGAGTAACAGGAGGGAGAAGATTCAGTCTTAACGGTAGGGTAACTCTGCAGAGAAGGTGGCAGTCAGAAGTCAGTTCTCATGACTGAAGAGGTGCAGTCATGTCCTCCTAAAAATATGGCCACAAATAGGTGGAAAAATAAAGGGGGTGGGGAATCCAGGGAAACCTGGCTCAGATTGAGATCCTGTAAGGAGAAGTCATGTGAGGGTTTCCCAGGAGTGGCTTTTGGGTAAATCCCAGGCTGGGGATAGAGCCAAGCTAGACCACTGCTGACAAAAGACCTGTAATGTTCTATCTTTCCAGGATAAGGCATAAAATGGGCAGATGGCCGTGGCTTGCTTCCTTGTGGTCTGGCCTGGGTCCATGAAAGGTTAGTCTAGTAAAAACAGCTGCAGGGAAAGTTGGCTTCTGGGTCACTTGGGACAAATGGATTCACTGAGGCCCATGGAGAAGCAGAGCCTAATGGATGAGGAAGGAATAGGGTAACTGTGCAGCCTCAGATTATTGACGATTATTGGAAAAAATGAGATTCTCATCAATCTGTCTTGTCTCATCTGCCACATATTGTATTTTATAAACACCAGAATACTATCTTGGGTATAGCCTTCCATTTTAAAATGTTTTAATACTTTGTAAGACAAAGCATGCATTGTCCTCCTCACCAAGAATAAAACAACATAGCTAGCTCTGGGACAAGAAATGTCCCTCCTCATTCTGGGGGAGCCTTGGCTTGTGGTGTCATGTCCCAGATGCCAAAGTGTCAGGTCCATCTGGCATCCATGGATTTGGCACAGTACCCCTGCAGATGCAGATGAGAAGAAGGTCTTGTATTTGACATGGCTTACCAAGAGGTTTGGTCTACAGACTGGGAGTAGATGGCTGGTCTGGTAACACTTGCTGTGCATTTTTGCTTTCAGGATCCAAAGTCTCTGGTTCAGGTATCGCCCAGGGGCACCCACTTGCTGGCAGAGTGACGGAGCTGATTTGCAAGGCTGTGGTCCTTAATGAGCTAAGTTAATTGGGGGAAATGGTGGCAGTTTCCACAACACATACCATATTCAGGGAATACATGGTATAACACCTCCCCTACGAAAAGGTTCAAGGAGAGCTTCATGCTTCATGCTTCATTGCTTCCCAGGGATGTGAAGTCTTTTGCTACCCAGAATACTGATATACCTCTTGGCAATGGTTGCAGGGAAGGGGAAAGACTTCTTTTTTCAGCCTACGAGTGCTCACCCACTTTTCTTTCCCATGAGGAAACTGAGTCTTAAAGGATCAGGAGGCAGATATGGCTTCCAGAAGTAATGTTTGGCCTGATACGTATTTTTCAGGACATAAAGCAATCACTAGTCTGAAGCAAAGTTTACAGCAGAACTGTTAGCTTAAAGCAGTTCAGCCCAACCACAATATATGTGATCCTGCCAAAGTGTGGAAAGAGCTTGGAATAAACCTGAGACTTTTGCCCTTAGAAAGGAAAACTTTCAAAGCATGGCCACAGATTTTGTAGGACTGAGCAACACAACTTTGGAAGGCACAAATAGTTTTGCTGGCAGATGCTATTTGTCAGTATCATTGTCTGGTGCTGCATCCAGGTAGGGCAGTGGCAGGGTGTCTGCTCTCTGGCAGGTCAGGTCTCCTTTGGGAGGTCCTCAGGGAACAGGCAGTTACTTCTCCATTCCCTTCTCTAGCTTTTGGGGAAAATGTGGGGTCATGCCCTCTGGGGCCTTCAATATAGTTCTCAGGCAATGGAAAAATTTGAAATGCTGATTAAAATGAAGTTGAGGGCTTAAACCACAACCTCCAGAGAGCTGGAGCAAATGATTAATTCTAACAGTGTCTACAGCATTGGGCTCTCTGTTGTGCTGGCCTGTGGTAGGAGAGATAGAGAACCTAGGCTTGCTGAGAGCCAGATAGGAGTGAACATGAATGTTAACGGGGGTTGTACTGGAGCGTGTTGCCTAAATGGAGCTTTTGACATGTCCCTGCCATCTGTAAGGTGGACTGGAAATGCATTTTGTTTTTTTTATTGCAGAGTTCCTTAGGACTTTCATGAACATACTGATGGGCTTTGTTTAGAGTAAAAAGAAACAGTTCTTGGAGAGTCTATAAAAACCAAAGTATATAGAGTGTCTGTATATACGTATGTATGTATATACGCATAGTTCCTTGATTTAGCATATGGAGTTAAGATGGAAGAAACTAATTTTGAATCTACAACCTTGAAAAGCTTTTTGGAGACATATTAATGCAGGGCCAAAGCATGAGAATCTGACCTAGGTTGGTTTATACATATGAGCAAAAATATTTACTCAGCTAGTAAGTATTTGATTAACCTTTGTTTATTAGTTCAAGATGAGAGACAGTTAAAATACAGGAACTAGTGGATTATATTTTTGCTTTTTGGCTAATGTTCACTTCCTCCACAGAAAAAATATGGCCTAGTTAGGAAAATAATGTATTTCTTTCTCATCTCAAAATCTGTATTTCAAAGTCCAGAGCTAAACTCAGGAAAAATGTACCTATTCTTTTTTGTTGTTGTTGTTTAAAACTAAAGCAGAAGGCAGTTATGGGCAATGTGAAGCCACGCATCACATAACTACCCTGATGTGACAAACATGGAGATACAGGCAAAAGCATGTGCAAAGCTTCTGCTTTCTGAGTTGGAGAGAGACCTGGATTTTTTGTTCATAATCTAAAACTAAGCAATGTCAAACACTGAGCCTTTTTAGGCACTTTCTGTTTCTAAGGCTTTACTTTCCAAGACATTTTACAGTTTAAACTTGCTTACTTCAAAGGGAGGACACAACCCCCTTTTTACACTATGCATTGCTGCTAACAAGACCCATCTGCCACAGCCATACGCCTTCCTAGCACAGGTCAACGGAGCAATGCTGCCTCTCCACGCAGGGCTCTGGCATGTGCCATTTTGAAAGCTGCCATGAAATCACCCTTTTTTTTTCCTGCTATGTAATCCAGAGTAGGAATTCTTTTGTCCTGAATAATCTGATGGGAGCATGTTGCAATATGGAGAGGGCTGGCCGCCTGAACCATAGGGACTGAGAAGAGGGTGGTCAGGAGGAGGCTTGACCTGGCTGAGCTCTACTGGGAGCTACACGTCATGTTGGGGGGGATGTAAGAAACGTGGTAACTGCTGTGTGACCTTGAAGGGCTGGAACATCCTTTATGACAAAGTAGAACAAGACCTTTCATTTGGTTGTGAATGTAGCAGGGTGTAACCAACAAAACAAACCTCAGCAATTTAATTCATTTTTTAGTTTTTTGTTTTGTTTTGTTGTTTGTTTGTTTTGTGGCTTTTTTTAAAATAAAATAATTGTGCTCAGTAGGGATAGACTGAATTATATGGCTTGCATGCCTTAATAATTTGTCACTTGAGAGTCCCTTCTGAATGCGGATTGTCGAGGAAAGAGCACTCTGACACAATCCTGTATGCCCTGGTCAGAAACAGGTTTTGCTGGTGTAAATTGTTTGGCAC
This sequence comes from Elanus axillaris, assembly GCA_026212715.1. Lineage (NCBI taxonomy): Eukaryota > Metazoa > Chordata > Aves > Accipitriformes > Accipitridae > Elanus > Elanus axillaris. Next base: position 58,858,219 of record JANZLQ010000079.1, on the reverse strand, counting down.
TTGGGGCACAAAGAGTCTTTGTCTCAGGCACTCTTAGAGTCACAGGCTTCACTTCTATCTAGTGTCATACTAGGATGTGGAAATGACCTAAGGTCTTCTTTTCTGCTTTCGCACTGCAGCATTTGTAAAATAGTATCTATTAGATGGTGATTTAGACAAAAATGTGAACACAGCCATGATTAACAGGAGGGCATCATTAGTAGCAGCTGTGGTGACTTTTCAGGAGGAATCCCAAAGCCACATGTCCATCCTTGATAAACTCCAAATCAACTGACAATCACAAAGGTGGTCCCAGGCAGCATTTTGCAAAATAGCTGGCACTGGTGTTTCCATCTCGAGTTTTCATCCCCACCTAGGAGAGCAGCTCTGAAGACCCATCCTCACAAGATTCAGGCTAAGTAGAAAGCCATATGTTGCACAACACAGTTATTTAGCAAATGTCAGTCCTTTTGCTTTGTGTTAAATGCCTATCTTGAGTTTCCTGGCTCAAGTGAACTCTTTAGCAAAACTGGACCTATAGGTTTGTTTTTTAAGCTGGTTTAGCTCCCCAGATGGCATCAGAGCCCAGCTGCACACACAGCTACAGTGATGGAGGATGAGGCCAGGCACGACTGTCCATAGTCTCATGCTCTACTGCTCTGTGCAAAGGACAATATGTCTTTATTGTGCTCATGCCCAGGCTCGTTTTATTAACATTTGTGTTTGCTTTTCTCACTAGACACCTACACAATCAAGTCATTCATTAGATGGACATCCCCCCCCCCC
>JANZLQ010000079.1:58796787-58857444 GCA_026212715.1 Elanus axillaris | reverse complement strand
GCCCCAACATAATTTCAATTTTGAGGGAGTGCTTCAAACCCTGTAAACTTCAGAAGGATCAGAACTGGTATGGTCCTCCTAACCTGGAAAACCCAGTTCTTGGCAAAGGCAGGCTTTTTTCAATAGCTCTGCTTTGCAGGAGGGCAAACTGAAGCACAGAGAAATGCTGTGATTTATCCAATATTGCAAAGTGGTTTAATGGGAAGCCTTGGATTTTGTTTTGACTTTTTCGATTCTCAGTCTGATTCTATGTCCACTACTGAGGTAGCAAAAAATTTCTACATTTCCAGAGAGAAATGCATTGTTTTGGGCTAAGCAAAACCCCAGAATACAACTCTGTTAAGACCATTTGGGCTATATGATGGGGGAACAGGTGTATTTTACTGTCAAATTAATAACAACAACAACTTCTACTACTTTGTTCCTTATTCTACTCCCCTTGAATTTATTGTTTTAAAAGCTCTTACTGATTTCAAAAGCAATTCATCCTGGGCCTGTGATGGGCTCAGTCGTGGCTCTGAGGGGTGAGGAAACAGTAGGATGCAGGTCAGAGATGAGTGGTGATGGGCAGCTCAGAGAGGTGCCACTTCCAAGAGGTAGGCATTCAGCTAATGAATGTTTCAAAGTGCAAGAAGGGAAGCAGGTTGCCCAAGAGAAGCAGAAAATACGTATTTCTCCAGCATTGCTGGGGCTTTGGCTCACCCCAGACTCGGCATGTTTAGGGAGCAGTGATCCTCCTTCTTGCATTACCAGCTCTGGGTATCCCTTGGTTAGGCAGTACAGAGATTTTCCTGTCCATGAGTGTGTCTGTAAGAGTGCTGAGTGGGGAGGGTGCATCACAAAAGGGGCTTTGGTACTGCTCCCCCATTCCAGTGCACTCAAAACAGAGTTTAAGTACAGATTCAGGTTTCACTGAATCCATCTTGAAAAAAAAAACCCACACCTGTAAACCTGGTCTAGAAGAAGGTTTGGTTGGTTTGTTGGATGGGGAGTGTGTAGGGAGGAGCAGGGTTGATGGATGGGAAACATCCAAACAAGACAGTAGAAGTTTGGGAACCAGGTGGAACCTAGGTTCAAACCCACTGCCATGCACCACTCACTGGGAGACCTCTGGAAGGTCACTTGACCTCCCTGTGCTCTAATAAACCAAACTGTAAGTTTGTTTACAAGCTGAACACCAGATGCTGCATCTGGGAAGAGCTGGCTCAGGCAAAAACCCTTAACTCCCATTTACAAGGCCTATGCACCCTTCTCTCTGAGCAGTGCTAATCTGACTACAAGTCACAGCAGATGAAATAAAATAAAATAAATAAAAGTGATCTTTGGAAATAAGTTTGACTTGGATTTTTTCCCTATTTTTTCCTTATTAAATATTATTCTGATTGGCTTTGAAGGAGAGAAGTATGGGCTGAATTACTGTCTAAACATAGACCAAAACTCCAAGGAGCAAATTGTTCATCTTCCAGAGAAAACTTAACACCTTGGTTGTAAATCAGAGGATGAGATTGCAGTAATCAGACCCAGATGTCTGCAGAGATATTCCTGCAGGGACTTCTGCCCTCAATGGCAATTGCTAGGCCATATTTATCACCAGTAAAACCCTGCAAGCAACAGCAACAGGTCAGGTTGTTCTTTTGGAAATAATTTGTCCTATCAGCTTTTCATCTTTCTCTCTGATTTTGCTATCTGATGAGAAAAATCAGCTGCCTGCTTCTGACGCTTTATTTCTTTTTCTCCTCCCACTGTATGTGTCTTCTCAGCTTTCAGCCCAGTGGGGTCAAATCACCTTTGCGATGCTGGTGGGCTGCAGGTGGTGCTGCAAGAAACAGCACAGAAGACCTGACAGGGAACAAGGTTAGTCCTGAGAGGCACAGTCTCTAAATCTGCTTATGCACCATGTGATGGGGTGTGCAAGCCATGCTGCAAAAGAAGGTGCTGATACAGGGCTATTTCTGCACTGGTGTATCTGTGACTGTGTTCCCTCAGTCCTGATATTTTGGGCAAGTGTTAGGGAGAGCCTTACTCTATTTCATCTGTATTCACATATCACATGAATGCGGGTTTTTCAGACCAGATGTTGGTACTATATAGTGCTAAGCAAATGTCATATATGTGGTTTCTGTTTCACTTTCTTAGTCTTGGGACAAATAAAGTGAAAATACAGTATTAATCTGAATACAGAAATAACTTCTAACTCATGTTCTTTCTTCAAACATTAAAGCTATGAAATTAACTAATCAACTGTATTATTAGCTAATCGTCATACTTAGGGGACATATTTGTGTAAGACAGGACAATTTTGAAAAGAAAAACTGCATGAAAAGTTTTACTTTGTTCTCAAATTTACTCCTATTTTGGTCAAAATGAAAAAAAAATTCTCAAACATTTCTGAAGTTGGTAGAGAAAGATGACTGTGTATGGTGGTGAAGTGAATGATACAGCTAAAGTTAGTGGAGTGACAGTTGCACGAAGTTTGTAAGTTAATGGAGTCAATCCCTTTATCTTTGGAATTCTTACAACTCAGTGATTTGTGGCAATTAAATACAAACCAAGTAAAGAAATAAATGTTTTGGGCTGACAAACTTTATGGGAAGGATTATAAGCTAAGCCAACAACACTATAAAGCAGACTCTAAACTGGAATCATTGAAAGTCCTTTAAAAAACAGCAAGACCTTTATTATTCTAATCCTCCAAAATTTGATCATGAGACTACATTTTTACAAAGCAAAGCAATTGCTACCACTAATTAAGTGAGGATGTGCTTATCTAAAAAAGACCAAAAACCAACCTGGTAGAAATAGAGCCTGCAGTAAAAATAAGTCAGTTTTTATCAAAAACAGGAGCTATTTCATTGTCATAATTATTATTATACCAATTTAAAACAAATTAGTAGGTGGTTTTGAAATTGCATACCCTTGTATTTACATGAAACCCAACATTGTGGAAGCTGCTAATTTTTCATGCTGGGAAATAAGTGTATTTTATCAGGTGGCAGCTATTGACTTCACTCAAACTAAATCTTGCCAGCTGGATCCCAGCTGTTCCAGAGCTGTAGAGAACAGTGATTCCCTGAAAAATGCGGGTTGCGTTCAAAAGAAGGGTCTTTTCTTTGGGAATGATGGCTAACACATTTGTATGTCATCATCTTTTTCTGATTTTAGACCTTGACCAAGTACTCGTTGGAGCATATACTGAAATCCCACCCTTAACTAGGAAAATATTTAAATGCATGTGGCACCTTTTCTCAGGAAATGCAGGCAACTGTATTCAGTTCATTGGATGAACCACTGGTTTCTCCAGTAGAGAGTGGGTATGACAGTCAGTGCAAGGAGAAATGCTGAAGCATAACTTCCTTTCATGTGACTTAAACATGTGCTTAAATTTAAACATATGCTTAAATAACCTTTCTGCATAGGGATGCTTTCCTGACTCTGGACCTTAATTACAAACATATTTTTGGCAGCTGTTTACGTTTCTGATGCGACTGAGTGCCTTTGCTTTGCAGGAGTAACTTCTTCAAAGTATAGCAAAATGGCACAAAGATATTTGTAAGCACCAACTCCTTCAGCAGTGGAGGAGTCCATGCCCTTGCAAAGGCATGTATTTTGGGAGGAAGAACATGTACTCTGTGCAGGGTTTCAAAAATCTAATTCACCTCAAAGACTGTGAGTAAGATTGGCTCTTTATGAAACAGTGCATTTTATGGTGCAAGTACAAAATGATCAAACTGGTTTATATGGGGCCATTTCATTTAATGGATGGGAGTTTAAGACAACTAAAATCTGTCCTGAATTAATTGATCATTGGAAGTATTCACATGCAAATTTTTCAGCTGTATATCCAAATAGTTAAGGTGTTTAAGAGCTATTGACTCCCTGAAATAGGTGGAAAACACTGCATTTATTCAGATGATTTAAGAAAACACTTCACAGTTTGGGCTAACAACAAACAATAGGTGAACCATACCAGTGAAGACAACAGCCCACATGTAATAAACTGTTCAAATCAAATATGGTACAGTGTCTGCACAGGTTTTATCATACTGCAACGATTTTGTCCTGTAAAGCTGAAGTCAGTTATTTATAAATTATTACCATGATGACACTGCAGTATACTGTACAATGTTTGGATTAATCCTTTATACATCACATTGCAAAGCACTGAAGCTGTAGATATATTTCTTATTATCTCCTAGGGGTTGAGACCCTATCTGATCCCTACTTGGAGTTTACTTCAAGATGGTATTAATTAGGAAAGGAATCTCTGTGTTTCCTGGTGGTTATGCTGAGCAATAGCGACTCATTTCCCTTTCCAGGAAAATCTGTGAACTTGGTTGAAGCACAAGTCTTACGCCTAGCAGGTGTTGCTTTTAAAATAATGTGGGTCACAGAAGTCACTGCAAGCCTGAAAGGACAGACTCTGTTTTTTTCCTCCTCTCTACCCCAGGTGGAAATAATGTCACTGATGGCTCAGGAAACCAAGAGCCATCTTTCCTCCCTGGCAGGGTCCATCATCTGAGCATGGATGGCCCGTGGCTGATGTGCTCACTTGAAGCTCCCTGTGTAATCAGTAGGCAGACACAGCACATCATGCTCGAAGAGGTAATCTCAAGTAGATCAGTTGCCTCATGCTCAAAAGGTGCAGAAGTGACTTAACCCACAGGTATCTACTGCAAATAAATACTGTGAGGCCAAAAGCCAAAGAGTTTATTGGCCTGGCAATGAGTTACCGCATGAGCAGGAAACACCCTCACATTGTTAACAATAACCTGTTTAACAGTTATTGCAGATTCTTCACCATCTGAATGAGAAAAAAAAATGGAGAAATGATACAGCTGAGGCATTGAGCTCACTGAATGATGATCTGAGGAAAGTTGATGCATGTTTTTGTCTCTGTCCCTGATTTCAGCTCTGTCCTTTGTCACAGCAATATCCTTGCCTTCGTATTCTCTTTCTGTGCCTTTAATTCCTTTTCACTGAAGCTAGAAATGCTGGGGTAACACACTGACCCTAACACCCAATAGGCCTGAATGCTCCCTGGGGCAGTCAAGGTCCTCTGTCATTCCCTCAGCAGTCTCATCAACTTTCCTTGATGACGGTCTGAGTCTCTGCCGTCATTGTTGTGGGTCCCTTCTGCAGAGGAGGAAAACATTGCTGCTTCTGTGTCTGCCAGGTCCCCATTTTTTTGTCAGGACACAGGTCCCCGTTGGGTGAGTTTGGTTGCTGAGCTGGCTCTGCTTTGAGGAGTGGTTCCCACGGTGCCAGCAGCGAGCATGGGTGCAACTGTGGCAGCTGGGACAGGAGCCTGAGGGAAGGCCACTGCCGGTGTTACCAGAGGTGAGATGTGTTCCTGCAAGTGGGTCATGTTTACAAGGGCATGGGGTACCCCAGAGTAGGGAAATGGTTTTATCTTCCTTCAGACCTCCAGAGGATATGGACAGTCTTCCCCAGGTGGAGATGTGCGATTTGCCTAGCATATCACCACGGAGCATCCCAGGTGCACACCCACACGGTCTCCTCCTTGGTGGCTGTTGTGGACAGAGTGCCCCTTCTCCACCTGTGGACAGACAGAATTTCCTGGACTTCCTCTATCCCTCCTTATTGCTTCAGTGGCAGATTAGTTAAGTCACAGATGGTTTTCAGTGGAGCTAGTTAAGTTTCAGCTCTTATCATTTTGGGGTTTTACATGGAATGAGACATAACAAAGCAAAGTTTAAAACTATTACTGTTTCTGAGGAAGTGGCTTTATTGATAGCAATGAATACTGATCCTGTTATCACCCTGGTGATGGCAACTCTGGCATCCAGCACTGCTGCTTTTCAGCAGCTCACTCTTATTTGAAGGGTCAGCAGAAACACTTGTAGTTGTGAGCAACTTCATATTCTGTTGTCATGGCAGTCCTCAACTTCCCTGCCACTGGTGCTGTGATTTTGCATACGGTGATTAAGCAGCTAATGGGGAAGTTTGGTCTTCTGGTTAAGCCCTGGACTGGAGGGTTGGGTTGGTGTCTGCACCACAGGCAGACCTCAGGAAAGCCACTTACTATCTACATTTCCATTTTCCCACTAAGAGCATTATTTTTATTTTACTTCATTGTGGTGTTGAGCATATTCTTTAAGCAGATGGCATTATGGCAATGGAAACATTTTTGGAAGATCCTTATGAATATGGATCTCATCACAGCTGTTTGGACTTTATCTCTTCTCTGTGGTGGACTGACTCCAAAATAAAGCGTAGTTATTGTCCTTATTAAGCATTGCACCCTATCTGCTTTTTGTCTGGCACTGAATAAAAAGGCTTAGTAAGATATAAACAACAGCAGGATTTTTTTTTCCAAAGAACCACATTCAAACAAAACAATAATACACTGAAATTTTAAAAAGACTATGTTTACAATCCAGCTTAGGTGATAGAAAGGGGAATGGCTTTGCTTAAACAAAACAGCCTCAAAAAATCTTAAATTCCGTGAACCATTGCAGATGATATCTCTTAGTACTTCTGACAGGACTCCAAAGACCAGAGGTTTGAGGCAGATCTGCCAAGCCTTTGCCCTATAATTTGTTTCTTGAGGAGAACTGGAAGTTTTTTAAACTGAAAACTAAATTTGAGAATGTTTAGGCTTTTAAACAGAGAAAACTCAAAGTGACCGGGGCAGGCAGAACAGGAAGAAAAAAAAAGACAAAATGTAAAGGTTTGTATGCAGTTCACTTCCCTGACCATGCTGGCCTTGCCAGCCAGTCCCTGCTCCCAGCTGCCTCAGTGGCTTTGCTGGTGGCAAGAATTTTGGCTCAGTCTCTCCGTCCCCCAAGGCACAGTTGGCGTTCCCTGTCCCCTGGTGTTCCCTGTCCCTCGCTGATGCCCAGTGCTCACACCTGCCCCCTTCTGCCTTTGCCCCACGGGGTCCTGGGGGAACAAGAAGAGGTGGCTGCATCCTCCCTTCCAGCTCTCATCTATCCATCTGTGAAGAGCTGCAGCTAATATGCTACCAGGAGCAAGCAAAGCAAGTGTGTGCTCTGTGAAGCGGCTCCCCTGCTCTGGCTGCTATCATACCTGAATATTTTCCATGTTCTTCAGCTCTGTGCACACGCAGTCCCTTCTCAAAGGTGCAGGAGGGTGCCCCAGGACTTCCTTTAGCAAAGAGGTTTGATCTGTTGTTTTGTTGTTTTTTTTGTTTGGTTTTTGTTGTTGTTGTTGTTTTAAATTCCTGCATGCTGTGATTTCAATAGCGATAGAGTATAAACATGTCTTGGCAGATCTTCAACTAATCTAAGTAGCCAGAGCTCTACTGACATTGGCAGACATGGACAAGTCACCACATCTGAAGACAAATACTAGAGGCTCCATCCTGCTGACACAGAAGACAATGGCAAACCTCCTGCTGACTTCATAAGAAGCAGGATCTGACATTTAGTGCAATATCTGGAGAGGTTTGCTTATGTGGACTCTGGAGAACTTACAGTAACATACATTTCATTCTTTCCTCTGTGTGTCCAAATGTGAGGTCACTTGTTCAATTACACCCCTATTCTTATTCTATTGGGTAATGAGGGGAAAACAAAAGAGTGTTGCATTCGCTTATAGCACTCGATTTTTCCCTAAAGCCAACACAATGGCACTAGGATGTTTTTCTCTCAAGAAAATGTAGCAAGCCAACAGGAAGAAAAAAAAATCCCCAAACTGAATAGTTGTAAAATGTTATTGAAAGGATTCATAATGGGTTCCAAGGGGTTTTACTGAATGGCTTTAGGAAAGCTTAATTCTTTAAAATCATTTTTGAGGTGAACATGTATTTAATTATGCTTCAATAGGGTTTAAAGGCCTCCTGTTATTAGCATTGTTTAGTGAAAAGCTCCTATATTTTTTCAAATGTACCCCTTAATTCCAATCTTTTCCTGCAATCTGATTTTAAGAGAGAATCTGGGTTTTAATGCTGATTACTATTTCTGTGTAGAAGAATTTTATTTTGATGACCTATCAGCTGCTAAAAAGCTTTAAGTGACAGTGAGTGCAAAATGGTGCAATTAGGCTGAATAAAGTCTAAAGGCTGTCCTTCCAGGCTCTCTGAATGGTGTACAGCAAGTCTGATTGAAGCAGGATGTCATCACAAATTCGTGTGAAGATGAGCTGGCTGGAGCATGCTGGAAAGATGTAAGGAAGAGGGATGCAGCCAAGGGAGCCATGGTGAGCTGTGAAGGAGCAGGGCACCGGGCTCCCTCAGTTCTCCCTTTACCAGCATAACCAAACCCAGGCTGGGTTTAGCTCTCAGCTTCTGGCCTCTGCTCCCAGTGCTGCAGTGTCTTGGCTGTTCCACAGTCTGTCCTGTCCCGCAATATTTGTGGAGTTGCATAGGATGACATTTAAAATTTGGCCCTGGGCTTATTAAGTAGAGGAGACCAATGCATGAGGAAGCACCTCTAAAGAATAAAGACCCAAATGGATTTGTTACTTCCTGCCTAAGGGCAGGCTCGCTTACCTGTCAGCCTTCATTTCTATTGGTAAAAGCTAAATACCTCTATTTTTCTCATCTTACACACTAACCAATCCTCCTACAGGCGTACCACCACTTCTAGTGGAAACAGAGTGGCTTGCAGGGGTTACATACCTCTAATCTCACTGTATGAATATAAAAGGATTACTTTTCATTTATTACCTAGGATCCCTTCAGGCCAGGACACAGCTGGGTTGTCTCAGCTATGCACCATAAGAAGGCTGCTGTAGCAAGCCCTTCAACTAAATCTATGAATGCACAGCATACTTGTCTGGGTTCTGTAAGGAGGATTAGCATGTCTAATTGAGAAACGTTACCTGTTGTCCAGTCTTAGGCTGCATTTGCAGTCATTCGCCATATGCTTGACTCCCCTTCTGATACTCATGTCTAAAGAAAATGGGCTGTTGCAAAATCTTACTGCAGGAGGTTCCCTTGCGCAAAAAAGAAGGATAGTTCCTTACAGGAATTGTCAAAAGATTGTATCCCAACCTCAAGTATGTTGCTGCCTCGGCTTGGCTTCTCTGCCCAGTTTAGCAGAGACTCTGACCCCAGAGATTTTCCATTGCGATTGCCAAAGCAATTTGAGAGTGGAATATTTTGCAAATGTTTTGTGACAATTTGAACTTTTTGTAAGAACAGCAACTAGTACTTTTTCTTTGGATTAATGAATACTGTGCTTGCTGTATATTGTTAATTTAACTAGTTCCTTTGGAGTCCTTTGTACTTACAGAATGTGTACATAATTTATTATTGCCCCTGCCCAGAGGCAATTGCAGTGTATATCAGATAAGGCACAACACAATGAGGACACAGTGAACAATGCAAAGTTAAAATTATACAGCATAAAATTGTGGCTGTTGCTTCAGTCATAAGGTTTTAGTCAGTTTATACAGTTTGTCATGTTAGCCAAGAAATGGAAATGGAGTTGACAAGACAAGTCGAAAGAAGCACACTCTGAGGCGTGGAACAAAAAGTACTTTTTAACATAGCTTTAATCTTTCAGCTAATGTTCATTTGTGGCTGGTTTGCTGCAAGTTGTAACGTACCTAGGTCTCACATCCACCTGATTTTATCCAGCTTCAACTGTGTATTAAGGCCGGTTCCTTGGATGAGAAAGTAATTTGCCTTTATTCCTTTGACTGTGCTGGTATATTTTATTTTTACTCAGTTTTTTTGGCCAAACTAACTCAGCCACACACAAGAGTGAGGTGCCTGAGCCAGGTCTTGGGAAAACCAAAAAGAAATTTGAGGCTCACACCTTTCTCAGACTTTTTTTTTGTTGTTCCAGACTGTTAAATCTTTCCTTTGTGTCTTGCAGATATATTTTATGTTCCTCTGATATTAGGAAATGTCTGAACCACCTCACTATTAGGGCAGTTTGGGGCAGGGCAGTTACCACGTTAATGCTGCATTACTAACAAAGCATCCTGGCTTTGACAATGATATTTGACTGGAAGTGCCACATTAAGAAATTAACTAATTTCTGTCCCTGTTCCCAGTACAAAAGCTAGTTGTCAACCATATACAATGAACTTCCTGTCTGCCCTTAGAAGTTCCTATTTTTCCATTTTTCCCCCTCAAATCCTCTTAGCATTTCAAAAGTTCTTTTGATTCACTTGTGAATACAATGGCCTTTTATTTGCCTACACCTTGATCATAATGGAGTTTGTGGAGTGGTTAAAGGATCCCTCCCCAGGGCATTTGTCATTCCTGTGCTCCAGACAATGTTTGCACAAGTTCCCTTTCATCCTCTTTCCCATTATCTGTGATTTCTGCAACACTGAGATCTCTTGCACAAGACCATCACTGGTACAAAAGCACCATGTATCACTTTGAAAGGCATTCCCTGTCATCTCCTAATTGCAAGCTCATATTTGGGAAAGGCTCTTGGTATTTTTCCTGGAAGCCAGTATCTTCCTGCAGGGATGGTGCTGTCCCTGGCATCAGTCTGAAGTCAGTGTCTGAGGCCTTTCATCGGTGACTCTTTGCCATGTGCACACACACCTGCTCTCTGTGCAAGCACACTTAATACCTCCAGTGAAAATTTTTGAAGGGCATACTCATTTTATGTAGTTTAACCCAGGGTTCATCACATTAAAACAGTTACTAGTGTCAGGGTACAAGACACCTCTCAGAGCCTGAGGATCTGCCAGGGATATCCTTTGATCCCCAGCACTTTACAATATTGGGATCTCCCTTACAGAGCTGATGCAATGAATTGACACTCTCCTGTTGTTCTCCTGTTATGTGTCACTCTTTCTTCCAACTAAATGCAATCGAAGTGGGCACTGCTCTCCCCTCAAGTCCCAAGGAGGCTGTTGGGATGCCAAGCGGCATCCCCCCAGGTAGGAGGAGGCTGTCCCAGAGGGCTGCGAGCCTCATCCATGCAGTAGGACTGCAGCTCCTGCTGGACAAGCAGAGCTTGGCAGTGTAGCATGGCTTCAGCAGCAACCAAGTTATCTGCTATTCAAAAGGGCCAATTATTTCTGATTGATTAAATTTGAAGTGAGGAGGCTGAAGGCTCCAGAAACAAAATCAGCTCCCAGAGCTGAATTGCCATGTTACTGAACCTTGGGGTGTTGTGACAGGGGACTCATTCTCTGTGGAGATGGACCTGCTTTGAGCTCTTCCTCTGCCCATTAATTGAACAGACTTCTGGGCATAGCAGTTTAAGGAAGAGGAGAAGGTTGTCTTTTAATAGCTGAATATCATTCATTCAGTGTATGAAGAGAGTTTTGCCAATGAATAGATTCCAAGACTATTAAACATTTTCTTCATTTTTTTGGCAGCTCCAGTAACCTGGATCTATCTTGTCTCGCCTCCCCTGAAGCCTCTTTCTTACTGCTGTAAAGCGATGAGTATTTCAAGTCTGTTTTACTTTTCTGATTTCTGCTTGTGTGCACATGTGTGTAAACACTGTCATTTCAGTGTGGATCTCTTGTGGTGGTTTGTTGTGCTTTAAGTATTTGGCATTTCTGTCAAAGGCTTGTCCCAGGTGATGGTCAGGGGTGCTCAGTGGTCAAGGAGACCTCCAGTGCCAAGCCCCGTGAGTAGGATGCTTTAGATGCTTGATGCTATTGTGAAATCTCACACTTAATATATGATAATGGTTGCATGCAAACTAAAGCTGTTTGGTTTAAAAAGAGAAGAAAAAAAAAAGAAGACTCTTACAGCTGCATACATTATGCTCTGACCTGGCCTTGCACGCCCCGTTGTGCTCTGCAGGCCCAGGCTGGCACTGGTACTTCCCGCTTCAGTGTGGGGCTGCTGCTCTGCTGCCGCTGCTCCGCCAGAGTGGGGAGATGTGCCCTGCATCCACAGCCACAGCTCCTCTCCCCAGAGCAGCCCCAACAAGAGCTCCCTGCTCTCAGGGCTGGCACAGCCCTGGGCTGTTCCTTGGTGGCTGGTGGTGTCATTCTGTGGCCTTCGGGCTGTAATAGAGCAAGCATCATTTCATGTGTCTCTGGCCCTTCCCAGATTTTCAGCTGTGCTATGTGACAGTGAGTTTTGGGAACCAATTATTGTGCACAAGTGCCTCTCTATGAAGGCAGAGGAGGGCTTTTTCCTCAACAGCAGCAGGCAACTTCAGACCTAGCATTCTCTTAGAGTTCCCTTCTAAAGGCTAAGCTAAAAAATTCAGAACAATATAAACCCCTTAAAAGTCAAACGTTCACCCACTTCTGGGTAAAAGCCACTATAAGGGCATAATGTAATGTTATTGTCTTACTGTTGCATATGACACACTACTGCCTTCCCATCACCGTATGTAGCATCTGCAAAGCACCACAGTAGGAATAAAAGCTCTTCAGGCCCAAGCAGCCTCCTATGGAAAGCTGTAATTCAGCAGTATCACAGCTGGAATGCAGTAACCGCAGGGGATAACTGGAGCTATGGGCTCCCAAAGGGTTCGCTTACAGCCGGGTCAGGCCATTAGCCTCCTCCATGCTAGCTGCAGTGGGTGAGCATTGAACCAAAGCCCGGCAGGTGTTTTAAAATCAAGTCCTGGGATCCATTCCACTTGAAAACTACATTTGGCTGAGTTGGTGGTGGAGGTGTATTGCCATGTTCCTTGTCATTCACAGGTTTATTTAAAGCTAGTGATAAACACAGTTAAGTAAAAGAATCCCTCACGAGTGACGGAGGTTCTGGGAATATCAGGCCCTAACTCTTACACAGCCTAGTAAAAAAGAGATAGCAAGGTAGACTGAACGTTGTGTTTTATAGGTACTAAGATACTAATGAAAATGTACAGGAGGAGAGTTCCTTAGTGTTCTTGGAATAGTAAAACACCACCATAAACTTACCAGCTCTCCAAGTAGATATTATGGTTAATAGGCGTTACATGTTTTCATATATCTTGTATTTAAATGACATGTTTTATTTCCTTCAGGTGTTCTCTTCATGTATTTATTCAGGCTTCAAAAGCAGTGATTTTATTATAAAAGACTCTAAAACCTGTTTTTTTTTTCTGTAAAATAGCGACAACCCAGTAGAACTAAAGAAGAGCAAGATCCAAGTATTTTGGGGTCCAGATAGATGTAAGAACTGAACTTTACCACAGTCTGAAGTTGTCAGATGTGTGCTTTTGCTCTTGGCCTTTAGAGAAATGTGGTGAAAGCCGCAAAGTTTAAATCTTTCTTCTTATATTGATAGGCTCAAAGTATCAGATTGGTCATAGAATTACATTTTAGGCCAGCCACTAAACACATAAGATGTATAAAATTTAATTAAAACTTGCCACCATGTAAAGGGAAACCACTAGGCTTTACTTTTATACAGCTGATTTTTCCATGAAATTTCCAGAAAAGACTGGTGATTTTTGGTTTCAAGCATTCTTCTGTAGTAACTTGAAATAATTTTAAAGAAATCTTGATTTTTTTTTTTAGGGGGTACTGGACAATTGCCTTCTGAAAACCAGAGCTTTTACAAATGTTTTCTGTTGTGGTGAACACAGTAAATCTCTGGTTCCCTTTTAAAAAAAGAAAAGAATATTTGGCTTGGTTCTGTTTTTCTTGTATTATCCATGGGCCAGATCCTGTTCCTGCTAGCCTCTGTGTCAAAATGTCTATGGACTTTTTGGCACTAAAATCAACCCTTAATTTTGCAAGAGTTATCTGCAAGGAATCAACATAATTTACAAAAATACAGTGATTATTTCATGTGGTTTTTTATCCCTGGCTTAGTATGCACCAATTTTGTTCTCTTGCCATCTTTGCTTCCCCAGTTGGTGTTCTGGAAGTCTAGCTAAGCCGCTTATAATAATTTTCTCATTCATCAGTCATTTATTCCATTGCTTTCCTCCCTCTCCTAACTCCAATGAGTTGCTTGCCTCATACTTTTGTTTTGAAAAATCGCTTTCTGCACAGTAATTCCAACCTCCCCTGATCTGTATTTCTGTAGAGACCATATCAGCATTGATTCAGGAAAGCAAGTACATCAAAATAAAAGCTGGGGCTCACCTTCTCCAGTCCAGCTTCAGGCCTTTAAAGGCACCAATTCAAATTCTTTTTCTATCAATGGCAAATGGTTACCTCAGAATCAGTATTTCATGGTAGAGCCACTATTTTGATGAAAGTTTAGTCGATTATCCTGGTGAGCCTATGTTAACTTTATTGCACTATTTTAAGCCAGGCAGAAATGCTTGAAATCAGTTACCCTGGGAAAGCAAAGTGGCAAACAGGAATCTATGTTACATTTAGGTAACATCTTTTTATGACCCTTTTTTTCTCCTGTAGTGCAGCTCACAGCCTTTATTCTTTGCACTCCCAGGATCTGGGTGTGGTAGCGAGCAATAGCACTGTTACTCCAAAGGGAGAGTAAGTGATTTGCATGGGATCTGAGAAATGGAGCAGATCAGGGAAGGAAGTGTCAGACCCGCAGGACAGGCTGTCCTCACCACACCAGGAGGCTTGGTCAAATTGTTCTTGTGGTGAAGAGCCCAGGCTAATGGTGCAGGAGGAGTAGGGTGTCCAATGGGGTGAGCGGTGCTTGCATCCTCATCCAAGCATCTCAGCCCTTGAGAGGGTGTGGGAGTTTAATGTTTATTTAGGAGATGAGCAAGGTTTGGTGTCTTGGGAAGATGTGGTTCTCCTTCAGCCATCAGAAAGGAGAAGCGTGGAAATGACTAGCATGCCAGTGCCTGACAGTGGGGATTTAGGGAGCCATTAGTTATTGCTCTGACTTGCTGTTTTTCCAAAGGCACCTGTCAGACCCAGCTGACACTTCAAGCACAGGGAAATATTTGACACTAGCTGTTCCTTGTGAACGTGTTTTATATATTCCTTTCTCACACGCTTGCTTTATTCTCATGAGGTTTTGTATTAGTGAAGGTTTTTGTCTTTACTTTCTGCAATAACCAGCCGACGTGCCTGAGCTGAGGTACCACGTGCAGGCTTTGCCATTTTGACCCTGTTTTCCACCATCCCCTCGACCAAGGATTAAAGCTATTAACAAGATATCTACATTTAAATACTGCAGCTAACGGGCTCCGATTCCTGCCTGCTAGCTAGGGAGCTGGGTCAGGTCCTGTTCCTCTGTCAGCTGCCCCATGACCCATGCAAACTGACTTCGTGAGCTTTTCATTGCCCACCTACTTGAGTTAGCTGAGATTATCTCTGAGAGGATAGACGTCTGATCTGGGGCATGAACTTACACTTCAGCTCCACTGCAAGGTCGGCTTCTTTCCGTGTTACTGCTGGGACTCCTTGCCTGACTTAACCTGTATTTTTGATGCATGCAATTTTTAACAGTTTCCTCAAACTCTTTTCTCCTTTTAAGGCAGCACAAAGGATCTCTGGTCTTTTTAAATTGTTTTTTAATTATTGTAATTTTTAGCTTTGCCAGCCTCTAAAAAAACCCTCATTCCCTCTACAAAATGTTGCAGGAAGAAACAGAATGTAGTTCTGCTTTATGGATAGGACGTGAAGCAGTGGTAAAGCTATCAGAGAGCAGTGGAAAGGTTCAAATTCTGTAAATCCTAAAAATCTCTATCCTAAAAAAACTTATAAGCTCATACTGAGAGTCCTACCTCTCCTCTTAGCTTTGCAGTAGAAGCTCCAAGAACTGCTGTTTGTGTTGACTCTTCTTCTGCAGGAGGCCTCCACAAGCTCTGGGAATCCCAGTCTAAATCTGCCTGGGATTATACAGGTTTCTTTTCTGAATCAGATTGAAATGCTACTTCTGGACTTTGCTCCTCTGACTGTTCTGTCCAGAAAAGCAGTTACACTTTCTAAAAATTATATCTGCTTTGCAGATTGGATGCTTGAAGTTACAGATAAGATCTATTTTGTTTTGTAGTGCAGGAAGATGTTTGTGAGGTCCCTTTTGGAAAATGCCATCTTTGGTTTAAGATGAGTTGCAGTTAATAACAACTTCCCTTAAAAAAGGCATAACTGATTTTGCACTAAAGCTCTTTTCTCTGTTTTAACCATCCTAGTGGTAGCTCTACTTGCTGATGATTCCCTGAGAAAAAAAACTTCTTCAGTTTCTACTTTTAAGACAGAGAAATAATTCTTGAGTCATGACAAGTAGGGTGGTTGGGTTCCTTCAGCTTTAGCCTGTTTTTATTATCAGCTTCTTGACTCCTCAGTGCCCTCAAACTCTTCCCTAACTGCACAGATGACCTGTCTTTCTAGGGGTGTCAGCTTGATGAGATCCATGTGTGATCTGTTTTTAAAACAATTGAGTATTGTAATACCTCTGCTACAATCCCTGACTGCTCATTTTTGTAAATATTTCTAGTAACTTTAGTTCTTATATTCCTTTAGTGAGAAGCAAGTGAGCATTGCAAGTCCTCTATTTCACTTCTTTATTATCTTCTGTTGCTTGCTTTTTTTCTTCAACAATATCATCAGTCCCCTAAAGCTTGCACCCATCTTAAAATGAAGATTATTAGCTTGTAGACTGGTAGTCTAGTCACTTTTCTTCTGAGGTGTTTCATGTTGCTCTTAAGAGAAAGCCTCTAGGCTGTTCTCCTCTTCATCCATGTGTGGCACCTTCTGCCAGCACTGTCCAGCTTTGCAAATTCAACATTTATGACTTTGCATTGCCTTGGCTTCTTTGTTCCCAGGCTGGCAGGCTCGTGCATGGGATACCCTTAGCCTTTTGAGCTCTGCTTTCTTGGCCTTGCCAGGTCACTCTAATGATGCAGGGAAACCTCACTGATCCAAAATCTGGGAATATACCACTTTCTTGGTCACTGAAACTTGTAGTGCAAGTAACAGCAGTGTGAGGGTTATGCATGCAAATATGTTTTCTCAGTATATTCTAATGTTCTTTAGTAAAAAAAGACCATATTTGCAGTAGATGAAGCAACAACTTCAGAATGAATGCATTAAACAAAAAGTCACTGCAGGTTTTCTCTGTCAGAAGTAAAGCACAAAATTTACATGGGCTGTGTAAATATATGAAGCAAGAAGACTGCAGACAAATGTTTACAAGACACATGTTTAGCCAGTATCATTGTATACCAGCAGAAAGCAAAAATGCCAAATGAGAAGTCTGGGGCAGTCATTTATTTTGTCAGATGCTGTGAGTCTGGAACAACATTAAGTGAGCAGTGTTTGTGCTGGGCTGCTGTTAAAGATAGGCAATGTACCCATGCAATATTTCAGTAGTAGCTTAATGGTTCACTTGTTAGCTCGTGTCCATATTGTTACCCTTGCCTGAGATTTCAATATCCACATAGTTATGTCTTGTGCACAGATCTGATATTTCACCAACTTTTATTTCAGGGAAGGCTGTCTTGTTGCATGAGAACAAAAATCATTGCCATTCTTACTTAGTAGTGAAACTTTCTCAGCTCTGTTTGCCATGGCTTCACCTGATCATTGCCATCAGTCCCATCAGCACACCCTCTATCAGGGTCAGTATCAGGATGGGGACTTATTCTAGTCACCCAGAAAAAAATTCAGGCCAGATGCTACTCCATGCTTTGCCTGCCATGCAGATTCAGGCTTCCTGCCTTGAAAAGCTTTTACAGAGTTTATTCTCCTATTGAAGATGTGCTTGTAGCTCTTAAGATTTTTTAGTACCTTTGGTGTATTCAGATCTTCAGACCCTGTGGCAGCCAAGCAGCATTTACCACCAGGGCCTCCTCCAGCAACAGGTCTTTGCTTGAGTGATATCATGATGTGGCAAGGGCTTGCAAGGGACAGCCTCCAGAAAATGAAGGGATTTTATCAGCAAACTTTTCTCCACTGTTGAGCTGTAGGTCCAGGAGCAAAAGAGCTGAAGAGGCAGGATGTGAATTCTGGCCTTGCTTGGGGACAGAGCAGTCCCATCAGTGTGACTAAGAGCATGAAGAGTTGGGCCTATGGCAGTCAGGAGCTACGGCAAGTGGAAAGTGTCTGGAATAGTACTGCCTGCAAGAAGAACAATGCTTTTGGTGCTTTAAAGTCTCCTGCATTGTTTAATTTGTCTCCAGGAGGTAACATGTTGCCGACTAAGTGGTTTTATAACAGCCAGTGTTAAATGCTGACTTATTTCACAGATAGATAAGCAGTTAGTGATATGTTTTTTCTTGAAAGGTTAGATCTCTAAGATGGAGATACTTTGGCCAAGAAGAGGCAATTTGTATTTACTTTTCCTGTTCCTGAATCTGTCAAAGTAGATATGACTGTTCTTGACTTAACCTGCCGTAGCATCTGGGTTCAACAGTTCTTGGGGGAAGTGGGTTGGCTATCTGAGAGGATGTCCATGTTTGTGTCTTACCAAATGGAAATCACTGTCTTTGACTCAGCAGATGCTCCAATGCCATACAGCTGTTTGAGGGAATGAGATTCATGTGAAGGCTCTGGCTGTCCCCCATTCCCTCTGCAGAAGCTTCTTCTCCATTTGAAATGCCAACCAAATACTACTGCAAAACAGGAGCTGCCTAAGTTGCTGCAGGGAAAAGTACATGTAGGTAGAAGAGAGAGGCCTCTGTCGCCATCCACCCATGGAGGAAAAGGCAACAGATCCACCTGGTCTTGTTCTGCACCTGGCTGGTCAGTGAGCTCCCAGTGCTGCCAGGGGCCCAGGTCATGAGTGCTGCTCCTTCAGCAGAGCAACTGGAAGTAGAGGGGCTGAGGGGAGGCTTTGTGACCTCTGCTGTGTGTGGAGCTGCTGCCAGACCCAAGTTCAGGCCCATCGCCACACCATCTGTGCATCCTGCCGCCACTGCAGGGCAGTGGTGGGTATTTTCCTAGGGCTCCTCTGGCTCTCTGCAAGGAGGGTGACTCAGCTGGGCTGCAGTATCTGCTGTAAATCACTAATTCTCTCTGTTCCTATTGCATTTTGGTGCAAAACAGCCCCAGGTGAAATGAATCTGAACTTTGGCTGTTATGGCAGCAAGCTCAAACTCTTCATGCTGTAGAGAGGCATGTTTGCATCTCACTGCCTGAAGAAGTGGTCAGCAGGCTGTGGCACAATGGAAGTGTGTCAGCTCCTCATCTGAGCAGGTCTTTGATGGCAATGCTGCTGGTTTGTAGTGGCACCTGGGGACAAACCTTAGGGGAGCTCTGAATATGTGTATCCTCTGGGCTGTAGTGTCTCAGACCCGAGGCAGGTGCTGGGCCATAAGAGACATGAAAGCTCAAAAAGCTGGGGAAATTTTATGGTAAGAACCCAGACACTCATTGGGTTAGGTAAAGATCTGAGGATTGTGTTCTGGACCTGGTTCTGCCTAATTTCCATTCTGGGTGCTTATGTCCTCATGTGGACTCTCCTTGGAATGCTTGGATTTCAAGGGTGAATAGGTAAGAAACAAAGTTGAGTGTCAAAGCCAACCGGTGAAGCTCACTGTTCCAGCTGGGGTAATGTGCACTGTCCTGGGTAGCTTCCAGTCCCTCCTCTCCCTTGCTTTCCACATTTATTTCAACACTTTTTTTTCTTTCCTGCAGTTATAACTGACAGAGATGGGTACTGAGGAAGAAATACCTTTTCCATAGCCATAAAAATAGTTTCCTTGGTTTTATTAGCAGCACATGGATGTGAGTTCAGCATCCTCTCCAAAATAGACAATAAGCAGGAAGTACTCAATTTGGCAATGCATTTGGGGTTAGAAACATTGCTGTTTTCAAAGCATTTCACCAGAGCCATTAATTAAGTGCTAGAACAGAGAACTTCAACCAAACAAAACTAGGGGAAATTACATTTCTCTTTCCTGACCTATATAAAAAGCATTTGTGCTTAAATCATATTGAAGGCTTTAAAGGGACCTCTCTCCCAGTGGAACATGCAGAAAACATAAATGTCCTGCAGTAGGATTGTTGCTCACTATAACTTAGTAGGATTTGGCTGCAATTCCCTCTTCTTTGCAAATGTTTAGTGAGAGTGTTTATGGGATCAGAGTCTGAGCGAGCATAGTGCAGATACGGAGTTTCATTTTTCGAATCTGAGAGTATGAACTGGGAAACTTTCTCCTAATGGGTAGGCTTATCCTGTCTGAGAACAAAGATAAATCCATCCTATTCCTGTACAGTCCCAATGACTAGCATTGCGATTAACTCCAAAGCCTTTCTTGGATATACAGTCCAAATAGCTTAAGATTTAGCAGAGTCTGAGAGAACTGGGTAAACAACATATCAGAGGGCTGAAGTGTCAGAGTATTCCCTGTCTTTATTATTGACTGTGATTCAATAATCACAGTCAGAGGAGAGATGGTCTGGCTTTCATTTAATGTGTAGATGGACCATACCTATCCAAATAAGGGAAAAGTCTCAGCACATTGTGCCTCACAGTGGGGCGTAACTGCTGCTGCGCTCCTGGATCCATGTGCATGTGCTGGCCTGTCCCAGCTCTGTGTGGGGTCCCCTTATCCGGGAGACCATTGTCATCTTCCCCCAGCTCTGGGTGTGCATAGAAGGAGCCACAGGCTCCCCTGCTGCTCTGTGTGCAGCCAGGGGAGTGCACAGCAGCAGGACTTCTTGGAGCAGGGTGGGGAAAATGGCACTGGAGCACACAGCTACTTTGCTGGGGTCTGGGAAGAAGCCCCTTTAATAACTCTGAGCTCTGCTGTCCTCTGCACTGGCAGTTGACCACATGGATCTTCATGCTCTAACATCCAAATACCATGACAATGTTTCTGCTTCAAAAGACTCTATGTTCCGCTTCACTTCAAATCTGCACTGTCTGATTGGCTTTAGCCATGGCCCCAGAACAGATGCACCTCTAGCTACCATTCACAACAGCGTTCCTGCGTCCATCCCCTCCGCATGCTGCTGTGGATGTACAAGACAGGTCAGAGTACATTGCTTAAAGAATTTATTGCCTTCTCTGTCCATGGTCAGGAATTGCTGTGGCTGCTGTGAGTGGTTAGTTCTTGAACAAAATGGGACTAGGAACTGCTGCTCTATTGCTTTCTTCCATTACCCTTCTTTATTCTAGTCCAACAAATTTTTCATTACTGCTTCTTTGTCCTAGACAGATTATCTCCGACAGCAGCTGCCTTTCTCATAGAAGACAATTTGTTCTTTCACTCTGTTTTCATTGATTACTCATCCCTTTATATAGCCTACTTCATGAGTCACTTTGCCTACCTACCTGCAACCAGCGTGGTATGCTATCCATCAGTTCCTTGTTCACCGGCAATTACTAGCCCTTTATTGCTGGATTTTTCTCTCAAGGACTCCTCCTAAAGCCAGTTTGCTTCATTAATTTCTAATTTTGTAAACCACAAATTGTGACATAGCTGCAGGAGCTGGAAATAGAACAACTACATACCCCCTCCCAGAACTACACATATGGAGTTGGAGGGGAACTTGGGCTGAATTTGCCAGCATGTCCCTTATAATTGCTTTCCATGAACATTTAACCAGCCAGATTTTACTCTCATATACATTTGTTCATTTCAGAATTGTTCACGTGGACTCAGTGGATGGCAGTTCATTACACAGATGGAGCAGGACATTGCTCAAGATGGGAAGAGCCTAAATCCTCCAAATCTCACCGCTGCCCTAGCACAGTGGCATGAAGTCCCAGACAATTTGATCATGCTTTTATAGACTTCTCCACAGTTTTGTCTGGCCAACCTAATTACAGGTTGTTTTCTCACATGGATCTCTCTTAGTGGTACTCTGAGAACCAGAAGTTAAAATGCTGATATCTATTTCGAGCACTTTACAGGCAATTTTATAAATATCTGTATAAAACATTAGTTTTGGTATTAACTCTGGGACAATGTTAACTTGAAATGAAATAACCAATAGTTGTGATTTGTGTGTCTTGGACTGAAGATACCTAAAATTATCGTTATTCTTTGCAAGTGGAATGAATACCAAGCAGGTCTGGGGCATAGGAGTAGCCATGCAGGATTAATGATATGAACAGCATGAAACTAAGCTCAATATAATCTCAATTGACCTTTCTGTCCCCTCATCTGAAGGACACCAAGGGGAGCTGTTTGCTTCTCTCCTTCACCCGGAGGGGTTTTTTTACAATATTAGAAGAGAAAGTGCAAACTTCTGTTTCCTTGTCACCATGATCCCAGCAGGGAAGTGTATACTCTGTGAAAAGATGATAAAGGCAGACTTTGGCTATTCAACTAATCTCTCTGGTATACCGTCCAACGTAAATGAAAGTATGTTTTGCAACTCAGCACAACTCAATTCGCAAATTAAATCAGGCCATTGAATTCATTGTACATAGGTCATGACTGCTGCAAATTGGAAGTGAGTGCAAGCTGCCTACCTCAGACTGTGCAGCTGGGCATCGCACACCCAGCACCCTGAGCTATCTGGTCTCTCTGGGCATTGGCATGAGTGATCATGAGTCCATGCCAGGGGGTCCAGAAAGTCTGTCTTGTTTCCCCAGCTGCTGGGCTATGAGTTACTTATCTGATATTTCAGGACTTGTAAAGCCACCTACAGCACTCCAGGATATATTCTTTCCCTGGCTTGTTCTATTATATTGGAGATGCTGGTTATTAAGGGGAAAAATAGCTAGGGATATTTTAGCATGAAAATTATAAAAAAGCAGGTCCTTTTTTGATCTGCTACCATTCAGATTGCATGCAGCTCTGTTCTCATCTACATACAGTAACTACTGCCATCATTTTAGTATCATTTAGTGTTTTTCTTGGTTCTAGTATTTCTCAAGGACCACACTCTCATGAAATGCTTTATAAAAAGGCAACCAAAGAACGGTCTTCCAAAATGTCCCATACATTCAATTAAATGTTGATATGCCTTTTCTATTAATATGTACTTTCCATCCTGAAACACCATCATATAAATCAGTTCTTCAGCCAGCTGAAGTAAGTGTGTGCCTTGGGACACAATTTCCAAGTAGTCCTTCTCTGTACATTCCAGTCTTGATTTAATCCAGGTTTATCTCAGCTTTGCATTAGCTGATTTGGAACAGGTTTAAGCTCAAGTGGACGAAGGCACTCAAACTGGAGCAAGAGTGTTCATACACAGTATCACATAGCTAGCCTGAATGGATGCAAAGTATGTGTGTAGAAATCTTCTTTATTAATGTTCATCTTTGACATCTCTTTTCCTTTTTACTGAGCCTCTCCCTACTGCTGTGTTTGTCTTCTTTCTGCTGCTCCATGCCTGTGGCAGAATTAATGTGATTGGGGTCTCATATGTCAGAGAAAGCTATACATAGTCAAAATTTTAGTCCTCTTAACAGCAATGAAAGCTCGTCAGATTGCAGCTCTCCCCCTTGTCAAGAGGATGTATGATGACATCTTTATCCCTGAGTATCGGCAGAGGTGGCCATGGGGGCTTGGGCACTGGGACTCTTCCAGCACTGAGCAGAGGACAATGCTCTGCTAAGATGGGGCTTTCAGCCATGGTGGCACTCACCCCTTTCACTGCTCAGTGGTGTTGTCTACACTATGGTACAATGCTGATGCAGTAAGCCCAGAGCATGCTGGCTGCTTTTACTGCAGAAGGCTCTGCTGGCTGCAGCTGGACCATTTCCCTGGTGAGAGAGGGGCCCTTCCCACTGCGAAGGCGGTGCACTGTGTCATCTGCTGTTTGCTGAAGCAGGCTGCCACTCATGTTGGACCATCCCTGCTGGAAACAGAAACATGGCACGTAATATAGGCCACACAGAAAACTGAGTCTGAATTTCATAAACAGTGGAAAAGGAATAATGGGTGAGACAGGGGAGGGCTCAAAGCAAATTTTCATGTTCATGCTTGGCAAAAGTAATAGCAACATTTGAATGGGAGGTTGCACTGCCTTTTCCTAGCATGCATTTCATTTGCAGGAGGTACATTTCATGGCAGAAAGGTAAGATATAGATCTTGTCATCACAGTGCCAATGAGAAAGTTAAGTTTTAGCAATGGAGGCATCAGGAGGCCCCGATTACCTGGGCAGTGAATTTCCTGGATAGGAGACTCTGTAGGGCCCTATTGCTTTTGGTACAGCAATAAGGTCTCGTTTTCTTCTTCATGAGGAATCCATTAGTTGTACGAAGAGCTGCCAGAAGGGTCACTCAACAGTTTTTGAAGAAAACAAAAATTTTTTCTGGGAATATTGGGTTTTTCTTTGAAAACAATCAATAAAACTTTGTTTTTCACTTCTTTACCTCTCCTTTCTTTCCATTTTGCTTGTGGAAAGATAAAGAAATGAGTATGAAAAAAAACCCCAAAGCTGGTAAAAACCTGACGGTATTTGGACAATGCCAAATAGAGTAACAAAATTTGAAAAAGCAACAACAACAAAAATCAATCCTTTTTTTTCTGAACTCCATCCCTATTCCCAGTTGATGTTCAATTATCATGTTTCTTCAGGAGTGTTTGTTCGAAGAATTTTCTATTTCTTTTGATGGTGCTGTGGAGCAGGCAGTCCTGGTGCCGACGGGGCAGCCTGCTTGCCCAGCTCCAGTGCGCGGATGCATGGTCTGCTGCTCCCTGCTCCTTTGGGTTAAAAAGGCTGTGAAAACAACTGTCAGAAAATTAGCCTAGCTTACTGCCAGGGCTGGATTTTTGAACTAGTGACATAGGATCTGCAATTTATTATCAGTCTTCTGAGTTCTCCTGGATATTGCCCAGTGATTATATTTTATAACTAGGTCAAAAATATGCTTGGTAATTTAATAGTCACTTGGAAATTGCCAAATATCTTAACTGCTCTGTCCAGCACAGCAGTCCGCAGTGGAGAGGCCAGCACCTCACCCTTGGAAGGAAGAGGGAGAAATAAATCCATAACGGGCGGTCAGGAAACAGCCAGCCAGCTGGGAAGCTTCTGATTAACCCATGTTACCAAATACATGGTTTGTGCTACAATATAGTCTTTTTTTTTTTTTTTTTCTCTGACTCATATGAAATAGCTTATTATACAATATTATTATGAACATTCCCTTTTTTTCTTGTATATTTGAATCATATTAAATTGTTGACATCAGTGATATCTTCTGGTCATGCTTTTTGCAGGCTAATTAATGCTGAGAAATCTAGGATTCCTAGTACAAGATGAGAGCTATTATACATTAACAATTAGGTAGATATTAATTACATTTACAATAAAAAACATTTTTCTCAGAACCCATTTTTCTAGGTATGATGCTAAATGCATGTTGGGTGATAATTTGCAGCAGTTCTCATTGGACTCCATTAGAGTACACAGAAATGCTCCCTGCTTTGAGTATTTTCCCACTTAGCTGTGTACCTGGGAAAAGGATCTGTGGCAGTTTTAGGCATGTTTTTTTGAAGGTCAGAGGACTGTCACTTGCAGAAGCAACACTTATGAAATCTCTCTTTTGTTAGCAAAAGGAAATCTGTTTTCCTTTCGGTTACTGTGTTCACTGTCTGTAAGACAGCTGTTGCTGAGTTTGAAATGGTACCCTCAGAAAATTTCCCACCACTGCAGACAAGGGAGCTATAAGGCATTACAAAGGCAGTGGTTTCTTTGTTCTTAATTCCTCTTTTTAATATCTCATTGCTACCATAAATGTTGTTTTCCCTTCTGAAGACTTACAAGCTCAGTGCAGTTGGGCTAGGTTTGCAGAGAAAGCTGCATTAAGAGACCATGAGGACAAGAGCAGGGCATGCCTGTAAAATGTTCTCTTCAAACAGGTAGGAAGCCCTGACATGCTCCAGCAATCAGCAAGAAATCTGTTGAGTGATTTAAAAGCACCTTGATTGAACTGTGAAAAGCGTGAGTCACAGATCATGGTGACCGATGCGTAACAGCCTTTTAATTATTTGAACATTAATCTCCAGTTTGAAGTAAGTTGAAGAAACTGGATGACCCTGTCTATTTGGATAATGAAATCTTTCTGCCATCCCTTCCCCTGGCACCACTGGTGCTTGGGTGAAAGTCTGGCTTCACTGAAGCCAACTACAAAGTCCCTGCTGATATACATGGAAACAAGCTTGCACACCTCAGTATTTACTCTGGTTTCTTAATTCTCAGTTCCTTCTGCATTTTCAGAGCTCTTTTCTGGCTTGTCCTTGCTTCAAGCCCACAACAAGCCCAGCACCTTGGTGTCCCTTTTGAAACATGCTCTAAATGAACCATATTAAAAATAAATGCAGGCAACCCTGCCATGGCTTTCCTTGCTGGGTGAAAAGGTGTCTCTCCAGGGGGTGGGGAGCCACTGGTGTGTGCTACCAGCTGCCCTTCAGCAAAGGCTTCAGCTGGAAAAGGCAAAAGCCAGCAGCTTTTTACTCCATGCCCATGGCAGTGGCTGGAGCATGGTCCTCTCCTCCCAGGTGATGTTTTGGGGTGTCAGGAAAAGAGCCAAGCGGCTGAGCCTGGCATCTGCTCAAGCTAAAAGCTGACTTCAGGCACAAGGGATGAGACTGGGAAGGAGGGAGAGGGAGCTCCAGATCTCCCAGTCTGCCACCAGCTAACACAAACCATAGCTGGTTGGAAAATTGGATTTCTCAGATTTTGAGAGGCTGCATTGCCTTCCTGCACACCAGCTGGCACCAGGCTGGATTGAGACACCCATCACCAGCCCTGGCTTAAGTATACGAACACCAAATTTTGTCCAGAGCGCTCTATGTTCTTGGCCGCTTTGGCATTTGGATAGATTATATGATGGTTGAAGTGCCTCTATCAGAACTTCTGTCAAGCATTGGTTGCCCAGAGAGGGCTGACATCCCCAGCCTTGAAGATGCTCGAAGGCCCTGGGCAATTTGGTCTAGTGTTGAAGCTGGATCCAGATCAGGCCCTGCCCTGAGCAGAGGTTTGGACTTGAGGACCCTGAACAGTGCCATGAAAATAAATGTGTCTGCAGAAATTCCACCCTTGTTCTGTGAAAGCTGCAAGTAGCAGAGAGTCCTTCAATAGATGGTTTGTGTGTACATGCACGTTACTGACTGTACAGGACAGTGCTGCAGATCTAGAACTGGTTGTATTCAGCTCTACTTTCTCTGTTTATACAGGTTTCACAGAACTGTCAGCACAGATTTCACATCCATTCAAAGCAAGTTGGCTTTAAGTGTTGAAACAATTTTGCTGTACTCAGACTGGAATTCAGTTGTTTTGTTTCCATTAAACTAGATGAATTACTATTTTTTCTTAGTCTTCTAGCCCACTTTTGTTGGGTTTTGTCCCTTGCAGGCGAGGGAGGAATAAATGTGGGTTAAATACAGAAAGGAGGCGTGTGGTCAGGTTGATGATGTACTGCAGATGAACCAGTTAGTGAAGCCAGATCATTAGGAAGTCCATCATAACATCCTTAATGTTGTTGCCATGTCATTCTTACATTGCATGACCCATTCATAGATTGCAGAGTGAGGTTAGAGGAGCATTTGTTCCCATCTTTATGAGGAACCAAAAAATCACTTTATGCTGATGTTATGGTGCTGCTGCTTCAAGAGATGGTCCTTCCTTCCCCCCCAGTTCTCATTGCCTCTTTTCTTCTGCACTGCGTTTGCACCACTCTTTGTT
This sequence comes from Elanus axillaris, assembly GCA_026212715.1. Taxonomy (NCBI): domain Eukaryota; kingdom Metazoa; phylum Chordata; class Aves; order Accipitriformes; family Accipitridae; genus Elanus; species Elanus axillaris. The sequence continues at coordinate 58,830,122 of JANZLQ010000079.1, read as the reverse complement.
GAACTGGATTTGAGACCTGGTTTGGTTAAAAACAAAGCTTTGGGTTTACTTCCAGTTACTTTTCTGCCAGATCAGCTCCCTGCTCTGACTACTGGTGTAGCCACAGGCTTAGTAACTCTGGCACAAGCAGGGAGAAGGAACTTCAGGTCAGAGCCACCATTTTTTGCAGGAGCCAGACAGCATCAGCACGGTGTCCCCGAGCGCAGGGGAACTGCTGGGCTGAGCCACCAGGGCAGGAGCCAAGCTAGAGCTCTTCCACTGTCTCCACTGCTGCCCACACACCCACACTGCCCTCCAGGTTCACCCCTACGAGAGGACCGCTGCACCTCTGCTAGCCCAGGTGGAAGAGGCAGCCCCTTCTCCCAGCACGGTGAGTGTGCCTATGGGAGGTAACAGGCACGGGAGATGGGGTGCTGCCAGTCAGTGCAACAGGCCCCCTGGTCCCTGTTAGATGCTGGCTTCGTGGCGGAGCAGAGCTAAGATATACCAGGTAGTGGATCAGGATACCTCAAGTGTTTTCTCTGCTTATCATTTGCCTGTGCATGCCACAGCCATAGGTTTGCCTTAGGCAGGATGAAGCATTGCAAAGACTTTTCTTCCCAGTCGGGATTTTGTGTGTGCCATTGTGACCGTAATTGCTCTACTGACCTCAAGTATTGAACTGTGGTCTTTAATTACATGAAAACCATTCACATGAGCAAATACCTGACACCTGTGACCTAATTGCTATGAACTGAATATTATTTAGAGGATCATTGTGAATGTCATGTTGTAGGTTTGTATTATTTAAACCTTCGGAGCATATTGAGTTCACAGCTGTGCTGTTACTTAAACCCATTCAGATAATGCCTCCTCTTTTTAAAATGTGGAACTAACAACAAGATGCCCTACTTCATGGTATTTCTGTGCACATGTGTTTGCAACAGGTGCCCTCTTTATGAGTGAATCCCCCCATCATCCCCATACTGTCATAGAATCATAGAACAGTTTAGGTTGGAAGGGACCTTTAAAGGTCATGTAGACCAACCCCCCTGCAGTGAGCAGAGACTTCAATGAGATCAGGTTGCTCAGAGCCCCTTCCAACCTGACCTGGAATGTTTCCAGGGATGGGGCATTTACTACCTCTCTGGGCAACCTGTTCCAGTGTTTCATCACCCACATTGTAAAAGATTTCTTCCTTATATCTAGTCTGAATCTACCCTCTTTTAGTTTAAAACCATTACCCCTTGCCCTATTGCAACAGGCCCTACTAAAAAGTCTGTCTCATCTTTCTTATAAGCTCCCTTTAAGTATTGAAAGGCTGCTATAAGGTCTCCCTGGACCCTTCTCTTCTCCAGGCTGAACAACCCCAACTCTCTCAGCCTGTCCTTATAGGAGAGGATGCCCCACATCTTCTTCCCATCCTGTGGATCCTGCTGCAGTGCCAGCCATGGCAATTATGCCCACATAGAAAGCAAAAGGAAAGGGGCTAGTGCAACTCCCCATCTTCCCCACCAGCCCTGGGCAAGGACATGCATGCATGCTGCACCCCAGCTAAGCACCCCATCAGGCATACCAGGGTGTGGGGTGCAGGATCTAGCGTGGCTGAAAGGGCAAGCTTGTTTGCTTGGAAAGGTAGTGGAGACTTGTATTATGTATTCAGTATTTTGCGATCAAAACCAAATGTATTCCTACAGGATTAGCTTAGTACAAACTGTGGAACAGTGCATGCTAATCTCTTTTAAAAAACACTATTCAAAGTAGGGATGGGGCCCAGGGTGCCTGAGAGCCCTGCCTGAGGCTTGCAGGGAAACTTGTTGCTTTTCATAGTATTTAGCTAAACACCATCCCATGCACCTTTGCAGGCATTTCCAGCAGAAGATCTTCACCATCAGATAGATCAGATTATCCTCTGAAAGGGAAAAATAAATCCCCCCAAATGGCACTATTACAAAAGAGATTTTCCAATAAAACTTTTAATTTCCTTTCTACGTAGCCATAGGCCAAAACAAACACATACACACACATATCTGCTATGCTTAAAGATAGGTAGGAAAGGGTTTGGAGGTTTTGAAACAGAGGCATAGCCCTGCAGAAGAAAAAAAATTAAAAAGGAAAAATCCTAGGAGTATAAAGCTTGTAGAATTCCAATATCAGGTGTTATTATTTTTTCATATCTTCACGTATCTTTCAAAAACAGAGTTCGGGACTGAAAACATCTTTCACAGATGCAAATTTTTTCCTGGAAAATGTTATAACATTATTTACAATTTCTACATAAGCACTTAGAAACTGTGATTTCCCTAACTTTTGAGGAAAGCTTATTGTTTAAATTGCAAGTGGCAAAAGCAATGCACAGAAAATTAATGTGTTTCCCTTCACTGTCTCAGGCCCTCTCTGCAAGTTGCCCCTTGTCCTTTCCCCTTCGTTTTGCCCTCTTTTCAGCTCTCAAGCTCTGAGCCAACCTTAGCTTTCCTACGGCTGTGTAATAATTGAGACACAAAAACCCCTGGTTGTTTGTGTAATAATCCAACATTTAAAATTTAGAATAAAAACATTACAATGAGAAACATTAATTGTCTATACACTTTTTTACCACTTCGCTTAATAGCAGTGACCTAGGAACCACTATTTTGTGATCTAGTTTTTTTGTTTAGTTTTCATATTGCTAGCTTGGTAAAGCTGTGAGTTTCTCCTTAGTTCCTGATGCCAAATATTAGTCTGAAAACCTTCTTCCCTTATGGTGATGCCTTTCTATGTCTGACTGTTCCAATGAAGCAAACGTTACTGCTGCTGTTGATTTCACTTTTTTTTTTTTTGTAGTTTTCCAGGCAAGCCCAGAGAGCTGTGCTTTGCTCATGGTCCTGTTGTGCAAGGACTGTGCACATATGGCTGATGACTCCTGAAGCGCTGTGCTGCTGCTTCAGCTGCTGGTTGGCTTAACTGTAAAACTGGAGGGAAGGGAAGAGGCATATTCACTGGGAGCTGGTCTGCAGATGGGTTTTTCATATGAATAGAAACAAAAGGTGACAATGAAGTTAAGAGAAGCAAATGTTTTGCTTTTCCTCAGCAGAAAGTATTTGTTTCTTTAACTATTTAAAAAACATAAACTTTAGATAAACACCTAAACAAAGCATTTCTATGAAGTCAAAGGAGTTCATTTACATAATGTTGAAATTAAATATTAAATATTTACTGCTCAAGAAAAAGTTGTCTGAGCCAAAACAATTAATTCAATCTATAGTTTCCTGAGTGTTCCACAGATTATGATTATGTATTTATACCCTTCTATCAAAAGTCCCTCATCGTCTCCTCCTGTTTATCAGGAAGAAAATGGAAATTCATTTTACGATGGAAAAGTAGGGCAGAGAGAGGGTTGGCAACTAGTTCCAAGTCGCAGGGGTTTGGCAGAAGCAAGAATCAACTTCTGCTCCCCGCTCAGCCTGAGACTGTAATGCCACTGAAGCCATTTGATTTGTAGGTGTAGTTCTGACCTTGGTGAAACCTTTAGGGATGCGGTTTGTGTGGGTGATAAGTTTTGTGTGGCCAGGGCATCCCCAGCACTGCTGACGGTACAGTTGCAAGCTTGCTGACCACGACAGGCTCACCCTGTATTTCGGCCTTGCTCCAGAGGGGAAGCAACAGCTGTTGCAGGTGGCTGCTGGTCCCATCCTGTTCTCCTCCATGCCCTTCACTCCAGCCCCAAAGTTTGGAGGTTATTAAAGCAGAAGGGAACAATTTGTAATTGATTCTGCCCTTTCCCATTGCTCACAGTGGATCAAAGCCTGTGCTCTCGGTCTCAGGAGATCCCCTATGGAAATCAGTGGCATGTTCGGATAAGGTCTTCAGGTGTCTAAGAGCAAGCATCTGCCTCCAGAACAAAGGAAATAAATTCCAGGCAGCAGTTCAGAAAAGGGAGTTGAGGGTGAAATTCTGATGTCTGTGAAGCATAGATTGTGATGAATGAGAAACAAGCTATTCCCAATGTACAGTTATGAATGTACCAGAAATGTGATTCTAAGGACTGCCAACAGTATCACAAGCTGCCACCACACTGTCCTGTCAACAGTAGCTCATGAAGTATCCCAGAAAAATCTGTAACTCCTGTTTCATTTGCCCCATGTCATTTAATACAGTCACCTCTCAGTTTAGACACTGCATGACTTTTAAACATGAGGGGCTTACACAAAATAACAAGGTTACGGGATGTGTGGTTTGGCATCCTGTGGCTGGGTTGCCCAAAAGGTAATACTAGGAACCTCTCTTTGTGTGTATATGTTTAAAGTATACAGATTTCTAAATACTTATATTTTTAATTTATACTTACATACAAATGTGTAACTATAACTATAGGAAAATCAATTATATACTTTATATTTACACTAAATATGACTGCCTTGCACCTGGCATGTGAATTTGCCCAAATTACAGATTTTTAATGGACAATTGACACAGGCACTGCTTACTGTGAATGAGATGTGGGCTAGCTCAGTGGAAGCCATGTTCATGGTGATTTATGTTCGTGCTCTGAGCAAAATTCCTTATGGGGTCTCAAGAGGTAGCACATTATTTGTAGTCCCCAGCAAAAATCCTATCTACGATCAGTAGAAAAATTCCAGTGGACTTCAGATGTGATTATCCAAAACCCCTCTGAGATGCATTTTTTGACCTCTCTGTACTTAAGAAAGAGCTGGGTAGAAACATCAGGCAAGGATAAAGAAGAAGGAACTTGTGGAAAATGTAATGTTCTCATCAAAGGGATTGGGATGACTGCTGAGCTTTGACCACAGAGAGAGATGAGTCCTGAGTTGTGGCTCTGCTGTGCGGGACATGTCCTGGCTTTGCAGGCAGTCGTCCTGCCACCTCCTGCCACCCCTGTGCCTCACAGGCTCTGCAAAAGATGCTGCTGCCAGTGTACCCAGCCTGCGCAAAGACAGAAAGGGGGGAGAGGCAGCCTCTGGAACTTTTTACAAAAGGAGGATTTGCCTCCTTTTGCTGTACTTTGGGCAGCAAAAATGGCTATGGTATCTACAAACAGGCACTCTGGCCAGTGCCAAGATTTTTGTGGGTTTCAGAGCAAAGTTGAGCATTAAGGCAGGATTCAAAGAAAGATGAGGAGATGATGCCATGGGTATTTATTTAAGGAAGTTGTCTGGCAGAAAGGAAAATACGGAAAGACGAGCAGAAGTTTTGGGTTGAAAATACCCTCCTGGAGGCAGGAGTCAGCAAGCAAGAGGTGAGTGAGACTTGGGGCAGAGCAAGAGGGGCTTTAAAGCTGAGGTGAGGCACTTATCCTGGATTTGGCAGGCAAGGACTAGCCCGTGGAGGTGGCTTAACATAAATAAGCAATTGGGCAATGATCTTCACAGCGGTTTTATGAGTTCTGAAAGTGGGATGTGGCTTCATTTGGCAATGCTGGAGAAAAAAAGCATTGCTGTCCTCAAGTGAAGAGCTAGAAAATGGTGTAGTTCAGTCATGCTGTGAGTGCCCGGATCACATGAGAAGTGTCTCAGGCAGGTTGGGTGCAGCCAGCTGGAAGACTGAAGTGCTTGGGACACATGGGCTCAGCAGTGTCTCTGGGTTGCAGGTGTTGCTCGTGGCTACGTGAAGCGTCAAGCAGGACTGGAGCTGCTCTTCACAGCAACCATAGACACGTCTGGGAGAGAGAGGACTTGAGGGGACAAATAAGAGCTCAGGTGCCCAGATTAAGCTTCAGCTGACCACTGCTTAACACAGCAGGTATCACAGACAGGCTGACTAAGAGTTGTGCTTTAAGAGACTTAAGCTTGACAGGAGTCCTAAATTATGGATGACCAAATTAACAGAGATATAAACTGCCATGAGTCTCTTCCCAAGCCTCAGACAAACCAACCATTGACTTTTATTGTTTCCTCTGCCTTTCTACTTCCTTGTTTTTTGTTGAACTCCAAATGGAAATGTCAGAGGCTGGTTTTCTAGCATTTCCAAGAGAGAAACAATCAGAAAAACTACCAAAATTAGCTTTGCTAATATTCCTTGCGTGCTTTTCCAGATTGACTTCTAGACCAAAAAGTGATTTTGGTCTAGACATTTGTAAACCTTCCAAACATCTGGACTTCTTGAAGTCAGCTCAACTTTATCTACTGTGGCTGTATTTCCTGTTGTACTATTAAAAGAACTACAAAAATATTTAAGTGCTGGAGAAACATGCTTATGGGGAAATCTTCCAGGAACAAAATACATTTGGCTAGGTGTGATTAAAGAGGAGGTGTGATGAGGATTGTCTTCTAGTCATCCTGTCCCTTCAGAAGGAAAGGGAAGCATCTGTAGGGGAAACCCAGTATGTAATTAGAAGTAATGGGGTCCTGCTAAGGCTCAGGCTGTGGGTCCTCGTTCCACTCTGGTTCGTAAAGTGTGTACTTGCAGTCTGCAGAGAGCTGGCAGGACACATCTCTGACTCTTTTCTTTCCATGCTTTCTATTTCTTGTCTGGGGGGAGCAACTGGAAATGTCTTTATATGTTCATTATAAGCTGCAGCTACAGAGGAAGAAGATCAGCTGTGACTGCAAGTAATAGCAATCAGCACTTCCTATGTGCCTAGTAATGCTGGCTAATTTCATAAGGAAGAGGAAACAGAGGAGTAAGAGAGTAAGTTGGAAGGAGCAGAGAGAGGAGCATGATCAGCAAACTGGGCATTATTATGAACTAGAGAAAAATAATATGAAGGGGGCACAAAAGGAACTGGGGACTGCATCATGGGAAGGTGTTGGAGATGCTGAAAGGCTCTTTCTCAACCAGGTCTATTGACAGGCCAAAGCATATGTTTTTTCTGTGTTATTTCCAGTGTATCTTGAGTAAGCAGGAAAGGCTCCTGATATTACATAGCAGAAATGGAGAAAGGGTAGTGGGAAGCTGAATGTCTGGAAAGACAAAAAGAGTGGGCACAAGAAAGATCATGGCTTTCAGCTGACCAGGTGACCATTGATTATGACATTAAAAATGAAGAATCTCCTGTGCAGCTGTGACTTCTCTCAATGTTGTGCACACTCTCATTCAAGTGTCCTTTTCTCAAGTGTCCATGGAGAAATCAACATTCTGCTCTTCAGAGCAGGTGGTGGATCTCTGATGACCTATTGGTCAGACTTTGATAAACCAGGATGGTTGTACACCAAGGAATTTCTTTCTGAATGGCTGTATGGACCTGTGAACAATTTTTGCTCTCCGTGGTAAAGAACCATGTTGAATAGAGGCTATAATCCCTGACTGACCAAAGCTGAATCAATACTTCATTTCCTTTTCTAAACTCTCTGATCTAAGGAAAGCCTTAAAATAATTTAATATCAAAGAAGATATTTGTAATTGTTGTTTAGAAGATACCATGGCAAAGAGAATGGTTAATATAGTCTGCATGTGGAACCAGAACTTTTTCTGAAAAGGTAAAAGAAGGAATTAGAAAAATTTACAGTTCCTGTGGCCAGCAACTGTACTTGATTTTTTGCCATCTTGGTTTTTCACCGTTTGCCTGAAGTACATGCTTTATATCTGGCCCATGTGACCCTCCATGTATTTATGGTACTAGACAAATTTTGGGGACAAGGGTTCCTTTCTTTATGAGCAAATTATGTGTTCCTTTCATGTTGTAATTGGGACTTTGGCTTATTCTTTGGAACACTGTGTGCTTTGTGACTTGTTCTAATGCTTAGGTTTTTCCATTTTATAGTGATCATAACTTGTGTAAGACTTTATTCATGGCCCAAGTAAAATAGGGGTCATACAAAATACTTTTTGTCTTTGATGATGTAATTATTCAACTGAAGCAGTGTTACTCATGGTATTACACATAGACGTTCGCAACACTCCAAATGTTTCAACAGTGCAGCTATGCAATTTGATAAGTAGTAGTAAAGTGGATGCAGGTGCTTTCTGCATTCCTTTAAGCTTGCAGCAAAACATATAAGATGGTCAAAGGCAACAGTCATATCTACCATGTCAATATAATGGGGCAGGAAAATAAACTTACCCTTTTCTCTGTAAAGCAAGGACAGAAAGTAAAGGAATTTAGGAGTACCAGGACACTGGTCTTGAGCACACATCCCCAGAGAACACAAGCATCTTTCTCAAGTTTTCAGGGAGCTGATAAATTTTGTGTAAGCACAAGGGCAATTTAACATGCTTTTGGGAATCAGGGGGCAGGCTGTATTGCTGATGTAGACATAGCCATATTCAACATATTAATATGCTGAAGAGTGTACTGAAACAGGTATGAGTTCACTTTTGAGATTTTAAATACTACCCAATTGTAAATACAGATAGCCAGAGCAGGAATTATCAGTAGACCAAGACTGCCAGGTGAAGTTGTATACTAGCAAAGATAAAGCAAGTATAGTGAAGATTAGAAAAATAAAAGAAAGGAATGCTGCTTACAGTCTGTTAATTACCCATGATGAGGATTATGTCTGAAACTGCATTCTTGGAAAATCATTATGAACTAGAAAGAATAGTATGATACTCAAAATTTTCTCTGACATTTTACCTCATTTTAAGTCTATTGACTCAACCTTCATCTAGTAGCTCTGACATCTTATGTTACTTGAGAATTTGGCTTATTAATTTGACTTGACTTTTTTTGTAATTCCAGAACTTGTTTTTTGTTCTTGGTGACACAGGCTGAAAAACATGATGTAGTGGTAGTATTTTTAACTCTTTTAATCTGACAGTGCTCACATATGTGTATGTGTGCATGTATGTGTGTGTGTTTATATCTCCATACATGTAAGTAAATGTATACTACTACTATTTTGAAGCAATCAACCACAGTACAACTGTGGTAGCACTGTCTTTAAAAACAGACCATGTTGAATGTTTGCTGTAGAATGTTTTTAATGTGAGTTGTGTAATAGATAAGCTGTAGGGGTTTTGAACTGCTGACAGGGAAATATTTAGATCTACAAAAAGCCTCACTTGTCAGCTCTTATCTAACTGTCTCTTTGGGCACTAAAATTTCTTCTTAAAGTATTCTCTAAGCTCATCAGGTTGCTGTCTAATCCAGAGGTGCCCAGTATCCATATGCATCAAGGCTGACACCCATAAATTTTCCCACAGTCCTAACAGCTACGTCCAGGCATAGACTTACGCACTTCATCTTGGACTTAAGCAACATTTAGATATATAATCCCTAAACATTTTGAAATGCCTACTCAACTAAACTCCACTGGCATCTCACTTTTTAATGGAAGCTTTCCTAGATGCCTCAGGTTTTGCTTCTTTTCATTCCTAATGTGCCCCAGCTTTGGCAGGGCAGAGAAATTTAAATCTGAACTGATATCCAAGACTACCAGAACAAAGAACTAGGTGTCTTTACAAACAGGGGATTTAAGTCCCAAAGTTGATCCCAAGGCACGCCTAACCTGCATCAAAAGCATTAATGCTCTCATAAAAGTAACAGCAAGTACTTATTCAAGAAAAAAAAACAGGCCAGTGATGGAGGGAGGTGTGCAAAGGGAGGAGGGTATGGCTATCAGATGGGGGGGAAGACACTGGGGTCCTGATTCTGCTCCCCAAATTGTTTATACATTTCAAATTGAACTACTGGTTGCAGTAGTGAGGTGGTGATGGGTCATTTGCCTCACAGGTGAGTTATCCTAACTATGTGATCCCATGCACATCTGTAAGGTACTTAGCATGTACTAGACCAGTGTTAAGTATATTGAAATGAAAAAAGCTGAAGAAAGAAATATGAGATACCCTGAACTGAAATCCTGAGACTGACTTCATAAGAGCCAGGTCTCCACAAAGGTTCAAGAGCTCTAAAACTTAGGAAGATCTTTCTGTGAGAACTGGTTTTGCTTCTTCTATTCTCAGCTATATTCTTCTGAGAATAGTGTCCGTAGCTTAAAGGACAAAATAATATTGGGGGAAAATTTCTGTGCATTGCAGCTATTTTGTAATGTGATTTTAGCAGCTGGGGACAGGGAGGAAAGCCAGTCTGATGTAATCAGCCAGCTTTCCTCAAGGCAGTTGACATTTACCGCCCACTGTTTAAGACTTGCTCTCCTAGTTGGTGGTTCCTCTCCAGAGAGGCAAATGAAGAGGAAAGATATGATATGTATGTAACTCACTGTAAGTCATTAATGAAACAGTCCTGTGCCCAGTCACTAGACATACCAATGTTTGCAATGAGGATGGCTGCAGATTTACGCTTCTTTTGATGTGACATCTCCTTTACCACTGGGACAGGCGAAGATACTCCTACAAGATAAGTCAGGATGACTGTAAATGGGTGCACTTGGCAAAAGATGAAGACAGAAGGCTTCTGGGGTTTTGTTTTAGTGATTTTTGGATGCTTCCCGACACCACCACCACCCCCTGTCCCGGCACCCAGCAGAACAATGTTGGTGTTTAAATGGTAACCACTCTTGGCCTGTCTTCAATAGCAATACCTATGTAAAGGTACTGCTGAATGGTGCTTCTGCAGGCTAAGCTGTAGAAAATGAGGAAGAAACATCCCTCCCCTGTAGCACCATGTAAAAATCAAGGTTTTGTGGCTAAAGGGATCAATAAAAAGTGTGGCTGATTACAATGATCTGGTAAATAATACCAACGGACTGCACTTGGGAGGCTCCTTTGGGCTTTGTAAAAAGTGTTTCCAGAGAAGCAAAAGTGTCTTTTTGTCAAACTTGAAGGATTCTCAAAATTGGCCTGGGGTCAAAATCAACCTAAAGGAACACACTCAGCTTCAACAGCATCATAGAGTAACCTGAATCTCTCTGACAAGCATTAAAGGATCTCCAGCAGCCTTGTCAGCTAATCCCAAACAGAACCAGCTTTCTGGGAATACCAAAACTTTTGGCCAAGTGACAGCTGGTTTCTTTACAAAGGCCTTGGGAAAATCCAGTGAAGGAAATAGTTCATCAAAAAAACCACTGGCCAATTCATTTGGGAAGATTTTTCCATACATGCTTTTTGGTTCTCAATATTTCTAAAATGACTTGGTTTAGAAATACAAACTTTATTTTATATTCCTGGATATACAGAAAAAAACAATTGCTTTCTTTAATTCTTAGTGTGATAAACATGTAATTATCAAATCAAGACCTAACTCTAGATACAGCAGAACAAATATGGTGTTCATGTGTTTTAAATGGATGTTATTCAGGACACATTTACAAGACTCATTAGCAAGAGGAAATGAATACTAGCTGGAAGCCAGGACCAAAGGTAATTTTAAGTCAACTTAGAGGTTCCTTGAGGATTGTTGTGCAGCCTGAGCTTGGGTCTGTAACCTCAGATCCCCAGCAATGGGTGCTGGCCACAGGCTCTGCTAAACTGAGCATCTCACCAGACAGTAAAAGGTCCAGGTTTTCAAATTTACCTTTTTATCTTAAAATGTAGAAAACATCTTAACTGAATTTTAAAAGCACCCTAGCAGATACATGCCATTAATCCTAAACTGCAGTCCAGATTAATGACTGCCACATTTATAAGCCCTGCTACATACTCCCTGCATCTTCAGACATCAAAATGCCTTTGAAAACCTGGCTTAGATTCTGCACAGCAGATCCTGAGCTGGCAGATCACTTTGAAATGCTGCAGGCATTTTAACATTAGGTTAATTTTATTTTAAAAAATTGGCAAATATTGGTTTTGGGACTATTCTTGTTGCTCCTGTTTTGCTGTAGAGTACTATGAAAAGTGTCATTTGCAACTCCAAAAGTTTGAACAAGAGGAGCTAAACTTTGGCTAGTTATTGCCCTCACTCATATAAACCTTGCGCCAACCTTGCAACCTGAACTTGGTCTTTGAATTCTCCTCCAATCTTACCTTTAACATTAGCAGGTGTCTTGGCTACAAATACACCAGTGCTAATTTGTGGCCAGCAGGCCGAGGGAGGTGATTCTGCCCCTCTGCTCTGGTGAGACCCCACCTGCAGTACTGTGTCCAACTCTGGGTTCCTCAGTACAGGAAAGACATGGACCCGTTGGAGCAGGTCCAGAGGAGGGCCCCAAAAATGATCAGAGGTCTGGAACACCTCTCCTGTGAGGACAGGCTGAGAGGGTTGGGGTTGTTCAGCCTGGAGAAGAGAAGGCTGCGGAGACATCTTATTGCACCCTTTCAGTACTTAAAGGGGGCTTATAAGAAAGATGGGGACAAACTTTTCAGTAAGACCTGTAGCAACAGGACAGGGGGCAATGGTTTTAGACTAAAAGAGGGTAGATTCAGACTAGATATAAGGAAGAAATATTTTATCATGAGGATGGTGAAACACTGGAACATGTTGCCCAGAGAGGTGGCAGATGCCCCATCCTTGGAAACTTTCAAGGTCAGGTTGGAAGGGGCTCTGAGCAACCTCATCTTGTTGAAGATGTCCCTGCTTATTGCAAGGGGCTTGGACTAGGTGACCTTTAAAGGTCCCTTCCAACCCAAACCATTCTGTGATTCTATGATTCTAATGAATGTATGCTTATTATACTTGTTATTTAATACTACTAGTCTGGAGGCTATTTTCAGTTAGATGACTATACTACCGAAGGATTCCTGGGGATATAGGGAACTAGGAGTGCTGACAAAGTTATTTACAACAAATCCACCTAGTAGTCTCACCAGATACTTCAGTTTTACAGCCTGATACCCAGTACTCCAGCTCTGTTGGAGTGCTATTTCTCTGATTATTTCCCCTTGCATTTCTGTGCAAGCCAAGATCCTCTCCATATTTGGATGTCCAGTTTTCAGCCCCAGGTAGATACTTGCTCTGTGTGTCTTATCTCTCCAACATTTTCCTCTTATTTTTCCAAAGAGGCTCAGAAGAAAAGCACGGGCTAAAATCACACTGACTGGACTAAAGCAAGCCATATCATCATCTGTACTGGACTACCTGTGCTAGATACTTCCCTAAAAGCCATCCATGAATGCTGAATCCACTTCTGGGCACCACTGAGGAGGTGGGTCTGCAGCTGAGGTGTAACACATGGGCTCTAGGAGGCACAGTGGGTGGGGAGGCAGGTGGCACCACTGTCACCCTCCTTGTTAGGGAGACTTGAAAGATGACCAAGGAAGTAGCAGCAACATTAGGAGAACTGGAAAAGTACTGTGTGTGAGGGAGGCATGTGACACGGAAAGGATGAGACCGTGGCTTTGTGCCTTGGAAGTCTTTCAAATTTCCACGCTTCAGCAGGGTAGAGTGCCAAAACCCCACAGGTGTTTGCTTCACGCAACTTAAAATGTGGGGTCTGAGGAGCTCAGAGATCACTGCAGAGCTGTAAAAGAGCTTGGCCCCAATGTGCAGATTTGAATTATTATTATATTAATATTCTTTCTTAATATTGTCAGAAAAGCCAACATTTTTCCCATGAGAAATTCTGAATCTTTTCCTTTACTGAAATCTGGCCAGGGCTCCTGCTGACAGAAAGGTTAATAAAGGAAGTGAGCTATCCAAAGGGTTCTGACAATGTTTATTGTAATTCTTTTATCCACCACATAGACTTGCATTCTAACCTTCAGGGTCTCAGGAATACTGATGCACCAGCAAATGAATGTGATCCTCACCATAAGTTGCTGATGCCAATTTGGAAATAAGTGAGAGCTGTGCAAAGTTTACTTTAAACTGAATTGTGGTTTTCAGGTCATGATTTGGATGCAGAAAAGGCACATTCAGAGAACTCCTTCACTCTTAATCTCTCTCTGTGCCTTTGTTTGCTTGTTTATTTGTTTGGAGCACTTTCTTTTCCTTCCATGTTGTTGGAGGATACTGTGATTGCACAAGCAGAGTTTCATATTTAAAGTAACAGAGTTGGACAAAAGGTTTCCCAGCTGAAGGCCCAAGCCCAGGCCCTGGGAATAAATCGTAGAGCTTAACAGCAGTATTTTACAGATTTTAAAGCTGAGACTTTTAAAGAAGACTTCATGGAATGGAGTTTTACAGGTTCATTGACTCATCTAAAATTAACTGGAGCATTTCAAAGAACTGCTACAGCAGCAGAATCCAGTAAGAAGAGAGAAAATATACAGCTTGAACAGAATTGTTCTAACAAACATTTCTGCTGTTAATTCTGCAGAATGCTGCAACTGTTTTGTGCTAGCTCAGTGACTTCAAGCACCCCTGAGCTCCCAAGTCTCATCAACCATGGGACAGTGTGCAAAGCATCCTTAAATCTCTAGCATAGTTGGTCTAGGTCAGCAGTCTGGATCCAAAACTGGACTCAAGATTGAATCTCTTCATGGTGTTTTGATTTTTAATTCTGGAAAAAACCATTTTAGAAATGGTTTTTGTCACAAAATTGGGGTTTGTTTTCTGTTCAGGATATTTAAGATTTTGGTTTGTTTTTTAACATATCCAGTTTTGAATCTCTGGTTCAAATCTAGTGGTCAGATTTCTACCTGCTGCTAATTTCTAAGTAACATTTTGGTGCCAGAATGAAAGAAGCAGGATCTTTCTGCTTTTAATGGTATTGAGCAGAAATCAGGTCCCTCAAGAAAATGATTTGTACCTGTATGAGCTGATGCAGGAAGCTGAAGAATCAGGCTGTGTGTTTTCCAGAGCACTGATATCCACTTAACACATGCTTTCCAGACTCTGTAGTCCCTAATTCTTTCTAAGAATTCCTCCTGCATCTCTTCTTGCATTTGTCTTCCATGACATTTTTGACAGGGGATATGACTTATCTATGTTTGGAAAGTGCTTTTTAAATTTACAGCACTATAGAAATCCTTTTATAAGAATCAGAATGAAACCTTTACCAGCCACAATAACATGAGTGGAAAATTCTTTGTTCATTTCTCAATTACTGACTAAATATTGTCTTTAGTGTTATATTTATAGGAAGTTTCCTTGTATGTGCATTACTGTAAATGTTATTCTTAGAGGTGGAGTTAGGAAAACCAGAAATTCAATACAGATCTTTTACTTTTCTTCAGTGGCAAAGAACTTTTTACCAGTTACACTGTGTCCTTCAGGCAGACAGAAAGTAAGATGGGCCCTTAATATTATGTGGAATTGGAGCAGTAAGAAGTATTTTGGTTGCTCTGGGATTTATAAAGCCTACCTGGGAGGATTCTTTTTGCAAATTATTTTCCAAATCCCTACACTTCTCAAGCCTCCTTAATTCGGGATTTTTCTTAGCATCTAATCTGCAGTAATAGTTTCAGCTGTAGACAAGGATAAGTTTATGCCAGAGCAGTCTGAGATTATTTATCTGTGATTTTTTTGAGAAATCAGAAAAAGTGGCCTCTGCTACTGTCTTTGTATGTCAACCCTTCCCTCCAGAGAGCAGCCCTGCATTTCAGCCTGGCATGGGGCAGGCGTGGGAAGACATGCTGCTTTAGGGAAGACTGTGCCTTCCCGTGCCTGATGCGGATGGATTTTGTGTTCAGCCCTGGGTGACTCTGAATGAGGCTGTCCAGATTTTACACTTCCTTCTCCTCTACTTTGCACATGCTTGTGCAAGGCATGAGGTAGTGGAGATCACATCCAATAAATCACGTTTAATTCCTTTGCAAAACTGAGATGCAGACATGCATCTCTTCCTGCTTTATTGCTGAGGTTCCTATTGAGGTTTCCTGCTTATAATTTATTTCACATAAGCTGATTAAAAAGTCATTAGAAAACAATCAAATATCTCCATAGACAGAACAGGATTACAAAGATAGTGCAATTATTCATTCGCCGTCTTGCTGTGTTAATAGAACAGCTGCTGCCACCAGTCTTTTAACATGGCTGATAATTCTGGCCCAAATTTATCTCCACTGAAAATAAATGTTTTGGTTTTTAACTAACAGAGACTTCTAGAGACAGTGTACATGTAGTTTTTACTTTTCTATACACACAAATTCATAGGAGCTTAGAAGTACTGCTTGGAAGGGATCTCTGGAGATCACCCAGTTAAAACTCCTGCTCCAAATGGGAGTATCATCCAATGCTAGATCAGGTCAGCCATGGCTTTGTCTAGTTGAGCCTTGAAAACCTACAAGGATGGAGGTTCAGTAGTGGTTCTGGGCAATCATTTCCATCTTCTTACTGTAAAAGGTCATGGTAAATTCATACATGCTCTTAGTTTTCCTCAGACTACCTATAATAGGAAAATGGCTAATGGATCACATTTTATTATGTTAGCTATCCTGATATAAAAATGCAGTCTTTTTTGCACTGAAGACAGAGGCTACCAGACAATGGTCATTAAGCATCAGGATTCAGAGGGCTGAAGATAATTTCATCAAAATACTGACCTGCCAAGCTGTTGATCATTTGCATATTTAGATGAAGTGCAAGAGGATGAAGTATGGCAGTGCTCAGAGCAGATGAGACTATCTCAGGAAGTTGCTTTTGTCTTCTGAGATGAGAGTACCAGCTGGAGTGTCAGAGCGGAGGACCAGAAAGTGATGATACGACAGTGTGTGTATTTCACAAACACATCTACATGGAGAGGAAGGGAGAGAGAGTGTGAACACCTCTGTGTAGAACAGAAGCTCCATTCATTTGGGAATGCCTGCATTATCCAGAGCAAGGAAAATCCCTAGGCGTATATGGAAGTCCAAGGCAAGTGTGAAGCAAACTCATTTTGCCACCTCACATCTTCCCCCAGTTACAAAAACGTTAAACATTGCAGAGGTGCATTATTGCCATCTTTCCACTCAATCTCTAGAGCTAGGATTGCTTAGTATCTTGAGTCTAACAGCACAAACCACTAGGAGGAGAGTTATAAATATCTTCCAAATGATCAGTTACACCCACATGCTGTCTCTTCTTTTAACGGTAAGTTTTCTGGAGAAGAATTCCTTGCAGAAAATCATTTGAGAGGGCAGCATTGTTGGGGAAGCTGGACTGGTAAGCAATCAGGGAGGCTGCTCGCTTGCTCACTGGAATTGAGGCAGCACCTGCTGCTACACTGCTTGGGGTCCTTGGTTAGTTTAACTGATAAGAAAGAAATTAAATGTTATTTGCTCACCTCTGCCTCACACTGTAGTTGGCATGGTTGTTCAAAGGGGAGAGGGATGTTCAGAGTGATTGCGTGTCCCTCCTGTTCTTTGCAATCAAACTTGGGGCTTTCTATGTGCCAATTATTATGGCTGCAGTATGACAGGGTCTATCCTAGAAATATGTTTACAGAGAGCCACTACCTGAACAGGAGTCTCAATGACCCACTTGGACCTCATTTCTTACACCTCCTAATAGCTATGAGAGTCTCTGAGGCCTCTGTGAACTCGTGCTGCAGGGGCAATGCTGAACAGTGTGTTCCTGAACATGCCAGTTTCTTCCTCCATGCAGAAGGCTCAGCTCTGCCTGCAGCACCGTGGGTAGGAGTCAGACTGGTGTGGCATTGTTCATGGGCTTGGCACCGACATGCAGCATAATGTGATAATCCCTGTGGGTCGAATCTGTGCTATCCTTTGCCAAAAAGCTGTACTTGGAGGTAAACTTCTGACCTTGTGGCTGTTTTTTTCCCAAAAAAGTATTTTGGAAAGAAGTAATTGCTATCCTTTCATAAGCCATTCCTCACTCAGAGGATTTGATTCTCCTGCATGCTACTGTGGCTTTTAAAAGAAACAGACAACTCTTCACATGGCCAAGACACTACAGCACAAACAATTGAGGAGGCATGGCACCGAGGCAACCAGGTTCTTCCAAAAAAGATCATTCTGTAACGCCCATAACTGTGAAGACTCACTCATGCTTCAGCTCAGGACATAGGAAATGGTGTTCTGTGTCTGGCATATTCAGTGTTAGAGTATCTACTGAGCAAAGGGTGCTTATCAAAGAAACACATAACTTTTTTTGAAAAATGATTGTACTTGAGACTTTGATCTATTCTATCATGAATAAAAAGTGGTATTTCTCGAGAGAGTTTTAAGAGCTCTTTGGTTCAGTGGTAGTATGCGTAAGGTAAGTATGTATTTACAAGTTCAGACATGCAGTGCTTCATCCTTAACTCGTGGGTTTGTGTAAGTACTTGAGGATACAATGTTCTGAAGGAGCATGTACAAAGGAAGAGCTTTAGCTGAGAGATAGTCATAGTCTAATAATTATCACTCTTTCTGGAGACAACCACAATTGCATTAAAAGCAGAATAAAAGTACAGTTAATTTTATGTAACAGTGCAACATTTTTACTTTGCACATTTACAGGGGAAGAAGTGTGTAGACAAAGAAATCTAGGTATTAGCCAGTATCTTAATGAGCTATAGTAATAGTTCCCACATGTAGGGGTGAAGAAGATAGCAGACTTGGTTTACTGCCCACAAAATGCTGTCTCAAATTTTTAAAGCATCCTTTACTTTGCTTCCTGTTTTATATGTTATAATTTTAATATGTCCAATAATTGGACCTGAAAGTCCTTATGGATTCAAGTGACACTACACAGACATCTACCAGCATGATTTGCTGCAATCAAGTAATTGATCATTTGCAGACTATATCCTCATTTGCACCTAGTAATTGTGTTGAAAGTTATTTGCAAGTGCAGAAGTCTACAATTTAAGAGTCAGGCACTAAACACACTTAAAAAATAAAAAAACCCATGCTTTAAGAGCCACATGATTTACATTTTAGAAAGGGATATCCATGTAGAGTTAGGTAGAGAACCACAGTGTTGAGGCAGCATGGGCTGACTTTTAGTGTAGTTCCTGCTGAGGGTGAAGCCCTAAGTAATGAGGAGTGAGGTGAGAGATGGGAGCTGTTCAGCCACATTGGCTGTTGTCCCCCTCCCTTTTAACCTCTTCTAGAGAGCCCTGGCCCCTCTCCCCTCTCCAGCTGTGGTTAGCGGGGGTGAATTTGCTGCGCTTGCCCTACCCCAGGCCAAAGCCTATCAGAGACAATGTGCCATAAGCCATTTTTCCTATGCAAGCACCCACATTGCTGTTCAGTATGGCCCCCCATGCCAGCCAGCAGAAGTGATGAGATCATTTGCAAATGATGGCTTTTTCTCCCAGCCTTTTGAACAACTGAAGCAGCCACAGTGTCCATGCTGTGCCAGCACTGAGCATACCAACTGAGCTCTGGCTTTGGGCAGCAGGGCCTTGCTGGGGGCTGCAGCACTCGCTGATACCTCCAGGATGGACCAGGCTCTGGGTCAGACCATGCAGTTTGGTGGGGAGCATGGCTAATTTTCCTTGTATCTCAGGACTCAGCAGAGCACAGACATCCAAGAGCTCCCTCTTACAGTCCAAGATCCCCTACAGACCCCTTCCCCATGACTTGTAGAAGATCTGACAGGGGTATACATTAACCATCATTTCTCTATTACTTAGCACTTGCCAAGTTGGAAATTGCTACCTACTAAATTTGCTGGGCATTATGTATTTCTAGTTCTTTACACCAGCATGTGAGAGCGTCTCCCAGTTTTGGGGTCCAGGCATGTCCCTTAGGTATCCCATCACCTGCAGACTTCCTTGTCTTCCCCTTCCCAACCTTCCCCATGGTTTCCACACACTGGAGAACAGGACATGAGGTTTGGGAACTGAAGCACATCCAGACGATGTGCTGCTCTGGTTTCTGCCTTTGCCATACCCCAGCAGGTATTTGCATGTGTCTGTTCATCTGCGCAGGGACATAGCAGACAGTGGCCAAGCTTACACTTGGCTCTTACATATTGAGCAGCTCAGTCATACTAAGGAATCTGAGAAGTGCCCTTTTAAACACCCTGAACTATTGCTTATACCATTGATAGTGCCTCAGGGACAGTCATCCCCTCATGCTGGTTGGAACGAAGAGCAGCGCTGTGCAGAGGGCACTGAGCAACTCTGATCTGCTGCCGGCACATGCAGGACACCAACCCTTTTGCAATGTTAGCCCAAAAATGACTTCCTCCCATGTAAATGTCACAGAGAAGCGTCTTTAAACTACTCAGCTGAGGTGCAAGTAGTTATCTGACTTGGGAGATGGGAGAGAGTCCTGGTTTGGGAGACTGGATGCTCATGTGATGGCCCCATGACACCTCAGCTGGTGGCCCAAATATCCCTCTGCTCCAGAGCCAGTCCCCAGCGCTGAAGACCTCAGATATCCATAGTGCCTGGCCAGCCCCACCGCCAGCCAGGGCAGCCTGAAGCACATGCTCCTGTGAGTCATGTCCTCCTTGACCAACCTGCCTGTTTTGGCCAGCATCCTCTGGACAACCTCTCCTGGTGTGGTCAGTCCTCCTGCCTTTCCACATGTGCAGGTGTGTGATATTTTTCACTTTGATCACTCTCTCCTTACTGCTGGTGAACCAGCCATGTCATGGGAGCTTGGGGCGAAGGAGTTTTCTCTTCAAGGCTATAGTCCTGCTTCTTGGTGTCTATTATGGATGCTCCTTATCTGGGCTCATGTACTACTTTTCATGCTTGGTTCTGTTAGCACGACTTTTTGATCCACAGCACTTAAGCATCAGAATCAGACATGCTTCAACACGCTCCATCTCCCACAAGATAATACAGTAATTTCCTAGTTTATCAGAAGCAGCTTTTGTGTAAATAAAAACAAAGCCTCAGATCTCCATGGGTATAAAACAGATGATCAGCAAATATGATCCTCCACAAAGATATGTTGTAAATTTTAAATGAATGAAGTGCTAACACAGAAATTGGTAGCATTGTCTTCTTCCAGGCAAACTCATGCCAGGAATTCATGTGGTCTGTGAACTCCAAAACCATGGCAGGCCTCTGTCAGAGTGTTATGGGACATCAAGATACTGTGGGACTAAAGCTGAGCTGGAAACCTCTTTCCTTTTTCCAGTGCTAACCCATCAGGCATTTCCAAAAAGTCACTGAGTGATCAGCCTAGTGGCATGCATGTTTACCAGCATGCAAACACCAACGCTGCACAAGACAAAAAGAGGTTGAAAGTGTGTTTCAAACTGCATTTGAAAGTGCCTCCTGCCGTGAGACTCATGGATACATTTTGAACCTCCGTGCATGCACAGCAGCAGATTGAGTGCAATGACAGTGCCCATCAATATAACTTGCCGTGGCCTGCATAGAAGCCAGGCAAGGCAGGACCCAGCTCTGCCATAGAGCAAGGATGATTCCATGCTGGGGAACCTGGTTCCTCTGCACTGCCAGCACCATTCTGGGTTCATGAGAAAGACAGGAGATATGATTGTGTACCAAAAGAGGATCAGAAAATCCTTGGACGTATGTGCTGGTCTAACCCCATTTCTGCATTGAACGTGGAGAAGACATGGACTAGAGCAAGCAGCTCCTCATAGTGCCTGTGCTTTCCCACCAACCAGCTCAGTCAGCAAATCAGCAGTAGGGGCTGTTGCCCAGGAGGCATACATAGCTGCAAAATGGATATCTGTCCAAGCTGCATTGTTTTCAGACAATCAGCAAGCTGCAGATGTGTTTAAGTAGTTGACAATCCCCAGATATACTGGGGCAATAAGTAACAAAATCATCCCACTGCTTCATGCTCTTCCTCAGTGGGTCAAACATACTATTTTTCAGGTTTTTAACTAAAATGGGCAGCAAGTCATGAAGGGAAAGTATTTAGCCATGGAGGAAAAGAGCAAATAAACAAAATGGAATAAAAGGAAGATCAAACCCCTCTACAGCAATGGCATACGAAATTCTCAGCAGCCAGAGCATTGCAGAGGTGCCAACACTCTGGCTGCTCTGAAGCAGCCACAAGCTCTGGGTCTGGATCATCCTGTATTCATGCCTCCATGAGGGTGCCTGCAAGGGGGTGAAATTTTTTGGCTGGTGGAAAGGCAAGCTGAAGAGGAAGACACAAGCACAGCCAGGCTTTGTGCAGTTGCAGAGGCCTGCTGAGCACTCCTTGCCATGCCAGCGGAGAAGCCTTTTCACAGGGCTGGAGGATGTTTTGGGACTGCAGCTCTGCAGTGCACGGATAATATTAGCTCTTGAGGACATGCAAGAGGAGCATGTATGAGGGAAGAGACAGAGGGTAAATGAGGAGACTATTAGGCAAGACCAGCTATTTTTGCAACACTTTCAGGCAGGTGTCCACCCCTCTCCCATCCAGATCAATGGTGACATGTTCCATAGGCTCCTGGATCATGACTTCTGAGTGCTATGTGGGTCCTTTATCTCCTGAACACATCTTCATGACTCTTCCAGCTCCAGAGGGCTTGTCTGGCCATCCTCTCTTCCTACCTCTCTGTGGCCCTATAAAGTCTGCAAGAGACTTGCATATCTTCCCCTTGGCACTGTTTTTTTCCAGTGCTGGAAGCAGTGCATTAGCTGCACACCTGAGTGGTGGTTACTGGGAAGCTGAAGGTTCTGTATCTTGCAGGTGAGAAATATAACATGGGATTGCTGTGGGGTTTCTTTTTGTAGCTCAAGAGTTAGTCCCAGATGTTTCTGAACTGTCATCACCAGAGCTGCGTGTAGCAAGTAGTGTCTCCTTCAAAGTATGGTCATGACCCTGAAGGGAAAGACCCTGCAGGGAAAGGCAGCATGGACTGAGGATCCTGTGTGGGACCTGGTGGACTGAGGACAAAAGGGAGATGCAGAACTGGCAGTGTCTTATTGTCTGTTGCTCTAATGTCCCACAGGCACCCGTAACTGTAGGCTACCTAACAAAAAGGCAGTTGAGTTATGTGTTCACAGCCCTGAAGATGAATCCTGCTGGGCATGCACTGGTCCTGTTAGCTGCTGTTGAGGAATGAACTGACTGTTCACAAGTGCAGGGGTGTAGGACCCTGCCATTTGTAGGACTGGAAGAAGAGTTTTGAAACATTATTTGTGCTGAAAGTTGCAGTGGTTTTATCAGGGAAAGGCAAGCCACATGTGCAATGTGATCAGGTACTATTCCTGCTCATCTGTGGGAGGATGAGTGGGTACAAGCAAGCGCAGGCAACCAGCACGCTCTGGTCTGCTCTGCATGCATGCCTTCCTGCCTAGGTAGGTGGAAAGGAGGTTGCTTGGCCACTGACCAGTAAATGGCATAGCAGGCATTAGATGTTCCTGGTGCTCAACACTTGCTCATGTCCTGGTACTAGTGGACCAGGTGATGGGCTGTGCAGGGCTGCTGTGGTGCCTGGAGGTGCAGCCCCTTTGCTGCCAGGGTCTGTGCTGGCCCAGGATGACACACAGTGCCATCCCTACTGCTGATGGTAGTGGCAGACCACCTCTGCAGGCCACCCCATGCTTGTGACTTGTCCCAACTTGCTGTCAGGGTCTAAGTAAGCATCCATGAGGACATATGCGCCCAAAAGAGTCTCACTCCCTCACGCTAGTAGGGTCATTTTCAGTCTTCCTGTCTGTATCTTCAGGACAAGGCTGTTGACTCCTGGTCATCACTGCAAAGCTGGAACTCAGCATTCATGGAATCCTCCTGCTTATGTCAAAGATGGGAAATTGTCTTGGGCCTGCAGTTGAAGCTTTTGTCTCGGCCCTGCAGCCAAAGCTATTGGAGGCAGCATTCCCTGCCTCTGGAGGTATCTAGGTGGACATGTAACCTGGCTGTGGGAAGGTGCCGGTGGCACCTGCCTAGGCTGCTGCTGTGCATGGTGGAGAAAGGCAGGCTCTTGCAATCAACATCTTGGTGTGTCTCAATGAGGCAATTTACTCTGTTGCCACTGAATGAATCATCCAGGTGTGTCACTTGGGCAAAGCCAGGAAGCAGCATGCTGAACTAGGAGCTTCAGCGATGGTCAGAGTTGCTGGGAAGGTGGGTATGTCTGGCCTGGCACTTACATGGCAGCTATGGGGTCAGTGCCTTTGCCAGACAGAGGGCTGAGTCTTTGCAGGGCTGTGAAAGCCTGTGGGTAAAATTTGGGAATTTGTGATCCTAGGAGAGATGAGGTCAGGGAATGGCATCCTCCAGAGGATAGAGAAGCAGTCAGCAGGTGGGCAAGGAGAGCAGACAGACCTGCAGTTAATGCAGCAGAAACCATTTTAGAGCTAGTCCTGTTCTGGTTTAGATTTAAATCGCAATGGACAGGCCTGTGGTTTTTATTTCTGGGTTATCCTATGGCTGTGGCATTTTGAGCTAATTTTAGTCTACCTTCTGTTAACTTTTAATTACTTGTCCAAATCTAATGCAGGGAAGGTAAGGCTAACCTAATTCTTTTCACATGCTTAGTCTACAACAATGATTCAACTGCAGGGAAAAATTATTCTTATCACAGCAGAATGATTTCACCTCTTGTTCCTATTCTCCATGTCATGGTTAAAGATTTGTTTATGTTTCATAATGAATTTTCATTTTCAGGAAGTTCGAGCTTGGCTTCAGAATTGTGCTCGGGGCTGGAACTCAGTATATCAAATCTCAGCTTGAAAAAAACCCATTGTCTGTACAGAACTGCAGAGAAATCCAGTTGGCTGGAGGTTGGCAGTTATTTAAGAATATGTTGTGGTTCTGATCTTTAAAAATATAATCTAAAGGGTGCTTATATAGTCCATCATCTCTCCATAGTTTAAGGGAAACAATCCACCTATCAATGAAAAGCAGCTGCTCTTCTGTTGCTTCACTTACAGCAACCACAGTTTATATGATGAAGTGGAAAAGACTATCTTATGCTGATGAAATTGCTTCAGGTGTTTTTAAACACCCCCTCTTGCCCTTGAAGCATCCTGGATGTAGCTAACCTCTGAATTGCAGGCGTGTGCAGCAAAATGGCTGGTGCAGCTGAACTATATAGATATGAACGTTACTGTAATATAATCTAGATATATAGAGTGAAACTTTATAGCTCTTTTAATTGTTGCTTTCTGCAACTAAATCAACTAAATATCTCCTAAATAAAATAAAACTCAAATTGGCTTCTCTCATTACTGGTTCCAGCAGAATTTTTTGTGCTGTTAGTGATAACCACATGCCAAAGCGCTTTGCTGGATTAGGCCTTAAATGTCTCAGGATTTAAACTCCTCAGATGAGTGGAGAGGAGGGACTGAAATGTTCAATATAGGCTGAGGCCAAGCATGCTGTAGGAGGTCTACTGTGGCTCTTAATTTAATGTAGAAATCACTCTGTCTCCACAAAATACAGTTTTGGCTGTTGCAGTAACTTCTTGGGTGTAGAATAATTAAAAGTCAAAGAAAAGAAGAGTCAGCTGGACTGCTCTGCTCATCATCTCACCAATGCAGAAATATTCCTTACTGTATTCATCCATAGCTATTTAGTACCTGAAATCCTGCATGTGGATCACATGCAGCTCAGGCTAGCAGTGATGGTCCTGCCTCCAGCCGATGGCCATGAGACAGCTTGTAAGAAATGTCACACTCTCCAATAAGTCTGCAGTGAATGATTGCCTCATCTGAAGAAGGATGAAGCTCCTGGCTGCCATAGATGTCTCCCCCCAGGCCTGACATTTTAATGCACAAACCCTCCTCCAGGCTGGGGGGCTGCCTGGAACCCATGGACACTTGGGGTTTCCAGCATTTGCTCTTCTTTGGCACTGGCTTGCCCTCTGCCATGGCTGGCTCTGCCCCGGCCCAGATGGTGTGCTGCCCACTTCACCACACCCATTCCCAGGGGGTTGGTGCAGCAGGTACCCACGGGATGTTTCCCCACAGCGAGCATGGAGGAAGGCACAGCCACCCCTGTCACATCCAATGCTTGCTGACGGCACCCCAAAAGAAGGCAAGGCTTGGGGCAGCCCTGGTGAGAACTGCACCTGGGAACACAGGGACAAGCAGCATGGTGCTATGTGATACGGTGTTAGCAGGTGTGTGTAGGTGTTGGTGTTCGTCTGCATCATCTTCAACTTTTGCTGCTCTTTTGGGATGGCATTGAACGAGGAGGAGATGGCATGGCTATGAATGATGTCCTCTCTCCCTCTGATCTGGCAAATACATGTTGACCCAAAGTAGAAGAGCTGTGGGGGGAAGAAGCCATGGCTTTCTGGAACGCGCTGGTGTGGGAGCATGCTTTGCAGGGAGATTTTGGGGTGAACCCCATCAAGCTGAGGAGGGACATGGCCACAGTTTCTCTGGCTCTAAGCAAGCACTCTATTTGGCCACTGAATAGCAGAGAAGCACATTTTCCTCCAGTTGTTTGGTTTGAAAGGGCTTTTTTATGCCCCCTGTTTATTTTTAATTTGTAATGATTGTGTCACCTCAAGAGAAAGCCTGGGGACAGCCCTGTGTGGATGGAGAGGGTGACTAGCAGTCAAAATAGGTTGCTGGGACTGGTAGGATGCAAGGCATACTCTTGCTATTTTTTTAGCTCTGTTTTTTTAGATGCCTGACTCTCCCCAGGAGTAAAACTTGGGAAAGTTACATTCCTCTTATTTTTTAGCATAGTCTATTCTGTCCTGCTCTCTCCCAGTGCCCCCAGCTGGAGAACCCTTGCCTGAGGGGTGTAAGGTGGTAGCAGGGGCATTGCTGGGAGTGCAAAGAGAAGATGGGGGGAAGCCCCTGGGAGGGGCTGGGCACCCTTGGGGAAAACCACTGGACCAACATCTCCCTAAGGACAGGCAGGAGAAGCTGATGGTTGCTGGGTGCCTGCTGCCCTCCTCGCCACAGACCCCATGGTAAAGGGTACTTCAGCAGCAGGGTTATCATGTGCTCCTCTGTGTCCTGTGCAGGGACCTTGTCAGGTCTGTTGCAGCTGGTTGTCTCCACGGGGGAATTGCGCTGTGTCATCATTCAGCCCAAGGGTGACAAATTTTGCAGGGGAGATGGAGGAGCTTGTGTGGGTCTGTATTTGCTGAGTGCTTACAGGTGAGGGACTGTGTGTGCTGGACACCTTTGGCAGCCCTATGCTCAGGCATCATGTTTTGTCCCCTGTTAGGCTGTCTGCTGCATGAAACAAATAATAAACCTGACAGTTTGAAATTCCTGGTATTTACCAGCCTGTCCCCAGCTCATGGCTGAGAATATTACTTGGAAAGACAAAAGAATTCTTTATTTACAGAATAAGCTCTGTTCCTGCTCCCAGGTCTAAGACAAGTGTTACAAGTGTTGGCTGTCTAGAGCTCTGGGCCCCTGTTGTGCAGCCAGAAGGTGAGTGCGTGAAGAGGTATCAGGAAGGTCCTTCCTCAGCTCAAACAGGAATTCAGCAAGCTACTTCTTTCCAGGAGGGCTGTTGGCAGTTAGGAAGATCGAAGCCAGGGTTGGCCAAATGCTCTGTGAGTCTACTTCGCTGGCACACTTCAAGTCATTCCAAGCTGCTCTATGGAGATTTCACAAGCCTTCCAAGAACTTTTTCCCTCTGTCCTATTGTTGCACTCAAAATGGATGCAGCAGCCAATTTTCTCATCAAAGATATTTTTCCTTCCAGTGAAACAGTTGTGCACATATCCTCCAGTAAGAATTGCATGAGGTGGCAGTCACTGGGAGCTGTACACCCTGATGAGTCTTCTGGGACTATTGAAAGCTCACAGGACTGAGGGGTTTGGTTATTTGTATACCGAACTCCCTCAAGACCTTTTTAATCTGTGAATGTGCAGTCTCTCTCTCTGTCTTTGAATAATGCTTTGTATAACAGAATATTCTGGATGGGAACAAATGAATGTTCAGGCAGCTCTAGAGAATGCAACACAAAAAATAAGGGGCTGAACCAAATCTGCTTTCTCCTCCAAACCCTCTTGTGGCTTTTGATTGTCACTGCCTATTCGCTTACTGTTGTTTCTTTCTTCTGGAAGAAATTTGGTTTGTTAACCAGATTATCTTCATGACATGATAAAAGATTTCACCCCAGTTGCCAATAGTCTGTGATGCCTGGAAAATAAATCTGTGATTCCAAGTTGTTCTAACAATTTGCTGATTTCTTTGGGGAAATACGAACAAAATTAATATGATGCTTATGTAATCACTTACGAAAGCTATGACTAATTTGCATCCTGGTGGCAGTAAGAGGAGATAAGAAGATGTGGCATAAATTACACTCCTGTTTTTCTCTATCTATCTTTCTGGAGCCTGAGGGTCCCTGTTCACAGCTGCAGAGGCGTGCCTCTGAACTGAGCTGCAATTGCACCATTGGAGAGGTGCTGAAGCCAGGCTAATGAGTCTCACCAGACCCATGCTAGCTTGTTCTGGGCTGGCCCTGCTTCTCCATGCCCCAGGTCTCTCCCTTGCTAAAACGTTGTTAAAAATGGCCACTAGGAATTTCTCTGGACTTTTTCTGAAGCAGCTGCTAGAGACATCCCAGCCTTTCCTGGTCCTGTGCAGAAATCCTGTCCCAGCCTGTGTTGGCCCAGGTACTCATAAATCATCCAGACTAAACCCCATCTTCTCTATCAAGGCATGCACAATTTTAGAAAATTGGCATTCCTTGTTCCTCAACCCCTGATTTTTGTTTTGTTTAAGGTTTGTGCATAAGTGCAGGTCCCCACAGATCTGGCACTTGGCTGCCATAGCATAAGGACCAGAGACACCAAGCAGCCTGTGACAGTGGCTAGGAAACTAGACTCTCCCAGCTTTGCTGCACCATGTAAAAGCAATGTGAAAAAATACAACAGCATTTCAAGATAAATACTGAAAAGCCCCTACCTTTTAATGTTGTTATCTTAAGCAGTGCTATTGGATGCTGAATCATGTTAAAGTGTGTGGGAGGAGCGTTTGCTCAAAGGTCCCTACTTCTGCTCTCCAGGGCTGGCATTTGCACTCTCGGTCTCAAGCTGTCCTGGTGCACTGCCAGCCTGGTATTCTGTGTGTCTCTTCCAAGCATCCTTGCTGCTCTCCAGTACTGGAGGTGAGCTCACATTGCAGCCCTTCCCTTAGCAGGAATATTTGTTTGGTTTTCCTTCCTTTTATGTAGACATCTGATGCCATTACATGTGTTGCCTCCATCTCTATCCAATTTAATGGGTAAGGAAGCCAACAGGTTCAAAAACTTTTGAGAGGAATGTGAGATTGACAGACACTGCTGTTACAGAAGTCTAGTTTCCTTAGGAAGTTAGGCTAAAACCAAGGTTAGCATACTATTTCACAGTATTGTCTGTATTCTGAATGTCTGTTTGTACCAGGTGGTATGGTGCCTTGCTGGGTCCTGAGCAAGCTCCGACTGAACATTCATGTCAATGACAGCATGTAAGGAGATAAGTTTGAATATTGGCAGCATGTCTTCTGTTTGGGGCAGCTCTGCTCTTCCTCATTAGGGAGTCAGCTCATCCAGTGTTAGACTGAGGAGGTCTGCAGTACGTTGCATTGTACATTGCAGACATACCCAAATAATGCATTTGAACAGCAGAATTCTCTTGAAAGCTGCTCTCCAAAGTGTGGATTAGAGGCCAAATTTGAGGTAATTTGAACAAGGAGCTCCTGAGATGCAAGTCTTTCTTAAAAAAGTCATATGCCATCCAAATGTTACTGCTGTTACAGTACTTCATTTACTGGTTGCACACAGCTGGATATCACACTATGGCTCTGATCCTCTCCAAGCTGTTATCAGGTCATCTACTTATATGGTGTTTGGTATGGTATGGTGGTTGACACCCAAGGACCCTTAGGGAGGTAATACTAGAAAAAGTAATGGGAGTACAGATTAGATGTCTCTGGATTAAAGTGACAAGGTAAAGGAAATTAGGCTTGCATGCACAGCAGGACATGGTTTATGGATGGCTGGGGGCCACTGGCAGCTCTGGGGATATGAATTGCAGCACTGCTAACTTTCCACCTGCAAGAGGCAAGGGCTTCTTGTCACACTTCAACCTTCACAACAAAGCTGCCATTCTCAGAGCCAATTTTTCAATGGGCTCTGAAACCCACACACATGCTCACTCTGTTCTGAAATCTGCTATGCCTTAGCAGGGCCAGAGGATAAATTTAGTCCAGGGTCACTTGACACAGCATATTCTGTCGATACTGCCTGCCCCCCACATATATGCAGCTGCTTTTCTTATCCAGATTGCTCTAAAACCTCCAACCTGCCGAACCCCAATAAGCCCAATACTTATTTGATGCAGCAGGCAGTTTTAGTGGAAATGAGGAGTCCTTCTGTCAAAGGGTCCCTGAGGTGTGTACCACAGAAAGAGAGCTGCTTACAGCATTTGCCAGACTCTTACAACTTTTGCAGTGCATAGCAGGGAAAAAACCCAACCACCAAACCCTCCACAAATAGGGCCTCTGACCTTGCACCAGTCTTCAAGTATGTCATGTTATCACAGTCCAAATGCTTCACTGCCTCTGTTTGAAGAGACTTGACATGTAGCATTTCTTCAGAGACCCCTCGCTGAGGGACACTGACCCAGCAGCAAAGTCCCATGGGGCTCCTCCATGCCTGCAGCGTATGAGCCGTATGAGCCGTGAGCCGTACACTGCCTGTCCTGGAGCAAGCTCACCCCTGGGGCTGCCCAAAGCAGCTTGCAGGACTGAGTGTTGCCCTCTGGATGCACCAATCCTCCCCCATGCAGATGCTTGCTGTTGGCATGAGTGGCACCAAGGAGATGTGTGAGGGAGGGAAGGGTACATATGCATGCAGGTTTTGGGCAGCTGCCCTGCCTTCCTGTGGTGCCATTTCTCCGGCCCTGTCCCTGCCACCATTCATGTAGGTGGCACTGAGTTGTGACGGCTGGTTTGATGGTAGCAATCAGACTGCATGGGAAAAGCAGCACTGATGACACATATTTGAAGCATATGAAAAATGAATTGCTATAAGATAAGGAAGTTACTGGTTCCTGATACTTTCCAGAACGTGAAGTCAGTGCTTTAAAGACTTGAAGTATAATTGACTTAAACCTCCCAATACTGGGAAATTTGAAACTTGCCTTCTGCAATACCACTTTCATAACAACCTTAACTCTTCCCCTATATGAATTGCTCCTCTGGCCTCTGTGAGAGCGTGCCAGACTGCCCCTTTCCCAAGCCTGTTGACAACAATGTAGGAACGTGTAGGAGTCCTGTGGGGGGAGGGGACGGGGAGGCCCTGCCTTGCTTGGGGAAAAGGTCGAATTTAAGTCTGATGCGATGAAGCAGGAGCTAGCTGAGGCCTATGTGTCTTCGCTCACTTGTCCCACTTTGATGGGGCATGGGCTCTGTAGATGCCCACAGGCAGATGATAAGGAAGCGGTGGAGTGCCTATGCCTCTGAACCTCTCTGTTCCTCACCAGGCAAAGAGATGGAGCCATTCCAAGTCACTTCCATTTGCTCCTGGACCCTCTCAAATGCAGAGCAGCAATGTTTAATGACAGCCATAAATCATTAAGTAACTAAGAATGCAAGCTATAAAAAGCACGTGCAAACAAACCTTATGAAGTGATGTATATGTAGAGTTTGAGGTTAGAAAGCTAACACATTGCTACATTCCTACAAAAACATACCCAGCGCTGCACTGGAGATCAAGATAATTTGCGTGGGGAAATACTCCTCTTTATCCCATGAGCTATTGTTATTGGCCTGAAAAATACTCATTACCATAGTTATATGGAAGTTTGCAACTAGGGCTAAAGTTCAGGCAGCTAAGTCTTAGAAATGCTGGAACATTTTGTGAAGTAGGAATGCCAATTCCATCCCTGTTTATTCCAGTGTTTTTGTATTATATCCTAGCAGTCTTTATAGTCTGAAAATTTTGCCAATTCCCTTCACTTTTTCTCATGTTTCCTGAGGAGTGCATATCGTCTCAGGTCTTTGGCAGAGTGTATGAGAGTAGCCTGGCCTGTTGGTGGAGCACCATAGCAGGAGCCAGCCCTGAGGGCTATGGCAGCGGGCACCTACCTGGGGTCTGCTGAAGCATCTCTTCCAGCAATTTGTGTTTTTCATCTACTTGTTCTGCTGCTTCTGACACTTCAACCACTGTTTCTCCTCAGCTGCTTTGTGCTCTACGAGCTTTATTAGGCAAAGGATGTCACCAGGTGAATTCATGTACCAAATCTTTCTTTCCTGCCCCAGCAGCACCTACAAAATATGCAGGTAGCTGAGTGTCTCCAGTAAGAAATGCTCCTCTGGAGAGAGTGTCTCCACATTAGCACTGGATCCTGAGAGGGCAAGGCTCCCACTTTGCTGTCAGACATTGAGTTTTAAAAGATAGTTACTGTTTAATTTACTCTGAGATGAAATAACTGATACAGATTTCTAGCACTTGGAGGGGCCTTCCCTAAAGGGCTGCTTGATTTCCTTCTTTTGTTAATCTTGTACAATACTGTATTACATCCTGTGGTGCATGCATGTGCAACCAGACCTCAGGAGCCTGGTCAACCAGCTGGAATGTGATTTCCCGAGCCATCTGCAGGGAGATGAATGCAGCCCCAGGGCTGCTCCCACTGCCTCCCTGCTTCGCCTGCAGCCGCACAGCTAACAAGGTGATAGAGTGTTCCCTATTTGGGTTTGCTGTTATTTCCCCCGCACAGAAGAACCAAGGGCAGACAGTGCTCTTTGATCTAAGCACTAGGGATAATTTTAAACAAGTTGCAGAAACCATTCTTATATAACCATACAAGGGTTCCAAAACCCTGCAGAAACCAGGAAGGTGTGATTAACATAGATAAACCCAAGATGAAATGGTTGTGTTAGACTGGATGGATTTGGTTTGTGCCAAAGTCCTCCCTGCCTCTCACCAGCAAGTAATATTGCCAGATGATAAGAGGTTGAAAACTTCAGGTCATGTTTGTAAAAGCTATCACTGCACTGAGTGCATTGATCTGCCCACAAATCCGAAGGCCCGAAGAACAAAGGTAGGTTCACACCAACGAATACAATCTTCTGCTAGTTACTGAATACCTTGGGCCTGTTTCCCCACATTGCAATGCATTGAGATATTTGGCACTAACATCTGACTCAGGGCAGTTTTATGGATTTACTTTAAGTAAAGTAGATAGCAGACTGAAAGGGAATTTCCTATATATTGAAACACAGGCACAGCTCAAGAAAAGTCTGAAAGGAGTCAGCCCAACAGGAAGGGTGTGTAAAAAGGTTAGTAAAAAAAAGTGGAGACGAGTGGCATTCCTCAGGGTTTTGTATCGAGTCTGGCACTGTTTAACATTTTTGTAGGAGACATGGACAGTGGGATTGAGTGCACCCTCAGCAAGTCTGTCAATGACAGCAGGCTGTGTGGTGTGGTTGACATGCTGAAGGGAAGAGATGCCATCCAGAGGTACCTTGACAGGCTTGAGAGGTGGGCCCGTGCAAACCTCATGAAGTTCAATGGGCTGGAAAATGAGTGGATTGAGAGCAGCCCTGTGGAGAAGTACTTGAGGTTTTTGATTGACAAGAAGCTCAACTTGACCCAGCAACGTGCATTTGCAGCCCAGAAAGTCAACTATATCCCAGGCTGCATAAAAAGAAGCATGACCATCAGGTCGAGGGAAGTGATTCTCTCCCTCTACTCTGCTCTCGTGAGACCCCACCTGGAGTATTGTGTTCAGCTCTGGTGTCCCCAACATAAGAAGGACATGGACCTGTTGAAGCAAGTCCAGAGGAGGGCCATGAAGATGATTAAAGGGCTGGAGCACCTCTCCTATGAAAACAGGCTGAGAGAGATGGGGTTGTTCAGCCTGGAGAAGAGATGGCTCTGGGGAAACCTTATAGCAGCCTTCCAGTACCTAAAGGGGGCCTACAAGAAAGCTGGAGAGG
>JANZLQ010000079.1:58747134-58793784 GCA_026212715.1 Elanus axillaris | reverse complement strand
TCCACAGCATTTCCCACCCACCCACCCCCCTTCTTAAATACGGTATCGCAGAGGCACTGCCACCATTACTGATGGGCTCGGCCTTGGCCAGCGGCAGGTCCATCTGTCCGACATGGGGGAAGCTTCTAGCAGCTTCTCACAGAAGCTACCTGTATAGCACCCTCACTACCAAAACCTTGCCATGCAAACCCAATACACACCTTGGCACAAAACCTTACATGTCTTTTATTCCAAAACAAACAACAGTGAAGCTTTTTTTTTTTTTTTTTTTGAGCTGGCCTACTCTGTATTTCTTCTTTGCTATAAATGGCAACTTAAGTACTCTACTTTGCAATGGGGAAATTATCCTCAGGCCTGGCCCCAGCATACAGAAAAGGTCTTCTCATGAGATGCTGTGTGCAGGTTACACCCAGCTGGGTTTGCTGCAGCGGTTGCAGTGTAGGAAGACACTCACTCCTCCTCTTGCTGCTGACAGTTAGATAAGAGGACAGAGGACTGTTAATATAGCAAAAATTGCTCAGAGAGTGAGCATCAGGAGCATAGACTTTGGGGGGGGACATGACTACTTTCTTTCTGACACTGGCTTTCCTCTATTTTCAGTCAAATGTTAGGAGTTGCTCTGATTTTAAGTGACTGAGAAACAGCTGTTTGTCCAGAAGGCAGTTGCTGATTTTTAAGTACCAACTTTGTCTGATCACAATTAAAAGCAGGTGAAAAAGAGAAACCCCCATCCTGGATTTTGTTGCCTTAAAGCAAACATTTTTTTCCCCCAGTTTGATCTGAGAAATTTCATACTGTACTGGAAAAATAATTGAGAAGTTCTGAACTGGTATTGCGTTCACCTTGTGTTGTTATTTTAGAAAGAGGTGGGAATGACGGTGTTCACATTGCTCAGCAGGGCTCAGAGGGACAGAGCGCACCATCCTAGGCTGGATCTGTAACTTGGGAAGCAGTGCAGTGCCCCTTGACTGGAAGGTGCTACCAACAGAGAAGAGGACTAGCAATAACTTTGTTGGAGTTAAGCTGTAAAAAATAACTTGGAAAAGCAAGAATGCTGTAGAGAACTGGAGAAGATCGTGAGGGGGGACAAAGTCTAAGTCAGGAGGCCCTTCAGATGAAATACAGTTGAAAAATGACGTTATCTGACTATCTGCGGGAAACACAGAGTGCTTGAACTCTCATACAGGTTGGGAAGAAGTATGTGTGTACAATTAATATGCTATACTCAGTCCAACTTTTCCAGCAATATGCACTTGAACAAAAGTATTTGCTGGAAGAAAGGCCAGAAAGGAGGCTGTCTGCATTTGCTGATGTGGACAGAACAATTCAGGGCAATGTTCAAATCAAAATAAGCTGTCAGAAACATACCACTTCAGTAACTGCAAGAACATGAGAAAAATGGCTTCATTCTCCTGCTTGAGAGAGAAAGCAGTGAGTCTGTGGTAAGGCTGCTAAACTAGAAATATCTTCTTGATAGCAATCTTACCTGCTCAGGTTTCTCCTGCACCTTGCAGCTGTTTTGGCACAACTAAGAGATCTCCTGATGTAGTGAGTTTACGGCAAAATTACAGCTTTGCAAGCAGTGGCAGGTTCAGACATGTTAATTGCACTGTGGTGCTCAGGGTGATAGGGGAGCCCAGGGCTGGGAGCCTGAGGGGAGCCTGGCCTCCATACATGCAGAGCTCCTGCTTACATGGAAATTAATTAGGCACAGACCTGAAAAAGAGATGCCTGCATTTGTGTTTGATTAGGGCTTCATATCTGCAAGGGGTGTTGCAGGAAAGCTGGATCATCACCTTTAGAAGCAGGTATAAAAAGAGACTATCAACACCAGCCCTTATAGTAAGGCCAGTAGCAATTCATACAGGATTTGCTGTCAAAAATTAAATCCTGACAGAATTCAATCCTGTATGTGCCTTCAGATACTTTGTATTTTTCATATTCACATATCAATATATCATGTAGAATGGCATTTACATGTAATGAAACTGGGGATTCTTGTATTTATATATTTTTTCAGTTGGTTGACTTTGTTCTTGCTGTTACAGCTGCTAATTGGAAGGTTTTATTGCATCGTGAATCATAACAGGCAACTAGAATATTTGCTTGCTTTTGGATTTCATCCTGGATTCCCTGGGAGCACTCAGCACAGCTGTGCAATGAGAAAAGTGTATACAGGTCAGGAAACAATGTCATCTTCATGAGCTGCCTGCGGCAGCCTGTGTGTGAGTGCAATTTAGAGAAAGCTGTGGCCTTTGCCTGCACAATAACCTCAGCAGATGTGAGCACTCCAGAACCAATTTTTAACTGGGGTGATATTCTGGGTGAGATTCAACATTCTTGCTGTTGATAAGAGGCCTCCACTCACTGCCTGTTTTCCTGTCTGATAACACTTATGTCCTTCTCTAGACCTGGCAACCTATCCTCAAAATAGTAGCACCATCATGAGTTAAAATAACAACAGCAATTCCTAAAAAAATATTTTACTTGGAGAAAAATGATCACAAGCATCTTTTCTTGCCCAGCAACAAATAGCTCCCACTGTTATTTCTCTTTAGAAGCCCTTCTGGCACAATGTCCCTCCCTTTTATCATTCACTGGTTACTTGAGTATAACATCACTTATAGTACATTAATAACACAGAAGAGGAGGAGCAATCCCTGTAAGAACTGTTCTTGAGCCAGGAGACTTCTGGAATCGAATCCTCTTTAGCTGTCAATAGAAAAGACTAGCCACAGACTTACTTCTGGAAAACCAGAGTATGACAATTGAAGTTTCCCCATTCTTTAGCTATTCTGCTTCCCTGTCCTTTTCCTGCTCTGTATCATGTAGATGCTACAGATCCTTTACAAGCACTCAGTAAGAAACATGTTTTCTGGAACAGTATTTATTCTCAATAAGCATTAAAGGTATATGATTACAGTTTTTACATCCAGATATCTGTTCAACATGTTTTCCTCACTTCACAGTGAGGTGTAACTTAGAAAGGTGCTGCTTCTAAGTTTAGTAGTAAAGACCACCTCATGTGGGTCAACATGTTTGGACAGAAAGAACAAGGGGAAACCAGAAAAGGAATTGGAATTGGGGGCTTCTGGTGATATTTCTAATACTTGACACACAGGATAGTTTAACTAATAGTTTAATGATTGTACAAGACAAACTGCTTCTGTTAATGTAATATGGACCTTTGTCTCTCCTGAGAAGTAGCTGCACAAGGTGGGAAGTAAAATTGTCAGGATTGTGTGGAAAAAGAAATTCAATAACTTGACTTTCCACACATTCCAGCTCAAAAAAAAAAAAAAAAAAGGGAAAAAAAGGACATATTTATAACCACCTCCTCATGATATTCCAGGCACATTCTTACAGCTATTCATTCCTGGGCCTAGTAATAAATGCCCTGGACTGGTGATGAACTGCTTTAATATTTAACTTCACTCCCATTTTACTCATTCGTTTTAAAGGTCTGAACAAAGTGAGCATGCTCACACAGCAACGAAAATAAATATGGTGCAAAATCTTAATCATACAACAGTATGAAGGAGTTCATAATGCCAACATGTAATGTCTGTATTTAATCTTCTGTATGAAATCTAACCTTCCCACTAATCAGTTCATAGAGGAAATCCTGAGCCCTATGGAAGTCAGTGGCAAAACTCACAATGACCTCAACTTTTATATATGATGGAAATAATTGAATGAGAGCAAAGCAGACCAATTTTTCCATGTAAGCATATTTTATGCAATGATTATTATATCCATTGATTATATGATGTAATGACATTTAAATATTTTAAATTTATTTGGTCATTGTCAGCAAAACTATTTAGTGGAAAACCTGTGGAAGATAATTCTAGCCTTCAAGGTGGCAATTTTTTTTAAAACTAAACTTAAAACTAGCTGTGCAAGTCCAGTGTACAGATGTTAATTGTGAACTAATTGCAAGGGATACACACACATTATTTGGCCCTCTGTACTGTTTGCAGATTGCTTGTAAACACATTGTGAAGTCTTTGAATTTCACTCCTGTTCTAAACCAGACATGAATTCCAACAAGAAATTGGTTTTGTGCTGTAAATTATTTATAAATACTCACAGATCACATGGGTGAGCATGTCACAGGATGTTCTTTCATGTAAGTGAGGGATTTGGATTTATCCAACTTGATACCCAACTTAATTTATGCCATATGCCACATGACACTTGTACCTTCTTCTGTACAATGTGAATTTTTGACTAACAGAACCTAAACACATGGGTGGATAGTAATGAATTTGAAAGGTTGTAGGCAAGTCAACAATTCACTGAGGTGGCTTTAGAGATCTCTTAGAAAAGCCTTATGGAAAAGCCTTTGCAAAAAATGGCGAGGAAATGTTTAGGAAGAAAAACTGAGTTGCTGCTCCACTTGTTTATTGTGCTGAAATACATATCCTCACATGCAGCAAGTGTCTATGATATGAAGGGGATTAAAGCCAGCTGGGAATGGGAAGGAGAAGATAATAGTCACAGAAAATGAAGACTGTACCTTAGGCATTACCCCTGTTCATAAATAACATCTGGTTTACTCATTTTTTGATACATGTTTCCCTCTATGAAGTGGTCTCGGGTAGCTGTCCAAACATTTTGAAGCTGTGGAGGGAAGATATTTCCCTGCCATTCATTTCAGTCTTTTCTCAGTGCCGAAACACTGTTTCTCTGGACATGTCCTGGCCCCCACAACAGCACTGGTCCAGTCTGGTCTGTTCCTGTAATCAAAATCCTCTGGTTGTCTCCCCACATGCTTGTTATTGAGAGTGTATTTGTCATTGTTTACATCCATTTCATGTAGCTGTAAATGAGCCTTTGCTTCAGTTAGGGTATTTAGATATGGTGAAACAACAAACAGTGTTCAGGTCTTTCAAACACAGGAAGCCAGGGCACCAGGAGAAGTGTTTAATAGGGTCTAACAGGAAACAGCCTCCTTGGAAATAGAGGTTTATTTACAAACACATCAAACAAGAGGGACCCTCAGCCCCAGGGGTGAAGAAAGGGTGCCTTTTGTTCCATAAACATCCCTTTGAACATCTCATGTCAGAGTCAGAGTTGTGCTTTCCTCATGGTGTGGCTATAGGACACCAGTGGAGGGCTTTGCTGGCTGGGTCCCAGGCACTCTGGGTGATGCCTGTTTGCTGTGCTCATGAAAAATATTTGGAGAATATCTGGCCTTGATTCAATTTAGGCAGGCACTTGGTGGGGGTGGATATTTCAGAAGGGACATATATGTTGGTGGGATATCTTAAAAAAAGAAAGGGAAGAGGCTTAGTCTACACCTGGGGTCAGAGAGCTTTGAACTTTGAAGAAATCCCAGACATTATCTGAGCTTTGCTGTTCAAGCAAAGCTGTGCTTGGGACTTAGCTGACTCCTTCTCCAGGAGCATCCAGAGGAGTGGAGGAGAACAGATGGTTTAAGAACAGAGTGACCACTCATCTGATGACCAGTCATTAGAAACTTCAAGATGACTGGAGGATAAGGACATGCCAGGCCTAACATGAAAAACATCCAGACACAGATGGTTTAGGAACAGAGTGACCATTCATCTGATGATTGTTCATCAGAAACTTCAAATGACCAGAGGATAAGGACATACTAGGCTTAACAGGAAAAACGTCCAGGCACAGATGGTTTAGGAACAGAGTGACCACTCATCTGATGACCATTCATCAGAAACTTCAAGATGACCGGAGGATAAGGACACGCCAGGCCTAACAGGAAAAACATCCAGGCTAAACACAGCCAGCACAGAGCTGATAAAAGAAAAGTCATGGTATTTCATCTTCCTCTGCCTCCCAGGGGGACAATGGGAATGCACCTTTTTTTTTGCTCTATCTCAGAGCAGAGGGATGTCAGGCTTTGAGCCACCAAAGGACTGTGTGGGGAAGGCTCTCTGTGAACAGTGCCTTCTGGAGGAAGGCTTGTCTCCTCTGCCTCAGCTGTGCAGCAAGCCCTGAGGGTGTAAATACTTTCTATGCATAGTTAAATCTGTCCACTTTTTTTTTTTTTGCCTTTTCATTGTGTATTCCTGCTGTTGTTTCCCCAGGTGTTGACAGCAGCCAGGCCCAGATAGGAGGTGAATCAAGAAAACCACTGAGCAGGAGAGAGCTCTGGCTGCCGCTGACTGCTGCAGCCTCCTCTGCCTGCTGCTAACATCAGCCTTTGGCTTTGCTGGGAGCAGTGCTAGGGGTCTTCTAACTCACTCAAAAATCCCTTTCCACAGTCTCTTCGCCTGTGCCTCAGCTGGAGTACCTGCTTACTTGATTCTTTGGGGCAATTGCTAAATCTGGGCATTTATCAACCAGCTGTGGGAGTCACAGCCGTTGCTGTAGGAGGCAATGGCTCATGGCTCAAAGTCTTTCCTTGCAAACCTCAACCTCTTCCCAGCCATTGGGAAGTTAGTTGCCCGGCTAAGGGCTGAATAATGACTCCACAGTTCAGACCTGCATGTGATATTCATCAGGCTGTGACAGTGCAGGTTTGCAAGTGTTTTGACCATCTTCCAAGAGCCTTTCAGTGAAACATAATCTGGTAATGTATTTCACATAGAGGTGCACAGGATGCAAATAAACAACTACCCACCTAGCGCTACTGTCTATATTCATTAGGGAGACAGCCTGCTCAGTGTCCACACAAACATATGAAAAAGGTAAAATGCAAGCCGGCAGGAAAGAAATTAAGGGAAGTAAAATTATTCTGTATTTTTCTCACTTAGAGAACAATTCAAATAGCAGTGTTGATCAGTGGCCTGCTGTTTTAATTTCTCACTAATTACTATTGTAAAATGGAGAAATTGCTTGGAATTATGGTGTGTAGAAAACAGGGACATTTCAAAGCTGCACGCCAGGTGAAGGGGAAGTGAGCTCGGGTGTGATTCCCGTTCCTGCTGCGTGCTGCCTGCAGGAGCTATTGCCTGCTTCCCAACAGCAGCCCCAGAAGGAGGGGTGGCTGTCCTGGCACCCACCCAGTGCTCAGGGATGCACAGTGCTCAGCCGGCAAGGCTTCAATGTCTGCTGGGTCAGTCTCTGTGCTGGGCTGCATCTTGGCCTGCAGGTGCGAATTGAGATCAGGTATCACATCTACTGGTGTGACTGTCTCACGGGAGTGGTTTTCATTGAAAACCCATCATTTCTGGGAGTGATTTTTATTTTGCAGGTGAAAAATGTGAAGGCTTTTTCACCAGATGGGAGGATCACAGGAGGAGAGGGTGAGAATTTGTGATGAGACTCAAAATGACTGACACATGAATGTTGCACATTCAAATTAAAAAGCTTTCAAAGGAACCTGTGAAAAAAACCCCACATATAGATTTGCACAATCTGGTCAACACGAGTGACCTGATCTGGTGCTTTCAGCCATTATCTGCCATGGGATTAATGGGTGATTGAACCATCATCATCCTGCCAAGACTAGTGAAGTATCGTTGTCAGGAGCTAGAGGCCATC
This sequence comes from Elanus axillaris, assembly GCA_026212715.1. Taxonomy (NCBI): domain Eukaryota; kingdom Metazoa; phylum Chordata; class Aves; order Accipitriformes; family Accipitridae; genus Elanus; species Elanus axillaris. The sequence goes on along the minus strand of JANZLQ010000079.1, from coordinate 58,786,311 downwards.
TGTTCAGCAGATATGCAGTAAAAAAGCATAATGAAATTAAAAGGGGAAAGCAGAATAAAAACACAACTCTTGGTTATTTCCTATTTTGAACTTAAAACAGCTACATGCTTAGGATTTTCATATGAACATTTTTCTGACACTATTTTAAAAGACGATGGCATAAATAACACTAATGAGAATTTCAGAAAAGGCAATTTCTGTAGTCAGTAAATAACCTACATAAACAAATCATAGACAAAATATAGCTGTGTCCTTTCAACATTTGATTTTTTCTGATAAGAATGTGGAATTGTCTACATTTTTGTGTCTCAAAAAAATTATTTCTAGTCATGGCCCTGTTCAGACACAACTACTCAAATGTCACTCTTCAGCATTCAGAAGAGCTGCTTAATGGTTTCCCAAAGACTAAACCCACCATGAAGCAGCTTTACACATCCAGCCCAACTCAAGATAGTTACCAAAATTTCAAGCGTATGATTTAAAATATGCCCTTATAAGGGAAACAATTATAATGACATGTTACTTATCAAATGGATGTACCAGCTGAGGTAAAACTTGTTTTGGTCCTTTCAGGTGAGTGAACTCACCTGAACTTGCAAGATCAAAACAGAGGCCACAGTACCCTCAAATAAATATTATTTACATCTGAAGAGCAATATTCAGGAATGTCAGCAGTTCTAACTGACAATTAGGAAGGCACTGCCAAGCCTGGGTAACGAATCAGTTATTAGTAGAGGAGTCAGACAGTGCTAATCTCTTCACCAGCTAGTCAGCACTTTCAAACAGCCTGTGGAGATGGCAGATGCTGTTTACTTAGCCCAGACGTCTCATCTACTCTTTTAGGGATGCTGGGAACAGTCAGTGGTCAGAAGCCATGTTGGTCCTTCTGATTAAGAGAAGTGTTCAAGCGTCCCCTGCTTCACAGCATGCTTTTCTCTCTTTGTTTGTGTTGTCTTTGTGAAGTTGCATCCTTTTGGACATAGAGTAGATTCCTTCTTCTTCTTTATTTACTTGGAAGATTTATTTAAGAAAATAATCCCGAAATACCTGTCTCTTTGGCTTCTTGGGTGGAGAAAATATTGCAATAATGTGGTTGCAATAATGCAAACTCACCAGGTCTGTACAGCACAGCAAGCCCACACCCAGAGCATCCTTGGCAGAGCCGCCCCTGCCTTTAGATATTGCTGCCAAGGACAGGGACAGGGGCATGGGGAAACTGCTGTGTGGAGGGACATCCTGGACAACACTTAGCCAGCTCTTTGCAGATCCAGCTATTATTTGCATCTGGAAATTAATTCAGGTTGCAAATCCTGGGGCTTCTCAGCACAGAGGCATCAGGACCTCTGGGAGGCAGAAGGATAAGAGCAAGGCTGGGTGAGCAGGCACAGTGGCAGCACAGTCATGTGGGGCTTCTTCATCAGGAGCAGGGCACAGCCTGAGTGCCAGCAGGACAGCATTATCTGCCACATCAGCTCTGTTGTCTCTTCTCACCATGTTGGCCTCTTTATAGCCAAGGATGACTTGATATATTCTTGAATTTTTGACCTATGTTCCCTGGCCCAGCAAGGCAGGGTCAGTTTCTGCCCATGAGGCTTCTCCTGAAACCAGTATTGCACCAACCTCTGGTGAGAAGGAGCATGGGGACACAGGCACACAAACACGCATACACTCCCCTCTGCACAAGAGCCACACATGGGTCTGCCAGGAGTGAGAAGGCACTCCTGATTGTGGGGACCTGAAAAAAAGCATCTTGTTTTGGAAAATAACAAAACCAGGAATTTCAGCAAAATTTCTGCTTTGTGTAAATGCAAGTTGACAAGTGAGCAACCAAGAAAAGTCCTCTCCCAGTCTCCTTGCACTCCCCAGACAGTCCGTCCCAGGGACAGATCTGTGCAGGGGTGACACACTAACTCCCTGACTAGAGAACTCTCCAATTTATTTCCTTGCATTTTTTCCTGGCTACAGACTGGGGCCTTGCACGGCATGTTCACTGCCCCTTGTTGCTTAGAAGCAAAATAGTTCCTTCTAATTCTTGATTGTCTCTGGCATGAAATTTGTTGCTTGGGGTTTAATTCCCACTTTTATATGTTGTGCCACTACAGAGACCATTACCTGCTTCGTCAGATGCAGGACTGGAGCAACACAGTGGTCACTGATAGGGACAAGTGTGTCACCAAAGCTGTCTCAAGAAAACTAGACAGCCTTCTGACAACACTTAGCAGAGCTGAAGCTGTTTCAATTACTTCCACCAGTTCTGAATCCCTGATTTTTTTTATCCATAGTACAGCTAAAGCAATTTCAATGAATATCCTCAGTTTCAAAACCATTTTTTTCATCCTTCAACTCCCTTTATTTTGCTTGGAGATTTGAATCAGCCACCTGGGAGAGCTCAGAGTCATGATGGGTCAAGTACGACATAGTGTTAGGGTCATCACTAAAATATCATTATGAAGCGATTACCTGGCTGAGAGGTCTGCAGACCCCTTTTCTGTCCAGCAAGGCACCTATTCCTGTGGCACAGGGCACTGCAGAGTCCCTGTAGAACTGCTTTGGGGTGACACAGCTTACAGTGTGTTGGCCCTAAAGGCTGCGAGTGGAGAAGGACACCCAGCACAATCTGTTTGACTTGGAGCTAACTGAACTTGCAGTAGGCAATAAATGCCCAGACCAGCTGCGCTCAGCATTACTCTGTTTCAGGGCTCTTTCAGTTGAATCAAACAGCTTTGGATTACAGATAACAACGTAGCCTCAGGAGCTAAGGCCTTCAGCAGTGTCAAATGCATGTACCTTTAATTAAAAGTAATAACTGCTGCAAGCTCACTTCTAAGAACACACAATATTCAATAATACATTATCTTCCAAATGTTCCCTGTGCATTTATTATTCTCATTTTAACAGAGGGGTCCCCTAATATTTTAAACTTGGGAAGGAATTTATTGGAATGCGTATTTAAGATCTGTATCAGATGGGCTTTTTTTTTAATTGAAACCATAAAAGCTCATGTGCATAAAAGGTATTATTAATTTCCCCCTCCAAACCCAGAAAAAAACAAACTCAAGGCACAGGGTACTTAATGGATTCAGATGGTAGCTGAGGTGAAGTTTCTTGTGATGCTTGTGTGGAAAATAATGTATACGTGTCATGTCCAAAAAAGCTCTTTGTCCAAAAAAGGGTTTATCTCTTTGTGATAGAAGGCCAGACAGGCATAAATTGTTGTGGTGACCTTTTGCCCCATGATATTACTGAATTATGTTGGAGCGGAGGTGGATTTAGGGATTTAGTAAACGGCAAACCCCTCTGCCCTTAATTACTCTAATGCCTTCTTTAATCCTATCAGAGCTATGCAAATGAAATACACTTCCTGCATTTAGAATAAAGATTACTTGGTCAGGTTTAAATTGCAACCAGGGCATATAATGTTAAAAATGTAACAGAAAGACATTCAGGCTGCCTGTTGGGCAGCCCAGCATGGATGGGAGTGATGTAGCACCATGCTGGGGGACTCACGTGGCGGGCGGCAGGAAAGGGAGCGCGTGGCTGCTCCATCTCTCCTGCCCGTTGTGCTCATGGGGCAGGTTCCCCTGGAGAGCCTACTGGAGTGGAAACTCAAGCTTTGACTTCTTTGACCTACTCCCACATGAATATTCAGGACTAACCTACAAGCCAATAATGTGAAGGGCATATATATACAAACATATAAGGCAAAGGCTATGAAGAGCTAGGAGTATTTGTGGCTACCAAGGAGACTAAGCACAAACATTAACTTTGCTGCTCTTCTGTATGTCTAGGACCTAAATGTGTCATCCTACACACATCATTTTTTTATTTCCCTCCCTGCCCAATACATATTCGCTCAACAGTATATAGACAACTATCTTGAGTTATTGGGCTGCTACAAATGTTTCAGTGGATGTCTAGAGATTCTTATGTCCCTCACCTTTTCTTAAGTACCACCACAGGAAGCAGTAGCCAGGGCTCAGCCATGCAGGGTACTGGTGCCAACCCAGCTGTGCATGTCAGCGTGTGCATAACTACCAGCGGGTACCTTATCCTGCTGACTTCAGGATCAGTGTTACCAAGGGGCAGATCCGCTTGTGCCGGCACCAGGAAGAGATTCTGCCATCCTCTTGCCCTGGTGTTTCTCCTGTGCTGAATGACAGCAAGGGACCTGTGGGTTTCTGCTGTATGCCTGTTGTGTGTCAGGGATCCTTGGGGTATCAGCCTGCTGTGAACTTCTTTTTTTTTAATGGGCCTTCACCTGCATTCTTACAGCAAGAGCTGGCATGTCCCCAAGGACAGCTGTCAGGCAGCCGTGCATCCCTGCTTTTGGGGCTGGAGGTAGGACATGCTTCACTCCTGCTTCAGTTCCTATGCCCTTGGAGAAGGAAACATGGAAACAGGTGAATGGCAGTGGCATTAGTCTCAGTACCCTGTGAACAATTACTTCATCACAGGAGGGTGTCTGCAGAGCAGCAAACATCTTACCTGTAGGCCAGGCACTTCTGTTTTACAGGCACCGTTTGTACTTCTGACATGCACAGCAAAATTGCAATTATGCAGAGTTTGACAAATGGGATATAACCTACAATTTATTCCATTTTTAGCTGCTCTCCACCCCTGCAGCTTTACTGCATGCATTTGCTATTCAAAATCGGTTACAGAATAAATCAGATCCTACAAAAAATTATCGACATGGTGATTGCAAACTGCTTGTTCAAAGCATTTGCCATTCGAATTATATTAGTAACACTTAACTAGACACAAAGTAATGCATAGAAATGTTCCTGCTGTCTTGCTGTATAATTCCTAAAATAAGATTTTGGCTGCAAAGAGGTACAATTATGAGCTTCTAATTAACTTTAGTAAAAGTTCTGTCGGGATTAATTCAAATTCATTTCTCTTTGATAATCTGCTGCCAGTATTTACTGGAATGTTTCTAGGAAGTGAATTCAACAAAGGCCTGAATGCAGATGACACTAATTTTGCTTTACTGAGGCTATTTTTTGCAGGACTTTTCAGGTATTACTCCAGTTCTATGACCATGTTTAGCTTTGAGAAGGACAGCAAAGAAAATCTGGGAAATGGACTAATTACTGAGCCTGACATGTATTATGATTGAAGAAACATAATGCATCAAATTAAACAAAATGAAATGAAATGAAATAAAATAAAATAAAATAAATTGACATAAAATAGAATAAAACAAAACTGCCAATGTTAACTACATTTGGGTAAATTATATCAAATATCAGCAGCATGTATAGATCTTTGCCACACTTCACAGCAGGTATATAACAGCTGGATAAGGGCTCCATTCTTTTGAAAAAGACTATTTTTTCAATGGATGACATTTGAGATTAACTCAGTGGAAGCTCGGGAAGAAGTGACAAATCTGGGATTTGAGCTATGATGCTTTGATCATATTAATTGACGATGGCCAACATAGCTCTGAAGAAAGGGTTAGCAGTCCATGACATATGGCTGCTGGGCTATGGCACTGAATCAGAAAACATATTAGGAAGTATATGTTACTTCCCAAAGTTATATCTCACCTTTAAGAAATGTTGGCACCACTGGAAACCCAGACTGAGTAAAGCATCTGCAGCTGCAGGAAATTTGAGGGACAGCTTAAAGCCACCATCGTCCTTCCTCCCTCACTTCAGGACCCTGCTTGACACACGAGGTAGAGGTGTGATGGTGAAACCCAGCTTAAGAGCCATAATACTAATCAGCAATGTCTGAAGCAGATTGCTTCTGGCAGAGCACAAGAGCTTGGCGGTGTCACTTGGAGAATAAATCTGGTCAGACAATCTTGGTTCAGGCAAAGCAATGAGAGAGCTCAGATACTAGCAAGCCAAGGGTCTCCCAGTCATCTGCATTGCTGAAAACGGTCATGCCTGGGTGGCCTCATTATGTGTGATGGGATTACAGACATCCCTGGGGAAGCGCCAGTCACAACCACATGCACCATGGAAAGGTCATGCATGCCATGCTGAGCACCATAGCTGTGCCAGCCTCAGCTGTCCAGAACAAGCAGAGGTCTGCCTATCCATGGTCCTGGCTCTCTCTGTGGTTTGCTGTGGGGGACATTTTTCTGTGTAACTGCAAATACAATGCCCTGCTTTGCCTGTCATGCCTGTGGCAGATGTAGTGGTATTTCTCATGAAAACAGGTTTTCCTGTCCCTGTTGCACCATGCTGGGTCAGACCCTTGTGATGCCCTGTGCAGAACTGGCTGCACCTCAGGTCAGGAGGAGGGAGAAATGCTGTGAGCATCAGCAGTCTGCTCTCACTGGTGATGCTGAGACAGAAGGCACCACTTCACACCAGACCAGTTGGTGAGTGGAGCAGGATGTAATGGTCTCCAGAATATGGGAATCCAAGACAGCAGTGAAAAACTGTGGGAGGCAGTGGGAGGCAGCTTCAGATGAGGCAAAAGTGGGAACTGGGAGAGTTCAGATCATTCAGAAAATGCTTATACACTGTATATTTATCCATTTCAAGGTACAGAGAGCTCAGGTGAAGGAATGTGTTTCTCACTGTCTTATTCAGGATAAGACAGCAAAGAGCGATTGCCTCGTCCTGCTATCCAGATGTGCTGGTAGGGCAACTGGTGCAGGAGCAGCCTCTCAATGGAGATGTTCAATGTTCCCTTACATGAGAGTTTCAGTGGAAAAAAAGCAAGAAATTCAAGCAAACATGAACAGTGGAGCAAAAGGACATGAGAGAAGCCTAGGGTCAGGGTGTATGTCCAGAGCAGTCCCCCTCGCCTGTGCTTCCTGCAAAAGAAAGTACTGTGGTGCCTTCTCAGCCATGCAGCACTGGAAGCCACACTGTGTTCATGGTGATTGTTTGAGGAAGAGGCAGCAGTGGCTCCTGGGGGGAGCTCGAGCACATGCACAGATGTGCATGGGGTGTCTGTGTGTGTGATAAGAAGTGGAGAACAGAACCAGCACTTCACTCTGTCACTGCAGGTTTTCTTAGCATCATAGCAGAGAGATATGCAAAGTAAGGTAAGGAAGTGCCAAGAGGTGCCTGCCCACCCAGCCGCAGGGCAGCACAAGGGCTATGGGCCTCCCCTGACTCTGCAGAGCAACTGCCTGCTGCAGGTCCTGTCTGGCATGACCGTGTCCCCACCGGAGAGGAAGCCTGGGTGCAGCTGCAATGCGAAGCTGTAGGTTGCAAATGGTCATGCCCAGCCCAACCTCACTGCCAGCCAGGGGTGCTCTCAGAGATTAATTACTCTTTGTCTCAGGCCAGACCAGCTACTCCACGTGACTGTACTCAGATCACTATCTCGAGGCAATCTGCTTAAGCAGCCTCTAGACATTTGCAAGCTTTTTCCTGGGTCACCAGCTCTGGCCCCTGCCACAGCAGCCTGCTGGCCTGGTGCCCTTTGGGACCCTCCGTGCCAAGCTCAGGTCTCTGAAGGGCACTGGCCTCACAGGCATGCTGTCTCAAACATGCTCTCCTGTCCACACCCCTGGTCAGCAAAGGGTGGCCAAGGCAGGAAGACTGTGCAAAGAAGCCACCTGAGCTGTTTGCATTTTGCATGCAGATGGCACCTGAGAAGCACCAAAACCCCAACACAACCGCATGCACCCCTTCCCCAGTTTGCTTTTCACCTCAGGAACTAATAGCTGCGTGGGAAGGCAGCGAAGCTGCTGCATTCACTCACTTTCTCCTTCCTGTTTGGTCTTGCCTTCATGCCACATCTCAGCAGATTTTGTCTTTTTATAACTTCCAGCCTCCTCTGACAGGTCAACCTCAACATCTACCCATCAGATAATCAAGGGCTCCCTCCGCCTGCCTTTTGCTAGGTTAGCCATTAGGGCGCCAGACTTGAAAACCAATTTCATATCTAGATGGCAGCAATTTCATTGTTCTGCTTGGAAAACAGACCATTTATTTGTTAATTGTTTTTAATACCTTGCTGATTCGGAGGCAGAGTTGCAGATGCCAGTCTTCCTTTCTTTCATGCAGATGAATAAGGCAGTGGGTGCTACCACAAGAAATATCAGAAAAATGGAACACATGCCAACACTTAGAGTGAAACCAAGTTTGCAGGCTGTATAAATACCAAGTGGTCACCACTTTTCAGAAACCCAAAGACAAAAACCTAATACTAGATAAATATCTTCAAGCATATTTAGATGCAAAAGCAATTTTGCCTTTATCAGTAGTCACTAGGTGAACTCCTTAGCAAAAAAAGCTGCCTGATTTCACTGTGTTTCCACTCATTTCCAATAAGACCACAGTTGAAGTGACAGATGACTCAATACTAGTGATGATGGTGACATCTGGCCTAGAGGTCTCTGAGTGTAACAAAATGGGGAAGGCCTGTGAACCCAGTTTTTTTCAGTGCTGTTGTGAGTGGTTCAGTAAGCTCATCAGTTAACTTCTGTAAGACTGTATTCAGAACATATATATATATAATCTATATTTATAGGTTTAAATTTGCATGTAGAGTTAGATTCTTCAAGCTTTTCTCCTCACTCATTTTTAATTTAGATTTTAAATGTCTGTTCCCCTGTTAACTCTACAGAAATCAAAGCCTATTGCTCTGGAAAGTCAATTGTTTTCTGTGCCTCTCTAGGCATCCATCAGTGGTCGCAAGCACATTTGAAAATCCCTTGGGAGCCTAACTGATTTTTGCCTTTTCCATTCCTGCGTCTAGTCAGTTAAGAGCCCATCTAGAGTAGCTGCCTGACTCAGATGCCACAGCAGCTTGCATATTTCAGCTTGAGAGGACAATGCACGATGCTGGTACCCTCTGCCTATTATCTAGGGCTGCTGAAGCGTAGCTCCTTCTCTGCCCAGCAGAGAGAAACAGTTGTTGCCAAGCAAGGGTACATTCCTGTGGTGGTTTGCACCCAGGCCAGAACTGAGGGTTTTGCTTGAACAAAGAGTCTCACTGATTTTTAAAATTCCTGTTATTCCTAAGCCTGCACCTTGTCTTTCCTTGGATCAGTGGCGGGGCCCCACCACAGAGTCATGAGGTGATGCTGGACTTCTTATTTATCAATTGGCACCTAAAGCAGGTCTCCTGAAAACAGCCCTTGGCCTTTTTGGAAATTGTATGTATTCCCTGGCCCCTGACTCTTCCAAATGGATGGGCCAGCTGTTCTGCAAAAGTCTGCATGTAGTCGGGAGAGCTACTGACCATGGTGACATAGCAGTGACCACAGATCTGCTTGCATCTGCATGCCTACTTCCACCATCTGAGTCTGTGCACTTAGTCCCTCCCTCCTTCCTTTCTTCATGAACTTTTTTAAGGAAGAGAGTGAGAGAATTTTACCCTGAGAAAAATGTGTATTCTCAAGAATACTTTTAAGCCACAGTCCTTAGTGAATGACCTAGCAGTATGAAGTATTATTTTGTTAGACTAATGATGATTTTAACAGTAATCCTCTGGTTCTGTGTAAACCTGACAGAGGAAAAACTTGCAAAAATGTACCACCTAATTGGCATGCAGGTGCCTGTGTGTAAAGGGTGTCTGTTTAGAGGAGGCGGATGTCACATGGCCCATGAGAAAATAACTTTTTATAAAAGCACTGGTTTAATAGCTGTTAACAAAGTGGTGGAGGCCACTGACAATGAGAACTGATGAAACTGGTAGGTTCAGCTAGGCTATGTAATGCTTTAATTTTAGAGTATTTGTTTTTATTTTTTCTTGAAAGAAGTTAACAAGAATCTATATTTACCTGGCATCTGCCTCCACATAAGCCTGCTTGCAAGCTCTCCCTCCTTCACAGTGTCCACCCTTTTTTGTGCTGCTCCACTCCCTGATTTCTTCAGCACTTAAGAGCTGGTGTGGGGGTGGTGTTAAACCACATGTGAAAAGGAATCCAGTGAAATACTGTACAGCCTAAAAATGGAGTGCAGCCAAAGTGAGATGGTTTTAACCTGAAAAAAAAAAATGCTTTGAAGTACAGTTTGCAACACAAGAAGAGGGGGTTTTAATCCCAACCCAATATATGCTGCAGGGCTTTGACTTTTTGCATGGTGCCTATAGTCAATCTACACAGGATTCAACTGACTTCTTACGCAAAGTTAGGTTTTGTTCATGCCTTTCCACAGACATAAAATAGCTACATCTGTTCCTGTGACTTATTCTGCCCTATGTAGAACCTGCAAATCTTTCAGAAAGCCCATGCGGGGATTCCCTTTGTCATTTACAGAGCAGAGGGCTGTATGGGGTCTCTGCTGCCTTGTCTAGCAGTTGCTGAATTTGAGCACAATGGCAGACTTCAAGCTTCAACATATGGTAGTGTTGCACTGCTCCTTAAGTCTGCTCAGGTGATAGAAAGCTGGTGAGAAACCAGCTAGATGGGGAAACTGGCACAGAAATTAAGCTTGGCACGCAGCAAGGCTCAAATGCCACAGGACATGCTGGTAAATCAATCAGCAAGAAGGAGGTCAAGCTGGATTGCTGTTGTGTTCAGATGACCATTCAGTGGGGTGCCAACCTTTTGGACCATAGCAGGTTTGTTCCTTGTGCAACCACCCAGCACTGCTGCATAACAACTAACCCTTTTCTAGCACTCTGCTAACCCAGGATTTATTGTACTGGAGATGGAAGAGGATCAGTACTGCAGGGATTAGGAATGGGTGACTGTGAGTTTAGCCAAAAGCCTGCTACTTGGAGAGCAGCATCCCACATTTGGAGTGATGGATGTCTTGGGCTTTAAAGCATGTTTCTGTAGAGAGTGTGCTCTTGTAATCTACCTACATCCATACTGTCCATATTAAGATATAAATAAAAGGAGAAAAATGTGTTTATGTCAGAATAGACAGGACAAGAAAAATGTAGCTATGTGCAATAGCTTTTCTGAAAATATTGACTGGCACTAACAGCAGGTGCAGAATGGGGTTTTGAGCTTATGAAATTTGTAGAAAAATTTCAGTTATAAGAGAAATCTGGAGGTCATTTTGTCTAAAATCCTTCTCCAAGCAGGAGATTCAAAGTTAGTGTCACCAGACATAAATAATATCTCTCATTTATATGACAGCATTTCATTTCTTCAGAGCTGAGAATTTTATAATGCAGGCACATAAATGACTACATCCACCACCAGAATTCCCTGGGGGTGAAATCACTGGTATTGTTGGGGTGAAATGTCATAGCTCCTCAGCAGCGTGTAGAGAAACTTCCCACAATTTTAACAGGTGCTAAAAAAAATATGTAATTTCTCTTCTTCCTAAATCATTCATCTCCCTCCAGTGAGTGTCATCTTATTCTTCATTACACCTAACTTGCATCATGAGGCTATCTTTTCCCCTGAAAATAGGAGGTGGGTAGCATTCTGAAAGAGGGCGAATTTCTAAGAAAATCTCTAGGAAAAATGGCTTCTTTGCTCTAACTCCAGATCCTGCTTTCTTTTATGGAATAGGAGAAATGGGGAGGGAAAAAAAAATCTCTAAAAAGTCTACGAAGTCTTCAAATGTAAGCCAGTACACATGGTCTTTGTATGTCTCAGCTATGGAAGAACATCAAAGGTCTCACTCTGCCCTTTAACAGGGCAATCAAAAACAGTTAAACAGAGTGCTAATTATCTTCCCAGAACCATTTTTTTCACCAATTGTAATGCATTATCTAATTACAGGGTTCATTTGTGAATTCTCATTTGGCACAGAGCCTGCCATTTCAGACATGATTCTCTGTAGCTTTCACTTGCAGCAAAAATAGAAAGTGCCCTTCTCTGATGTGAAAAATTCAGCTCACTCTTGTCAGTGGGAAAGTGGTCCAGGCTGCCCAAGCATCAGCCCACTGCAAGGGGAAGGTACGTGGGCTGCATGGATTTGGCCAAGCCATAATTTGAGCAGCCCAGGCAGGGTGACGGCTGGGAAAAAAAGCCCCAGAAGAGTTTGAAGCCACTCAAGGTTCAAAGGGAGCAAAGCTATATTGAGGCATGTGCTCAATAGCCCACACAGTGGGAAGGCTTATCTGAGCACCTTCTGCTCAGAAAAAGAAATCTACTTCTTGGATAATTCCTTAGTAAAGACAAAATCTGGGCAGTGATAGGAATGCTGCAAAAGCCAATGTTGAAACTGGATGTAGTCACGTTTTCCTTTCCTCCAAAGAGAAATACCAGACTTCTTTTGAGTCACTGGGCAACCAACCAAAATAGCCAAATGAACGTTTTCTAGATGTCATTATTGATAACACATGACTGGCACTCCAACAAGTCCACACTCTCCTGGGCTGGGAGGCAGGACCCCCCGCAGGTGTGGAGGGCTGGGTGCCCCCCAGCACTGCCCACAGTCAAATGCTGAGATTGTGAAAACAGGGAAGGCCAGTCCTGTCTTGCTAGCTGGCACAGGGGCCATGGTGGAGATATGAGTAACTTCGCCTTCCAAGTACAAAATGATTGCTGGCAGTACACTGTGAACATGTCAAACTTGGGGGAATATATTAAGAAAAGGCCCATCAGTGGTTTTCTTTCTTTAAATGGTAGCCACTGAAAAGTTATGCAAACACTTCAGCTGTGGAATATATAATCTGATGTCTGGCAGGGCTCCTCTGTTGATCCAAGGAGTGAAGTATGCAGGGGATGGCTAGCAGTTGTTTCAGCGTGTATTCAAAATGATAAACTATATTAGATGTGTTTTCTCACACACACACACCCCCAGCTTTTGCTTTAACTTGGTCACTCCCAGTAAATAAACCTCATTCCCTGGTTTTGCTAAAAATTAAATGCTCTTTTAGTGGCCACAGGCTAGGGCAGAAGTAGCTGCAGAAAGGAGCTGGTGAGGGAGCATGAGCCTGTGGCTGCACATGAAAACGAGCCCAAACCAGAGCCAGCTATCTGAAACATGCACCCAGGCAAACGCGGTTGGTTGTAATAAAACAGCTCCCTGATCCAAGCCACTCGAGTTAAGCAACTGGCCAAAGAGGTGTTGCTAAATCGTAATTGTTCCTGTTTCTGCCCATTTCTTGTCAAAATGGAGATGGCTGAAACCAGAGCCTGGTTGTGGTGGAGCCTGCCCCTGTTGCTGCAAGCCTTGGGGTCCCAGTCTGACCTGCTCTAGGGGTTGATTTTGCAGCCTCCCTCCTTAACCCCTCCTCTTCTGCTGGCTTTCTTCCCACAGCCACCAACATCTGCCTCTCCACCCAGACTCAGTAAAGAACCTGGGGAGGGGGGGGAACTCACAGGTCATGTCTGAAGAAGTTTCTCAGATTTCACTCACTGCCTGACAAGGTATAAAGGACAAAGAAAGAAACCACACTTCCCACAGAAGCCCCTGTAACACATGATATAACACCCAGTCTGTGCAGCTCCTGAGGAAATGAAACCGTGCTGACTGTGTGTATTCTTTTTATTACCCTTTGAGGGAAAAATAAAAGGCCTGATTAAAATAAAATATTAGTTTAAGCTTTTCAACGTGTTTTCTTTCTTCCTGTATTTCTATTCTGTGTGAATACTCACCTACTAGTTAATTTTAAACAGTTTAACTCTTTCTAAATTAAATTAATTATGAGAAACAATCACATTGCATCAGAAGCCTTACAGACTTTCTCTGAAATAAAAAGGGAGAATGCAGTCAAAAATGGATGTTGACATACTCAGTAAACGAGATAAATGTGAATTTATTGCTCATGTATAATTTTTACAGGAATGACCTGCTGTGAGAAGATAGTCTTTAAATTATTTGAAAAATAAGAGTCATTTGAACAGAACAGAATAGCTGCTTAGCCTCAGAAGGAAAATCAGTGACTGAAAGAATATGTGAAGACAACACCACAAAATGCTTTGATACCACTGGAATACAGCTACATGAATTGGAAGCCATGGAGTATTGTCCTTTTCTGGACAAAGCTGCACTTTGCTATTTCCTATGATCTTCTGTTAGTTGAATTCCTGCTTGCCCATACACCCATTATTCAGTGCAAATGAAACTGTTGTGGTTTGATGATGGGCATCTCTTTGAGCTACATATGTTTCTTGTAGGTTTTGCATGTTTCAGAGTTAGTAATAATAATTATTCCTGTTAATTACACATTATTGTCATTCTGGACCCATGAGCAGGCAGAATTGTCTGCCAGTTCTCACCCAGACCTGAGGAACCTGGACTAAAATCCAAATTAATATCTTTCTACTGAAATTGGATCATTTGATCAAGAGAACAGCACAGATCTCCTTTGAGCTTTCTTCTTAGCTTTGGCTTTCTTAAGAAGCCCATTGACCTTACTCTTGGTCTAAATGCCCACAGCAGCTCCCTTTTGTCTGGCCTGATGTTAGCACCCACTTCAGCCAGCACAGGAACCTTGCTTTCCTCAACCAGGCCTACTTGTGCTCCACTGTTTCATGACACTATAATTTTGTGGTTCCTCCCCAAAGCCTCTTTGAGATGATAGGGCTGACATGTGAGATGGAAACCTTAGGTCCCACATAGCACACCAATTTGTGCTGTGTACTCTCTTCTGATTTTCCTTTCTCATCCTAGAAATGGACTCACACACACACACATACACACAGACAGAAACTTCACATCCTGCCATTAGGCTTTGATATACAAAGGAATATAAAATATATGGTACCCTTGTGGTTGAAGGAACCTATGGAAATAAATCCAACCCAACCAGTGCATGGTGACTTTGTATGAAATATTACCCAAATTAGTCCTGATGCTACATAGCATCTGCTGAATCAAAGAGAAATGAAGGAAGGAAGCCATCATTTAAAACACTTAAAGGAATAAAAGCTGTTCAGGATGAGACTCTTTCTTTTGAGAATGAATTAGGCTTCATGTTCCTTGCAGCATTCTTCACTCAAATACAGCAGCTATAACCAAGACATCTGGTCAAGGGCTGCAGCACTGGTGATATTTGTTCCACAAAGAAAAAGCCATGCATAATTCCATTAGCTTTGCTCAGGAAAAATTAGTTTCTCAGTGTTCACTGACAATGAATGACTGGTGATAAACTGCCATGATGAAATTTAATGTTAGAAAGAGCCTTTTGCATGCAGGGAAAAACAACCCTAGCTTTACATACATATGGATAGACTCTAAGTGAACAAATGTCTCTCTAGAAGAAATCCAGGAGAACTGAAATCATGGAAGATAATTCTTTGCTAGCACCAGCTCCATACTAAGAAAGTTGGATGTGAGGATCTGTTAAAATGAGGAACAAGCAAAACAGAAATCATCACATGCCACCATACAACACAGAAACATACTTATTCCAGGAATACTGTGTCCAGCACCCATTACCCCTGTTCAGAAAGAAAATGGTTAAAAGTGTAATGAGGAAGATTTAGGAATACAAAGTGGCTTCTGTGTAGAGAGAACAATCAACAACAGGACACCCTGGCTTGGAAAGCAGGCAACAGAAGGGTGATGCATTCGGCTACAAAATCCCCAGCCTTCGTGAACTGTTGTCCAGCCCCAGTGGGGATGTCTGAATGCAGGTGGTTTGTTTGCTGCACAGGATGATGCAGAAAATTGGCTGGGCAGCATGTAAGGTTACTGTCATGCCCAGGCAAGACAGACCCAAACAGGGAAGAATTCAAGCCCTCTTTCCTGAAGTGTTCACTGTGAGGAGTGAGGCTTGGAGAGGAGGGAGAGTTTGAAAATGCACCACCTGGTCTGGCTGCAGGCTGGCAGGTGACCCCTGGCAAGGGGAGCGCACCCCAATTCCTTTCTGCGCTGAACCACCAGTGGCACTGCGCAACTTGCTGGTGGTGAGCAGTGCTTTGCATGGAGGATGACCTCTCGGTCCATGCTGGCTTGTGGTTTGGATGGGAGAGAAAGACCAGACCCTTTCCTAGCCCACCTCCATGGGTGGCCGTAGAGTGACTTTGTGGAGGCAGTCTGCCCTCCCTGTGCTCCGACCTCTGCAATGCACTGCTGGTGCCAAGCTCTTCCCTCCCCTCCTGCGCCGTGCAGCAAGGGCAGGTCAGCATCCTGTCAGGGTTTGGAGGCTTATCAGAAATGCATCAGAAGAAACACAGCCTCTGGAAAGTGGTCTGGAGCTCCCACAAGGAAAGATTTATTGCGCGTCTTTCTTCCAGCTGGGCTGGAGTCGCTGTATGAACATTTTCTTTCTCTCTCTCTCCCTTTTGACATCTGACAGTTCAACTTCTGCATGGAGCCTGGGAGCCTAGAGGTTGGTAAAAAGTAATCAAGAAGTAATTACCCTTTCAAAAATAATTCATTTCAGGTTTGGATACAGTTTTAGATGGAGGCTTGAGGGCAATGGAGAATTTTTATTGTGTTGGAGTCTTCTGGCTGTGCCTTCAGCAGCATAGGCAAGGCTGTGTTTCAGCTTGCTCATTAGGGCAGAAATAAGCTGGGTCTCAGGAGGGCATGGAACCCATGTTTGTAGCAAAGTTACACTAAAAATCGGTGTTCATTAATGTTGTTCTCTGCAGTGCTTGCTGTCTTTAAAGAGAACAATTTGAGGTTCCAAGCCCTTGCTACTTTCCATGAACTCTTCATTTTTAGTGACAGCATTTCCCTCTTTCATACTCATGTTTCACCAAAAAGCCTTTTTTCTGCTGCAGAAATGGAGAACTGGGGTCAATGGTAGTGCTCACACAGTCAAACAGGGCCCGGCTATTGCACCACCACACTCTAGTACCAAGCAGGGTACTCAGCCTACTTCTGTGTGACCCTGCCTGGGAGAAAGCGACCTCTGACGTCCCATCCCAGTGCTGCCCATGTTCCAGCCTCTTGCCCTGTGAGGAGGAGGAGGGACTGCCTCTGGCAGGCAGAGCCCGGCTGCTCGCACTGCTTGGCACCATGTCCCTTCCCTCAGGCAGCAGCAGCTGGCTGTCCCCCAGCCCGCTGCCAGCAGCAGACACTAATTGTAAATGAAGCTTTGGAGGCTGAGCCTGTCCTGTAACAAGTCTCTGTCTAGCACAGGTAAAATGTCTGCCTTGCTTCCACTGCACGGACCTCCCGCCTCTACCCACCTGTGGTGAAGGTCTCTGTTGCTCCAGGGATGCTCCTGGTGGCCCATGCTGGGTAGGGGCTGTGGGGATGGGTGCCAGGGAAGGACTGCATGTCATGGCTCCCACGTAGTGTGCTGGTGCCCCTGCCAGCTCTCAGGGATAGTCTGTGCTGGCAAGAGCCTGAGCTGAGCATGGACCTGCAAAGAAACATAGTTCACACAGTAGCTGAATTATAATTCAGTCCCTAGCTTGTCCCAGGGAGTAAATTGTCCTTCACTCTGGGCTAGAGGGTAAATCCACAGCCTAGTTGTCATTGAGCCCAGAGGAGGGAGATAAAGCAAACCAGATGTGTGATTTCCTGAGTCTCTGGCATAAACCTCGCCTTCAGAGGGGTTGCTCCTGGAGGCAGCTTTTACAGTTATACCGCTGTTGAGAACCATTATGTTTTCATCTTGATATAGCCTAAATTCTATTGGAGCAACAAGACACCATGTAACACAACATGCTGAAACAGGAGTCATGCAGTGGCTGCACTGGTGCAGTGGATGGAGGCAGAGAAGGGAGGTATGGCTCAACTATGCAAGCTGGCTGTAACGCTCTGCAGACCTCACCATCATGCCCTGAGTGGGGGTCTGTAAACCATGCCATGGGCCAGTGTATATCTTTTCCAGCCACTCTGCCAGCTCTCCTCTCGGAGAGGAGATAGGCATTGTCCTAACCCTAGTGTGTGTCATGCTTCAGCAGGACAGCTATTGGCAGGAGTGCTTGCTTCACAGAGATGTTAACTGCCAAGCTAACGGTGCCTTGCTCACCAGGTACTTTGAAGTGGATGTGATGTTTTTCCACAGCCTCTTTTTACTTCTTAATTAGGTTGTAAACTTGGCAGTCAGTCCTTCAGCCTAGACCTGCACCACTCCCAGCAGGACTCTGGTCTAGGAGTGGTACATGTGCTTTGGGTTACTGGGTGGTGTTTTCTCAGATAGCCTCCCTCCAAGCTGAACAGCCATCCATTTGTGACCCAGTCCAAGCACCACTCTTTCCTTCAGTTTATGGGTCTGGCTGCAAACCCAGAGAGCAAGCAAGAATATGCTTGATTTTAAGCATATGACAAGCACCAGTGGAGCTGACAATGGGACTGCTCCCCTGTTCTCCCTCTCGGGGAGCTAGACGAGGCTCCATATCCTTGCATTTACCTGGGTCCTCAGCATGGCATTTCAGAAAGTCTCCAGAGCGAGCCTGTTCAGCTGGGCGCTTGCAGACTGCATGCACAAACCAGGCAGGAGCACTGTGCCTAAGGCTGGCCGAAGGGTACTAAGAGGGGGATTGCTCCCTTGCTCCATGTGGCACGTTCCCACCCATCTCAGTGCAAAACAGGAGCTGGGAACATCACAGGCCCTGGGATGAACATGACAAACCTCTCCATACTCCTCTGCCTTTCCCCTTCACTCTCACCTACTCTCCTTTTATTTCACACAGCTTTGCTGGGGCCCCAGATCTGGGCTGGGCTCTCAGCCCTCAGATAAATCTGAACTAACAGCAGCAAAAACAGTGCCACTGCCCTGGCTTTATGTCAGTGAAAAAGCAAAGGTCCCCTTTCCTGGAGCTTGCACGGCTGTCCATCCTCTCCCTGCCACTGAGAGCAGTGCCAGCATGAGTGGCACAGCCCCCAGGGCCAGCTCCCTGTGCCTGTGCAGCCTGTGCCTCAGACCCTCCTTGGGGCCCCGTGCTGTGGGACAGCCCTGAGACTTCCTGACTCCTTGGCATAGCTGAGCCCTCATTCCTGTTAGCCTTGTCTGGCCCATAGGGTTCAGCTGGTGGCAACAGTCCTACAGACTTTGCCTTCCTGTTGTTTGTGTGCAGTCAGCTCATACTGCTTTGCAGTCTAGCATGCAACCATTTTAATGGCTAAAACCAGGTTGTTTGACACGCCAAGCAGCTTCAAGGCAAAAAAGCTGGCATGTTCCAATGCGTCCCTGCAAGCTGACGTGCTGTAGCTCTCCTCCTCATGTTTCACTGGGCCACACTAGGAGCCAGCGGTGGGGACTTGCATCCTGCTGCTGCTTACCTGTACCCAGCTAGACAGCTTGCAGTCTTTCCTCGGGCCAGACCAACACGAATGGCAAAGGATTAAATGCTGAGGGTTGTTCCTGGAGATTTTAATTTTGCTCCCTGCATTCCTTTTTTGACAGAGATCCATTATATCGAAAGACGTTTTTGCAAGCTTCAGCTGTAGTCAACAGTTCACCTGACCTTTGCTTTTAAGACAAGCCAAAGATAATTAGATATGCTTTGTATTGAGTATAAACTTTTCATCACATTAGGAATTTTCCAGCTCTGTTAGTAATGGAATCCACAAAAGAGCAAAGATAGGCAGATAAGACAATTTTTGAAAAAGAAGATGTAATTCTCTATACACCCCCCAATTATTTGAAGATACCATCTTGGGCCTGGTTGAAGTATCAACTAAACAGAGAAATACACCATGGCTTACTTGTTTGACTTGGGTTTAACTCAGTGGTGCTATAAATCATTCTCAATGCAGTTCCGAAGTGCAGTTATCAAAATTTATGTGTGCATTTCATGCACTTACAGTTATTGCAACATATATGCCCCTATGGTATGGTGTAATTTTACAGCCACCCCACTTGGCAGCAAGCATCCTCATGTGTTTGCAGGGTGACTTGTTCTGTGGTTGTTCACAACACTTATTTCACAGGCTCAGAAATGGATTTCTGTGGCGTTTGGTTTTTTTTTTCAGGTGAGACCAAAATTTCAAATTTTGTCATGGAATGGAGTAGCCATATGGAGGTTTTGCTTCCACGCTGTGTTTGCAGGCTCCCAGGACTGTACTTACAGTAAACTAATTCTTCATTATACTACACTCTCCTTGAAGATGTTTTGCTGCCCTCATTTCTTTGGTTTACTAGAGTAACTCTGACTCTTGCACTTACTTCCTTAACTGTTAATAGTTGTTCTGTGTTAACTACAGCCCACTAACAAGGTGATCATTGATAATTTTTGCATACCTTAAAAGTTTCATGTATTTCAGCCTGATGGATTAGACACCTGAGACTTCTTTCAGAAGCATGTGATTTGGATTTGCTGTCCATCACCTACCCTTCTCTCTTGAGTATCTGCACGAGATGAGATGAATAAAAAGGGCAGGTAACTGATCAGAAGAACAAAAAAATCATCTGTAGGGGACAGAAAAGTTGAACAATTCTTGAAGAATATTAGTAAAATAATAAATTACAGAAGAAACATCACAGTAGCAAATTTGGACAACCCATGAATCACTGAGTTTTAGCCTGGAAAATCTGTAAGTAGTAGAGTTAGCTTTAACACCTGTGACCTCTGTGGGTTTAGCCAGTGCTGGCTTCTTATGGCTGTGGTGTAAACAACAAAACTCCTTAGTAGCACGCTGCTGTACATATATTTTACCAGAGATGTTGTTTATTCAACCACCTGTACCCTTTAAGAGGCTGATTTTCAGTAGACGTGCTTAAATAATGTTAACATCTATGGCAAAATGAGGCAGAATGTAAATATAGATTAGGAGCACTACAGAAAGAAACAGAACTATACTTTGTAAAAAGTCAATTCTGCACATGCTTAAATCCTTACCTTTTAAAGACCATGTGTGTTTAAAGTTAAGGTCTTGTTTGAATTACTTCTAAATATGAGTAACACAATGCAAAAAAATTTGTTTTGGACTTTAGCCCCCCCTTCTCATTACCTCATCTCCAGAAACTAATGAAAAACGGTAAATATTGTCTGGCTGGGTAATATGCTGTTATGGATTAGAAATTAGCCAAGGGTATGGCCAGATGATTATAAGTGATCAAATTGCTGCTTGCTGGGTTTTAGCCCACCCTAGTTGAGAAGCTAAACTTGTTATTTAAACCATGAGAGAGGCTGAAGCTCCAGGCTTTTATCCCTTATGAGAAGGGGGAAGGCAGTGTTTGGGAAAGGTCCCCGTCCCCCAGCTGGGGGACAGTCCTGTGGCCAGGGAGCCAGGGGGACAAAGCAGCAGGGCAAAACAGAAGGCTCTTTCCATAGGGCGAGAGGTTATCCACTGGCTTCACTGGCAATACTGGGAGCAGCTGAAAAGGGGAAGAGAAGGAAGGCAGCACTATACCATAGGAAAAGTGATGGGACTTTGCAAGGGATTTTGGTTTTAGGTGTGAATTTGCTCTGGTCTAACAATACCCCTTCAGCCTCTTGCTTGTACCTCAAGAACATCTCAGAAAGTGCAACATTTCAGATAGAGACCAAACGACTATCGCTAGATGGATTTTCCCTAAGGGGTAAAACCCCGAGGCCTGTCATATCTCATCCCAGAGCTGTGGCTCAGAGAAAACCAGGCACTCCACTGCCTGCAATGCTGTGAGAGACCTTTGGACAGACCTTTCCAGTTACTCCACATGGAGTTCAGACATGGGAAAAACACCAGAGAAGAATAAACAACCACACTTCATCTCATGTCTGATGGCCATTGTGTGACTGAACTTCACCAGCAGTACACGGGAGGTGAAACTCAACTTGTTTGACTCCGATTCTTTGCGTGTTTTGCTAAACTAGTTTAAATTACCTCCCTTGTGCTGTGGGCTAAAAGATGGATGTCTTCCTGGCTTTAAAATTAACTAAGTGCTCAGACAGATCCCTCTGACTTTTATTTAGCTCTAACTACTTAAGAAGAAAACCCAGGAGTGCAGTCAACTCCTAATGCTTCTAGATAGCATCTGGTACTGATCATTGTCAGGTACAAAATACTAAGCCATTTAGACCACTGTCTGATCTGGGTTTGATAATTTTTGCTTTGCTTAAAGCAAAAAAGTCCAGATAAACCTTTTCTAAGCCATTCC
Source organism: Elanus axillaris (assembly GCA_026212715.1). Lineage (NCBI taxonomy): Eukaryota > Metazoa > Chordata > Aves > Accipitriformes > Accipitridae > Elanus > Elanus axillaris. Next base: position 58,764,549 of record JANZLQ010000079.1, on the reverse strand, counting down.
ATATTATGGTAGTTGAACTGTTAATGGAAAATTTTTGGGTGACAATCTTCCTTTTTAGTATTCATAGCATTGTCCAGCAGTGATTGCCACTTCCATGTTTGTTACAGCTTCCACTTTTACCACTCACTACTTTTGATTCATTGCTTCAGTTCATGGGTCTAGCCAGTTCAGAACCTATCAGTTCACACGTCAAAGGCATCAGCTGATAGCGTCTGGAAGTAGGCATGCAAAAACACAGTTTACTGAAGTGTCTTATAGCTTGTAAGTTTGCTAAACGAACATGCAAGCTCTTAGTTTGCAATGACCTCTGTGTGTGTGTATCCATGTGCTGCCTTGCTTCAGCAGGAGTCTTTGCTTAGATCTATTTTGGAGGATTTCTTTTCAGAAATGCTGAGCTTATAATTTGTACACAGTTCAAATCTTCCTGCAAAACTTCTGTTCCATCCCTTTTACAATAGCCTTTTGCCCAGTTCCTGCCATCCCTTTGTCATGGTCATTCTTACTCACTAAAATGCACTAAACTCATCAGAATGAACCATGCAAGAGGAAAGCATTTTTAACCTACTTCAATTTGAACATAGCCAACAAAATCTGTGGATTAAATCTAAATTAATCAATCTCTTCTGTGTGTGACATTATATATAAACTGTTCTTCCAACATTTGACAAAATAACGTGCCTGAAAAAGATCTGGTGTGATTTTGCAAATGCATTCAATGGCAGCATTTTTTCTACCTGCTTTAGCAGCAAATGAAAACAGACAGCAAGTCTCTAGATTTTGGCCAATAGTCCCCTATGGAATCTTCCTTTAGGCCATTAAATGTTTGGTTATGACAGGTATGTACAGCTTGAAAATATTCTTCATCTTCAAGCCATTCTGTGTTACCTTTTCTGCACGTTGCCATTGCCTGCAAAGCCTAATAAGCCGTAATTTTCTTGAACTGCAGCTTGCCGCCTAAGGTCTGGTATTTCTATCTTTTCCTCATTTTGGCTCCTTCTTTGATGGTTTCACTTTAGTCAGATTAGCAAAAAAGATAAAGCTGCATTTCTGCTAATAAGCCTTCTGGAGTCCCAGCCAATTGGCTGAAGGGCTGAGGATGTTGAAAATACATATCCAATTATGATCTGGCTGCGGTCCTCGTTTGGCTAATGTATCAAATGTCAGTTCCAACTGAAAAAAGCACACCCTGTCACTAATGTTGTTTTATACATAGCACAAAGTGTACTCTTGAGAAACAGCCTCATCTTCTGATACACTGCAAAGCTTTGTCAAAAAACAGGGGAGGATAATCTATCCAAAATACAAATCTAGACATACAGAAAAAGATTTATGCAAGGTTCTCCACCCAACTAGGTAATAGACAGACAAACATATTAAAACCCACAATTACTTCCATGTTAGGGATTTTTCAAGATGTGCAGCAATGTGTGCCTGAATACCATAGATTAGCATCAAAATCAACATCAAGAACTGTTTTCTAATTGCAGAAAAAACATGGCATACATGTGTTTTATGCACCAGTGAACAAGGCAAGAGTTCAAGAATATAAAACTATGGACTGGAGGGAACTGTGGTTAAGGTAAGGAAGCTGTCCAGGGATTATGTATTATTTTATTCCTCTAGTCCCAAGCCTTTCTATTCCAAGCTGGGCTGCTGCACTGAATGCTGAAGAATCAAAGTCTTGTTCTTTCCCTTAAGATGCTGTGACTCTTTGCTTTTCTGTTGCCTTTCCCCTTTTCTACTGAAAGATTTCTATAGTGCCCTGGAGTTTTTTGTAAGAGAGAGTCAATATTATTGTTTAGTTTTCCAGGATGAAAGACTGCTGAACAGAAAAGAGCCTCCCCTCGATTTGTGGGCTGTGCTTAGTAAACGTTTATTTATTTTTTTAGGTCTTGGAAAGGAGACAAGTGCTGTGGTTAAAAAACGTTCTCTTTCCTTTGGTTGCTGGCAGAAAAATGATAAAACAACTATAAGCTGAAACAGGAGAAACAAGAATATCTGAACATGTTCCAAAGTATTAGGCCCAAATCAGTCAGCTATAAATAAATGCATTAAGTCTTCAGAGAGCTGGGCTCTATAGTCATTTGTATATCTAATAAGCATAGTTTGCTTTTGCAAATACCAGATCTCATGTACTTTTCTGTTTGATGTCCACTAATACTTGATCACGCAAAGTACTTGTACTTCTCCTTTTTTCCATAATACATTTATGAGAAATATAGCACATAAACAACAGAAGAGTGCTACCACCTAAAAAAACCTACTTTATGGCCCTAGGAATTCCTATGCATATGTTCATTCAAAAAAAGAAAAGAACATTCATTAACATCAAGCAATGGCAATGTCCTCCTCACCCTTGAAAGGACATGTTATTCACTTAAGCCTACATATTTTGTTACCTCCAAGTGGTATTTAGGATGTGTGCCTAAAAATTGTTGTAGTCTTGCATCCTCCATGGATTTCCATGCATACAAAACCAGCTGTGGATAATATACAGCCTCTCAGAAGTGCTGGCTTTTGAAAATCAGTCCCTAGGCAAACTGGAGCCCTGGACAGTCCATGGGGTGTGAGAGGCAGCAGCAGTGGTGGGTGCTGCTAAGAGGAGGGTGACCTGGGGAAAAGGAACAGGCTGCAGGTCACATCCACAGGGACACTGCAGGAAACCAGGATCTGGGTTAGTTTTTCTCTCATGCTGTCTCCCACTTGCACCGCTGCTGGATCATGGGGGCTTGTTTCTTCCTTCTCAGTACCCAGCAGATAACTTCCAGGACAGACGAAGGGAAATCCCAGAACCTGCCACCACCACCCCATCCCTGTGGGCAGCCTCACACAGGAGGAGAGGTAGCTGGAGGGTCTCTCAGATTTGCCTCTGTTGACATTTCCCTGACTGCTTCTGCTACACCTTTTTAAAGCCATTGGCAATTATTTCAGTACCAAGGGTTAGGCCTGGCAAGGGCAGAGTTTTGTCACTCTAAGAGGGTTTGAGGAGAGCTTAGCTAGCTAGTTATGGTTTCAATTTGTCTTTCTAAAACTAGGCCTCTAGGGTCTGGCAAATGGCCTGGAAAAGTCTATATAGACCTCATGCTGTCAGCTCAGTTTTACAGATCTCATTTCTGTCTGGCAGGTTTCAGGCTGCCCAGGGAGAAATTTGGCCAGTGGCTTGTTAGTGGAGAGGACATTTTCCAAGTGGGAACAAAGCCAAGTTATTGTGAACTTCACTAATAGAGGATGGAGCACATTGGCTGTAGGTTGGAGATGTTTTTCCATAGGTGAAACCAAAATCCTGAGCGTGCGAAAGGGAAAATGTTGCAACAGACAGCGTGAGACCTAGACACGAATGCTTGGTCAGGCCATTGGTTTGTTGGTGGCTCTTTGTGCCAGTACAAGGGAGGCTCATGTACCTTTTTTTGCTTCTGTTTCTCACTGAGTTGGCTGGCTATTGTATCTGCAAGCCCTGAGTGGTGGGATAGGGCTTGGGTAGCTGCTAGTCATTTTGGCAGCTGGTGGCTGACCCTGCTGGGATGGGAACCAGCAAGAAGGGCCCAGGTCTGGCAGTCACTGAGTGAGGGTCTGACTCAGACACCTCTAAAGCCACGTCTCCAGTGAGCGGCAGCCTGCCCCACAGGTTAGGAGCCACTCCACTGAAAGCCATGCTCTGATGCCTGAGCTCTCTATGCCTGAAAGAGCAGGTGGTGTTACCTTACCTCCTTTCTGCATTTTTGTAGGCAGGTAATTTCACTTCATTGTGGTGATAACACACTGTACTTTCTTAATTTTCCAGTGTACTGCTATAAATATACAATGAATATATTTGTGGTGGCTTGATCCCAGCTGGATGCCAGGTACCCATCAAGCCACTCTATCATTCCCCCTCCTCAACTGGACAGGGGAGAGAAAATATAGTGAAAAGCTTGTTGGTTGAGATAAGAGCAGGGAGAGATCACTCACCAATTACCATCACAGGCAAATCAGACTCAACTTGGGGAAATTAGTTTAAGTGTATTACCAGTCAAAATCAAAGTAGGGTAATGAGAAACAAAAACTAAATCTTAAAATGCCTTCCCTCCACCCCTCCCTTCTTCCCAGGTTCAACTCCACTCCTGATTTTCTCTACCTCCACCCCACCAGTGGCACAGGGGGATGGGGAATGGGGGTCACGGTCAGTTCATCTCATATTGTTTCTGCTGTTCCTTCCTCCTCAGGGGAAGGACTCTTCACTCTTCCCCTGCTCCAGTGTGGGGCCCCTCCCACAGGAGACAGTCCTTCATGAACTTCTCCAAGGTGAGTCCGTCCTTTAGGCTGCAGCTCTTCACCAACTGCATGGATGTCTTCCACGGGCTGTAGTCCTTCAGGAACAGACTGCTCCAGCATGAGTCCACTGTAGGGTCACAAGTCCTGCCAGCAATCCTGCTCCAATATGGTCTCCTCTCTCCATGTGTCCACAGGCCCTGCCAGGAGCCTGCTCCAGCACGGCATTTTCGTGGGGTCACAGCCTCCTTCAGGCATCCACCTGCTCTGGCGTGGGGTCCTCCATGGGCTGCAGGTGGAGATTTGCTCCACCGTGGACCTCCCTGGGCTGCAGGGGGACAGCCTGCCTCACCATGGTCTTCACCACGGGCTGCAGGGGAATCTCTGCTCCAGCGCCTGGAGCACCTCCTCCCCTCCTTCTTCACTGACCTGGGGGTCTGCAGGGTTGCGTCTGTTACATATTCTCACTCCTCGCTTCCAGCTGCTGCTCTGCAGCATTTTTTCCCCCCTTCTTAAATATGAGATCCCAGAGGTGCCATCAATGTCGTGGATGGGCTCATCCTCGGCCACCAGCAGGTCCGTCTTGGAGCCAACGGCATTGGCTCTGTTGGACATGGGGGAAGCTTCTAGCAGCTTCTCACAGAAGCCACCCCTGCAGCCCCACACTAGCAAAACCTTGTTATGCAAACCCAATACAGTATTATGTTTTTCTTTGGCAGTGAGATGAAAAATCCATTGTGCACATTAGTCACTGCAGGAAAAACTGCTTGTGTTCTCTTCTGAGCACCAACACGTTGTAATCTCCACAACCAGAGCTGTACGCATCCATGCATGAATTGTGTGAGAAATTTTGAGGTCTGAGCACCAAGGGGCAAGCAGAAACTGCATGTGCAACCTTTCATTGGAGGCAGTGTGTATTATACACAAGCCTGCACAAAAAAATAATTGTAATATCTGTGACAATAAAAACAAATTCAACATTGAGCTGGAAGCTGAACAAACCCCCCAGATTTTCTTGTTCTGGGATGGCACAGATTTGGAGTTTGAATTAATTCACAGTCCATCATTAAATTCTTGACAAATATGCTCTAGGGTAGCCCAGAACTCCCATTTAAAAAAAAAAAAAAAGAAAAAAAAAAAAAAGAAAAGAAACAGTTGTACATTTTTCAACTTTCTGGTTGCAAGTTAAATGTTGGGTATGTCTCAGAGCCCTGAAGGTCTGTCTTATTTAACAAGCAAACAAACAATCTAGAATGCAGGTCTTTGGAATGATGTGAACTTCCTCATTCAGCTCCATAACTGTTCATTATTACTGGTATGCTCTTCTAAGAGCTATTAATGACCCATTGAATTAAGTTACCCAATACTTCAAAGATAATACATTTAAAGACTTTTTGAAGAGGTTCTGACATCTTTAATACTCTCAAAAGATCTTGAAAGCCTGTGGGTGAAAGAGCTAACTTTCATTTGTTGCATGGAATTCTATATAGGAGTTGTAAAGAAAAAAACTGCTGCAATTCACTATTACCCCACTCTCATCTGTATTCTCTGAGAAGTAATAAGATAGACTTCTATGAAAGCACTGAGCAGAAGAGGAGAAACAGTCACTGCATTTGGATCATGTCAGGGGCCCTAACTCCTATGAATAACATTGAGAAGGTTATGGGTATGAGCCAAGAGGGTTCAACAGGACTGTAAGGCGATGTTACAGAAAGGCCTCTGAGACACTTGCACTGTATTTTAATGCTGAGATATAGAGAGTTCTGAAAATCTCCAATAGCATTTTCTAGGAAATTATATATGTGATATAAGAATGATTATGGTTAGTTAAACAGTACTTCTCGAAAATTATTGGTTCCACTTACATTCTCCAGGGTACTTTATAACTGAGAAGGAGTCCCAGCATCTCCTCTGAAGGTCAAATCTCTCCAATGAACCTCAGATAGGGCCATATTTATATACATTTGTAAAGTATATAAAAGACATTTCTCCATCCACTTAGTCAGGCTGAGGACACAGAGGAAGGTATCATGATGTTATGCTGATCAAGACAACAGTATGCCTGAAAATTAGCAGTGTCTGTAATTCTGTCTGATGTTCTAGGGTATATTTAGGCTCTCTGTACTATTTTCACATGCAATTTTATATATTTGAAGGCTATAATTAAATTTAAAAATAATGAAAAACTTATTTGAATTCAAATTAGATAGAAAACATGCCTTAGCCTTGAGCCTTTTCTTCCTGAATTTTCCTACTTGTGGGTTTTTGTTGTTTTTGCTGTTTTAAAGAAAGAACAAAAAGACAGTGGAAAACTCTACATATGTGCTTTAATGGTGGCTTTTGGATTTCAAAAGGATTTGGATGGGACAATGATGGTGTCATAGATGTGATATCAGAGGCATGGGGAGAAAGTTTTTAACATTTTCCTGCTTCAAAGAATGTCTCTGTGGAGAAGACGGACCCTTTAGTTGGGCAGGTGCCTGGGAGGTGCGAGAAAGCATCTGACTCCTGACTCTGCCTCAGACTCCCCAGCTGAGCCTGGGTGAGTCACTCAGAGCAGGAGCCCAGCACTTAGCTGAAGCCATCCTGCAGATAGGTATCTCAGCTAAGCTAGTTATTTAGGTCTCCTCTAGCATTCAGGAAAACAGACAGACAGGCATTTCTGGAGTACAATTCAACTTATTTTAGGATAGTTGTCCAAGAAAGGAGGAATGAATCATGCTCTGGAGGTACCTGTCTTTCTTCACTGGCTGTATAGAGAGTCTAGATGACTAGCTCTGATTAGATGCTTGATTTTGGGGGCAGGTGAAGTGAGATGAGCACAATCCCACCATTAGCCTTTCTGCACATCCATTTGTATGTCTGTGAAACAGGCCTCGACTCCTTCTGCAGGGACACGTCCAGGAGAACCGGTGGAAAAGTCAGATGTGGTAGTCATGAGGGCCACATGAGTCTCTGGTGGGAGACATATCTGGTACTTAAAATGATGAACACCTTTTTAATGAGTGAAGATGTCTCAGGTGGGAGGAGCTTTCAAAGTGCATAGACTGCCTCTGGAGGAGGTGTCTACTGGACATGCATCTTGTGCATGCAGAGAGAAGTGTCTCAGCCTTTGCACACAGCATCCATATTTCTGTCTGGCCGGTGACAGATGCATTATAAATAGAAAATAGCTGAAGTAGTTTAACAAATGGCCTTCTGAAGAGGAAAGAGACCATATTCTGGAAATGGGAAAGGGGAGAAAGAACCACCAGCTCAGTAATGTTCATCCTGTAGTGGCCTGCAGGGAAAATTTTAACAAGGGTTCCCATGACCGGGAGGAGAGGCACAAGAAATACCAGGGAGAAATGTTCATCAGTAGCAAAGAAGGAGGAAGTGAGGTGCTGCCCTATGCAATTGATTTAGTATCACAATGAATTGCTGTCCTTTGAAGAGCCATTGAGCCTTCTGCACAGCGTGCCAGGCTTGTAGCCTCCCACTTGAGTACTGAGGGCTTACATACTTTGAGGGTTGTGTTCACAGCAGCAGATAACAGGGATAAAAGATGCTGAGACATGGTCTTGTACCTGGAGAAGACGTATCTCTGTGTTAAAAGGAGCTGTGCCACAAGGGATGCTTCTGTTGCAGTCACCCATGACAAGATATACTTGCCAAGTGACCCCATCCTTCTGTACACTGCCACCATGTTGGAGATGTGGTCACATGGACTGTCACAGTTCCCATGCAGATGATAGAAGATCTGAACTCAAAGGACATCCCTGGTACTGCTGTGGACCTTGGGCTCTGTTGTAATGAGCACAGCCAAAGCATGGTAGAAGCCAACCCTCCTTTCTTGTTACTGGGAAATGGAAATTGCCCAGGTGCCAGAGCTAGCCAAGGAGTAATTTGGAAACAAGCTTCTAAGTCTTTTGATTGCCAGTCCATATACTCATGCCAGAAAAGAGAGTATTGCCTCTCCTTAATCTGGACTCATATTTTAACTCCAAACTATTGGTCCTAGTTCTGCTGTAAAGTACTCTGAAATAAGAAAGATCTATAAAGTGTCAGTGTGCATTATTGCTTCTTTTGCTCAGGCTAAGACATGGATATTGAAGGGTGGTTTAATGGCCCACCAATTCTGTTTATCCTTTTTGCCAAGTTAGCAGGAAACAGAGTTAAATCCTACAAGTGTATAGTTCACATTTGGTTCCAGCACATGGTGCAAGACAAGGCCCATGCTAGCTGCAGCAGTTGTGTCGCAGCAACTACGATATTTCTGTATGCATTGCTTCTAAAAGACAGTGAATCTGTACAGTTGGACCATTTGGAAAGTTTTACAAAGCACTGGGCACTCTTGCTGCAACTGACTCCATGCCAGCATGCAACTTGTTCATTTTATGTTCTGAACATAACATTGTCCACATGAGCTTCACAGTTGGCGGCCACCAGCAGCTGTTTTTCTTTATTCACCAGCTGGCACACTGAATGCATTCAGCTGTAATTCACTTTTTCATTCCCAGCCATGAATACTGATACCGCTTTAGAAGCTGAGTTTGCATTCAGAGTGCTAATTTTTACTAGCCCTTGCAGGAGGAGGGGGAAGAAATACCATTTATTTCAGGACTGGTCCTATATGAAGCTGCCTTTTGCAAAAGAATGAAGGCAATTGTTTATATCTACTTTCATATAATGTATGTATGGCTGTACTGTAAGGGCTTTGAAATTATCTACCAACTTGTCACTCCTGGGTACAATTTAATCAAAAGCCGGTGGTATGTGTTTATTCAGAAAAGTTCTGCCAGAATAATTGTTACTGTATCTCACAAATGTTGTCAACATACGTCACCTTTTTCATGTTCTCTTTCCTATCTTACTTGCTTTTTTCTTTTTCCTTCTTCTCTTACCCCACTGCTCCTCCTTTTTTCATTGACACTTTAATCTTACTGATGCCAGGGTTGACATAAGATGCTTCTTAGTGCAACCATTGCTCATACATTTGCCTTTCTGCTACAGTGATTTTATGTGCTCCAAACGTGTTAAACTCACACTCCTGGCATATCAGTGCCAGCAGGAGTCTGAAAGAACACTGTTTCAAAAAAGTCATTTCGAGCCACCAGGTGTCCTAGATACTTGGAGGTTTAGGCAAAACCTTCAAGTCAATGATGAATGTTGAATGTTGCAAACATGAGCATTGCATGTTGCAAAGATGAACGTAGCATTCAGAGTCTCAGCAATGCAAAAGGTTTCTATTTGCCTGATCGTGGGTTTCTGGCTTTGCATTGCAAGCCTGTAGAGTTGACATATGTGCACATTTTGCTTAGAGCTGCCCTGTATTCATACCACAGTTGGAGTTTAGATCCTGTGACTTGGCAGACAGAAGTGGCACATGGTTTTCCAGAGAAGGAGGAGAGGATCTTACCCCTCACCCAAAACCAGGCTCCAGGCAAAGAGTAGCCCAAACTATATACAGCAATAGGAAGGGGAACAACCAAGGTGGCAAAGTAAAGCCGTGTGCATTCTTGGTATGTTTGGCTCATGCTAGACTTCATGTTTATCTTTTTTTGGAGCGTTATTTATCAGCATCCCTGGTTTTTGTTTGCTGAATATTCATTAAACACAGTTCTTACAATACAACTTTTAGTTCCAAGATGGATAAATAAGCTCCAACAAAGACAAAAGTCATATTCAAATACTTCAAATAAGCTCTATGCAAAATTTTGTGTTTCAAATATGAAATGGCTAAATAAGAGACCTGTTGAATTGTAGTGTAGTCATTCTTCAGGACTAAGACGCTATTTATTGGGAAGGAACTAGGATTCCATTAAAATTACTGATTTGTCACTGTGAATCTGAAAAGAGTGCAACACACAAATGATAACATTAAGCAACTCCATGCCAACAGGCATTTTTGAAAGAGTGTCTATTGTGTATATGTCCCTGACCAAAGATAATCTAGGCCTGTCTGATAGCATGAGAGAATTTAGATATCAGGAAATAAATTCATTTCCTCTTGTAATACCAGGAGGAATTAGAAGAATTACAGCAGATACTATATATTTCAGGACATTGTCTGGGCTAGAAAGATGCTGACTCAAAGAAGGGCAACATTGTTTTCTTTCCTTTTTTTTTTTAACTCAAGTCTCTCCAGATGGATCAGGTTATTTCACATACAGCTTCTTTCTCAGAGGAACTAGTTTCTAATGAACTGAGGTGAACTGATCCTGCTTACAGCCTGAAGTAAGATTAGCCAACTGAGATCACAGGGAAGCACCATATGATTTTCATTATGTGTCTTGTCTCATATTCTGCACCTTGGTGAACCATGTTCAGACCTGAAAGATAAAGTGAGCTGTAGCCTGCAGCTGCTGAGTAGCCAGAGCAAGCAAAGCACATCTGTGTGACTTCCAGCCTTGGAGACTTTGCAGGAACAAATGGAGGCTCCTTTTCAGTAGTGTGTGGTCCTGGAGAGGATTCAGGCTCAAATCAGGGAGCATGTGGACTTACACTGCGATGCAGGTCATTAAACAGGTAGCAATGAATTTCTCCAGTCTGATAAACAGCAGGTAAATAGACAAAATACAGCTGCAATCCTCAAAGAAACTGGTGTATCCCAAAGTTTTACTTTGGACTTTGCTTCTCTATCATCACCAGCACTCCTTCTCCATGATCTCCTTTGAAAGTCTCAGACATTGTAACTGAGAATAAAAAGGACATACATTGTCTAAATGTGATTAGCTGTTACCATGCCAACCAGTAGACTACATTTAAGAGCAGTCAAGGTGCAGATTCAATTATAGCAAATATACCAGATCTTCATTCCTCCTTAAACTAACCAAGACCTACCCCTTTACATAGACACACATTTTTTTGTCTCACCAGCTTAAGCAAAAGGGCAGGGCAGCCAGAAAGAGCCTGACAAGACAAGGAAGAGCTTTCCTTGGGCTGAGCTTCCCTCCCAGGAAAACTACACAGTAGCACAAACTGGCAGAGACCAGGAGGTGAGTGTGTCAGGATGGCCGATGGCGAAGTGACAGGGCATCGTGGAATACTGAGCATACTGGTTACTTACAGATTCTTACATGTTGCCAATGGTCTTTTTTTTCTTTAAACATGTGTCGAGGAGGACAAATAGATAAACAAATGTGCAAGCTGACCGAAAGTAGTATTATTATTATCAGAGTTTCCTGTTTCTACATACAACTGCAAGTTGGATTTCTTGTGTTTCTACAGCACTTAAAATGATCTAACAAAATCAGAACTGATTTCTGTGCCAAAACTGGTAGTTTTGTTCACAGACTGAGATGGTTTTAACAAGTGAATCCTGTTTCACACCAGGGCGAAGCAGTTAAATGGCAGAACTGCACACACAGAAACACAGAGGGACTGGAATGGGTCTCGTGAGGTCATTTAGTCCTTCCCCCAGGCCCAATAGGCAGAAGCAATTACACTTGCACCATCATTTCTGACAGGTGCTTGTCTAACCTGTTCTTGGAAAGTTCTTACAGATAGGACCTCATGACCTTCCTAGGCAATGCAGTGCCCTGCTTCCCTCTCCTTACAGGTAAAGAAAAGAAGGTACCACTCTCAACCTAAAACTCCTTTGCTGCAGTTTAAGCCTTTCACTTCCTGGTTTTTTTTCCAATGGATCTGGAGAATGGTTTATTAGTGACTGCTGCACAGTAGTCTTTTATAGAGTAGTTGGAGACAGCATTCTTGTATCTGCAGCCTAAAGCACCTCTACATGAATTTTTAACACTATATTTATCCCTACTGATGACCTCCTCTCTTATATTCATATCTAACATCATAGGCAATTTACAGAATGGTACTCATAAAAAGTATAGAAAATGTACAGTGGGAAATTTATGAAGCATCTATACCAGGAGATGTCCTTGACATAAGTCTGTCCCCTGCTACCTACCTATGTAGATGTTGGCCTGGAAAATTCCTTAAGAAACACTTGGCCATGAGAAGGGTGAGGTTTGGCTGCTGCTTTAGCAGTAGAGGATTCCTGAAAGACCAGTTCTTTGACTCAACGAGTCAGATGATAATTATATTGCTGCTCGGGCTAATAGTATGTCTATACCTGAAGAATTCTGTTCATTATCAAAAGACATAATCATGATACTGATTATTACTTGGTTGTTGTGAAATATACCATGAGGCATTTTATGGGAACTCCAGGGTGAATAGAGTGCATAAGACCTTTTGAAGAAACAATAGATATGTGCAGCACAAGGACATTTATTTAGAGTTGTTAATAGTCTGCTCCTTAAGCACAGCCAGGTAAGTGGGGCCAAGCTCTCTTCACACCCTAAAGTAAAGGGTTGAGGAGCCCTATAAGTACCCATTTTGTCCCTCATCTTGGAATCTGAGGCAGACTCCACAAAAGAAAAAGACACCCTTAAAAATTGACCTGCTTATTAAATGTAACTGGGAAATGGGGATGGCATGTAAACAGCAATAAAGCATAGCTGGGAAATGAGCTAAAAAAATCTATTCTAACTGGAAACATAAATCAGATGCAATGTAAGAAAGGTTCTCTGCAATAATTTGTTTATGGCTGCAGGCTCCAGAAAGCCAAAGCCAGTGTGTGGTTGGCTCAGGGATAATCCACAGAAGTTCATCAGCCTGTTTTGGTGCTTGCTGGGATACTGCCCCCAAGACTCTCATACTTGAATCTTTCCATTCAGGGGAAGGCTAACAAAGGAAAAGTAGCTCAGCATATATGAGGAAGTCACAGATCACAGGAAAAAAATAAAAAAGAAAGGTAAGTGCATTCTGCTGATGTTTCCTTCATTTCTTCTGGGTTTAGGAAAATAAAATGCTGACAGCAATGCCCACACCAGAGATTAAATGCAGCAGCGCTGTTCACCCACCAAAAACCACAGTTTCAGCACTTGAGTCACGTTCCCTCCCCATTCTTGCATGACGAATCTCTATTGCCACTTTTCTGGTGTCTTTGAAAGTTTGGGATTTTTGGTGATCTGAAGTTCTGGCTATTCAGACTATTTGCACTCTTCTGTGATTTTGAGGTAGGCTCTGTAAAACTCAACCAAAACAGTAGAGGAAAGACCTGAAAACCCAGCTGACCCAGCCCCAGGTCTTCCACTGATCTCAGCTGCGGAATAGCTGCTATCCAGCTATCCCCTTTTGGCTAAGGTGGTACCTTGTAGATGTGGGGGACTTGCTAAGATTGCTGACACTCTGTGTTTGGAGAAAGAGTAAAAAACCTGTTTCTTTATTGACCACCCCCAAACAACCACTGACCTTGAAGTATGCAGCTGCTGCGAAGAACAAGACTCTTATGTTTATATGAAGAACACAGATTTTGGTAGAAGTGTCCTTTATCAGCATTTGGAAATAACAAGACATTCATTGCTGTGTACTTCTGCCATGTTTGTGTAGGAAAAGTGATGACCAGTGCAGGGGGCAGTGGGAGAAAGAGGAAAAATCCCATCCAGGGCAAGGAAACCTGAAAAAGGAAAGCAGTGGGAGAGGTGGGACCTTTAAAGGAGCAACACTGGTGGAGGAAAAAAGGACACTGAAAAGGAACACTGAATACATTTTGAAAGTGGAAATACTTCAGTTTGCTTTTGTGGCAACCACACACAAAAAGTAGGTACAGAGTAGCAGAAGACAGGTTGCCTTTATTGGTGCCTTCCAATTGTGATCATGGTATAAGAGAGCACGAATTCCTGACAAAAACTGAAAAAAACAATATACTAACTAATGGGTTTGTCTTGGTTGAACTAGAACATTCTGGTCAGGTACTGCCTGATGATGTGAGTCTGTGTATGCATACAGAGGCATGCACAGATGTACCCACAACAGCGCTTTGCCAATCCTAATCACTTTATTCAGTTGCAGTTGCTTCTGGTTTTTGCCTCTCTAGTCCTCTGCTGCAGTCAAAGCTGAGGTTGGGAATAAAAAGAAAGCCTTTTTTATGTCTTCAGATTGACTTGTATTTCTCTGTAGAAAAGAATGCTCACAATAACGGAGGATAAAACCCAGTTCTTTGGAGGAGAGGCTAAACCAACCTTCCCTTGAAATCCCCAAGGCAAAGTGTATGCATCTTTGACAGCATCTTGTGAAATTCACACTTCTCTTTTCATTAGCTTATTTCAAATGAATTAATCTTGTATTTGCAGAGGAGGGAGCTTTCTCCAGGTTGCTCTGCTGTCAAGGGAGGAGACATCACAGCCCTCACAACTTGTGGGTTTATCCTCTCATTGATACAGAGGACTCCCTGTCCTCTCTCCACCCAGCAGAACACAGTGACTTAAGGGATAGGGGGAAGTGGTAACAAGCTCCTGCCCAGGGCAGCAGGCACATCTCCTCCGTGACTACCCCACCTTCCCAGGTGCCCTTGCATAATAGGTAGGAGGCCCTACAAGTAGAACCAAACAATAGCGAGGACAATGGTTCGTCTAGGTTGGAGGTGTCACCGAGGTTAAGTCAGCCTATGCCCTGTGTCAAAACTACTCCTGTAAATTAAAAAAGATGGGTCATTGCCATAGGAGACTCTCTTCTGAGGGGAATGAAAGGCCCAATATGCAGACTGGACCAACTTCTTGGGGAAGTCTGCTGCCTTCCTGGGGCCTGGGTTAAAGATGTGAAAAGAAAGCTTCCTTCCCTGGTATGGCCCTCAGATTATTATCCATTATTGAGATTTATGTGGGCAGCAATGAAGTTGCAATACGAAGTGTAAGGGCAATCAAGAGAGACTTCAAGGCCTTGGGACAACTGGGTAAGGGATCAGGAGCACAAGTAGTGTTTCCTCTGCTCTACCAGTTGCAGGCAATGATGAGGGAAGAAACAGGAAGACCCAGCAGATCAATACCTGGCTCCAACACTGGTGGTACTGGCAGAATGTGGGGGGTTTTAATCATGAGTCGGTCTACACAACAGCGGGCCTGCTAACAACAGATGAGGTACACCTGTCTCAAATGGGAAAAAAGATCTTTGTGCAGGAGTTAGCAGGGCTTATTGAAAGAGCTTTAAACTAGATTTGAAAGGGGAAAGGAATAAAATCAGGCTTGCTAGAGACAGGCCTGGGAGAGGCAGGCCAATGTTTGAGGGACAGTGTGCTAGCAAGGTCCTTCAGTCTGCTCTACTGTGTGCTGAGTACTCTGGAGCACATTTGAAATGTCTTTATACTAATGCACACAGCATGAGGAATAAACAAGAAGAGCTAGAAGCTTTGGCCCCATCCCAGAGCTACAACATCATTGGCATAAAAAAAAACCTGCTGGGATGAATCCTGTGACTGGAGTGCCATGATGGATTGTTATAGGCTGTTCAGGAAGGACAGGCAGGGCAGGTGAGGTGGAGGGGGAGTGCTGCTGTATGTAAGGGAGGGGTTAGATTTTATGGTGCTTACAGTTGGCAATGACACAGTTGAGAGCCTCTGGACAAGGATGAAGGGGAAAGCAAATAAAGCAGATGTTGTTGTGTCTACTATCAACCACCAGACAGGGTGACAACACTGATGAATTATTCTACAAGGAATTAAGGGATGTCTCTAGATCAAATGCCCTTGTCCTTATGGGTGATTTTAACCTTCCAGACACCAGCTGGGAATATCATACAGTAGACACAAAGAAGTCCAGGAAATTTCTGAAGCATGTTGGAGATTACCTCGTAGTGCAGATACTAAGGGACCTGACTAGAAAAGGTGCCCTCCTAGATTTATTGTTTGTAAACAGAGAGGGAATCATTGGTGAAGTGGTTATTGGTGGCTGTCTTGGTCACAGTGACCACAAAGTAGTTGAGTCTCAAATCATTGATCATAGGAGAAAAACTGCTAGCAAAACTTCAACCCTGGATATGGGGAGAGCAGACTCTGGGCTGCTGAAGGAGCTACTTAGGCAGGTCCCCTGGGAATCCATTTTTTAAGGTATTAGGGTCCATAAATGCTGGTCACTTTTTAAGAGCCATCTCTTAAGACTGTAAGAGCAGATGATTCCAAAGCATCAAGCAAGTGGGGCAGAAGGTCAGTATGGCTGAGCAGGGATCTTCTTCTAACACTTAGGCAGAAAAGGAAAGTGTATGGGCATTGGAAGCAGGGACAGACAACACGGGAGGATGACAGAGATGCTGTTTGTCACTATAGGGAGAAAATTCATGTGGCCAAAGCTCAGTTAGAGTTCAAGCTGGCCAGCACTGTGAAGGACAACAGAAGGGGCTTTTTAAAAATATGTTAATAGCAAAAGGAGAATCAAAGATAACATTGGTCCATTCCTTGATAAGGTCAGTCACCTCACAAATAGGGACACAGACGAAGTGGAGATGTTTAATGCCTTCTTTGCCTCTATCTTCAACACTGATGATGGGCCCTGGGACCCCCAGAGACTTGTGTTGGAGGACCATGACTGTGGGATTGATAAACTCCGAGCCGACTCCGAAGTTGTTCAAGACTTGCTGATCCAGCTGCTGCACATATGTCTACGGGGCCCAATGGGATTCACCCCAGTGTACTGAAAGAGCTGGCTCATGTCATCGCAGGACTTCTTTCCATTATTTTTCAATGGTATTGGGACTCTAGAGAGATCCCAGTCAACTGGAAGCTGGCAAATGTTGGCCCAGCTTTCAAGAAGGGTAAGAAGGAAGACCTTGGTAATTACAGGCCTATCAGTCTCGCATCAGTGCCTGGTAAAATTATGGAGAGGATTATTCTGTGAGTTACTAAAAAACATTTGAGAGACAACACAGCCATTGGTCATAGCCAGTATGGCTTCACCGGGGGAAAGTCCTGCTTAACTAACTTTTGATACTGTCTCTCACAGTATCTTCCTGGACAGAATTTCCAGCACACAGCTAGGCAAGTCCATAATAAATTGGGTGAGCAATTGGCTGACGTGTTGGGCTCAAAAAGGTGTATATATAGTAAATGGGGTTCCATCAGTCAGCAGGGGTGTTCCCTAGGGCTCAATTTTAGGGCCAGTGCTCTTTAATACTTTTACAAATGATCTGGATGCAGGAATTCAATGTACATTAAGTAAGTTTGCTGATGCTACTAAACTAGGAGGAGCTGTGGACTCCCTCAAGGGTAGACAGGCCTTACAGAGAGATCTGGATAGTCTAGAGAGCTGGGCAATGACCAGCCTTGTGAAATTTAACAAGAGAAAGTGCCAGCTTCTCCACCTGCAATGGGATAATCCTGGTTATACATACAAACTGGGGGAT
>JANZLQ010000079.1:58712338-58746529 GCA_026212715.1 Elanus axillaris | reverse complement strand
CTTAGTCATACAGGTTAGTTTTAGGTAGTCCTGCAAGGAGCAGGGAGTTGAATTTGATGATCCCTATGGGTCCCTTCCATAGAGATATTCTATGATTCTATGGGGTTTTTTTCCAGCAAAAGGAGCTTAAAGTTACTCAGTAGGGCATCTAAGCCCCAGTGGGGAAGGGAAGGTGGGGTGCTGAACTCAAAAAACCTAACATTCTCCCACTGTGGGAAAGCCAAGCTCAAGGATCTCTATGAAGATAACAAAATGTGTTCAAACTGTGATTCTTTACAAGTCTAAAAAGTGATGACCTATTTTCATGAGCTCTCCAAATAGATGGATTTATTTTGTAACACATGGAAGACTGCCCCTTCTGTTCCTCCCTCTCCTTCCTTTACGAATGTGGTGTGTCAAAGTGGTGAATAACAGTGGGTATTATTCCAATCAGAGAGGTCATTTTATTTGTCATGTACAAGGAGGATATGGTCCTTTGCAGGACACTGGCCCGCAGGTCTTCAGGGGAGCTTGCTCCAACAGCTGCCCTGGGACTGCCTTGCAAATACAGGGCAAAAACTGAAGCTGGTGTTCAACTTGCCCCAGCCCAAGGTTCAGTCAGATTGGACTTGGCTAAAGCCGGGTGGAAGAGGCTGCAGCCGTGTGCTCCAATGGGCGGCCTGGCCAGTGGGGATGCTATAACCAGGGATACAGAGAAGAAATACGGAGCAGACCTCAGATATTGTCAACTCACAAGTGGCCATACTTCACTCCATATCATTTCAGAGCACCCTTTTTTTCTCAGAAACCAAATGTTTTATACAGGACCATGTAACTGAGTACAGAGCATTGTTCAGAGGAACATTTTTTTGCCAAGTGCTTGCCTGCTTAGAGTTGTGTAAGCATCAGATTTGTGATGCTAACACTAATATAAAGATCAAGGCCATTTCATTCTAGGTAAATTTATTCAGTGCCTTTACCTAACATGATCATTACCTAGCAGTTGGAGCTCTGCAATGCACTACCCAGCTGACTATTGGTTCCCACCTCCTGCCTGGCTTCAAATTCATTTGCCACTAGTGAATAGTCCACCGTGGCGCATCACTTTATTAAGGAGCACAAAAGAAGAAAACTAGTAAAAGTGAAGAAAACTAATGAAAGCAGAAACTGAGCCTAAAAATGCCACCTATGAACTAAGCCCCTGTAACTGTTTCAGGTTCAGCTCATAGGAATTAATTAAAGTCCATTCCAAGCATGCAGGGCTTTCACCACTCAATTTAACAAAACTGCAGATCTCTTCCCCCTGTTCAAAACTCTGTGCTTCACAAAACTCTCCAGGATGGTTTCCATTCCTTCAGTGTGACAAACCTTCAGAAACTGTATCACTTGTCACCAGCTGATCAGTGCATCCTTATATCTGCTTCCTGTCTTCCCAGGTTTTGGAGCTTCAAAGCTACAGTTTAAAAACAAGAAATAATCCGGAATAAAACAGATTATTTCCTGCTCCACAACATTTTGGGGATTGTTATCCTAACTGCATTTAAATAGCATTACTTGTTCATCAGGAACAAAAAAAATGTGCTGCAATTTGCTGCCTCTTTGGAAATTAGACACTTTTGCATTTTTGTTTGTTTTCTTCTCTCCTCATCCTAATACACTTACAATAAGGAATAGACTTCTTCCTCATTAACTTCACAATGATTTCAAACATATGATCTTGGCTTATTTTTTATGGTAGCAAATTAGTTCCCTTACATACATTTGCAAAAATCATGATTTGGAAATATAAAATAATTCATAACAAATATTAAATAATCTTGCAACTGTTCTGTGAACATGCCAGCAAAACAGCTGTACTGAATCAGTCCACAGACCTATTTAGTCCACTGCTCTGTTTCTGATAGTACTGGATGCTTATAAAAGTACAAACAATGGAGTACCTGTGCCTAGTATCTGAGAGCTTAAAGACCTCCCGAGATTAAGATTGCATGGTCTTTGCTTGATGTCTCCTTTGTCTAAAAATTTTTCACTCTGTTTATGCTTTTTGGCAGATTATCCTCTGACAATGAGTTTCAGGGTTTGACTCTGTGCTGGCTGAAAGGGGATTTGCACGGGGTTTTTGTTCTTCCTTTGTGCCACTTAGTACTTGTGCTATGAGCCACAACAAATTAAGTGATCCCTATTCTCCTTTTCAGCTATTTTGGAGGCCTCTGCCATAACACCTCTGTGCTGCTTCTTTTCCAGGCTGAAAAGCTTTTCATTTAACCTCTCTTTTTGTTCAAACCAATCCTCACCTCTGGCCACCTCACCTCCCTTTGACTGTGCTGACTTCAAGGTGCAAATGAAGCACCCCCCCTCCCTGATTTGTACTGCTGCATCACCCGCTGCTGCTCTAATAATTCATCAGCTGCAGCGGCGCAGGCAGCAAGGCTGAGCCAAGTTGTGTGCCAGGAGAGCAAGCTGCACCTTTGTGCCCATCCCATCCCAGTTCAAATAAAGCTCCTTTCCCGAGGAGCCTGGGGGGCTGCTTGCATATATGGCTCTGAGCAGGCGGGACAGCTGGCTGCTGGAAAGGGCTGTTGCTGAGGCATATGCTCTTTTGATGTCCTTCCATGCTTTGTGGGTCCAAGGCAGCGCGGCACCACATCTGTGGTGCAGAAGCCCAGCACCTCTGTGATGTACCGTGGCACCCACAGCTGCAGGGAGCCACAGGCTCCGGGGCAGGATGGAGTCAGACAGACCCCTCCAGGGCAGCACCTATTTCACCCCCACCCAGGTGCCTGCTCCTGGTCCTTGGTGGCAGGAGACACTTTTACCCCTCCCCTGCCCACAGCACAGCCCCTCCGATTTTCTGGAAATCCTCCAGACCAACAGACAGCAATGGGAGTCCCATTTGCTCCCCACAGCAACCTGGCTGGTCCCTCAGAGGTGACAGACAGAAGCCAGGTGCTGGCATCTTCTCAGAGGAGGAAAAGGAAGTTTCTGAACTACTCGATGCAGCCACCTAGGAAAGAAATGGGTGCTCCTCAAAAGCTGGGAAAATCCTTGCTGGGCACATCTCTGCCTTCTTGGCTCCAGTTCAAGCATCGTCCCCAGTTAGGGGCAGTGAGGCTGGGCATGGGACAGCATTTCTGGTGCTTAGGGGTTTCTCTGTGTGGCTTCCCTGTCCCACAGTACTCCCTGCTGCCTGACCGCAGGGTAGGTATTTTCTCTTCTGGGTTTATTTTATGGCAGTCAAGGGCTGAAAGTCCTCAACACATGTCTTTGCCACCATGCAGGCAGGTTCCAAGGCTGGCTGGATGCTCCTGGCCAGGTGGCATTAGCACCCAGTCCTGTGTCATGCTGCAGTATTGCCTCAGCCCCAGCAAACTATGGCTAAAGTTGGACTGGGGGGCAGCAGAATCACCCCCTCAGTCTCCTTGTAGTATTATTACAAGTTGAGAATTTAAGATCTTGCTTTGTCCTGTGTACAGAATGGGCTAGCTCAGCATACATTGAGTTTTCCCTTTTCCATTTTTCATGACCTCTCACCTATACAGCAGAATGGAGAAAATAAATTGAGCCTTTCAGAGCTGAAACATACGAAGTCCTGAGGTATTTTTGAAAAAGAAACAATGTAAGTCAGCCTTATGTGTGTGAAATTTTCAAATTATTCACTGAAGTCCGAGCTACAAAGTCACCAAGATATGCAAGCACCACAGATGTGGTCCCCCACCCCACTCTGAAGGCACCAATATGCAAGCAGCTATAGTTAACTAATGAAAAACAGCACTTCAGTGTTGCTGGAAGATGCAAAAAAGGTGGAATCTAAGAAAAAAAAATCTTATACAAAAAACAATGTTGAGAATGAACATACTACTTCCCAGTTGCTTTTTTTTAACGCACAGTGTGATGCAGTTGCACATATTTTAGATTTTAAAATTTCTCTTAAAAGTAGCAGGAAAATATAATCAGCCAAGCACTGTCTAGAAAATAAGAGATTAAAAGCAATTTCTAACTGAGGATCAGGATCCATATTCTATTTAAAGCAGCACTTTCATCATTATTCATAAGAAATCACATTAGAATCAAGCTAGTATGAACACTATAACATGCCAAGTGGCTTGACATTTTAATTCATAAATATATATATATATATATATTAAAAAAACCACCCTAATGAACAGCCAGGAAGTGTTCTTTGTAGTTCTAAACACAAACACATTTATGAACTGAAAGTGTGTTTCAGATTGTATTACAAAGCGGGATTCCGTATGGCAGCTGAGGTCCAGAGCTGGGATGACTCAGGAAATTGAGAAGATGAAAAGATCAACACAGTTTATTGAACAGGTCTGATGGTTCCTGAAGCACCCTTAGCTTCACGGTTGAACAGGCAGACTTACTAACTGGCAGAGCTGGAGACAGATTTTGCAGTAGCTGGAAGTCATGACTACATTTTTCAAGGATTGGCTTTCTAGTACATGAGCACATTCTACAGTCCAGCTCCTATTTAGGTGTTTTTGTATGTGGGATTTTATATAGCGAAATAGGCAATAGGATATCTGATTGATTACAGCTGTAAAATGTCTCTGCGGAAAGCAGGTAATAAAAAAGGTCAGAGAATAGGCATGAAACAAATATTTTTATGAGACTTAGGAGGTTGGAAGCAACTTTTTGAACAGAGTTTTTTTAAGTGATAAGGAAAGCAGTAAACTCATCTCCTCAACATATATGAAAAATAGGTGAACACAGCACTGCCCGAACTGGAAATGACTTGTATTTACTCTTGATTATATTTCTACTTTGACAGTTGTTTTCCTGCCTTTTCTTGCTGAAGCTAAAGCTGACTTCTGTGCAAACTGCCTGCAGTAAAGGCACATGGAGGAGGCTGTGCCTCCCTCCAAAAGCCGTCTGTGATGGGCTCCAGCCTGTGGGACTTCAGCCCTTGAAAAGGCAGCCATACAGTCCAAGAGGAGTGTCCCACCTGCTTCATGGGGAAAGCGCTTTCTCAAGGTGCCCACCTCTGCCCATAGCAGCATCCCATCCACCTCTGCCCATAGCAGCACCCCATCCCATGCTGCCCAACAGATATCGATGACTGCCTTGCAGCTACCTACTGGTAAATGAGAAGGCACCAGCTTTATTTTAGTGTATTGAGTGGGAAAAAAAAAAAAAAGGCCTCTAGTTCTGCTCATTCTTGTGAATTTTTATTTTTGTGGTGATTTGGAATAAATTAATTTCTTTCAAAACTTGAAGACTATAATAAAAGGCACTTTTGTTTTCCAAAACAAGCTCTGATCTCTGCCTCTTCTTTCACAGTGGTCCCTATGCACAAAAGATCCTCCCCAGGTTTCTCTGAGATGAAGAGGCAATCTTATAACATATCAAAGCCACATGATAGGATCTAAAAGCAATCAGCCTTTACAAACATATCTAAGAGTAGCTAGGAAGAGATGTCAGGCTACCAAGCAGAAGAGCAAACAAAGGTAGGTCTGTGAAAGGTGTGTTTGACTGCAGGCCTATTCATTGCTGTCCTCAGACTACTAGTGAGCCATGACGAGGATCAGTCTAAACTTGAGTGAGGTCTTTGGGTATTTCTGCAGCATAACTATGGGTCACATTACCTTCCCCATGCAGTATCCAGGGCAAAGACAGCTCTCTGCAAGGGGCAAAGGTTTCCTCCAGCCACATCTGCAAGTCCTCATTTCCTACAGGCAGTCTACACATGACTCCTCTGGCTGCCCCACTCCCCAGCGCCCTGCTGTCCCGAGCCACGCTGGCTTTCTCTGCTCAGCACAGGTACAGCATGCCCTCCACGGCACTTGAGGGATGATTGTGCAAGCCTGCTAACTGAGGCATGGCAAGCTGTGCCTGGGGACGGCATTGGGCAGCACCATCCCTGGCCCCAGGCCCCATGCAGACAGTATGCCCCAGCCATGGGAAAAGCCCCTTTCCGAGCCTTGTGAGAGCCGCAGCAGCAATGACGGTGGCCAGTCCATTGCCACCCTGCTCCAGCATCATGCTTGCTGTTTTCTATACTATGTGGGAATGGAGGGGGTCAGGTGGCCGAGCTCCATGAGGGAGAGCAGAAAATGCTTCAGCAAACAAAGGGAAGTCATGTAAAGAGCAGCAGAGCAAATGAGGAAACAAAAGAGCATAGGCATAAGGACTTATGCCCTCTCAGGGAGCCAAGAAATGAAGGCAGAGGGGGAGGCAGAGGGAAAGCCCAGGAGCCTGTAGAATGCCTGAGCCAAACCAAAGCAGAAGAAAAGGAGCTCTGGGGAAGCTACGAGCCCGTCTTGAGCAGGGTCAAGCCCCAGATTCAAACCTCAGGGAGTAAAGAGGGAGCTCTTGGGGAGCTTGTTTAAGCTTTGGCTGCAGCATGCCAGAAAAACAGAACGTGTGGCCCTTGGTAAAGGGAGGGGGTGGCTGAGTGACAGTCCAAAACCCAACAGAGACACTGTGTCTGCCCCATCTTGTGTGAATCCATAGTGCTCCCCAGAAGCTCCCTCTGGCAAGATGATTTGACCAGGACAGATGTGTGATGATGAGTGCTCGCATTTCTGCTTCACTGTGGGGAATCCAGATGGGGATGGTAATAGCTTGAGCTTTAAGGGCGTTTTAAAATATCCATATTTTCAGTGTGTACAAAGAGCTGTTGATGTGAAAGCCCTTGACTTTTTAACATTAAAAATAAGCTTTAAGATTCTGCAGAATATATGTCTCTGTGTGTTCATAAGGTTTCTGAAGCCAAAACACACAGAAAATTAATAGACTGTCACTGAGGAGTCCAAAACTGAGTCTATCAGGAAGAAAGGAAAATGTACTTTGCTTCCTCTCATTTTCACAGTTGTTGCTTTATTTCATATTGCTCTTGGCATTTTAGCTGGTGACTGAGATATCCAAAACCCATTCTTGATTCTTTATTCAGTTCCACAATTTTTATGTGCACTACATCATCCCCTGCTTTGCGTTCTCTTCCCAGCAAGCTCTGATTAGGAGATTTCCTTGTGAACTTACTATTATACTGCTAAACTTGGAAGCAAAGACAGTCCTGGGTATGCAAACCCTCATGGAAACATGTGGCCGGTGGAAGAGAAAAACAGAATGAAGTCCTAAGACCACAGAGGAAGGAGCTGCAATTACCACCTTCTGTGAGCCTTTTCTTCCTCCCTTGGTAGGGTATTTACATGAACAAGTAGGGCAGAAAAAACCCAAGGGAAGGGGGCAGCGATATGGAAGAAGCAGGCTCAAAAGCGGCAGAGCTTTTGATAGAATTATGAAGCTCAGACAGACATCTGCAGCCTTCAGCATGCCAACAGCTATCTTCCTACCTACAGCTGTGCATGTGTGCCCCTGTGAGTGTATAATGCCTGGAAATCACGGAGAGTGTTTGCATCTCTTCCAGTTTTCCATTTGGACCAGCCCACTGAATCTTTCCATATCCTTTCCAGCTCTGCATTCCTGCCTGGAGCTGGGGGACACGATGTCACATTGGCTTTGGGAAAGGGAGAAAAAGGCAAGGGGAACCTGGTCCCAAATCTGGCATTGTCTCTTTGTATGTCATAGGTGGAGAAGGATATAATTTCAATGAGCTGCTCTTTTCACACACTTTTTGTTTTTCCCTTTTCCTGTCTTGTTTTCTGGCTGAACCAGGTCCAGATCTTCAGGTACAGTGAACCCACAGAGGTCTCTGACTGTGGCAAAACTACCAAAATGCCCGTTTGTATCACCAGGCTCTTAATTACCACCTTCTCTTGCCATGTTTTTCCAAGATATGCAGATTGTGCTCTGCAGAGTCACAGTGCATAGGAAAGCTCCACTGGGGATCCTGGCAATCACTGCAGTGTTTGTTAACTACAGCCTGACCTGGAGCCTATAATTACGGTGGTTTAATACAACAATATGTAGAGAATATTATATAACAACAGTGTAACAATGTGTAGGCAAAGCAACAATAGGAAAAGACCATATGGGGGTGGGGGAAGAGGTCCATGTGCTTGGGCTGTGGGGTGTGAGCAGACAAAGGCATTGACAATGTTCAGTCCCCTTCACCTGCTGCAAGTGCCTGCTCCTGCTCAGCACAGCCACAAAGCCACATCGGGACCTGCTGGTTCTCCAGATCTCAACGCAGGTTGATGGCAGATGAGTCCAAAAAAGGCCACAGTGGTGGTGCAAGGGATATCCCTGTCTGCTGAGGGAGCACTGATGCCATGCTGAACCGCCTGTCCTGTGGCTAGAGGGCATTGGGGTCACCAGGATGAGCACAAAGTGTACGGGTGCTGGCAGTTGACAAGCTCTGATCTGCTCCAGGAGGTGCCTTTTAGCTCCTAATGTCTGAGAAATTTGCAGTCAGTGGATGCCCTTTTTAGGTTGTGCCCCAAGGGGTTTCTCCTCAAATCAAGATCAGAGGCTGCTAATTCATCTTCAGTCCTCTTAGTTTCAACAAGATAAATTTATTGCTTGCAGTCTGTGATGCAGATACAATCTGAAAAATTACGTTATTACCATTCTTGTCTTTTTAACAAGGGCAGAATTAGCTTCTAGCATTGTTTTTATTATTTTGTTTTGTTTTGTTTTACTTTGCTTTACTTTACTTTGTTTTATATTATTTAATCTTATTTATTTTATATTTTGCCTGTAATATAGTGTTATAGTATATTGAATATAGCAAGGACCTTGGCTGGCTTTCCATTTTTCTTTCCATTTTCCTTTTAGCAGACAGTGCTCAGCAGGAAGCTGTGACCAGTGTAATCACTGCTGCAGATGGAAAGGTGTCCCCAAAAAGGGATCAAAGAGAATTAGCAACCATTAGCACAGGAAGTCTGGATGGCTGATATGGCAGAGCATTTTGAAACCAGATTAGGAAAGAGATACAGCTTTTGACATCAGTGCCTATGTCTGGGTGCTAATTATGGGGAGGAAGGACTAGTCAGAGGATGCCAGCCACATATAGGATACAGAGAGGCTCTCCTGGTTTCATTTGGTCTGTGAGAGCATCTATCGTCACAAGGTTGGCTTCAGTTCTTAATTGTTCAAACATCCCAGGAAGGTCTTTCTTGACAGTGTTTTGCAGCATCTCTCTGGACATCCAGAACCCCTCTCCTCAGCTTTACCTTCCTCTGTCCTCATAAAAGAAATGGAAAATCCCAAAACCATCACAGTGCAAACCGAACTTTACCTGACAAGCCACACCTCTCTTGCTGTCTGAGCAGCTGACTGTGTATTATGGTTTACACAAAGTCTATACATTAATCCACTTACTCAGATCTTTGTCTGCAATGTCAGTGTTTGATGGTATTCTCCCAGTTTGCTGTTTGCATCAAGGCTATCCAATTGCAATTATTCTTGTCACAGACATAGCCATAAGCAGATGCCATAGCCTGAAATGGTAACTAGTAAGTAAAGTATTCCTCATAGAAATTATATCCTTTCAGTGTCCTGAAAGATAACACAAAATGCACACTGCCCACATATTTGCACAAGACAGGCACTCAAATCTTCATCCAAAGCCAGGTCAAAGGTGACTCTCACAAATCTAAATACAAAGCTGGATTTGCACAGCTCTAAATTTAATTCACTATGCCAGCAAATGCTCTCAAGAGCTCAGACATCTTGAATGCACTGATGTAGATTTGAACTCCAGGGCACCAGACTGCTTTTCCTACACAGCTCTGCAGCAACAGTAAATCGTGAGTGTGCGACAAAGATGTGGATCTTTGTCATTTTTTTAACTATCAAGCTATTTGTTCTAAGGGAGAGGCTTTACGATGCTGGTGATCGGAGTAAAGGGATTCATATTTTTCTGGCTATGTAACGATCTATAAAGGTGGTAGAGAGATCTCCGTAAAAGCTGTCACAGCCAAACCAGAAGGAAGATACATCTAGCATGCAGGAAGTTTGGATAACCAAGGTACAGCACAGAAACCAAATGTATGTGAAGCTTCTGCGAGAGGCAAACACTGGAAGCAGAATACTGTATGACTTATCCAGTTCTTGTATTCCTCCACTATTTGGTTAAGGGCTTTTGACTCCAATAGCTTCTGCTGCTGTTACAAAGCGGCAAGAATTTCTTGCATGATGAGAGGGCTAGAGGATTCAGGAAATTAGTAACGGGCTATGGAGCCTTTCACTTCATAGGTCACTGGCTTAAATACAGCTCGTTGCTATCCAGCTATTATACTTTGCCTTGAATTTTCACAAGTGAAAACCAAGTATCTGGCAGTGCCAGGTAGTAACAGTTACACTTTGCTGAGCCCACTATTCCTCTGCCCATGTACAAAGGCAATGGGACCCCTGATAGGATGATCCCAGCTGCAGACAGAAGCGTGACTTAGACAGGAGGATCCTAGCATGCATTTTTGGCATGGGAAAGATGGGAAAAAGATCATGTATGAAAACTCTGGACTGCTCAACAAGGAGAAAGTCCAGAGCTCAGACACTGGGGGATATCGTTATGGAGATCTGTTGCAAAGGAATTGCAGTCTCTTGGGGTAGTACAGAAATGTCACCTTATTTTTTCTATCAAGTCCTGTATTCAGCAGGGATGGTCAAAACCAGATCTTCTTACACAGGATATATTTGATACTGCATCTGGACTGTTTTTTTCCATGCATCTGGACATTTAACAAGAAGTTAAATTATTGAACTTTTTAATGAAATTCCAAGTGCCAAAATAGCTGGTGCCAAAATAGCAAAAGATTTTGTTCAAAGCTAAATGAAATGATCCAGAATATCTGAGCCAAAACATCTCTGCTTTCTTTTTAAATTTCTTTTAATCTGTAATCTCAAGTAAGTGAGGCCTGACTCCTCTGCATCATCATGCATGGTCCTTTCCGAAGGCTGAAAACTGTCTTAGCACAAGCCTGGCCACAGAAAAAAGGTGCTCCTTGGCCCTTGCCATCATTTCATTCCCCGGTCATCCCCAAAAAGCAGAAAAGCCATTCCAAGCCTCCCTTTGCCTCACACCAGCTCTAGCACCTGCAGGACAAAAAAAATACAGCTTTGACTTTGGCTTTTGCTAGCATTTCCATAATGATGGTGCTCAGGAAATTGGACCTACCTCGCAACAGCCTTAGAAGTCAAATACTCCCTTCTGATGAAATATTAAAGTTACCAGGACATCGCTGC
Source organism: Elanus axillaris (assembly GCA_026212715.1). Classification (NCBI taxonomy): domain Eukaryota; kingdom Metazoa; phylum Chordata; class Aves; order Accipitriformes; family Accipitridae; genus Elanus; species Elanus axillaris. Next base: position 58,735,441 of record JANZLQ010000079.1, on the reverse strand, counting down.
TTAGATGTGAGCAGTTGCACTATTATCCTTTTACAAGGCATAAAATTATTTTATTGATCCAGTCTCAAGCACAGATGTCCCATTTTGACATATTTACTCCCAGCCGGGGAGAATGCAAGGAAAATCTTGCAAGAAACCTGCCCCCTTTCTGCTCTCAGTGGGCAGGTCAGGTGGCTTACCCTAAAGATGCTCTGAGCACAGAAATAATAAATTTATTGTGAAAATCACGTACCCTTTGCCCATGATCTCTGAACTACTGAACATATGGCATGCTGCCGAAGTCTTTACAAAACTGGATTGGAAGAAGATATAAGTTTCATAAGAATAAATGTAGGAAAAAAATGGAAAACAAGTTATATGGCCTGTATCTGACCATCTGACTGCTCTCCTCATAGAAGTTGTCTCACACTTCCACTGGGATATACACATAATTGATCCTGAGAAAATCTGTCATGTTCAATGTGTGTTGCTAGAAGATAATGTGCTATATGAGTCATGGGAGAGTGGATAATAAACACAGTGGATTTTCCTAGTATTTCTGGTCAACAAATTACTGATACTGCAGCTTATAATTAAGAACACTACCATTTTATCGTGCAAGAAGCTTGCTTGAACTCCTGTCCCTCTAAGTGTCTTTTCTTGATAATTTCCAATTATGTTCTTGATAACTGCCTAATTTCATTACTATTCTTCAGTGAAGTGTTTGTAATTTTCTTTTCTTGTTATCTTGAAAGGACCAAGGAAATTTGCAACTGTCTTTTCATTTTTATAAGGTGATACATTACTGTCTACAAAAAAACAGTCAGTTGTAATTATGTCTTTGCTGTACCATGTGTGTTTTTGTTCTTTCATTCACTTCAGAATTCTCCCTCATTTGTTGATTTTGCTGCTCCCAGCCTTCAGGAGAACTACATTTCTTTAAATATTTTTATTAGAGTAAATATTTGAATCCAAACTGTAAGGGAATGAAACAGAGAGAAATTAAAAGATGCAATAAGTGCCTCCAAAGGGCAAGTTAACAGCCTTGAGAGACTCAAAGTACTGCGGTTTCTGTGTTTAGATGAGGCACTGCATGTCCAGCAGTTTGTTTTTCATCTGCAGTCCAAAGGGCAAATAGATAGCAGATGACAGGCTCTGAAATTTGGAATAATGAAAATTAACCGCTTCTCAAGAGCCCCTGTAAGGAGAGATGGTGACTTTCAGAGGACTTCTTGGTCATACTTTAGTGATTAAAGTAACAATATCATGGGGCTCCTGCACAGACACTTCTTGACCTAACAAAAAATTTGATAAAAATCCTTGTTTGGGAGCACAAAATTGACTTCACCTCTGTGGCTGTTGGGCATGGACAGCCTGTGCAGCTTGTGGCCATGCTCTCAAGCATCCTCATTCTGCAGAAAAGCTTCTCAGCCTGCATACGGGCAGGGTGAGGTGTCATTTTGCCACATACATGATGTGCGTAGCCCTACAGCTATTTTGGGCTGCGGGACAAACTGAAGCCATGGGAATGAGCACTGCTGTAAAAGAAATCAAACAACTCAGCACTGCGGATGCTGACTCTTCAACTCCTATGACTTTTCACCCCCGTGGGTGTTACTGAGGAGGAGCAGGGATGTCCATGAGGTCCTGGGACCCCATCCAGCTGCTGCAGAGGAGCCACAGGCTTAGCTCCCAAGGGCCGTGGAGAGCAGGCAGGGACACTGAAGGGAAGCACTGGCAGGAGGTGGCTGGGGGTGGACAACACGGGTTAGGGGGTGGGTGACTTCTGGAACAAAAGGACATTTGACACAGGGACTGTCCTGCTGCATGGTCGAGAGGGAAGTTTGCCCTTTCCTAGCTCTCTGCTCACTTGTTCTCCCCATCTCCTAGTGCTAAATTTATTTCCATTAAGCTCACACTCAGCTCCAGGAGGACTGGGCATGGAATGAAGGAGGGTTCTGGAAGGAACTGGCAGCTCTCAAGCTCTCTGCATGGACACACACATTGGCCTTTTGTCCCATCGGGCTGAGGAACACCACTGGCAGAGCATCTTCCTCTGCACCACTTCTGATTTTGGTCAACACGCATCTATCTCAAATCTCCCCAGATGCCTATGTATATGCCATCTGGCCAGCCTGATATTTTTAACCAATGTCCAAGGTTTTCTATCACAAGACATTTTAGGATCATACTAAATAATTTTTTTTCTGTTAATTTTTAGTTTTTTTCAAGAGACAATTCAGGCGCAACACCCATGTCCTAAATAAGCATCAGATTACTGACACATTTCCCCCAAAATGCCCAGAAGGCCCTAAATCATGTCTTGAAGAACTGGTACCCCCAAATATGAAGGGGAAGGCTGCATGGGAGATGCAGTCAGCTCTGAATAGGAGAGACAACACTGCCTGTGACCATCAACATCCATAATAGCCTAGTGACCTCACTGTAGATCACTTCCCACTTCAGTTTGTTGCACCTCAGATTTACACCAAATCATTTCAGAAACTATCCACACTTTCACTGATTTGGGGTTATTTCACTATTTCAAATTACCCTCCATGGCTACACAAAAGAAAACAAGGTACAAAGTAGCATAAGCAGATGTTCAGTCCACCAAAGGATAATTTTAATTGAAACAATCCCTATTATTCTTTTAAAACCTATATACCCAAATGTGATTTGACTTATTCTTGACAGCAAGAATTTACAATACCTTCAGTCATACCTGAGGCATTTTCTTGCCAGATTTCATACAGAAACCAAAAGTGTCAGAGTTATTATGTTGCTTTTAATAGAAATATCTCAAAACTCATGAGCTACTGTCTTCATAAATATTTATTATGCAGTTCCTATTTGAATGTGATTAGATGTTAAATAGCAGTGTTCTGAAATACTGTACTTGGCTAAGGAAAATTTCAATTTTATGACAAGTTTAAAAAGTTGCATGTGTCTTTTCCTTTTTTTAACAAGGTAACTATAATATTATTCAGAATCAATGCCTTTCTACCATTTTATCTAGCTGCTTCTGTTTCTCTGAGCACAGAAATTAGACTTTGGGGGAGAGATTTCAGGTTGTGAAGTAGTGACCCAGTCTGCTTTGGAAGTTGCGCATAATTCCATTAAAGCTTATTCTGCTTAAATTTCTGTATCAGATTCATTTTCTTAGGTATAGCTGTTGCTAATAAATTGTGTAAAGAATCCAAGCCTCATTTCCCAGTAGCTCTTAGCACTGTTAATGGCTTCTACTATATTTATTGCTTTTTTTTACTGTTGCAGATCCCAAAGGCTCTGTTCAGGTGACATTTTGGCTCTGGAGAAGTGAGCTACTAGGCATTAAATAACTATTCCTGCAGAAACAGAAGGTAAAGTTCCTGATCAAGGTCTGAAAAGACAAGAGCGAACATGTGAATCACAAAGAAGATAAATATTCCAAACCAGAGACATATATTGTATTCATAAAAGGACAATCTCTATTGTAAACTTAACTTCTATAATACATGAATGGATCTCAGTTTGCTCAAAATGTCACTATTTTTGGCTAGTCACGCTTTTATAGATATATATGGAAAAAATTCACACACATTATATATTAATCATTCCTGTGTAAAGAGCCTGGAGGAGCAAGAGGACAGAGTTGCACGGGACAAGTTTTCACAGTCTTCTCAAATAGTGTAAGAGGAGAGACAAGAAAAAGTATAAACACAGACATTTTGAGGCAAATGGCCATCTCAGGGCTGTTTATATAAATAATGATAGTGCAGGCCCTCAGCTGCAATGGTGTTGCAGATCCTAGCTAGAGGAAAAGTATACTCTGAGCAGAATATGAGAGAAGAACAGCTTCAAGGGGAAAAGTGTATGTATGGTTTCAGTTTAAAACCAGAGTTCATTTACATTAAGAGATCAATCAGTGGGAAAATCCATTCTGCAGTGCTAGCCCATCAGTAAGCAAGCTAATTGAATGCAGAGCAAGCGAGAGCATGGGTGGCCTCTTTCCTCTTTTATCAGCACAGCAAAGATTGCAGCAGCTCCAAGATCCCCCTCTCTGCAAATGAGGCACCTTCAGACAGGGCAACCATCTGACTGAGCCTGAGGAATTCTACCTGCGAGCGTGTACCATCTTTGAAACTGATTTACCTGCTTCTGAGCAGGGCTCAGCAGCACGCTGTAAAAATGGCTGTGGTTCACAGCCACCCAACCACTCGCTACCATGCAGGTCCAGTCCCCTGGCCACGTGGGGTGGGAGGTGGGCGGCCACGCTGGAGCTGGAGCTGGAGCAGAGGTGGCTGCGTCCAACACACGGGGCTGTGAGCTCCCTAAATAAACATGCTTACATAACATGCAAAATCGTCCCATCTTTCCCCTAGGTTCTTTTGGCAGGAATGCTCACAGGAAATATCCTGTTAGTGGAGATAAAAGGCTTGATTTACTCTGTTGCTGATAATGCATAATTGCTTAATCGCAAGCACATAATTAAACTCCATTGGGAAGGTTACAGTGACAATGATTGCCGAGCAAAGATGAGTTCCCCTAGAGCTGCAATCTTTGCATCAGCTGGATTTTTTTATAATAGGAATGAGGGGAAATGCACTAAAAAGCCTGAATGTTTGGCAAAAGCTGTGAAGGCACAGGGCAAGGAAGGCTGGACACAGTCCGAGCAGCACCAACAGAGAGAGAGGAGATAAGCTTTTAAATTAATCCCTTCACTAACGGAGCTGCAGTTGGAAGCAAGCTCTCCAGAAAAGCAGTTTTTGTGCACTGAGGAGGCCACCAAGCTCATCAACCTCTACAGAAGACTGCTCTGAGGCACTGAGCACCCTCCCAGCTCATGCCAGCATAGAAGCCTACCTGGCCCCACCACCCCAAGGCTGCCCCGACCCTGCTGAAGGTTGTTCGTCCAGATGGCATGGGACCACTAAGCCCAGTGGGTCAAGGGACCATCAGTGGGCAAGACAACTGTAGTGGACCCAGGTCTGAAGCAGCAGATTCAGTGGGGAGCCACAGCTTCCCAACACAAAGAGGCAACCAGCTCCTGTGGTGCCCATTCTGTCTCCTGGTGTAAGAAATAGCCTGAAAGGAGCAGACAGAAAGCTGTTACTCCCACAATGGGAGGTAATTTTGCAAACTAGTGCATGAGTCATGATTCCTTTTATTGAAACCTGCTCTTCAGTCATCTGGAAGCCAGTGCTAAAGATACTTTTTAATTCCTTTGTCATGTAAATTCTATGTCACTACTGCATTAGGCACCCACCACAAAGGAACAGTAGTTCACTGAGACTGTCAGAGCCTTGTGTGCATGTCCACAACTCCAAGGCTTCCTTAATAACTGCATAAATGAATGAAGTCCTGTTTGCACATGGAAGAGCACTGCATTCATTTTCATCAGTGATGATGAAGGAAGTCTGAGAAGTTAAAAAAAAAAAAGAAAACAAAAACCTTCAGTACACAAGAGCCGCTGTGTTCCTAAGAGAGAGCAGACAGTTCCAGTTTGGGGAAGCCAGTCTGTAAGTGCAAGTAAAGAGTGTCACTTTGCAGCCTGCAGAGCAAAAGAAAAATCTCTGCTTCAGAAAATGGTGCTTGCTTTGAGCTAGCAAGAAATATTTCAATAACAGGTTGTGGAGAATGTAACTTCAAAGTTTTGAAGTTGATGGAGTTTTGGAAGCAGTTGCTGAAATTTGTATCCAAAAGTGATTTAACTTCCCCAGTAAGTGATGTGTACAAATGGCACACACCACTAAACCACATATGCACGCAATGTATGAATTCCCACATTCCTGACTTCCCATTCCATCTTTAACATTTTTTCCAGTGCAAAAAGTAATGAATCAAGCTTGCAATAGGATGTGTGTATAAAGGCCAAAGAAAAAAATTAAAATCAGCTGTTATTTGACAATTACTGAGCCTGGATTACTTTGCTTAGATACTTAATGCCCTCATAAATCCTGTACACCACTGTGGGTAACCAGCTAAAGGTAGAACTCTTTAAACCAAAGCTATTCTGGGTCTGTTTGTGACCTTTGATAGTGACCTAGTTGGTTATAAAATCATCAGGATCCATGGGGCAAACTGTTCTTCAGTGAATTGATTTCTTGTGGTGTGTAATTCATCCATTTTAAAAGCATCCTGCCAAAGAAGAAATGTGTCCAAAAAAGAGAAAATGCGGGGACATGCTGGAGAGTACATTGCCCAATATTTTTCTTTGCCCCAACTTGCTCTCCTGGGACCATATGGAAGCAGAATGGCAACAGCCTGCAGTATATGAAAGGTTTCTGCAGCAAAACAGAATTCCTTTCACTCAGCCTAAAAGTACAATCAAAGCATCTCACTCAAAGTTTTTAGGACAGATTTTTCTTTTGAGGGCTTGTCAGCATAATTATGGCAGGAACAAATTTACCAAAACAAATCTTTACTTAATGAATGTTGGTAGCTGTCATCTTTAAAATTGTTTAGATACAATACAGGAAGAGAATGAGACAGAGAAGTGTTACATCTTATTTAATACCCTAAAAATAACACCATCACCCTGCTAAATAAAAAGGGACATAATGCAACACTTGGAAGAAAAACAGGCAGTCATTTTTCTTCTGATACTGTTTAGAATGAGTGAGTTCATCTGTACCTGTACAAGAAGATTAAATTGTGCGTGATGTAGATAGAGGCTTGAGGTTCATCTCAGCTGGTGGGGGATTCTCTCTGTTTGCATTTTTTCCCCTCACTCCCCCACTCCCCTGAATAAAATCCTATCTTCCTCAGGCACATGAGAAGGTGCATGTGTCCAATCACCATGAAACATGTAGAGGCCAGGAAGGTAAGAGCCAGCCTAAAAGCAGAGCTAGAGGAAGCTGCACATCACCATCTGCATTGCAATAGTAGCATAACCACCTGCTGTGTTTCATTTCCATGACCACGTCCTGAATTCTTCCTTCCAAGGGAAAAGGCAGTGCTAAGGGCAGATACAAGCTGGTGGCTTTTAATTTGTATCAGGATTTAATCATCTTAATTTGCTTCAGGGTTCATCCCTGAGGTGAAGAAAGCAGCATGTGCTAGAGCCAGTGCCTGCCTGGCCTCTGCCTATTACAGGGCAGGAAAGTGGATCTGAGTGTCACAGTGGGAATTGGGAGGACAAGGACACAATTTTCAAGCAGAGGTGCATGTATTTTACTCCCTCCCTAGTTCCTTCACACTTGCATTTCTGCAGGCTGCTACCACTTATTGCAATGTAGATAAACAGCCAGCAACAATAAGCATGTTGGAGGTTTTGAACACAGTAAGTATACCACTGGCAAACAGGGATGCTGTTATTCAGAGACCTAAACAATATGATGCTCGGCATGGACCCTGAACCTACCTGCAGCCTGCTGGGCATCTTTCTGACAATACTCCCACAGAATAATCACAAAAAACTTTGAGGTAACAAAACTGTCCTAGGAGGAAATGCAACAGTGCTGCAGTCAGTTGCAATCACTTGCCACAGCTAGAGTTTTGCTCTTAAGGGGATGGGAACAGGACCCGAAGTATCAGGGCCCACTGACATAGCTCTTAGTTGCAGTCAATCATGCAAATGCAATTAATACTTCTGCCTGGTCTAAAATGACTCTGCTCCCCTAATGCAGTAGAGTGGCTAGAAGAACAACCTCTCTAATGGCACATAAGCACTTTCCAAGTGGCTGTCCTGTTAAGGTTATGCAAGACCCAGGGCAGTCCTCTGCAGTGTGATGTCAGCTCTGGCTCCTGGCCTGACACACAGTTACACAACAGGACAAGGCGAGGAGAGAAAATGGAGATGCTCTGGAGCTGTCAATTTTTTGAAATACACTTTAAGCACATAGTTTCTATTGCCATCACTGGCAACACGTCAGACAGGTAAACAGCAGTGTGCGGAGTTGAGGTTGATCTAAGACATGCTGGTTTTTTTCCTTTTCTTTATATTATCCTTTATTCTTCTTTTCATGTATCTGTCCTGATTTTCCCTCTGACTCTTGGCAGGGGAGCAAAAGAAGTTCAGAAGTACATAGCTTACGACTGAGTAATGCTCTACTGAAGGCAGGGAATCTCTTCTTTTCAGTTTTTCATGGTTTTTCTTACTTTGAGCATGAGCTGTTAGCTTAGAAGCCCTCCTGATATTTAGCGTTTCTTCCATACCGATTAATTCATGCTGGTTGCAAGAAGCACATGGTGGGGATTTGGGGCCGGCATTGGTAGAGATGTGCTCATTATTACAAGCAGGGAAGGCGAATGTCACAGTAGTCTTGCACTGCCCAAGGAAAGGGAAGAAAGGAAACAACACAAGACTTTTTTCTCACCATCCATATAAGCCCACTGCAGTGTAGCAATGAGTGCTGAACAGACCTGGAAGTATGTCTGAGGTGGAGGAGACCCTCAGGTGACACCCTTGCGGGACAGGTTTTGCTGCTCTCTCTTCCCAGTGCTGTTTGGAGATATCAGGGCTCTTAGCCAAGAGGAATGGTCCTCTTTCCCACATTAGCCTTTTTGAAGTCTTTTTTTGTTCTCCCTCAATTTAAAACCATGTAGGTGACCCTGGCTGAGGAGTGGGGTCTATGTGCTTCCCAGGGCACAGATGAAGCCTTGCAGAAGGATGTGGCTGCTTTGAGCGCCAATAGTACATGGAGGAACCATAGATTCTCTTTGCTGGTGTTGGTGAACAAGAAGCAGCTCTCCAAGCAGTGAGTACAAGCCCGTGGGTGGGCACGTGGGTGCTAGTCTTGCCAGCAGGCCTCCACACCATAAGCTGGGCAAAAGGAGTGGGCTGGCAGCATGACCATGGGCAGGAGAACTGGGGCCCACAAGACATGCCTTCTGAGCATGGGGAAAGACAGAAAGAAAAGGGGCAACATGTGCCAACCTCAGCGGTTCAGCTCTTGGACTTGCTATCCAAAGGGAAGGTCTCTGCCCAGCCAAGCTCTCTGGGAAACTCCTGATAGCCAAGAGCCATATGGAGCCCAGGGCTATCCTTTTCCTCCCCCAAACACTCCCAGCCTGATACTTAATTTCCTTATTTTTCCATCAGCCCGTATAAAGAGCTTTACTGTTCACTCACTGTTCATGCTCAATCAGGAGACTGAATTTGGCTGATGTGTTGGAGTCCCATCTATTCATACACATAGCTGTACTCTCCTCTTATGCCCAGATTAGGAATTGTCAGAATAAAGCTGCAAAACTTCTTAGAAAAAAACCAATATTGGTAATGAACATTTGAATTGTAAGCACTGATAAAGTTCAGCCTGAACTAAATCTTTTGTCTACAAATATTTCCTACAGTTTCCTGTCTTCTTTTATCTCTGATGTATGCCAGCTTGCATTAATTTCTTTTGGTGATAACCTGGGAGAAGACACTGCAGAAAAACCACTCAGTCAAAGATTTCCCTGTAGTGGAAGAAATTCAGACCTGGAACCCAAATCTAGCTATTCTGTATGAAATGGGAGAGAGCAAAGACTTGCATTAGAAACCCCCTGGAGTTTTGTGGAATGCTTGATCCTGATCTGACCTGTGTGGTTCAAGCCTTTGTGGCTCATTGTATATCTTTTTATGATGAAGAAAATATGCAATAAAACCAGGCCTGTATGGTCGGATCCCTGGAATTAAATGCATTAAAACAGAATAAATCAATTCAGAAAACTGGCTGTTTTCCTTTTTGCTCCAAGTTACTTCCTCAACATCTGCCTTAACTGTCCCTGGTAACAGAATTTTTCCGCAGGGTGTGTATTTTATACTTTGACAACCGGTACATATATTTTATTGTCAGAATTGGGACACAGTTACACTTGAAATCCAACTACCTATTCTGAACTGCCTGTGTCTGAACTTGTGCATGTCTGAAAAAAAATAAGCTTTTCTGTTCCCCCTCTATCCTCACAATTCACTTGGAACCAGCAGAATCATTCAGGCAAAACAGACCTTCTCAGAGAAAAGCAGCTTGCTTTCTCCTGCTTTATAAAAAGAACTGGATTTCTCTGAAGCAATGCAAATTCCTTGCATTAAAAAAAAAAAAAGAATGTTAATGCTACCTCCAAATGACATGTGTGTGTGCTGACAGCCTTTGAAAGAAGCCCTTCACAAAATCTGTTTGCATCAGGGGATGCAACTGGTAGACTTCCATCTGAATGTTGCTATTGTTCTAGTCTCTGTCACATTCGCTTTTCTAGTCAGTCTCAGATGTAACTTTGCAACCACAAGAAATTGTTTTGAGTTTTCAGCAGTCTAATTCACCTAGATTTTCTTTGTTTACTGGAAGATTTTAGTGTCCAATGAGAGTTAGGGATTTTATTGCTGGCTCTTAGTCACTGCAGGGCAAAATGCAGGCAAGAGAATAGATTTCCACAGGTCAAGGTCCATAGGAGAGAACTTTTTGTTCAGGTTACTGGCTTTAGACTAGCAATAAATTTGTTATCAATTATCCATGCTGTGCTGGGAAGGAGCAGGACTCAAGCCATCTGGTGCTAAACTGAGCCACCACGTTCTCAGCCCCATTTGTATCCCATTTCTTCAAACTACATGAGCAGAAAGCTCTGTCCACACCCTGGCCATGGCAGGCTGAGCCACACGGGTGTCTGTCAATCCTGGCATGAGTTTGCCTAACATGTTCTTTAAGACCTCTGATGTTGGAGAGGCCACAGCTCACCTCAGCAAGCTATTCTAGCTTTTGTCTGTCCTCACAGTCTTCACTTTCTAACCTACATCTCTTTTAGGCAGTCTGAGATCCTCAGCTTGGGGAAATGAGATGAGCTCTGCTGACATCAGTGAAGTTTCACCGTTAAACATGCTTTGAAGATATGACCTAGTACTGTCAAAACTCAGCCCTTTCACTTCCCTCTTAATTTTTCTATTCCTACTCTTTATCTCTTGATAGATTCACAGTGTTCCTTCCACTTACTTTAACATCCAAGCAGTGTGAAAGTGCTGATGCTCACTCCTACATACCATCATCAGCATTCAGCTCTCTTTTTCTGTTCATATTTCTAAAGCTTTCAGATCTTCATCTTCACACATGCCCACTACAGCATTCTGCTGGGGATCTAAAAAACACATCAGACATATAGAGAAGTTTCTGAGATCATCTTCCAGCCTTATCTTTCTGAGCAAATAAATCTTTTCTTTGTGACTCTCACCTGGCTTCCCAAGTTCAAATTTTCAGCCATTATCTTTAATACCACTCATAGAGCAAGGGCGCAGCCAGTTCCTCTGTTATCATGTGTATCCTCCCATCTCTGTAATGACATCAGTCTCCACTGTCTGTTTTACCTGTTGCCCAGAAGATACCTTCACATTTTCTTCACTTCATCCTTCTTGAATGCACAGCTTTTCAGAGGTGTCCTTTAAGGCTGTTCTTCTGTGTGATTTCAGACCTTTCCTAAAGCCCACTCTGACTGCAAATGTCTAATAAGAAGATGTGAGGTACTATTACCTTTTTAATTAACTTATTTGACAAGTTTGAACACAATTAAACTACAAATCTGTGCCAAATGCCCAGGTGCATGTGTGCTAACTTTTGCAATTATGACTTCCTTATCACTGCTTCTTTAATCTTGCCCCTGCTTCTTCTAATTCCATGGTTCACTCATTTACTAGGTCTTGTCTTGAATTAGCAGCATGTGCCACATAGGTAATACTATTTACTGTGTGCTTGAGCGGATACTCATATCTCTGCATTATTTCCCACCTCTGCCTGGGTTGTTAGTTGTATTAGAAGCCCGCCCAAACCTCAGCCTGCATCTTGTCATGACATCTCTGTGATGTTCTTGCTATGTGCTGGCACCAGCAAGGCACCCTCCTTGGGGAAAATGTTGCCTTTATCTTTTGACCAGTGGGTAAGATACAGACATGATGACCAGGCCTTTCTTAGGTTTGCCCTGAGGACAGCTGATAGTAGGGTCTTGCCCTCTGACAAGGTGAGCTCTAAACCATAGAATTTGCATTTGGTAGCAGTTCTTGCAGCCTAAGTTTTCCTACCTTGGAAGTCTGCTATGCAGACTGTTTATTTGATTGTTGTTTGGCTGATTGTCTACTTTGGACTTTGACTAAATAAAAATATATTAACATTCAGCACTTATACAGAACTGTTTACAGGTAGCACTTTGCAAAAGATGTAAAGACAAAGTAATCAGAGGCTTGTCCAGAAATCTGGTTGGTCATAATCCACATGCTCTCCATGTATTTTTAGGTTTTGTTGTTGCTGAGTTTACTGGGTTTTTTTGTCCTACCTATAGCTGCACATCATCTTGCTTTGTCCATTAAGATCTGCACCTATTGTTATACACACCTATTATGAATCTGCTGTAATCTGTACCTCTGCATGCCTTCACTTGCTTTCCTGCTTCAGTGTTTCCTGTGCCTTTATCTGATATAATTAATCACTTCACCAAAAGAAGTCTGATACTGATACCCTGCAAATATTTAGTCAAGTACTCTAACCCAGAGAAAATACTGGACTTGTTGAGAAGACACCCACAGTGACAGTGCTGTGTCACTGGGAATATTTCCCTTCAGGGACTGCTGGAATCACAAGGGATTACAGAATGGGCCAGTGCTGGTGAGTGCCACGTAGGAATAGCAGATGTGCTTACTTATCTCCATCAAAGATGCAGCCAGACTCACATTGCTTCCTCTATCCATCTCAAAAAGCATCTCTGCAAGGCAGCAACAAGCAGTTAAACATCAATGAAAGACAGGCTTGTCTAATCCTTTCAACTCTTGCAGGAAAGAAACATTCAGAAGGCTACTGAAAAACTAATGAAAACAGTTCTGCTTTGGGCCATCAGCAGAGAAACCTGGAGTCAAAGCAAAAAAGCTTCTTTCTGTTTTATTCTCCACCTGTGGAATCAGTGGATATCTAAACAAGAACAATATGTACTGGCAGCATGGCTTGAGTGCAGGCATGGCTTCAGGCAGAGCCAAGCCTGGCTGCCATGCTAAGTAGCCTCATGTACCAGTGATCCTTGAGATCTGCTCCTCGGAGGGAGCTGAGTGCCACAAAAATCTCCTCCCCCACACCTTCCCCACATTTCTCAAGAGTAGGCTAGACCAACGTAATTAAACAGACTACATTCCAGGAACATCAGGGTTTACCCTGAAAACGGACAAAACTGGAACTGCCACAAATACTTTGTTATTTGTAGCATTGCTAGCAAAACATGCACATACAAAAGCAAAGCAAAACATAAGAATTTTCATGCTGCATCTGAGTGCACCTCAACATGCTGGTAGCATCGACATTTTCTCATCGTGCTAGGAAGAATACCATGCAAGAAAACTAGGTTTGCCTCATTGTCAGCAGAAGTGTGTTATTATGAGTGGAAGTATGTTATTAGGAGCACAAATAGAGAGGAGAATGTTTTCACCCGCCATGTTATCTTCGAGAAGCCCTGGCAAATTGAAGTCCTCTGCTCTTCAATTGTACAGGCAATTGGTGCAGGCCTTTAAAGAAGCAATCACACTGTTGTTTAGCAAAAGCACAATGCCAGAAGTGAGTAATAAGCTAAACAATACCACCTCTTTATTCCAGTGGAATATGCACTTATGCCATTTCAAATTTCTGATTTTCCATTTCTGTAGCGCTACAGAGCTTTGGAAACTGCACTGTAGCTTCTGAGACCCATGTGCAGCAGAAAGCTTTTGCAGTAAACCGACTTTGCTTGGCAGTAGGTTCGTTTTCATGTAAAATCAGTCACAGCACTCACCAAAATTAGACTAGTTCAGGAATATCCTCACTCATACTGCCATCACACAGAGTGGAAACCTTATTGCTCCTTGTCATGCCAACAGCCTGCAAGCCCATCACTCTTTCTAATGAGCTCTTAGATGAATAACACACTTCATGGTTATTACCTGCAAAATCAGAGTCCCAGATCCTCTCTGGTACAAAGAAATGGACTGAAACCTCAGTGTGGGTTCTACTGATTGCTGTGGCACACAGTGAGACTTGGTTTAGACCTTCTTCATAGTGGTTTTGCAAATGTTTCAAGAAAATGTGGTACAAATTTCTTGTGGTTCTTTCATGGCTTCTGCACTTGCATTCATCTAATTATTAAGACCCAGCTACGTAGCTGAAAATACTAAGTTTTGAGTAATAAAAGCACAAAGTCATCTGTAGGCTAGGCCAAAGGTCCTCCAAAAGGATCACATTAGTGAACAAAATGACAGGCAGGCACTTTGGTGACAGAGTGATGGAGGATGTCAAAGCAGTCGTATCAGAATCACCAGCTTTGTCTTCTTAAAGCTTTTCATCCCCGCATATGCAAGTGCACCTGGTCCGTGTTTGCTTATTGGAGTACTGCCTACAGACAACAGCAGATACACCTTGAAATGCATTAAAGAACAAGGACTGCTGATAGGTTATAAACAGTTTTTAAGTGATGTACAGGTCTTTGACCTAAAGCAGGGGAGATTCTCTTTTTTTTTTTTTTCTTGTCTATCCATCTCTGTTTTTAACTCACACTTTCCATGGAAACTAAACCTTGCTGAGGCTTAGGCACTGACAGAAATAAGTTTGATATCATAGAAGTCAGAAAATGCTCTATTATGCCAGCTCTGACTCTGACACCATGGCCTTTTATGGGGGAGGAAATGACAATGAATGGGAAGACTTGCTCGTCCTTGTGTAGAGCTCAGTTCTGTTTGTGCTTTTGGCCTTTTCCTGGGAGAAGAAAGACTGGCCACTGCTTTTGACCTTTCTGATGCACCAGGAGGAAGAGAGATGGTTTAATATGATAATGAACCCTGCAGGTAATAGCTGTGACCTCCAGTGATAGCCTTCTGACTGGTAGGACAAGGAAGGAAGAAGCAGTTGAGTTACCTCCCAAGTTCTGGGGTGGTTTGGGGTCAAAAAAGAAATCTTGTCAAACCAGATGCAAAGTTGTGGGGCCTGGGGAAAAAGGACAGGACCGGAGAGGAGACTGAGAAGGAAAAGTTTTCTTGCTGTGTGGTACAAGTTTTGATGCTATAGATCTGTGACTTGCTTCAAGTACAGCTTTTCTGTTTACTTCTGCCAGCCTGTTGATCTTGGGCTTGAATGGGAGAAATTACTGCAAATCTTGACAACCAAGAGTCACACTGCTCATATATTTTGATGTGCTTGGGCTGTGGCTTCTAATGCTTGAAGAGCTGCTGCCTTCACTCCTGGAGCCAGACAATGTTATTGCAGAGGTGGGAGAGGGTCATTCTGGTCTAGTGCATGCAAAGAAAGAAGATATTACTCATTGCCACTTTGAAGTGGAGGCATTTTGGGGAAAACAGTGGTAGAGACTGTGAGCTAATCCATTCCCTTGAGTCTTGGGGCAGGAAGTAATTAAAGGATGACAGAACAGTAGAACAATTTCTGCCCTTCATTACTATCACAGAATGTTTTGAAGAGATGCAGAAGACAATTAAAACCAAAATGGATTTTCCTTATTTTGAGCTCAGAACTGCGATGCTTGTACTATATAGACAATATGCCTATCAAGCATTGATCTCTATCCTCCCTGACATCTTCCTCCACCACACTTCTTATTTGTTTATAACAACAGATTGTCCTTGCGAGATGTCTCTGAACCTGGCAATGCCTAAGAAACACACTGCTCAGTTATACAAATGACAGTCATGAACACCAAAGCTGGCTGGATACATTACACATGCAGTTTATCCAAAATGTAATTCAAGACAGGCCATTTGTTCAGTTCAGCTACATGTAAAGCAGAGCAACTCTGTGCAGGAATGTGCAAGACCTAGAAGAAGGTCTTAAGTGGTGTTCATTCATGTTTGCACATGTCTTCTCCACTTGTAGGGAAGTACAGTATGCTGGGGATTTTCTTGGCCAACTGCTTCAGGTTGCTTTAACTTACTATCTGCTAGGTAAACACAATAAATCACAAACTTGTTTAAAGGTAGAACAATCCAATTCCATTGATAAGCAAACCAGCCTCTACAAAATTATTTCCTTTTTATTCAGATTGTTTGCCCATTGCAAAGCCAAATCATGTGGCATTTAGTGAAAGGGTATGATTAGGAGTGAGTAGTACAGCAAGCCTCCATTGCCCATCAATGTGGGCAAAAAAAAGCAGATGTTGAGCTGTGTGCTCAGCTACCCAAAGGTAACTACACTGTCCTCGGTTTGTATGTTAGCTCTTTCTCTTTGCTCTCACCTCATTTCTGTCCTTACCTACCTTGTTTTAGCATGTACCAGCACATTGGTCTGTAGGGCAGGAACCATCATTAGTAACCCTTTGGAAGCTAGTGATCTTGCATACATGATAACAACCCCCATTGACTAAAAAAAGCCAAGGAAAAAGAGAGTTGAGTCCACCATGCAGGGAAGGATGGGACCTCAGGGCAATGGGGAAGGAGACTTCTGTGTCCCTGTGGAGCAGAAATGGTCAGGTTAGCCACAGAAGTGGTCGGGTAAGTCCGAGGGGGGTGCTCAGACCAGAGCAGGTGGGAGACACCCAGGCACAACAGGGAGCCCATGTGGTCCCTTTGCAAAGAGGCAGAAACAGCCCCTGACCACACTGCCTGGGTATGGGGACTCGCAGAGACGGGGGCCTCAGGGCAGCCAAACACAACCCTCAGGTCTTCATGGAATGAAATTTTAATGGCTCAGGGCCACGCTGTTCCCATGCGCCACGAGGTGAGCTACCGAGGAAGATGACTGGCCTGGCTGAACAGGGAGCTTTTGCTAAGAGTCAAGAAAAAAAGGAGAGTTTATCATCTCTGGAAGAAGGGGCAGGCAACTCAGGAGGAGTACAGGGACCTTGTTAGGTCATGCAGAGAGGAAATTAGGAAGGCAAAAGCTCAGCTAGAACTTAATCTGGCTACTACTGTAAGGGACAACAAAAAATGTTTTTACAAATATGTTAACAGTAAAGAGAAACCCAAGGAGAATATCTGTCCTTTAATAGATACAGAAGGGAATGTTGCCACCAAAGATGAGAAAAAGGCTGAGGTACTTAATGCCTTCTTTACCTCAGTCTTTAATGGGGAGACCAGTTATCTTCAGCGTATTCTGCCCCCTGAGCTGGAAGGCAAGGATGAAGAGCAGCATATACTCCCCTTAATCCAGAAGGAAATAGTGACCTACACCACCATCTGGACACTCACAAATCCATGGGACTAGATGGGATCCAACCAAGAGTATTGAGGGAACTGGTGGAGGTGCTTGCCAAGCCACTCTCCATCATCTCTCAGCAATCCTGGTCAACAGGGGAGGTCCCAGATGACTGGAGGCTTGCCAATGTGACGCCCATTTACAAGAAGGGTCGGAGGGAGGATCTGGGGAACTACAGGCCTGTCAGCTTGACCTCAGTACCAGGGAAGATTATGGAACAGTTCATCTTGAAAGCACTCACATGGCAAGTCCAGCACAAACAGGGGATCAGGCCCAGTCAGCATGGGTTTAGGAAGGGCAGGTCCTGCTTGACCAACCTGATCTCCTTCTATGACCAGGTGACCTTCCTAGTGGATGAGGGAAAGGCTGTGGATGTTGTCTGCCTGGACTTTAGTAAGGCCTTTGACACTGTGTCTCATAGCATACTCCTTAAGAAGCTGGCAGCTCATGCCTTAGACAAATGTACTCTACGCTGGATGAAAAACTGGCTGGATGGATGAGCCCAGAGGGTTGTGGTGAATGGAGATAAATCCAGCTGGTGGCCAGTCACAAGTGGTGCTCCCCAAGACTCGGTGTTGGGGCCAGTTTTGTTTAATATCTTTATCGATGATCTAGACAAGGGGATTGAATGCACCCTCAGCAAGTTTGCAGATGACACCAAGCTGGGAGGCAGGGTCAATCTGCTTGAGGGTAGGAAGGCTCTACAGAGGGATCTGGACCAGCTCAGTTGATGGGCCGAGGCCAATTGTATGAGGTTCAACAAGGCCAAGTGCCGGGTCCTGCACTTTGGTCACAACAACCCCATGCAGTGCTACAGGCTTGAGGAAGAGTGGCTGGAAAGCTGCCTGGCAGAAAAAGACCTGGACGTGCTGGTTGACAGCTGGCTGAATGTGAGCCAGCAGTGTGCCCAGGTGGCCAAGAAGGCCAACGGCATCCTGGCCTGTATCAGAAATTCTGTGGCCAGCAGGAGCAGGGAGGTGATTGTTCCCCTGTACTCGGCACTGGTGAGGCTGCACCTTGAGCATTGTGCTCAGTTTTGGGCCCCTCACTACAGGAAAGACATTGAGTTGATGGAGCATGTCCAGAGAAGAGCAACCAAGTGGGTGAGGGACCTGGAGCACAAGTCTTACAAGGAGCAGCTGAGGGCACTGGGGCTGCTTAGTCTGGAGAAAAGGAGGCTGAGTGGGAGGATCTTATTGCTCTCTGCAACTACCTGAAAGGGTGTTGTAGCGAGGTGGGTGCTGGTCTCTTCCATCTGGTGCCTGGTGATAGAAAGAGAGGTAATGGCCTCAAGTTGCAGTAAGGGAGGTTTAGGTTGGCTGTTAGGAAAAATTTCTTTACTGAGAGGGTTGTCAGACATTGGAATAGGCTACCCAGGGAAGTGGTTGAGTCACCATCCCTAGAGGTGTTCAAAAAGTGCCTAGACAAGGCACTCCAAGACATGGTCTAGTGGGCATGGACAATGGTTGGACTCAATGATCTTGAAGGTCTTTTCCAACCTAAATGATTCTATGATTCTATGTTCTATGATTCTATGTCTACATCTATGATTCTAAGCCTCTCTTAGCCTTTGCTGCCAGGTACTAGATCCTCTGCAACTGAAGAGCTTATGTTGATAATTAATGAGAATTAAAGCCGTGCAGAAGGCATAAAACCCCACATGAGAAAGCTAATGTATGACACTGTTCATTAGGCAATTGCTCAACATCAGAAAGAGACAGCCAAGTGTGGCATTTCCATTACCTGGTTTTATTATACTGAAAGATTTTATTGAGTGTGCACTCCCTGGTGGGAAATGTGACTTCTGAATGGCTTCTTCACCTTCCAAGGGTATTACTACTCTCTCGGGTTTCTGGAAATGAGTCTTGCCTTCAGAGCACCTCCAGAAAGACTCTGACTCATGCATCTACACAGAAAAAGAGGGGTTTTCGCATAGGAATGGAAAAGTCATCCTGAGCCGTCACATGATTTTGGAGGAAAAAAATATCCCACAAGTTCCCTTTAGCAAAGTTCCTTAATATGCCGACACTCATATTCATTTCCCACCATGGTATCTTGGATGCTTTCCTCAAGGCAGTGTGAGAGCCAAGGAAGAACTCATGCTTACCATCATTGCCCACTAAAAAGGAAGAAATGGACGAAAAGCACTGTGGCGCTTGAGCCACTTGTGAGCTCAGCCCTGCATTGCTGCTCTCCTGGGAGGAAGGGGCATGGCCCAACAGCAACACTAGCCATGCACAAAATACACAAAATAATTTAAATCCTGGTATAAGTGTAGGTATTAGACTGCTACAAAACATGAGCTACAGCAAAAAAAAGACTAAAAAGCAGAGAAACAAACTATGAGGAAGGAGAACAGGGAAAGGAAAACTTTGAAAAGGGGCAAAAAGGCCTCACTGAGGCTATTTGAGCACTATAAAAATGTCCTGGTTTGCCACTTTTCTGGAGGGAGGAGGATAACAAGGCAAGTATTGTATTAATCCATCAATAATAGTTGCAAATGTGAAACAAATTTAAAGAATGACTTATTCCAATTCTCATGGTCAACTACCAAAGGATGCTAAGGCAGTGATACTAGAAGTTTGGTTGGCACAATTTCACAATTCATAGTCCTTAAGGTGAAACAAGTTAGGAGCAGTCAGATCTCAGCCCATCATGTGCAGCTGGAGGAAAGGGATTTCCTTCCCTCGCCCAGCCAAGGGGCCAGCAGTGATGATGGTGCCAGTGCCTCACCCAACCTGTGCCAGGGCAGGGGAAATGCCAGCTCCACTGTGAAACTCCAGTGCTGCAACGAAGTATCAACGCCACTGTCCACCCTGACTTTTTGGAAGAAGGGGACTGAGTCAAGATGGAGCACAATCCTATCTTGGCTTTAAGGCCTTCTCTTCCTAGATTTGGATGCCTTTGACTGTTCATGTTTGATGTTTTCCAGAGCAAGAGGAGGGGAGGGGTGGGCAGGAACCAGGATTTGTCTTCTCAACTTTTTTTGCCTCCCATCAGTAAATACAAGGGCTTTGGGGGCAGTTTCTCAAAGAGAACAGGAATCAAGACAGACATCTCAAAATGTTTCCCTGTGGTCACTTGGGTATTTGCAGCAGCCTTGGTTCTTTGAAAGAGCAGGGGCAATTTCACTTCTCAGAAAAAACTCAGCCATGGCTTCACTGTGCCTGTCATGAAGGAACAGCTCCACTCAATCATGTCTATTCAAGATCAGCTACTTACAGCACACTTCCCCTTGCTTTCCCAGACTCTGAGGTTGCTGCTAGCTTACAGCCCAGCAGCTAAACAGAGAGGCTCATCTCCTCTTTCTGCAGCTGCCATGGACCAGAGGAATCACAGAAAGACTGTCTAGCACAGACAATGCAAAGGGAGTGTTTGCACATTCACAATATCTTTACCGGCTAGGAGGTCTGGTTGCCCTTTAGCAGCTTTAGCTCCTTGCACAGAGAGTTTCATCATGGGTGTTTTTTCTCTGAAGACCTTTGAAGTAAAAGGCAGTGATATTTTTGGCCAAGTTGTATTGCAACACCATCTCCCCTAAATAGCCACAAGCCCTTATCATTCCCATCCCTCTATTTTATTCTAATGAGGCATTACCCCTGTACTCCTTTTGCACATTTTGGCAAGGAAGGGATCTGCTAATTAGCCAGACATTGCATTTTTAGTGGAAGTCTGCTGCAAAAGTCTTGTTTTTCTAAATCTGACCTGTTGAGTGATTCATGAGATCCATATTAATACATGGCACAGTACAGCTCCATTGGTTGGCATCCTAAATCTGCCAGATGGTTCAGTAAAAAGATAAGCAGCAGGAGAAAATTCACTCTCAAAAATAGCATTGTGACAGCAGCATCCATTAGCCTGAAGTTCACAACATAAAGCTACCATGCTACCACATTTTTGAGTACACTGCACTCTCAACCAGGATGCAGGGGAAGATCAAATTTAGAAAAGAAGGTCTTTAAATAGAAGTTCGGTTAAAAAATAAAGTGTACCCTTGGAAGTTATGTTCCTGTAATAAATTTAGAAACAAGAGTAGAATAAAAAATTTACTAGCATTCTCAGGTGACAGGCAGTGTAGTCAGGTGGACATCCCTGAATATGACATGCTGTTTCAAATACAGACTTCCAGGAAAAACAGGGGCAGGACCATGTCTTATTTTTCTGTTTATTATACAGTGCTAAGAACATTGGAGATGTGTGAAAAACTATAAATCTTCATATGTAGGCCATCTGGCTTCAATGGCATGACAGCTCATATCAATAGTTTTGTGTTCTCACCGGTTGTCTCCTGGTTTCCAAGTAATGAGTATCTCCGTGGCCAAATTTTCAAACCTTTGCTTCCAACGAAGCACACGAATAAGTGCCTATTCAGCTGTGCTCTGCCCATAACAGCTTCCAGTCTGACATGCCTGGACAGATTTTTAAAAGCACTTGGCAGTAATATTCCATCAATAGCCTGAAGCAAACTGGGTAAGATATTCTAGCCAAAACTTTTCTGGTAGAAAATGTACAATATTTCCAACAGTTAAAATTAATTTCAAAGCAGAAAACTTATTTATATCAGAATCCAGGGAAGAAGGAATTGAGCATGGAAAGAGAAATAAAAAGGGTGTTTATATTTGGTTTGCCTGCAGAAGGAATTTATTTTTCTGTTCACTGATATTTTACTGGGAAAATCCATCCAATATTTTGTTTAATTCTGAAAAGTATTCACAACCAAAATGCAATATTGTGTGAAATATTAGCAACACATTAGCTCTTGTGAGTTTTAACTACAATAAAAATATTTCCTGCAATCTTCCACCTTGTTGAAGATGTTTTAAAAATACACTGGTTGTTGACCTTGGCTGATATTTTTTCCCAACTTTTGGAAGAATTGCCACAAAAGAGAAAATCAGTTATTCATATGGCTTGAATACTGTTTGTTGGTTTTTTTTAAACCTATCTCCACTTCTAGATGAGTTTATGGTGAGACTGAGAAAATTTAGTCTTATGCATTTCCCTAAAAATACAGTTCACTGGACGAGCTGGGAAGAAAGAACTTCCCACCACTGCAGGTGATTATCTCTGTCAGGAAACATGATGACACCCTGCCCTTTTTACACAGATAATGAAAGTACAATGGAGGCACTACTTAAAGATGTCCTGTTCTTCCTACTGTTTTCAAAGAATTTGCTTAAGGAAAAGAGACAGGGTGGATTTGTATATTGCACTTGTCATATTATGCAACAAGATACTTAACATTGCATTAATCATATTTTTTATTGGTGACTTTTTCACCAGTTCATCTTACAGATTGTTCAGACTATTTTTACAGTTAAAAAAGAAGAACTTTCCATGTATATTCTCTTTTCAGGAGGAGAAAGTAACAATGTAATGAAGTTAGTTTTGGTAAAAGAAATGTGATGTTGAATACAGGAAAAAAAAATTGTGCTGCATTATAATCATTAGACTTCTGTTAATTCTAGTAATACTTCTGACACTTATTTTCCCAATATTGAATCTGGCCTAGGTGCACCTTTAATTTTGTAGTAGACAGTTTACTATTTGGGTATAATCTGGAAATCTGCATTGCACTCTTTTGATTATTTTAGTTTTGCATTGACCTGTAAAAATAATGTATATTTGAAAAAAAATTATCAATATGTCCTTGTGCTATGTCTGGGGATTCAGCTCCAAGCAAAAAGCTGAAGACCCAGAAGGTGATGAAACTCTTGCTCTGTCAGCACCACACCGAGCCTGGGCTCCTGGCTCCTTGGTGGAGGGGTGTGGGATCCCTGGCAGTCAGGAACTTTGGATTTCTGGCAAAAACCCATGAGTTTTACATTTTTTTCTGATTCCCGTCCCATCCCAATGGGTGCATGGGAAGTGTGTGCACAGCTGCATTGTGCTTAGTTGCTGGCTGGGGTTAAACCATAACAATAGACTAGAGAGCTGGGCAATGACCAGCCTTATGAAATTTAACAAGAGAAAGTGCCAGCTTCTCCACCTGCAATGGGATAATCCTGGTTATACATACAAACTGGGGGAT
>JANZLQ010000079.1:58686012-58710428 GCA_026212715.1 Elanus axillaris | reverse complement strand
CTTAGTCATACAGGTTAGTTTTAGGTAGTCCTGCAAGGAGCAGGGAGTTGAATTTGATGATCCCTATGGGTCCCTTCTAACTTGAGATATTCTATGATTTTATGATTCTATCATCTCATGTCATCTATAATAAAAGCATATACTGCATTACAAGTAAGAAGACAAAAATTTGAAAAAAAAAACCTATATAAAAAATGAAAATAATACTAGACCTGCAGAAAGAAGCAGCAGCAATGTAACAGCTTGCATCTTCAGCTTTTGATATTCTTCAGGATTAAGCAGACAATCCACTATAAAAATATACATAAGCAGTCTCAGAAATCTGTTGGATCTACTCATATGCCAACATCTTTGACTAAAATTAGACTTCAGCTTTTGGTGAAAGTACATGTTTGAGTGCTAGTTGAAAATCCTGCTGAAAGACAATTCTGCTGATTTAATTGAAAAGTTGAGCATCTTCAATGTCACATGATTTTCACTGAGAGATATGGCTTCTCAGCACATTTGAAAAACTAAATAGACTGAGTAGGGAGGTAAGAAATTAATCAGAAATCAAGGGGGTTATTATTTACAAAAGTTTTTCCATTGAAATAGGCCATTGAAAGAAGAAGCACAAGAGTAAGAGGTGAAAGCTCATGCACTTAACAGTAAAACCAAAGTGACCTAGAGATACCATCAAGGGAATTACATCTGTCCAAAACCAGAAGGCAACAGGTAGAGCATCTGAGTTTGTACAGGTACAGTAAGCATTACAGGACACAGTGGCTAGTTACTCTGCAGTTCTTTGACTGAATTATCCGAATGAGGTTTATTCAAGAAGCACTGGAGAGCACCTCCCTATGAGCCAGCAACTTTGCCTGTGAAAGGGACCACAAAGTACAGAAGATGCATAGAAAGCAACAGCAAACAGACAGATGGTGTACCACCATACAAGCCAATCATACTTGAAAGTCAACTTGTGCGTGACAGAAATTTACTTTTATAAAGGAGAACTGGTGTGCCAGGTGGGCAAGGCAAAAAGCACACATTCTGGCAGAAGTATGGAGATCAGGACTCAGAAGCAAAACAGGGTGTAAACCAACCTGACATTATGAACACAGGCCAGCCAGGCACTGTCTCCAAAAAAAATGGCAGCACCTGAGCACTGTTCCAGAAAACACAGCTAGATGTGAAGTGTTTGCTTGTGTTTTCCCTATGCTAGCAGCTTCCTCTCTGTATGACATTTGAAAATTAAGGCAGAAAAGAAAAAAAAAACAATGGAGGGTAGAAAAAGAGAGAAAGAAAATCCCAAATAGAAAAAGCAGAAAAGTTTTGCAAGAAAGCAAAGTCAAGACTACACATGCTGCCTGGCTAAAAGAGAACTCAAGATGGCACAAGAAATCCTGATAGCTTTCCAAAAGCAAGGGTAAAAAAAAAAGTGTTAAAACATGCAGAGATGAATAAAGCAAGAAAAGAACCCATGGCAAGCACAGACAAAGAGAAATGCATTGCCAGTAAATCCTGCCTTCTCTTCAGGGGCTTTCAGGGACACCAGAAAAGAGAACAAGTGAGTTCTTTGAGGAAGAAAAGAATCCACCAACACCCCGTTGATCCAGGAAGACTGCTGGTGGCAAAATGCCTTTGAATCTTATGAGTCTGTATGAAATGTCTCCAAAGCAGGGTATCTCAGCCCCACTACTGACACTGCTGGGTAAGGAAACTTTTGTATGTTGTCCAAACATGGGGATGTTAATGAGTTTCACACCTGCTGTGGAGATGATACCTTTCAGAGCATGGTATTAGGGAGGTCCATGCACAGCTCTGCTGCTGGATCTGTAAAGCAGGGAATGGAGGAGGACATTTCTGGAAGGACAGCAAGAACTAGCTTACAATAATCTTCATGGCCACTTCAGAGACTTTTGCTGAGCTCCTTCTTCTCTTTTGCCATCCAAGCTATTTATGAACCTGTCCCAAAATAAGCCCTGACTGACCGCCACAGCTTCTTTCCCCTGCATTACACAATATGATCCCAGACCAGGAGAAACTCCCTGCCTGAGAGTGGGTCTGCTGCTCTGTGGACAGATGAAATGGGTCACATGCCTTGAATACTGCTCACATCTTCAGGGCTTGTCCTTGTCAGAGG
This sequence comes from Elanus axillaris, assembly GCA_026212715.1. Lineage (NCBI taxonomy): Eukaryota > Metazoa > Chordata > Aves > Accipitriformes > Accipitridae > Elanus > Elanus axillaris. The sequence continues at coordinate 58,708,306 of JANZLQ010000079.1, read as the reverse complement.
TAGAGAAGACAGGGATTTGACTGTTCCTGCTTCAATAGCTGCCTGGAGACAGCCTCCCAATAGATCTGGTTCAACCGGTGATATAGTGACCCAGACACAGCCTTGCAGACTGCTATTAGTTAGCTAAGCCATTGCCAGCCTCATGATACCTCCCAGCAATGGGGTACTCAGCCCAGCCTTTCCCCACATGTAGGGCCAGGGTCTGTGAGATCTGAGACAGAGGATGTTGCAAGGAGCAAGAGGCCAAAGTTGAAAGAGGCCAAAGCACCCTATGTAAGCAGCTGCTGAGTCTTCCCTGGGCTGCATTCTGGTCATTTTGCCTGCAAACCAGAAGAGTGCAATGCAATTGGAAATCTCCCTTACATCCATTTTAGATGGACAGCAAATACAGTGATCATTTTAATTACATTAATAGCTATATGTCAGACAACTAACCTTGGGCAGCCGCTTTTGCAACTTGGCTGGATTCAAATGGATTCAACTTGCACTCAGATTCAAATTTGGGATTACCCCTTAATCCTCCATCTCCTCATAATTTCATGTAATTTCATTCCATGCAAAGTCCTCAGCAAGAGCTGCTGTCATGACATAGAGCAGACTGGATGTCACTGCGCCATTCACTTCATCTGGGCTCTCCCCCAAGATCAAGGAGGCATAGTTAGTTAGATAGTTTATTTGTTTATTTATTTGTTTATTTACATATTTAACCAAGCTGCAAAATCCAGCTTTTGGCGGGGTACACAAACAGCCTTTGATCTTTAGCAACAATCAGCAACGAACTTTTGACTCCTTCAACTGCTTACATTGATTTGCCATGGCTCACAAACCTAAGGCTGTCTTCCCAAGAAGAAGCACAAGAAACATCTTAGTCCTTGTTGTTCAGTTTGTTTGTTAGCTTTTAAGATGAAAGTTTAGGCTTTCTTTTTTATTTTCTGGTCCCCAGAGCTGGTGAGGAGTTCGGGAAGCAGGGAGGCTGGGGAAGGCAAAGGGGGGAAACAGAAGAGATTGCAGCCTGGAAAGGATTCAAAGACTCACTCAGATTGCTGATGATGGGACTGTATGGAAAAGCTGAGATCAAAAGACCATTCATTGCAACAGCTTTGCCCGTATACTTTTGGATGTGCCCTGACTTACTCAGGTCAGGATGTCATAATGGACTTTTTCCCCTCACTATCTGATTTTTACTTTAAAATGCAGACTGTGTTAGGTGTTAAGTGTTTCACCTAAAACTTGAATAATCATTTGGCTAATACTTATCCTAGAAGAAGCTGAGAAACAGTCTGTTCCAAAGCCCTAGGTCATGTGTTTTCTTTAGAAGATAAATTAGAAATTTCCAGACTAAGACTGTGCTCAACTCAAGAGACATTAAGTAGCAGCAAACTGAAGACTGTGACCCCCTTGCTATCAGTCCCATTACCTTAGTTAAAAGAAAGTAAGAAGCAGTCACACAGTACTTTTTAGTATCACTTCTTCACTGTGGGATCTCATGGAAGAACTAGTTCATTGGAGCATTATAGTGCATGAAGCAAATGCCAGACAGGTAAGTGACTTCCACAGCTTGCTAAGGTATAGAGATTGCACTTCTTTCTTACAACTGCGATGAAAATAGAATGCTTTGTTTATTCATCAATGGAAAAACAAAATGGGAAGGGATGGAGAAACACCACTGAAGGATGACCCAAAGCAATACATTTATCCTGTTCTTAAGAGAGATAACATAGACTTAAATAGAAATGCGGAGTTATAGCACAAATCAGCCCTCCTGCCCCCCAAAACAGCACAGCATTGCTGCAATCAGTCTCATTCACAGCAGCTGTCCTGTGACTGTGTAACTGTTCCCCACAGGCTGGAACTCCTTTCTCCAGGCTGTCCTCAGGTATCCTTCTCTAGGTGCTGCTGCAGTGACCTGTTTCCTGGAGTTTTTACTCCAGTCTTATGGCTTTTATTCTAGTTCCACAGGCAGACTCTTTTTCTGCTTTATAGCTCTCAAATATTTATCAGACTTTATTTCCTAATTAGAGATATGTAGGCAGTACAACACACACAATGCCAATAATGTGGTATTATCTATGGCTTATGGTTGTTTATCTAGTATCTGCCAAAACTGTGACTTTTTTTCCTGCCTGGCATAATGTTTTGGCAGTCTTTTGACGTCAAAAGAGAGATAGCTAAGCCTCATCAATGCCTCAATGAAAATCAAAAGATAACACTCTAAAGTTGGAAAGCCGTTACCACTCAACGTTGCACAGAAATTACAATGCAAAGAACAGTGCAAAGCAAAGATGGGCTTTGATTTGAAAGTTCTGTATTAAGATCCCAGAATTCCATTCCATCCATGCATGTGTATGTGATGGAAAAGTTTTAGCAGCAACATGTTTTGCTAAGTAGACAATAGCAAGTTAAGAAAGAAGAAAGTATTTCTATTCCACTGATGTCTAAACAGCATTAAGTTATGCCTAGCAATAAGTTATGAATAGCTTTCCTGTTCTGAAACTTTACAGTGCTCTTAAATTTTAAGTTGTCTGTATTTAAGGAGACTTTTTTAAAAAAATAAATGAAGCTATGGAAGTTGCAGAAGTAACCTTGTGCTTTTCACTACACCTACAAAAATACTAGTGTTCTGTTTTTACAATCACATAGCAGTTTACTTTCACTAACATTAACTAAAACATTAGTTTTATAAATCCACATGAAAAAAAAACCTATTTTAAAAGAATTTCCATCTCACTGATTGATATCTTGCCATTATAAAAGTTCAGTTTCAGTTTCTAATTTTTTTTGTCATTTCGCAATATTTTTTAAAACCATAGTCTCAGATAAATTCCTAATGTGAATACTGCAAAAGAGAAATAGAAGCAATAGAGAAATTAGTACATCTGCTTGTTAAACTGTTTCCAATTTTGAATATACATACAGAAGGCAACACTTAAAATTTCCAGTTTCATATCTTGTAATACCATTTGCAAATGTGCGTGCATTTTTCAGAGTAGAGTGGTGAAGAAGGTCATAAAGATCTTTCTGTTTTGTTCTTAGTGGAAAGCAGTGGAAATCTTTAGACTTGTGTCTGACAGGAGGATTTAGCTTTTAGATTGTAAATGCAAAGGACTATCCGTGTACTTCAAAAAATATGCATAGCAGATCCTATATATATATATATGTATAACAATATATATAAAACAATAAATACATGCTATGACAAATCTAACAAGCATTATGACAAAAATCTGTTCATTTAGGACAGGGTATCAGAATAAAAGAGTTTCAGCCAAACTGTATGCTCATTAAGTACCTAAATCTGCAGCAATATTGGAGTACATGAAGATCTTAGGACTTTATAGAAATCATCTCCTACCTAATGCAATGCCTCTACCTCCCTCTTACAGAGCTACAACTTGTGGGCTGGTGTGTAGAAAAGGAGAGGGATTGTAGATTCTAAAAACAGATCTGCCTTGCACACAAATAAGTGTAATTCCAGCTACAAGGATCCCTGTGATAGATAACAGCAAGAGAAAATATACCACAGGCAGCATACCAGCTTGCATAACCTGAGGTTGTCTCAACAAAACTTCTGAAGATTTTGGGTATTTGATGGCTGTGTTTTCATTAAATAATGAAAATACTCACAACCCCAGCCTTTCACAACTACAGCTGCCTGGGCAGTTTAACCACTCCTCTTGCATGGCTCTATGAATCCGCACTGCAGATGCTCCTCACCTGATTTGCAGTGGCACTATCATATTTCACTGGTGCAAGCATGAGGAACAGAAACTCACGTGGCTGCGGTAATTCCCACAAGCTCCCTATTTCAGAGCTCTGAAGTATTCTTTCCGTGATTTTTTAGAGTTGCTACTTGTGACCTGCAAACCTATGTCCCAAACAAGAACATGCTCTGAGCATATTTTGAGAAATCGCAGGAAGCATCTCGTGATTATACTGCTTTCAGCCACTTGCCCTCCTTTGCCTTTCTGGCAAATTATTTTTCAGTAATATTTCTGTGTGAAACTTCCAGTATCCTATATAGAAATTTTCCTTCCTGTCTGAGGGCATGGGAATCTTAAAAAGTAGATCTTGTGGGTAGTTAAGAGACAAAAAGACATGTATCAGATCAAGCACACAGCAGATGGACAAGAGGCAACACTCACAAGCTGCAGCAAGAGAAATTCCAGTTGGATACAAAGGAAAAAAATCTTGCCATGTGAGTGGTTTAAGGACAGGACAGGTTGCCCAGAAATGTTGTGCAATCTCTATCCTTGGAGGTTGCCAAGATGTGATTGAACAAATTCCTGAGCAAAGTGCGCTGGCTTTGAAATCAGACCTCCTTGAAGCAGGAGGCTGAAGTGGATGACCGTCAGAGCCCCTTCCACCCTCAGCTACCCTGCAGTGCAGCAGCCCCACATTCCTCCCACAGCTTCACCCCACAGCACAGCTGGCAGGCCAGGCTACATCCCAGAACAAATCCTAAGAATGAGCTTACTGCATGGCACTGCTCCATTGATGGTACAAAGATTTTATTAATACTCAGGCAAAACACTTGCTACCTTAATTTCAACCTGTTGCTTCATGGCAAGCTTCCATGTGATTGTTATTATTTGCTTCAAACTTGAGCTTTACAACTTCTAGATATATGAAGCATTCTCTTTTGTTATCTCTAAAGTAATCATTCATACTTAAAGCTTAATCTTCCCTATTAAATCACACCTAACCCCCCCCAAATGATTTTACTTTTTCTTCTGTTATTTCTGCTGCTGTCCAAAAGCGGATGATAAGGGTAAAATCTTGACCTCTTTGCATTGCATGGGACTTTGAAAAATTGATTTTGATTAAATAAGATTTTATCCTCTATGTATCCTCTGTAAAAATGATCTTTTTTCCCCAGTTTACAAGACAACACTGTGTACTCAGTACTGCACCAGCTAATTTTTAGGCAGTAACACTTGCTTAATTTCATGACTACATCTAGGTCTCCCATACTACCTGCAGAATTAATATCTGTATCTGGGTTTATATTTTTCTCACATGTTTTAGTTAACGTTTTTAGAAATTATCTTGATTTATTATTTTATAACCAAGATTGCAAACAGATAGTGTTCCTATGTCTCTGTACGCATGTCTGATTTCTCAGTGCAATTCTGTTCTCATTTCTCTTCATTTGTCTCTCTGGAAACTCTGTGTAAGATGTCCTCAACCTCTGCATGTCTATTAACTAGGACTGGACTTAGCCCTATTCCCAGAATCCAGTTCTAGTTTTATCTATATTCTGTGTCTGGAGTCCCAATTATATGCCCTGTTATACAGCTATTCACAACTCATGTCAGTTAATTATTTGCTGGCAAAAGTTCTGTATGTCCTTAATCATGACTTCTATTCAATTCTTTCCATTAGGGAAATGCCAGTGCAGAACATATGCTAAAATACGTTCTGACAGTATGTGACTTCCCAAAAGGTAGACAGGCCACAAGGCCAGTCTGACTTCCTTGGTGATCTGCTTTTACTACATCTGACTTTCTTTTATTAGATCTATGCAAAATTAGATCTGTAATTATGGCTCCTATTATCCCACCCTTTCTAATCTAGTGACAGATGTTCCCTCTGGCATTTGGTAGTTCTTAGGTACAAGATAAGAAAGATAAGTTTAGGAAGGTAAGTTATTAATTTGGACTGTCAACATACCATCGCCTGATAACAAGTAGAAAGGCTAGATGATCAGTAGAAGTGGAAAAGGAAATTGTTATCCCCATAGACACTGAGATTCTAATAGGGATGAAACAGTACATGTGAGCACATATATGGAAAACCAGCAGAGAGCTGGCTGATGGGTCGAGGTATGTGCTCAACAGCAATGTTTAGAAAAATCAAACTGGCTGGGAAAAAAAAGGGAGGGAAAAAACCTTACTGTGGGGGAAAAAGCAAGGAAGAAAAATGGAATTTGTTCTTCATATCAACCAGCTTGGTTTTTCAGGGATTTTCCCTCCTTGCCAGATTTCTTTCAAGCTTACTTTACACAAACTGTTTGGAAGATAATGGCTTTATCTGAGATTGCCAGCAGGCATGAGTACCCCTTCATTTTAGGAAACAAGGTTCTGCCTTCAACACAGGTCATTTAGGTCATTCTGTAGTGTGTATGTTTAGGATGATACAGAAACTCCCAAGCAAGTGATATGAAGCTTCAGGAGACTAAGAGGAGAACATCTCAAAAGAGAGGTTCTTAATGTGCAGTTATTCTTGAAAATGTGGAAACAGGGCTCTATTTCCAAGAATAGTCAGAGGCAGCAAAGAAGGGGAATCTGGATACATGCTGTCAGCTATTTGGCCTTAGCAATCACAGTGAGGCAAACCCTTATACATCAGTTTTTCATACTGAAGCTCAAATGCCAGTTCCAGTATAAGAGGAGAAGGAGCACGGAAGAGAAGAAGTATGAATATTATTTTGGTGGTAGTAACACTCCATAGAAACTGAAACAAATCATAAAGATTCCTCCAGCAACTTCTTAATAAAACAGCATACAACTAACTTAAAAACCCCCAGAGTTAAATCAAGCCTTCTGTTAACTGAGCCTCTAGGCTAAATTGCATCTTCCACAGCCAGTACAGTTTCTGTCTGAAATATGGTTCTCCAGCTGGCCTGAATTTTCTGTACCAGAGTATATTTCTGAGCAGACTAAGGAAGGTCTTTACAGGCTCACCAGACTGCCATACAGGCCAAACTTCAAGCTTAGACTCCTTCAAAGCTGGGGTAAATAATATAGCTCTTTCACCCCACTTTTAATAAAACATCAATCATCCGTCACCTGCAGAGGCAAACCACATTGACACATTAGTTTGGGGCAAAATAAGAAAGCATGAGAAAGCTTAAAGTAGACAGACTGCTGTAGATCTGCTGGTCCCATCTATGCTAGTTTTTAAGCTTGCTCTCCAGGTCCACCCTGGGGCTGTAATACCCTTGCTCCCTCCCTACTGCAGGCCCTTAGGGCGCATCCATAGCATCTGAGGCTTATCCATGCTGAAGCAGCTTTCCCACTTCTGTTCCACAAGCCACTGTAGCTTGTTTCTAGCTCTGATAGGGAATAAAAAAAAAAAGGGGGGGTGCAAAGCAGGAGAGGGAATGTGAGTCAGAGACCAGTTCTCCAAGCTGTCAACCACTTGTTCCCATGGCCCCTCTCAGGCAGCGGCAGTACCTGTTTGTGCCCATACCTGGCATCCCATACAAGTCTGGTAGGCTGGCACCTGGTCCTGAGGATATGTGCATGTGCATGCCTATCTGCACATGTGCGTATGTATATATGCATATGCGAAAGACTAATTTTAGACAGGAGGTTCCTGCCTGGATGCTGAATCAGGAAACGAGTCGCTCATTGTCAGGTAAAGCACACATTCCCCAGCAGAAGACAAAGTAAGTCATTGGTCTCCAGGACAGCCCATGTTTAACTTCCTCAGCTGGAGCCAGCCTCTCCACAGCTCCCATACTTCCAGAGTCATGTGGAGAGCTGGGCAGGTGAGCTCTTGTCTTGAGTCCCCCACTCCTGCATGGTCTGAAGCTGGGACCTCATGGGAACCTAGGTCCAAAGGCCTGGGATGGAGAAAGCAATGGAAAACAAGTAGCATTTAAAAAGGTGCTTACCTAGTACTGGACACTTCCAAATGAACGTTTGTTGGAACTAGTAGTGTTTTACCCAAGGAAACACAAGCCCTTGAGAAAGCCATGTGTCACAGTATCCCTTCAGATCAGCCTCTGGATCAAAACAACAGCTCTCCACCTGGAAGATCTAGGCATGTGACCTAGAAAGAAAAAGGCAGTGTAGTTGCTACAGGGAAATTCTGGGAAATAAAGAACAACATAATGACACTGTAAGTTCCCAGTAGCTGTCCTGCCTTCCTGCAGCTGCCGCCACCATCTGCCTAGTGTTCCCATCCCTGGGGCTCCTGGACTGCCATACAACCAAGCCCATGGGAGACCTGGTTTCAGAAATGATCCAGGGAAAGCTGGGAAGGACTTTTCCCAAACACAGCTCTTGGTCTAACACTGATGAACCCCAATGTCCTCTGAATGCAGCTGACTGATAAAAAGGGATGTGCCCCTCAGATTCTCCAGAAGGGTGAAGAATCAAATGAGAGTAAACATCAAGCATCTTGTGACAAAGTGGTTTGAGTGGAAGTCCCTACTTGTAGCCTCATGGCCTGGGGTGACTGCCTGAGCATGGGGAGGGTGCAGACAGGGGCTCAGGTGTTGCTCACAGAGCTGGCGGTTGCCCTTGCAGTTAAGTCCTCCAGCTCGTGCACAAACGCACATTGCAGCAGCTTGGAGAGTGCTGACAAGGAAGAGGGAACCGGTGCACAGCACAAAAGCAGGGGTGCGGGAAGGTTGTGTCTGTGTGGGATGAAACACACTTGGTTTTGCTTTTGAAGTGCAGAGGTATTTTTCCAAGGGAAGGCCATCAGATCTCTGCCTTAACTGGAGACCTGGCAGGCTGACCCCCATGACAACCCAGAGCAGCATGCGTTGCATGCTTCTGAGCTGTCCCACCCCTCCAGCGAAGCAAGTCTGCCAAGCAAAGGGGAGCAAAAGGGTGTCCAAGGGAAGGCCTTGTGTGGAGGACAAGGTCTGTGTGTTCTGAAGGATGTTTGATGTTCTTGATAAAACCACTGGTGCCTGGCTTTCCTCCACATGCAGGCATGTCCGTTCTTGTGCAGCAGCTGTTGGCAGCCGTGCTTCTCATTCCCAGCTGGTGTGTCAGGGTCTGCTCTGCACCACTGCTCCCCAGAGCAAGGGCAAACAGGCGGGATGTTGGATGGCTCTGTGACAGCAACCCTGGAGGTGACAGCAGCTGGACGGAGAAAATGGGGTGCCATGAGTGTGTACATAACCAGTGGCGGCTGCGTATGACTGCTGTGAATGGTCTGTGCTGTACAGCTGGTGGCTGAGCAGAACTGAGTATCCCAATCACAACAACGTACGTGAATTCTGCTTCTCTGTTCCATGGAGACTTCAAGGAAGGCAGAGATGCTCTAGTGTGGAGATAAAGGCTGTGCTGACCTGTTTTGTTGGATGCACTGGTAAATCACAGCCTTTCTGACACAGCCATTCCCAGGGGTGATGCTCAGGGGGACTCCATAGACCTGGAGGTTTCTGTCCAGAGTTGCCACTTAGGTATTTCCCTGATACACTGGGTGTGATCCAAGACAGGGCTTCACAAAGCTGCCAGATGAAGTCATGAAGCTGTGGTAGAGCATTTGATGCCTCATCACCTCTTTAGTGACCTTGAGCCACTTCATTCCTTTTGCCTCAGGTTCTCAGCTATAAAATAAAAATAAATATGCCTTATGTCTCAAGGGTACTCTTAAGTTAAGCCTGTTAATTACTGTAACGTGTACAGTTATTATGGTAATGGAGCCTATATAAACAGCTAAGAAAATTTGCTGTGCTAAAGCAGAGGAAAATACCATTAAATAGTTGTCAGTAGAAACTGTAAATATCTTTGTTTCTTCACAAAGTGAGCCATCCCATGCTGTGATCTAAGTAAGTGTATGCCACATAAGCTCAGTCCACATTGCATGGAAATAAGCCTTTTTTGCAGGACAGTTTGTTTATATGCTATAGTGTAGGCAAATGCGAGCTCTGTCTGCTCCTACCCCAAGCTAAAAAACAATGAGACTGTATTTGCGCAGATAACATAAGTGCCACAGGTAAACTCCAAGAGCAAAATGTGCCTGCCTGAACAAACAAATGGCTGAGCCAGTCTCCTGGCCCTCATACCCATAGTACGACAGCTTGCTGCAGAAATCTCTGACATTCCCTTATACCTCAGTGCAGTAACAGCTGATCTGGGGAAAGTGGTTTGAAGCAGAAAAAAAAGAAGTGAGAGGAGGGAAGCATAGCTCTGCTGTGCCTATGATGGCTGTTTGCTATCTTCTGTTCATAGGAATATTGCAGTGCTTTTTACTGAAGTCAGAGGAAGTCACCTTTAAAAGAAGAAAATAATGTTTAAAGAAAGGCTGTTTGCCTTCACACCAGACTCATTTTTCACAATCCATTTCTATATATCTGAAGCCAGGCATTGATAGTGGGATCCCTGGCATGGAGTGCCTCTCTCAAGTGAGCGGCACCAGCAGCTGCTGCTGCTGTGGACTCCACAAACAGGGGAGCAAATCCTTCAGCCTTGGTGCAGCCACGGCTCCATCACTACAGACCACCAGATTTGTCCCAACTTACTTTTTTATTTTCCTCCAGTGTTTCAAAGTTCCAAATGCTCCTCAAAAGATTTCCACTGATAAAGTATATTTCCAAATAATCTGACGGCATTTGTTCAAGAAGAAATATGATCTGATATAAAAAAGTGCCTAAGGAGATACTTTAAATATACTTTTTCTCTTCCAAAATCTGTACTGCCAGTGCATTTTATGACAGACAAAATTCCTTGCTCTTGTTAAAGAAAGACCTATGGTTAGACGTCTCCTTTTAATTCCGAAGATTTCTGACATAAGGACATTTTCTTGTTTAATATGTTACTAAAGTACGCTGTTGACAGATACTCTGCCAGTAGTGATTTCCCCTGGGAAAGTGAAGTAGTATAGACTTCCTTCCTCATCTGAGAAAAAAAAAAACCACACTGAAATGTGTTTTTCCAGGCAGCTGGTCAAGGAAGCAGGTGTCAGGCTCATAAGAAAGCCTGCAAGTTCTGCATCACAGCCCTCTTCTTCCCCTGCTCAGCTGATGGCAACACCCAACTCACACTGAGACCATTCCTTGTGTGAGTAAGAAAATACTTCCTTGTTGCCCTAAGGCACATTTAGCCTATGCTATATATAATTTGACAGTAATTTCTGCTGCAAGTTATAAAAACAACTTCCAGTTCACGATGTCTTTATTTCCTGCCACAGCTATCTGTCACTCATGGAAGCTAATGTTTCTTTCCAACTTGTCTGGCTGCTTGGTTTGGATAGTTGGCAGATTTGGCTGTATTTTCTAATTTCATAAATCTCCTTTCCAGACTTCCTCCTCTCCTTTCTCCCCTGCAGCATTTACATCTATGCCTCTGAAGAGCCCACTAGTCTCCCCCTTTCATTTCCAGATCAGTATCAAAATCCCCATCCCTCTGTGCATTTAAACCCTCCAAGGACTTGCTTTCCTTACACACTGGGCTCTGTTATGCTTACCCTTGCCCGGCTCCTCCCGCTTCTGTGGTACCAGCCTCCTCTTGTGCTGAAGCACAATCTCCCCTTGTTGCAGCAGCCACCGCCGGCTCGCCTACCCGAGCCATCTGGACCCACAGCCCTTCACTTCACCGAGTCCTGTGCTGCTCGGCTTTAGGAGCTTATCTGCATGCTCTTCCCTTGACAATTAATTTCTTTCCTCCCTCTGCTGTTTTTTGGGCTGTAAATCAAGGATTACTATTGCACTCTGCAAGGTGCTTTAGAAAACAAGCTGAATCGGGCACTCTGCAGATTGAGATGAGATCATGTTGTATTTTATTGTCTTAAGAAGTGTCTGGCAGACAGGTACTACTTTGTGTACCATGGTAACAGCTGATGGAAGGAAAGATATTATAAATACACACATGATGCAGAAGTAACTCGAAAAGTAGGTATTTGCAAGGGTTACTTCACGGGACTATATAAGACATCATTATTTACCTTCTTTTATTATTTCCTTCTTTTATATATTCCAGCTTTGCAAAGAGGAAATAAAAAATGGCAGCTTCTCAAATTTGGTTAATTTTGGCAAAAGTCAGATTTATAATGGTCATTGTTGTATGCAGGTGATTTCCTTCAGTAAGGGTTCAGAGCACCTTTTGTTTTTTGGTGGATATTGTGAAGTAAATCCCTAAGAACACAACAAAAGCAAATAAATATGAAGGGAGAAGATGAAAACAAGTGGGACACTGACTTAGAGAAACAGATTTACTGCCACAAAGCACAAAAATCCTGTTAGTGGCTATGGGAGGTGCCAGCAATAACCTAAGTGCTCAGCTTGTCATTTGCCTTTAGTTCTTCTTTTTAAGGCACATTGCTCCAGGAACTACTTTAGTCTATTTTCCTGCAGGTCTGTGGGTTTTGTCTCCTAAATCTTCATCTGCTACCAAAGCAAACCAGCTCCCCCCCAGGCTTGCATGCATCCTCACTAGGTAAAAGCATGCTCAGCGCTTGGTCCAAGCTGGCCCTGCATGATGCATGCCATGTCAATGCACGCTCGTCAGAGTGGTGCTGGAATCTCGCTGCTCCACTAACAGGCTACTGCCAAGTGTGTAAGGGAACTTCTTATGTTTTAACACCCAGATGAACCACTAATTTTGTTTCTTTCTTCTAGCTGGCTACTCATTTTCATAAAACTTAAAAGAATTTATTTATCTTTAACACTTCTGCTCCTCTTCCAAATACAGCTGCAACTGACCAACAGGCTTAAAACTTACTAGTGGGAAACCAGCAGGAAAATGGACAGAAAGGGAGTTAACAAGATCCCTGAGGCCTTGCTCTGGCAAGAGGCCATGCTGCTGCTCCAATGGCACCACCGCTTCATGTTAATTTTAGCACTCCTCACTGAGCGGGTCTGACACCCCAGCATTTGCACCCTTCAGGTACAACCAGAGTATGTGTAAGGAAAGGAAGGCAGATGATCTTCGGTTCATGTAGCAAAGCGAGCTACTTGAAACTGCTTCTGGGTCTTGGCGGTAGGGCTGGATATGAAAAACAACTTGCACTTTTAGAAAGATGTAGGACTTTTCTCCCACACTGCAATCCAAAGCCTGCCTGGTCAGTTTAAACTTGACAGGATCCCCTCAGCTGAGCTGCCATTTGCACAGGGACCAACAGGTCTATCTGCGGGGCATTTCTCAATCCAACTGACCTGAATATTGACAGCTACATCTATTCTAGGAAAACTTCCCAATTCTGGGACACCAGTGGATGACCCTGCTACATCCCTTTCTGGTATCAGGGTGAGACATGGTCACCCCTGACCCCCACAAAGAGAACTGGCATGTGTGCCATGGCTGGGAGACACAGTACTCCTCAGCTAGCTACCCAGAGAGGGATTTCAGTCCCTCTCCAGGAATACATTGTGGCAAAAAAGCTGGAGACACTATGTGCTCCCTTGGATTGGCATCGTGACCCCTCTGTTCCTCATACCACTATTTACAGAATACAGATGGTAATAATGCATCTGATTTGTGGTTTCTTTCTCACCTGGAAAGCAGCAGGGATTGTCTGTAAGCCTGTGTTTTGACTGCACCCACCACAACTGTACCTTGACACCATTTTGGACTTTTGCGTACTATTTGAATAAAAAAAATCATAGTAATATTGCGGGTTGCTAGTGACAGAAAAGTGTCTGTATGCATGACAAGCAGTGATTCAAAACATAGTTCCAGGTTTGAAACCCATTGCCTTGTGCAATTTCCAAGCAACAGCAGTTTTCTGACATTGGTAAGAATGACAGGAGGATGCTTGCCAAGGTCAGATGGCAAAGTGGGATAAACCTTGCTGAAAGGCCAGGCAGACTCCCTGCTGGTCCCTTTCAGTAACAGTCAAGGAAAATCTGCTGAGCTAGGTAAATCACTAGCGACAAGGACATTCGTTCTTCCTCAAGAACTGGTTCAGACATGTGACAAAGCACCAGGAAGCAGCCAATGATATTCTTCTGCCACATGGGAGTCAGTACAACATGTGTCCAGCCTGCTTGCCACTTCTGTGCAGCTTCAGTACATACAGTAATAGTAGCTGGTGTGCACTTGGTCTTCTTCCAGGCCCCTCTAGAGAGTAACAGAATTAGATCTCCAGTGAGCTAAACCCACCAACTTCAGCCAATATTTTGTGAGACTGTTGGCCTGCTGCAGTTTATATCCCAACCAAATCCTGCCAGTAAACTGGACAGAAGTTTAGCATGTCATGTAAGTGGTTTGCATGATGTCTGCACAGAGCCAAAAACGGGTTTCTCATTTATTTGGAGGGAAAGCTCATGAAATGTTCCATTTCCTATCAGTATTGCCTTTTATGGGTGATATTCAATGACAGTCTTAGGCTACCTGTTATGTTGTTGATTAGAGTGTGAGTAACAAGCCCTTTAGATTAGAGCATTCGTTTGAAGCCATAGCTGAAAGTGTGAGTGAAAGCTAGCAGCCTGATAGAGAGGAGACACAGAGATCTCTCACAGTTCCTTATGTAATCTTCCCTGTAATTAAGATAAAGAGTCATTCTAGTTAGTAAGCTTTGAGTCAAACTTCCCTTTAGCTGTGATGAAAGAACACTGCCATTAATTAGCTACGCATGTAACCACCAGTGAAACCCTGGAAATTACAGCTGAAATACGGAGGGACCCTATCTGAGTGCAGCTGTATTCCACTTTCCTGCAATGTAAATGCATTTTTCATAAATATGTTCCTGTATAATGCAACTTTTACTTGTAAGGACTTCCTTTGGATGTAATCAAACTTACATTCAAAGCAGATTCAAAAGGCTCCCAGTACACAACCTGAGAAAATACAAGCAAGATTAAAGCAGAAACTATATACATTATCTAAAATGATTTGAGGAAAAGAAATGAGCTGTGCTATGAAAACTATAACTAAGCAAGCTTCATCTTCTAAGGATTTGTATGCATTGCTCCATAGCCTTCCCCTCAAGCAGTTTCCTTGAAATAAACCCAGCTCCCTACAATGCACTCCTCCTCCACCTTGTCCTCCACGCCATGAAGGGCAGCAGGTGGTATAACGCAGGCAGCCACTGCCAAAAGCAATGTATAACAGTGAAGCTCTGCCCACTATTCCCTCCATTGGGAACTCATTTGATTCCATCTCTTCCACCCAGGACCTGAGTTTCAAAAAACTTGTTGGACTGCCCTTGCTCAATTTTCAGATGTCTCCTTCTGTATTGTACTTGCTTGAAATCTGCAAACAGCGATTGGGATGGACAGCGAGAGAAATTCCAGCAAAAATAGATGGGCAGGCATATGGTCAATGAGATTGGAAATGTATTCTTCCATTAGAAGGTCTGGCTAAAAATGAGCAAAAGTTATTTATAAGCCAGCACAGTGGAGGCACTCCCTGAGGTAAGAGAGACGTTCTCAAATGACATGGAGAACAAGATCAGTATTGCTGCTTAGCTCTTTATTTTATCCCTCCCTGTATGCTGACCCCTCTTGTTTTCCTTTCCCTGACCTGCTGCCTGGAAAACTGGGATGTTGATTATAAGATCATTCAAGAACTTTGAATATAATGTAGCTTTTGATGTTAGTGAGAAAGGAGGAAGGGCTATATCCGTATCTTTAACAGCTACAATAGTCCAATAATTTGCTGTTAATAATAGACTTTCATTTATAGGCTTAGTTACCTTACCAAAGTATTTCTGATGTGTATTTGCACATCTTGCACGCTACTTGCAGCTGTTGCAGTCTTAAGTTAAAGATGGGCCAGAAGTATTGCATTCTTGAGAAATAGCCCCTGTGATATTTTGCAGTCAGGGTATCTCTGTTGCCAAGCATGCTCCATAGTGAAGTGATAGGCATATAACAAGCTGGTTGTCTGGCTGCTACATACCACAGATTAGTTGTCATGCCTCGGTCAAAACAACAAAGCGTGAAATACTTTTCGCTTTACTGAGAAATACAGCATGTCATAATAAAAGACAGGCTCCTCTGCTTTTACAGAAGCAACTTCCATTATACATTCTGCTTAGGAAACTGTATGAACAATCAGATAAAATGAAGAATATCTGCAGTATCTTGTGTCGATAATTTGTCTTGAGTTACATGAATTAAGAATATCACTTGTGTCTCTTCTGTCATAAGATAAAAATGGCCACAGATGAATGCAAACCATTCATTTTTATGGACTCTATGTTCAAGAGAGTTTAATCAATGTCCCTGCATGCTGTAATTTGCATCTGGATATATTTCAGCTGAAATAGGGCTGAAATCACAAGTAACTAGGCAACTCCCTCTCATATTCTGGGGGTTTGTTCTATTCCAGTACACATATAGAAAGTGATGGGCTTCTGAATGATGTTAGTAGGAGTACAACTGTAACGAAAGACAGCTAACACCTTTTCAGATTTCTTGAATGTGGCATTTCCTAATCCACCCTCAGAAACAGTGGATACCTTTGGCACCTTTTGCCCAGATTTTCAGAAATGTTAATTAGGTGCATAACCAATCTGTGGGAAGACTCTCAAAGGTCATTTAGAGGACAAGCTTTGATGGGAACAAAAAATGTACAGTACTGAAGAGTTTACACTAGCTCTAAAAAACAGTCCAAAACTTTCTCTTTATCTCACAGAAACACAGGCATTTTTCCTCTCTTGGTACATAGTACATGAATTGTAAGATCAGAAGAAAACACTGCCTAAGATGAATCTGCAACAAGGAAAAAGTTAAACAAATTTTTTACAAGCAAACAAAGAAATGAAGAATCCAGGGGACAATTTACAGTTCACTGAATCAGTTCTGTGTGTAAGTTGTGAGCCACATCTTATACTAAGTCTGGCATAATATGCTGAAGAAAATTTTTTTAATCATCATTGTGCCATAGTTTTCATGTGTATTCTCCTATTTATTTACTGTGCAAATATACCATAAATCCTTTTCCTATACCACTTGACAATGAAATAGGATAATGGTAGGTTTGCTTTGGGCATCTTACAGTAATTGTCACTTCTTATCTACTGAGTAATTTCCCAGGTTAATAAAAGGTGACAGTCACCAAGGAGTGCCTTGTAAAAACTTGTCTTGTCTGTCATTGGTTGAAAGCCCTTTCAAATACCTGTCACAGTGGTAACAGCAGTATTGCAGCAGCTGTGATGGTCTGAGGACACAGATTAAGAGAGGTCTATGGGAACGGAGAGAATTTCTTTTAGCAGGCCAGCTAGTACAGCTGGAAAAGTAGACTGAGCTTGCAAGGCCTATATGCCTCTCTTCAGGTCAGAAACATTAAGAGGAAAATTAAAATCTAAATACAGCTCAGATAAAAGGAAGGTGATACCTAGAGAGAAGCAAAGGTTAAGATTTTCACTGGTCTTACCTTCACACATGATGGAGGTAAAAAGGAGCAGCCCCAACACTAGGAATATCTTCCTGACTCCAGTTCCTGCTAGGTCTTTCAACCTCACCTCCTCCCTAGGACTAGCTCTTTGAACTCAGCAGAAACCCACTGTCCAGTCTAAAGCTGAATTTGTACCTGGGCATGCCACTGGCTGCATCTTCCCATCTTTGAGCAGGAGAGCATCTTCTTAATACTGGATTTCCACTTAGTTTTATGCATCTTTTTCTTGAGTTTTGTTGCTAACTTGCAAGGAACATTTATTACATAGAGAACAGTGATCATGCACCACAATGGACCACTCAAAAGTCACAAGCAATGCTTAAATGGAAAATGTGCCTTTTAAGGTTACTGCATGTGTGGAGATTTTGGCAGTTGATTTGAAAAGAGAACAGAAATAGAATTACATATGAAGCAGCAAGGAAAGAACTCAGTGTGAAGGAAGGCTGATGGTACAAATTTTAGATAATATGAAAAAAAAAGAAACACTCTCCTCTGTAGTTCACTTTCATTCTGCCCCTCAGTGGGCTTATCTGCCTTGTCTTTTATGTTTATGTCAAAAACCTGCTGCTTATGTCAATAGTTTGTTTATTTTTGCAAAAAGAACTGTGAGCTAGGGAAGCTCAGGAGCTTACCCACATGCCAGGGTAGGGGACTTCCCAGCGCAGGGCTGTGGCAGTTGTTGCACCTTACAGAACAGGCTTTTGCAAGAGGGACAATGAACGTGGAACTAACTATTTTCAGAACAAAACACAAAACCTTCAGCTTGGCTTTTCACATGCTCAAAGCTAAACAACACAAGTACTCCCTCATGCAAAGAGAGACCACAAAGCTCACAACTAGAAATGTACTCACAGCCCCTCTACCACCTAACCAAACTATTATTTGAAAAGTTGGAAAGGTGACCAGGAGGCACATTATGGTGATGGGGTGAGATGCAGCCCCTGACTGACACATGACAGACAAAGTAGATGCAAGACAAGCTTATGAAGAAATCCCATGTGTACACTGCAGAAGACACTACCCAGGGCACACATCTCCATGCTTCATGACAAAGAAGTAAGTTCAGTCACTTTTTGGGTGGTGCTGGCATACTCCTCCATCCCCTCAGTTTTCTATGCCAGTTTGCGTGCTACTTGGGGCCTCCACAGTGGGGGTGAAGTGCTTAATTTCTCTTGGATCTACTGGCTTCTGGTTTTTTGTTTGTTTGGATTATTATTTTTTTTTAGAAATACACAAAGAATAAGAGAGTGCAGAAAACCCTCAAAACTTGCCCAAGCCTTCAGAATCATTTTACTCAATGCTGAGAGCTGCCTGGCCCAAGGACAAGGGTGTTTGCTCAAGCACATCAGATTCACTGCCCTATAGAAATTAAAGTGCCAATGCTGGAGTATCCTTCAGCAAATTAAATCCCAGTGAAAGAATATCTTTACCCCCCAGCACACATCCACCAGCTCCTTTGTCTCTGTTTCTGCTGATGATATGATGATGGATAGCACATAAAAAACAAGCACAACTGCATCTTCAAATTTTTATTTTGTGATGACAAAAAATTCTTCCTGGATTGTAAGATGAAACTGGAAGATGTTATTGCTGTCGGTAAAAGAATAAGAGGCAGGAGTTCCAGATAATGTGCAAAGGAGTCTATGAAGTATGTAGCTCTAAAATGAAAAGTTTCAGATTAAAAGAGAGAATTGTTAAAGGACTAATGACATTTTAGTTGTTAAAAGAAAGAAAATTCTGACATTTTATAAATTATGCTTAAGCCTGTCTCCAGCCCCATAATTCTAATACACGCACTATAAGATCACAGCAAAAACTTTTGAACAGCACTCATGTTTGGGCAAATCTCCTTGAAATGGCAGCTATACCTGGCCAGTGAGTCCTGTGAATAGTTACTGCCATCTTCCATTTAAGGGGACTTGAGGAATCTGTGGCAGTGGTTCAGGAAGAACTTCTGAGAGACTCTGGTTTTCAGCAAGGGCAAAGGGTGTAACTTTTTTCCCCAGTGTAAGAGGTATTTGCAGGATGATTAGAAAGAGATTCTTCACAGTACATGGTTTCAGTTCACTAAGAACATCAGAAAGAAAGAAGGTGCTGTCCTGTATTAAGCAGCGAGGGCTGGAAGGCATAGCACTCAAGGAGCGTAATTTGACAATGGGAAATTTCACAACAGGCACAGATCTAATTTAAAAGTGATCATCCACTGGAATGAAACAAAATCAAATTGACATTTACCAGCTGCACACTAAAATTGACTGTTACTGGGACAGTTCACTTTAACAAAGTTAACCATCAACAGATTCCTATATCTAAGAGCACTAGTGTACAGACAGTAATGTGCCTTTGTTGTATTTTTTCACCAGTAACGTAAGGTAGCATAAGAACCATGTGTTTTGAATGAATGTTAAGGTTGAGGAAAGTGGATGACTTCTTTCTAAGGAAAAAACTATTTTATTGTTAAACATGATGTGTAATTCAATTACATTTTCTCCTTCTTAAAAATAAGTGTAACTAAAATTAAGTGTGAAATCATGAAAATACACATTAAAGTTTAAATGCATTGTGACTTAAGAACATACTTAACATTAAGGTTCAGGCAGTGTGTAATTGCTACCAATATTTTAAAGAAAGTTAAAAAAAAAACCTAAACAACCAAACAAACCAGGAAAAAGCCACTGGAGTTAGAACCAGTTTATTGAAGTAATATTCTGACTATGGGCACATTCAGCCTCCTCAGAAAGTGCAGAAAGACTGTTTTCTTAATTTTTTTTTTATTCAGCATGTGTCTTGTCAATGAGGTATTCTCTCAAAGCTGAGAAACTGCAAGTTAAAAGGAAAACATGCTTTTCTCGAAACAAGGTGTGGGAGTCAGGAGTCTATTAATTCTACCATCTGAAAGAACATAAGCCCTATGCTGGGAAATGTCCAGATAAACAAAGTATTTATGGCTTCTAGAAAGGAGTGAGAAACCTGAAGAGGAGTTAGAAGCTTAAGTATTTAATTAACTCCATTCTATTTTGATTCCTGTATTTACAAAATTGTCCTGCTTTAAATGCAGAAACAAAATAACATTCAAAATAAAACCTCAATGTGTGAAGAATGTTGAATGGTTCAGATGACAATGCATGACAAAGCCTGTCCAGAGAGTCTCAGAGCCATCCTGCAAAAATGGAAGTGCCACGTTTCTGAAATCCCAGATGAGACATTAACAAGTTTGCTCTTAATAAAGAAATGTTTCTGAAAAGAACAGAGTTAAATATATTAATGTAGCATATAGAAGGGTAGGCATACTAGAGGAAGAGAAAAGAGGAGATGAAGGGCCAGCAGCCCTACCACCCAGGTACGACCATTTGAGATGATACAGGAAGACATGTCCCATGGTAAGGCTGCATGGCTATGCAGAGACCTGCCTAAACACTTGGTTAACATTAAAGAGACAACATTCCTTCTTAGTAATACAGCTGAGAGAGAATGAGTTTCTCTTTGCCCTCTCCCTAAACCTCGTCCCATCTTACACTGTAGTAAAAAAGCTGTGTGACAGTGTACTGTAATTTTGATGCAGTACCATCTGCCACATAAATGTAAGTGGGGCAGGAAGGACGCACAAGACATGCTATGATTCAAAACCTTTGGAGACATTCAAGGAGCAGGTTAGTAGTGATTAAGGTTGCCCTCCATCAGTTTTCTGAGCCATGGACTTCAACCCTCCATGTCTCAGATGATATAAGTTTGACTTGCCTTATGTACTTTACAACAGATCAAGTTGTATATTCCATGACCCAGACCATGAGCCTAAGTATATTAAACCCATCACTCTTAATTAGTTAATTAATTAATTACCTCACCCATTAGAAGAGGAAAGAGACAGGGAGTAGAATAAAGTTAACTGGTGCTCATTTGGCAATAGTTACAACTTTGCATCTCTAAACTTTCAGCTAACATGATGAATGCAGGGAAGTGATTTATGAATATTCCATATTTTACAACTTCAAAAAATACCTATAGTGTAATACTGCTTCTAGTATAGACATAACCATTACCAAAATGTAAGAACAGTTCCCAAGCGTCCAGCGTCAATGTGCCATAGGAAAGCAAAGATGAGAGCAAATATGAGTATGGCTTGCACCAGGAAAGTTTCAGCCTCATTTTATTTACTTAATTGGAATTAACAGAAGATCTAATCAAATAGATTTTAAAAGAGTTAAACAGATCACAAATATGCAGTTTCTGTTCTTTGTCAAGCTGAATATGTTTTCATTGCTACATTCAGATGACAAGCAGCTTTGATTTTCCCCTGATAAGCAAATAGCCATCTCTTGGAAAGAACGCATTTTGAGAGATGAATAGCTCATGTACATCTTATCTACTTTGAATTGATTCAGTGTGTTTTCTTCAAAGCAGATTTAAAGCTGAGAAAATGTTAAGGTGACCTAGTTGTACAAGCCAGAAGTAATTAATTTTGATCAGCAAAGTCTCAGCAAAGTAAGAGATGTTAAATTAAATACTTTGAGGCTCTTTAGTCTATTTTGAAAAAGTGAACTGAGTCACCCTGATGGAAGCAGAGTATTTTCAACACTGTTGAAGCAGAGTTGATTGAACACCTCTGTGTTTTGAACGTGGGTGGAGCTATCCTCAATTTGTATCTAACTTTAATGCATTAAGATGATCTTTCATTCATACTTGTCAATAAAAAGAATGTAGCTGTCAATCAGAAACAGCAATCTCCCCCAGCAGAACAGGGAGAAAGCTGATCAAAACCAGACTTACTTCCCTTAAAACTAAACAAGGAACAATGGCAACCAGCTCAAAATGGCTCTGAAAGGATGAGGCACACAACAAAAATCCAAATTTTGTTCCAAATAAACAGCACTTTATGCCATGTGACCTCTAAATTATATTAAGCAGTGACTTAATACAAATACAACTGATTTGTGGAGAGTTATGTAAACATCCTACTACAATTAGCCATCATCATTTTCCATAGTAAATGTTCATAGGAATATCCATTCTTACCATACTGGCTGGAGGCCAGCTACCAAAAGTTATACAAATGCATTTAAGACAAGGAATTCCTGAACTATTACTTCTCAGTAGTGCCCATTCCCACCTGTGGTGGGTTGACCATGGCTGGACGCCAGGTCCCCACCAAAGCCGTTCTACCACTCCCCCCTCGCCTCTTCACTGGACAGGGTAGAGAAAAAAAAAATATAACAAAGGGCTTGTGGGTCGAGATAAGGACAGGAGAGATCATTCACTAATCACCGTCACGG
>JANZLQ010000079.1:58671376-58685950 GCA_026212715.1 Elanus axillaris | reverse complement strand
AAGGGGAAGCTTCCAGCAGCTTCTCACAGAAGCCACCCCTGTAACCCCCCCCTCCCACTACCAAAACCTTGACACAGAAACCCGATACACCACCAAACTTGATGACAGCAGACTTTGGCTCCATAGCAGTAGGGCCATATACATAATGTTCACTAGCAGCCTTTATTTGTTTCTGGAAGAGGGGAACCTCAATCCATACCACTCCTACCTGTTTGACACCAGTGCCAGCAACAGATGCCCAGAGCCCACAGAAGGATCACATGTCATCAGGTGAGCTCTTCATCAGGGCCCAACTTAAATGCCTCTATGCAAATGCACGTAGCATGGGAAATAAACAAGAGGAGTTAGAGATGTGTGCATGCCTGCAGGGCTATGATCTTATTGGCATCACAGAGACGTGGTGGGATGGCTCCTATAACTGGAGTGTTGGAATGGAAGGATACAGGCTCTTTAGGAAGGACAGGCAGGGGAGACAAGGAGAAGGTGTTGCCCTCTATGTCAATGACCAGCTGGAGTGCATGTAGCTCTGCCTGGGGATGGATGATTTGCTGACCGAGAGCCTATGGGTCAGGATTAAAAAGAGGGCAGGGACAGTTGACATCATAGTGGGGGGTCTGCTACAGGCCACACGACCAGGAGGGCAGAGAGGATGAGGCTCTCTATTGACAGATAGAAGCAGCCTCACATGCACAAGCCCTGGTCCTCATGGAGCACTTCAGCCACCCCCATATATGTTGGAGGGACAACATAGTGGGGCATAAGCAATCCAGGAGGTTCCTTCTCCAAGTGATAGAGGAGCCAACAAGGAGAGGTGCTATGCTGGACCTTGTTCTCACCCACAAAGAAGGGCTGGTGGGGAATGTAGAAGCTCAAGGACATCCTTGGCTGCAGTGACCATGAGATGGTGGAGTTCAAGATCCTTAGGACAGTGAGGAGGGCTTATAGCAAGCTTGCTACCCTGGACCTCAGGAGAGCAGATTTTGGCCTCTTCAGGAATCTACTTGGTAGAGAACCATGGAACAAAGCCCTGGGGGCAAGAGGGGCCCAAGAAGCTGGTTAATATTCAAGCATCACCTCCTCCAAGCTCAGCAGTGATGCATCCCAAAAAAGAGGAAGTCAGGCAAAAACACCAGGAGGCCAGCATGGATGAACAAGGAGCTCCTGGACAAACTCAAACACAAAAAAGAAGCCTACAGACTGTGGAAGCAAGGACAGGTAGCCTGTGAAGAATACAGAGAAATTATCCGAGCAACCAAGGATCAGGTTAGGCAAGCTAAAGCCCTGACTTAAATTTGGCCAGGGATGTCAAGGACAACAAGAAATGCTTCTATAGGTATGCTGGTGATTAAAGGAAGACTGGGGAAAACGTGGGCTGTCTCCTGAAGGAAATGAGGGACCTGGTTACCCAGGACTTGGAGAAGGCTGAGGCACTCAAAGACATTTTTGACTTCACTGGCAAGTGCTCCAGCCACACGGCCCGAGGCACAGAAGGCAAAGCAGGGACTTGGAGAATTAAGAACTGCCTACTGTAGGAGATGACAGGGTTTGAGACCATCTAAGGAGCCTGAAGGTGCACAGTTCCATGGGACCTGATGAGATGCATCCACAGGTCCTGAGGGAACTGGCGGATGAAGTGGCTAAACCACTATCCATCATATTTGAGAAGTCATGGCAGTCCAGTGACTGTTCCCACTGACTGGAAAAGTGGAAACATAACCCCCACTTTTAAAAAAGGGAAAAAAGGAATACCCAGGGAAATACAGGCCGGTCAGTCTCACCTCTGTGCCTGGCAAGATCATGGAGCAGATCCTCCTGGAAACAATGCTAAGGCACATGGAAAATAAGGTGACTGGTGACAGCCAATATGGCTTCACTAAGGGCAAATTGTGCCCAACAAATATGGTGGCCTTTTACGATGGGGTTACAGCATTGGTGGATAAAGGAAGAGCAACTGATGTCATATACCTGGACTTGTGCAAAGCACTTGACACTGTCCTGCATGACACCCTTGTCTCTAAATTGAAGAGACGTGGATTTGACAGTTAGACAACTCAGTGGATAAGGAATTGGCTGGACGGTCGCATTCAAAGAGTTGCACTCAATGGCGTGATGTCTGAGTGGAGACCAGTGATGAGTGGTATACCTCAGGGGTCATTACTGGGACCAGCACTTTTTAACATCTTTGAAGAAGACATGGACAATGGGATTGAGAGCCCCCTCAGCAAGTTTGCTGACAACACCAAGCTGTGTGGTGAGATTGACATGCTGGAGGGAAGGGATGCCATCCAGAGGGACCTTGACAGGCTAGCGAGGTGGGTCGTGTGAACCTCATGAAGTTCAACAAGGCCAAGTGCAAGGTCCTGCATGTAGGCTGGGGCAATCCCAATCACAAATACAGGCTAGGTATTGAATGGCTTGAGAGCAGCCCTGTGGAGAAGGACTGAGGGGTGTTGGTTGATGAGAAGCTCAACATGGCCTGGAATGTGCATTTGCAGCCCAGAAAGCCAACTGTATCCTGGGCTGCATCAAAAGAAGCATGAC
Organism: Elanus axillaris; assembly: GCA_026212715.1. Taxonomy (NCBI): domain Eukaryota; kingdom Metazoa; phylum Chordata; class Aves; order Accipitriformes; family Accipitridae; genus Elanus; species Elanus axillaris. The sequence continues at coordinate 58,683,409 of JANZLQ010000079.1, read as the reverse complement.
CAGCAGGTCGAGGGAGGTGATTCTCCCCCTCTACTCTGCTCTCATGAGAACCCACTGGAGTACTGTGTTCAGCTGTGGGGCCCCCAATGTAAGAAGGACATGGACCTGTTGGAGCAAGTCCAGAGGAGGGCCATGAAGATGATCCAAGGGCTGGAGCATCTCTGCTATGAAGACAGGCTGAGAGAGATGGGGTTGTTCAGCCTGGAGAAGAGAAGGCTCTGGAGAGATCTTATAGCAGCCTTCCAGTACCTAAAGGGAGAGTAAAAGAAAGCTGGAGAGGGTCTTTTTACAAGGGCATGTAGTGATAGGACAAGGAGTAATGCCTTTAAACAGAAAGACGGTAGATTTAGATTAGATGTAAGAAAGAAGTTCTTCATTGTGAGGGTGGTGAGATGCTGGAACAGGTTGCCCAGAGAGGCTGTGGATGCCCCACCCCTGGAGATGTTCAAGGCCAGGTTGGATGGGGCTTTGAGCAACCTGGTCCAGAGGAAGGTGTCCTTGCCCATGGCAGGGGGGTTGGAACTAGATAATCTTTAAGGTCCCTTCCAACCCAAACCATTCTATGATTCTATGATTCATTTTCTTAGAAAGGCCTGTTTTCTACATCTTTCTTAGCAGTAGCACAGGGTTCCATCAGGGCAGTTTGGACTTTGCAAACTTTCTATAATCTGAATTTTTGTTACAGGCACATGAGAAAACACTAGGTATTGATTAGAAAATAAAAGAACCTGTACTTTCTGGACCACTTTTCATACATATCCTCCATTCCTTCTCTGCTTTGTCAAGTTGCAGAAAGATATTTTTTACTCTTTCCTTTTGTTCACTTGGGCTGAGCAGACACAGACCTCTATGTCCTATGGTCCTCTGACCAACCTGCTTCTTCAGGGATGTCCAGGGTCTACCACCTCTGTAGTTTGGACCATATTTAAGTCCAGAAAATTATTTCCTGTGTCAATTATGGATATGAAACAAGCCTAAGCTGCACACACTTGCCCATCACTGACAGCCTCTCCTTAGTGTTGACTACTACTGTTGCCAATTCCCTCCCAAATTATTTACTACCCTGCATTTCCCTCTCCTTTTCTATGTCTGCCTCCAAGATAATGCTTCTTAGTTTCCAGTCTTCCCTTTCTTGCACTTCTCTCCTTAAGTCTGTCCCAGTGTTGTCATCTTTCCATTTCCCACGCCACTGAATACCTTATTTAATTTTTTCAGTGGCTTTTTTTTTCTCTTTTCTATATGTTTGGAGCATCCTCTCCACCTGCATAGTTCTCTGTCTCTTCATGTCCTATTTCCCTTCATGGTTAGTAGAAAGTTTTATCTGTTACAAAGCACCATAAACACTCTAGCTGCCATATAAATTACACAATGTGCCAATGAAAATAAAGAAAAGAAAATACTGCAGCCCAAGTACTCACTGCTCAGCTGCCAGAGCTTTCCTTGTTCTTTTAGAGCTCCCTCAGATGCTGACTCCCATTTATACCCACTTGATTGACCTGCTGGCACTGCCAGAATGGTGTAATGTGGTTTAGACATAAATCTGAGTCAGGCTGTAATTCTGCAGTGCAATGGTCTCTGTGAACAGAGTCCTATTCAACAGACTTGGGGGCATTTGGGATCAGTGAAAGTGTTATCCACAAAAACAGCAGTGCCGCACCAGGCCTTCAGTGTCGCAGCTGCAGTTGCACGGACAGGATGCCTGTGTCTGGTCTGTGGCAGTAGCTGTTCCCCTGCACGTTCTCATAAGCTCTCCTCCTCATCTTGGTGATAGCAAAATTATATTTCAGGCACCATACAGCAGCATATGGCAGTAACAAGCAGCAGCTCTTCAAACACATGGATCTTTTTGTTTTATAACTTCCAGCTCACTACCATAGATAATCATCCCTGTCCCTGCCTCCCCATCTTCACTCTTAACATTTCCTCAGACAAAAGTACTCATGCCTCCATCCTCCCAGTGTCTAGCAGCAGCACCTTCCTGCACTGTAGCAACACAACATGCTTGTGTAGGATAAAACATTTCAGTGAACAGAGCTAGTAACACCTCAAAACCTGACCAACAGAACCCCAACTCAACAGTAAATGGCTCTGACTGATAAAACCATTCTTGCAACTTATATTCTCTTTGAAATGTATCCAAAAACCTCTCAAAAGCAAACAAGCCATACAAAAATAGTATACATTTTTGCTATGCAAAAATAGTACTCTACTTCCTATTTTAATGCTACTGAAAATCATCCCAGCTTAACAACTCATCTCACAGGGTATAGATAGTGGGAAGAAATCTTTGCCATGGGATTGCTTCTGAGGCCTGCTTCATAATATTCAGAAAAGGATTAGACGTTTGAATGGGAAGTAAGGGTCTCCATAGGTGAGATATCTAATGCCTGAGATCTAACAGTCCTAGGGAGTCCAGCAATGGAAGCTTTCTCTGAGCCTTGTGCTTGGCGTGCCCCTCCTAATTTGGCATGCAGTGCTATGCCTTATCCTTTCCTAATTCAAGCTCCTCTTTCAGACTTGTTTTCTTTCTAGGCAGCCACTTATTATTTATCTGACTTGGAGGCTCATTTACTGGATTCCACAATAAAACAAACCCACTGTATCTTAAAATATGTGTTTAATCATAACACAAAGGGAGAATTGCAATGGTTTTACTGTAAGGTGCAAAATTCTTATTTTACAAACACCACTTTGTCTTTTTTTTTTTTTTTTAATTTTCTGCTGCCCACAGCTACCTTATTATTCCTTTCAGTGGCCATTCAGGGCATGCAAATTTACAGGATATGCATCATATATTTTTATCTTTAGAGACATCTAGAAAACTCTTGTGTCTCCATGATTACTAATAACTAAAGGTTATATAGCCCATCTTCCTGTAAATGAATCTCCTTTGCACCTATTGTTGTCTTGTCCATTTCAGAAGACATTGTGAATCCTAAAATTAACTGTAAATAAATGTCAGCAGAATAAAGGCTTTTACCTCATGTTTAGGGAACCTACCTGTTGATGTAGTAAAGCTTGCTGTCAGTATTTTACTTTAATTTAACCCTGCATTTTGCTATCTTATTCACATCATTATTTCTAGATATCTAAAAAACTATGCTAAATAATTCTTATGGCAACTGCATAACTCTGGAGTACATCCCAGATCAGCCGTTCTTGTAAAGCTGTAATTACTGAGATTCACCCTGCAGAAGTAACTTCTCCTCTAGGGAAGGCACTGCCCTTGCAGCTCTACCAGAACTGGCTGGATGTGGGCTATTGTGTGAACTCTCAGCTGCTAGTTATCACCACTCAGCTGAAGGAGTTAGCATAAGCACTTCTTTCCTGTTTCAGTCCAAAATGAAAAAGATTAGCTTACCCATAACAGGGAGGCCATATGAATTAACCTGACTGTCTTGCATCAAAATGGATTAGGCTCGCTCACAGGATCAGCCATAAAGACTAGGCAGTGTATGAAGATGGTCTCTCCCCTCCTGCTCTCTGCCTCTTAGCTGTTTGTTAGCCACTGCATCTTAGTTTGAGTCTCCATGTGATTTGCATAGACCCCATCTGCTGTCTAGACAGCACCCAGGAACTCACAGTTGCCCAGCAGGGTGGTCTCTCTCCTAGCCCTTGGCTCCAAGAAAGTCTCAGCAATTGGAAAGGGTGAGTGTCAGAGGAGCGTCAAATCCATGTGTGGCTGATGAGTTAGAAATGCAGGTTGGATGCAAGCTGTGCTTAACTAAAGGTGAATAAACTTGATAGGGAATATTGTCGCCTATTCACACTAAGCTCTTTATAATCTTTCCTTGTAAAAGCTCTGCAAATTGTGACTTTACCATAACACCCATAGAAAAGCCTAATTTCAGTATGCATCTAACAGTGAGCTAAGACTTCCAGAGGGTTCATGTCTACTTCCCAGTAGACTAGGAACATTTCAGTGTTCAAAATAAATAGCAGTGCAACACCAAGTTAGGTGCAAACATAGCAGGGCTACGGAAATGCCACCTTTTTTATCCTTATTCTGTCAAGGGAGATGCTGATACCCAGGGGCCTGTCTGCATTGTGCAGTGGAACACAGTGCAGAAATTTTCAAACTAACATCAAACTTGATAACTGCAAAGAGAGAGCTCCACAGTCACTTCAGTATGCTAGGCAAAGCACAGAAAATACACCTGTTTCCAGAACTGCTTTTGGTAACTGAACTGGTATCTTTTCTCAGGACTGAACTGCTTGCACAGCTTCCATTGCACAGGGCAGACATGCCCTAAACATCTCTTGTATGTGCCAGTAAGTGTGGACATGTTAGTGAAGATTGATGTGCCCCTGCATTCACAAGTATATTCCTATAGCAGGCACATCATCACAAATGACACTAAATTCCATGAGATTGTCGATGTGCTGTAGCAGCCACCGCTGTCACAACCCTGTCCCCCACGATGCCACTAGCACTCCCCTGGTGGTACCACACTTTGGCTTAATGCTATTCCTGCTGGATGACAAAACTTCCATTCACTCCAATGGATTCAGAGCTAGATTTGTGATGAGCACTAATGCAAATTCATGAGCTCCAAATCTCCACCTACCACTGCCAAAATGGAGAGCTCTGCTGGAGTCAGAAGCAGGACATCTACTGCTTTTACTAAGGTTTGGCCGCCTTGTGTTCCCAATGAAGCTGGAGAAAGGGTCAATCACATAGTTATTGAAGAGCTATGCTGCCTTGCAAGGAGATTAGTTATCCCTCTGAATTATCTCAGGTTCAGCTGGATCCTAAAAGCTACTCTGTACCCCACCAATGCCAGCATTACTAAATTCATCCTAGTATTCACTCTAGCAGGAATGTAGCAAGCTACATGGTGACACTGTCAGCAATCTAGACATGAGTAATGCAGAGATTTTAGCTGTAATCACCACATCTTAACTTCCTGAGCTAAGACATTTCATTAAAAGTCTTAAAAAAAACACAAGGTGGTTAATTCCTTGGGGTTTATAGAGACTTTAATTTTTACTAAGACTCAGCCCTCACAGAAAAAGTCATCCAGGAAGAATAAAGAAGATATCTCTGAATCTGTTTCTGTGCTTGAGGAACTGTAGGGACTCTTCCATCAGTCTGTTGCTGCGGGACACTTAGCAGGACTACAGCCCCATTGCTGTTCAAGAAGAACAACCTGGCAACATCATGCACTAAGGAAAGGTTTCTCTTTCTCTTCAAGGAAAAATCCTAGCTTCATTGCTCATGAGTGAGTACCATCTGTCCTTTCCCCCACCCTAATGCCAAAGCTCCGCACTGTGTCAAATAGAGCAGTACTCAGTTGCCTTTTCACAGCAAGAACATCAATATCATTAAAAGGTCTGCAATGGCCTTTTAAGCTCAACACCAGACTGATAAACTATACTCTGGATTAAAAACATGCACAGACTTCACCGTATGTCAACAACTGGAAGATTTTACTGTTTCCAGATCTTCCTCACGATGGAGAGTAATTATTATGATTACATGGCAGAGGTACAGCAGCTCAGAGAGACACTACATCTGTGAGTCATTCACAGCAGTAGAGTTAGCAGAGGCACAGCCTGGATAACGGGATTAGCAAGGCAAGACAAATACACGCCTTGGGAGTGCACACACGTGTGTGCTCATTAGGTGTCAAAATAGATAATTAAGGATTACATTGTATTAAGAAGATCAAGTAGGGCTTAGGGCACATTCATGTCAGCTGCACTGGTAAATTGATCACAGCATCTACAAAGTACTTTCCTCTCCTCCCCGGCCCCCACCCATTTTCCGTTGTTTAGTTAACTGAAAAGCCTCAATACCAAAAAAAGACATTTAGGCAAAAGAATTTATCTCAGTACATTTCTAAATTTCATAGAAGTATTCAAGACTATTGCAGTATATTAATACAGAAATGCATAAGACAGTGCTATGCATTTCTCCTCTTCCATTTCCTAAAAGCTAGCATGATAAAACTTTCTTTCCTTTCTTCTGTCCTGGAACAGTTTCTTTCTATTAATAATTGTATGCCCACATGGGGAGGGATTCAGTATGACTGAGGGTTCAGGTACCCCTCATGGCAACTGCAGGCTGGAATCATTAACTATGCATACCAAATTCCCCAAAGGGACAGGAATATGCATCAAAGCGCTTAATTTTTTGATACGTACAACCAACGGCAGCTATGACAGGGCACTCAAAAATCTTTGTTCTCTGTTTCATTTTTGCTGTTCTTTTAGTATGGCTGTGCATTGAACAGACTGTGTGTTGGAACTGAATAACAGTTCCCCTCAGGTTTTTCTCATTTTATAAAGGTCTCCTTTATGTAAACTACGCTCTTGGGTCATCTTTGTTATATTATCCTTTTGCAGTTAGAAGTAAGGTGGTGAAACAAAGTCTGTCTCTATAAGGATATTAATGTCTCACAACAAAATAACTGCTGTATTGTGGCCAAACCAAGTAATTGTAAATAGTTTGCATCTCCCTAATTTCAGTGTATTTTCTATTCATTACATACCCTACTGCTGTGTTCAGCTATAGTTCAGCAGTCATGCCATGGAAGCAGCAATGGTCAGAGACAGTGCCTATGTAGAGAAAGGACAAGGAGTTTGAATAAAGTCAAATGAGATCAGCATCCAGTAACACTCTGCACTGAATGTCAGAGCACAATTCTTTGTGCTTTCTCCTACTGGTTTTAAAAATGCATGATGGTGTTATTTAGTACATACAGTATATGTTCTCAGCTAAACACCCATAAAGCTTTCACATCACCCTATCACCCATTTCTTTTGTGCTCTGTCTTCAACTGAGAAATGTGCAGTATCCATACCAGTTGGGAGTGTATGGCTGTTGGTGCCTCTAGCACAAAGCAATCTCATTAAGTTTTCATGCTCATCAAGAGCTGCTGTACTTATGCATGCATATCTTCTTTAACATGAACAAATCCAGCAGTTCTGATTATAACCAAAAATGTAACAGGAAGGGACAAGCTTTTTTTCTCCTGAAGACAGAGGTGAACAAATAAAGCCTCTCAAGGGCCTGTGGGGATGTACAAGAGGGTTGGTCCTCCTCTGTGGACCATCTTAAGCCTGACACAGTGTAACCCACAGTGCGGAACTGGTGAGATTTATTGAGCATTTTTGCTCTCTTTCATTTACATAGATAAAAAACTGGGAATGTTTCCACCAGAGAAATGTAGTTACAGCAGTGTAATCAAGAGAACTATGCCCTGGGCCTCCACATTGACCTGTATCCCCAGTGGGAGAAATTGCTGGCCTGAGCTGTCATGCCAAAACTGAATGCAAACCTGACAGGTGGCAGGGAGGGTTCTGCTGTCTGTCCATGGCAGAGGCTGCATGCTGGCAGCCCACGGCACAGGGGAGGCACCCCCCACACCAAACCCCCATCACGATGGCCCTGCGCGGCTGCAGCAGCTGAGGGAGGCAGGGCCTTTGCACACAGCCTTTTTGAAATGTCACTGAGTAGGTTTCAGCTGAAGTGCACAAGAATAATCTAATTCTACTCCTACTCTAAGAGGATAACATATATTATTCTTTCTCTTCATCTATTTCCCCTGAAAGCTTTCTGCACCCAATTGCATTAATGAACACTGAACTGATGATGACGCAGATCAGATCAATATGGACATATGCAGAATTAGGTCATTCTGGTAGAGAGCAGGCCCAGCCGCTCCACGAGCACTCTGCCAGATGAGAGGCAGTGAGCCAAATGCTCATCCCTCACTTTCGCTTTTCTTATACAATATGCATGAGGATGAAATCCAGCATGCACCAGTTAATTTTTGCGGAGTCAGAAACTTGCTGTGAATGTGAGCTTAAAACACAAGTATCTTGTATGCTAAAGTACCCATTCTTGGCCCCTATCTGCAGTTGTTGAGGTCTCTAACAGCTAGGTAGGTGCTGCTCTTTACAAGCAGGGAAGAGGGACAATTTGGGAAGGGGAGACAAGGACCTGTTCGTATACTCTGTGTAGGGAAGTAGTAAGTCTTCAAGACTGGGAAAAGAGCAAGAGTGAAGCTAAAGGGCTCTGTCTTAGGCAGATTCACTGTAACATCCCATCTTCTGCCCTCAGTGATGTGGATAGGACAACTGGAAAGTGCAAATGAGTCCCAGAGGGTCAGTTATTGAAGAAAGAGTTGTTCTAGACAGAGCCATCTTAGGGCAGAGCCATCAGGAGCAGGCAGGGGTCGAAAAGCAGCTCTGAGGTGAACCTTGTCGCTTCATATTTCTATGCCAGTATCTCAACCTCCCAGAGAGCAACCCAAGTTTTGATATTAAAGGCTATGAGCTTTATTTCTGAGCAAGATGGAAAAGTCATGTTCCTGGACTTCACCTCCAAGAGTTACACTAAAAACTCCAGGAAGATATCTTGTGCTGAGGGTATGATATACTTCATTAATAATAAAAAAGATATAAAGTCTGAACCCATTACCCAGCAACACTGCAAACATGTCAGGTATTATGGCATGTAAAGCTACTGTTATGCAGGTACAGCCAACTTCTCGTAACTCATGGTAGCAGTACTGAGAAGAAGCAGGTAGCTTCTTGGAGCACTACAGGCCCCCTGCAAGCTAAGGGACCTTAGGGGACAGTGGCAGTAATGCATCTCTACTGCCCTGACCATGATCCCACCATAAACTGCACAGAATGTGAATGAAGAGCACGCCAGTGTTTGGGATCTCCACCCTAAGTTCTCACCAATGCAGATCACATGGGAAGGCAATTTGGACTACAAGGGCTACCAGGAGGTCATCACCTATTCAGGCTGTGAACTATGATCTTACAAAACTAATCAGTGAAATCTGAAAGTCTTGGTTACTCTGGTGAAACGTTAATTACCATGATAATATTTCAGTTCCCATATGGTCTACTATTTAAACAAACCCAGACAGAGTTTTCCTGATGTGAAGAATAAGAATATGAACTGCATACTGGTGTATGATAAGTAGATGCTCCCAGCAGAGGCATGCATACTGGCTGTCAAGACAAACAGCAAAACATTCCTGCCTGTCTGGAGTGAGAAACATAGCCCATGCAGTATTAAATGGCCAGTACGTGACTGAAATTTGGTTCTAAAAAAGCCTGTGCTAAGGAAGAATGAGGGGGCTGGGATTTTTCATTTTAAAATAGATCTTTTCCCCATTTGTAGGTTGGTCTCATTTTGCAGCAGCTATATTCTGCACCAACAAGTGGTAGACCAAAGATTAAGTCTTAAATTCCCAGACACTGGGTTAGAAGAGGCCAAGAATGTCACAGAAGTGACAAGCTTAGTGTCAGGAGATGGGGATTTTGTTGCCATACTTTTCAGCACCTCTTGTTACTCGAAACTTCCAAGAACCTTGACATTCATAACAGAAGTTGCTAATTCCCACCTCTCTCTTCCATAGCAATGAGCTCTAAGTGGGTGGCTTAGCTAAAAAGAGCCATGTAGGTTTTTTCAAATGGCATTGGCTTACACCTTCCCATTGGCAATATTAATGCTGTCCTTTGCTTTTTTTATGAAGTCGTCAGGACTTCATCAGAGTGCATAGACTTGGAAGCAAGAAAATTTCAAAATAAATATAACAGTTATCAGCCAGAGTTCAAATATGTGCCAGGTAGTCATTCAATTACTTTATGAAATGAATGCTTTGTTTTGAAATCAGTTGTAGCATCTGTGTCTGAACTCCTTTTGACTGCAGAGAAAATTATAATGTGCATTTTCAAGGCCAACATCTTGCCTGAAGTTCGCAAATAGAAACTAGGTGCATAAAAATATAAGGAAGATCAAAGGGATACAGCTACACTACAATGTGAAGGGCATATCTAGGACCTCCTGCAGCCCATGTACCCTCTCCAGGCATTCAATCACAATCACAGCCTAAAGTATGGGCATCGGCTGTGCTCAAAGGGATGTGGCTTTGCTGATACCTGAGCTCACTTAGTGGCTTAGTACATTGCAACTACTTTTTTGGGTGCTTATGCAAAGTTCCTGTTTTCTGCAAGATATAAAAGTGCACAGGACACATGTGGACATGGGAATCATGTTCTTCTGGATGTTCCTGGGAGGACTCCATGATGGCAGGGAAGGCACAGCCCTCCAGGACTGTTTGAGGTTTTTATAAGGTATTATTAACACAAGGTTCTATTTGTCAATATCAGTCTTGCTCTTTAATCCACATACTTCATCCTTAGCTCAAAAAATTCTAAACTTCAACTTTTTTGCTGTTCATATGGAGTCACGAAACTCTAAACACACTCACTTGTATCTGCCAGTGCCCCATGATAGAATGCTATCTAGGTTCAGTTCAGGGGTTTCTGATTATGTGCTTCGTGCTCAGCAGCAAAGGACTGAGATATGTGCTGGCTAAAAGCCTACTTCAAACCACTTCAGCAGAAAACCAAGTTCAGTTCTGGAAAAGGAATGTCGGATAGTTTTCAAATATGTTTTTCCTGGATTGACATACTCTAGAGTGTCTGCAGAACCAAAAGCCAGCTTCGGATCTCATGGGAGATGGCAGAGGAATAAGCCCAGAGCATCTCAGTCTTTGCCAAGCTTTCATACCTTTTTCTTTTGCGATCCAAATGCAACAGCAGAAAATAACATTTAATTTCACTCACATCTCTGAATGGGAATTTCCATTTTTTCAAAAGAAATGCTTGTCTATACCCCAATAAGTGATCAACAGTGCCTTGGAAAGCCAAACCTATGGAATTCACAATATTCTCCACCCACCTTTCAGACCAGTGAATTTTTCCCAGATCATTAAATAAACTGAGTACTGATGCATCAGTCTTTTCTACTGAAACTCCCCTCTCCCAACTGCAACAGCCACTCCAGCCCACACCAGTTATCCTACTGTTCATAAACCACCTCTGTGCTCATTAGCTCACTGAGCTGTTAGTTTCCAGCAAGGATCTGAGTACTGCAACTATTTCAGGCTAATGCCAGCATCAGACTTGTGGAGTCTATCTTATGGCATCATTTGCTATGCTCTGATGTTTACTGAAGACTAGAGAAAGGAGAAATGCAGTAAAAGCAGCCCTGATGTCTCCCTGTAACAAGGCATAGCATGACAATGGCTAGATTTGAGCCTCTGTTTCAAAGTAGGGTTGCCAGTAAAAGTTAAATTTCCCAACTGCTACAGCTGCTACCTTAAGGCCTCGTCTAAAGACCAGTGAAGGTAATGGAAAACTTCTCATTGACATTAGCATTCCTCCAAATTAAGGAACCACTTTTCATAACTACCAGTTAGTCTGTCACTGTTCTCATATTGACTGTGCATTGGTTGCCATAAAAGTGACCAGTACACTGCAGCACTTCTCCACTGTATGTTTATATTTCACTTGTGAATTGTCTGTGAACAAAGAAAAATTTCCCCAGATTCATTCTCTCTTCAGCATTCTTCTTTGTTTTCATAACCATTGTTAACCTACAGATATTTGTTGTTTGCACCTTTGTGTGGTAGTTGCTTTGGTTTAACATGTAGGTCATGTTCATTAACGGAATAATAGTAATAAACAACAATAAATAATGCACCATATTTTCAGTGCAGATTATCATTACTATGAATCTGAAATTCACCCTCTCTGAATGTTCTCAATAACCATTTAAAAGTCACTACTTTCAAGAGTATTCCTCTGTACAAATTTGGCTGCTTGAACATTAATGTAAAGTAGACAGAAAAAAGGTACAAAGTAAGATGAAGGACACATCAAAAATTGAAAAGATTATCTATGAAAATGTTAGTTGCCTATACACTGAACTTTGACACTCAAACGTGTATTTGATCCAAACTGCCATCTAACTTATTCAGGGAATAAGGTTTTCTTTTACTTTTTTAATGAGTCACTAATACGAATCATGAGTTGTGAATATTAAGGAAATATAAAAATGACAATGCATTTATTTTATATCATGTGTGATTTTATGTTCTAACAACTTTTACCTCTTCCCACTCCCAGATCACAATTGACTTCTGAGCGCTTGGAGAAGCAGATGTGTTAGAAGTATCCCAGGGTGTACTAAAAGAAAAGGGGGGGGGGTGGAAATTATGC
>JANZLQ010000079.1:58645376-58663216 GCA_026212715.1 Elanus axillaris | reverse complement strand
AAGGAAGGAAGGAAGGAAGGAAGGAAGGAAGGAAGGAAGGAAGGAAGGAAGGAAGGAAGGAAGGAAGGAAGGAAGGCAAAAAAACCTACAGAGTTACATAGTTTGTGTAATGTGGTATTACTTCAGGAATTATTTGGACATCCAAATATTTCCCAAATCTTTCTCAAATATGACACCCAAGTTTGAATTTAATTGTATAAAAGAGGTTTCATGCATTCTTGGTACTCTGACTGTAACAGTACTCCATTTCTGTTGGAAGTACTTCTAATACATGCTAGTATCATGTTTGCCTTTATTTCTGACTGCATTGCTTTGGCAGCTTGTAGCTGTTCTTAACTTTATACTGAGCTCTTACTCCTCACAAGTCATTTCCAACTGATCATTTTGTTATGAACCACTATAGGTCAAATAATTCATAATCCAAGTACTACGAATTTCAACTGGGCAGAAAATGATTTTTTTCCTAAAAATATGGAGTCATTTCATCGCGGTGCTCGTGGTAGCATGAGGTGCTAAGAAGTTTTAGCTTGGACTGACTTACAGTGTGCTGAAAAGTACTCTGTGGCTTTGCCATGCACAGAAAATGCTGAAGAGTTGTGCCAATAAAAATTTTATTGCATATCACATCATTGGTATTACTAATTGCATATCATTCATTTGGATCTTTTTACATCTGAGGCAGCACCAAAAATATGAAGGATATTCTGAAAAACATCCAGTTTAAACTAATAATGAATTTAAGGAATTTCATAAAACTCTTAAAGTTTAGGTCTTAAATGTAAAAACTTAAAGTAAATTCACAAAACCATTTTTTGCCCCTACCATTGATTCTTCATCCTATCATATTCTTTCTGATAATTGACATGTGGCTTGGTAACAACTGCATAGAACTGCCTTGGGTATAAGTTTTGCAAAATTCTTAACTGTAATGCAGAGAAAATGTGGTGTATTACTTCTTCCACAGCAAGGAACAACCTCTACAATTATATTTTTATTACCATAGCACTGAGAGGTCACTTTGCCAAAGGAGAATGACTGCAGTATTGGCCTGGCTTTCAGAACTGCCCTTTAATCTTACTTTAAACTAAAAATCCCATGTGAAAGAAAATGGCAGTACCTGGTGTTATGCATATAAGAACAATGCAAACATAGATGTATTTTGTAAACAGAAATTGAAATTTGCATATTGAAACTCTTTGCATTTGTCTTGGAAATGAAAATTGCTATTATTTTAAAGTACATCTGATATCTTCTGTTGTGGGTATATGTATCCCTATATATTTGCTTATCAAAATCCATCTGCACTCATCAGCTTCTGTCTCTCCACCAAATATAAAACAAAGATAATGAATCTTAAGCAGTAAAATGCTAACAGTTCTAGAAACATGCTTTTGTGCAAGTTATGTGGGCATCTAAATCTTAGTACTGGATGACATTTTTTCAGTGATAAAACTATAGAGTTGGAATGTCTTTAGAATTTCTTGCCATGGAACAGCATGGCGTGTTTGCCAGCCTCAAGTGTTAAAAAAAAAAAAAAAGAAAGAAAAAGATCTAGTTCACAAAAAGCCAAAGAAGTTGGTTTAAAAACATTGATATTTTAAATAAAAATACATGCTGCAGCCTGTTTATTTACCTAAAGGTGTTTGAACCTGCAGTGTTCCTTTTTCATGTTTTGCTCAATAGGCCAGTTTGTGGAGTATTACTTATTTAGGTATGTATTTTTTTAGTGAAAGATGAGATTCTGATGTAGTTGTTAGCTCCTTAAGAGAGGTGTTAAACTGTGAGAGTGGTCAAGATGGTGTGTAATTATCATTGACTTGAGAATATTTTAACCAATTTTGAGGGAGTTCTGTCATTTATAGTAGATTTTTGAAAGTACAGTAACAACTGTCCCTGAAACTTGTGGTGCCAGAATTAGAGAGACATATATGCAAATATACCCACTAAGTAGCACACTGACATTGCTGTGGATGCAAGGCTACTAGAAATTATGCACTTAGTGGCTCAATATAATGCTGGGCTTTTTCTCTTAATAACAGTACGGTTATAGTGCATATGGACAATTGACTTGGCATTAGAATAGATGACCTCAGCTACTAACACTGAAGTATTACTTATGGGGATTAGAAAGCATGCCCTTTAAGAAAGCTGTCTATGAAACAAGTTTAGTAGTCCAACACAATCCAAAGTTACAAGTCTTGCTAACAGAAAAGCTAACCAACAGTACTGTTACAACAGCAGCAAAGGAATGCAAAAGACAAATGTTGGAGTTTGTCACATGGAGATGGATCCTAAATGCTGGATGATAGCCTTCCAAGAGGCTCACTTGCACCAGGATAAATCCTGGGAATCTCCAGGAAATTACTCTTGGTGGTGGAAGCTACCAGAAAGGGCTTCTTCTATTCCTGACTGTCACAGTGCAGAGCATGAGCCATGTTAGCCCACTGATTTTAAGCATCTATTTGAAGTATTAATTTGGTGTATGAAGCCTTAAATTGTTTCTATCCCTGCTATATGAGAAGTTCCTCCCTTTTCTTAGCTTAGTTGAATTCATGTTGATTTATGTCTGCTCATCTGACAGCTTTGTTTAGTTTCATCCTCTCCCCCCCCCAGTGTAATTTGACAAAATATTTGAAATGGAAAACCATTCTAAACCAAAACTCATTTTCTTTTAACTTCATTCTGACAACAGGGGATGGCATGGCCAATTTGTGAATCAGGAGATTTTTTTTTAAAAAAAGTTCTTTCAATTTTGGTTTGAATGAATGGGTATTTTGACATATGGAACTGGGAATTTCCCAACTAGCTACATCTGTGAGATTTGTATTTTTATATCTAAAGCTACTGAACTGCATTGCTAGTGTAAATGGAGGGAAACTGTAATAAGTGACCATTTATAACCAACTATGACTAATCAGTAACAGAGGGATTTTAGAACCAGATCCCTTGTAAGACAAGACTGACCAAGGACAGAATGTGTTGTATTTTGTTATATTGGTCAGTGATATGATAAAATGCATGCAAATCTCTGAGCATGTTTTATCTATATAAGGCCATAAAGAGGGAGTCATAGTTTAGCTTTTTTATTCTACAGCAACATGGTTTGGTAATTCCAAGATGTATTTCACGTGATTCAGAGGCACATCAAGAAATGAGAACAACTGCCTTCCTGAATAATTATCATTCATTCTCGAAATGTTAGGTAAACTACAATCACTTAGATCTACTATACTGTAGAAACCAGGACCATCTTAGATTTAAAACTTAATATTGTAGCAAGAGCTACTTAAAAATATCAGCACAGTTAGTCTGCTCAGAGACAAGCTACTGCAAAGCACTAATAGTCCATGATATTCAAATTATACTGAGTACTGCCACTTTGCCAATACAATAATTATGTTAGTTGCAACACAACCACACATATATTTTATGTGTTGTATATAGCCAATCAGATAGGTGTTTATATTAGTCTCACATGCAAAATACTTAAAAATAAAGAAGATTCACTGCCTGCATTTCTCTGAATCCTGCCTGAGGGACAGAACAAGGAGTGGTGCACAGGCAAGCCTTTTTCAGCTCTCCCTCTCAAGCTCAATGACACTAATCAAGGACGGGCACCAAGGAGATAGATGATGAAAGCTGTTCCCAGGCTCTTTCAAGCTGATTTGGTTCAGAAACCACTTCAAAGGATGTGGTCAGGTGCCTACCTCTTGGTTTTACATCTGTGGAGCTGCATGTGTGAGGACTCTATCCTCCTCACCTTTTCCAAATACACTCCTGGGCTGGTGCATGCTGGAACCTGGCTGCATAGTTTTTCACACGTGAATCCTTTACAAAAAAGACATAATTATACTATTTTTTTTCCTAGGTACCATCTTAAGAATATTCTATCCAGAATTACATATAGCAATCCAAAATACAGAGCCAGCCCATCAGAGCAAATCATCTAAAACTTGTAGTACTAGCCTTTTAAAAGGGAATTCCCATCCATTACAACTAATGGATGGGAACCTCAACCTTCCGATAGCTCAGTGAACTATTTCTGGTTCTTCTCCATAAACTTTCAGTTGTCAGCAGACTTCTCCTTATTCACATCTGTCTTCCACACTAGGAATAAAAGACAAGTATGAATCTGAATAAGTTAGCCTTCGAGACACGTGAGACAGGGTAAACTGCCTGCTGCGGCTTCACTCTGTGGGGTCGGTGTTGCACACACCCTCTGGATTTTCGTAGTCTCTAAAAGACCTGGAGGCTTGAGGGCTGCTACTATTTGAAATTCAGCTGGAGCCTGATATAGCTCAGCAGTTAAATGCTAAGCATTCTTGTCAGTCTATGGGAAGGGTGGGTCTGAGAATATTGACAGAGATGAGAAGGGATAAACTGAGAATCATTTATAGACTTCTATTTTAATGAAAGGCTGTAAGGACTCTATATTTCACCTTGTTTACATTAGTTCATTTCTAGGACATGGAGAGCAAAAAGTAAGGCCTGAGAGCACGTCATCATGCTCCACCTTCAGTTGCTGACAGTTTTGCCTGAGCAAGAACAGCATGGCATCATGCGCAGTAACAACAGATACTCAGTGAGAGCTCATCAGATTTCTGCATACATAGACATTAACCAGAATTATAGACACAGGGTATTTAATTGTCACTTTGCTGCACAGTAACAGCTGATACCACTCAGCCCTTCCCTCTTCTTTTTAGAAATTTCCCTCGAGTGCATGGTGTCTAATGCAATGGCCAAATACGGCTTAACTGTGTCTAACTCTGGTGTGGGCTGGTGACAATAATATTCAGGATATAAATATCCTAATTCTGGCTTAACCTTGGGCCACCAGACTGCATGACAAATATGCAGAGGACCAAATATGTGCTTGGAGGTCTATAACTCATAGCTGCCACAGTTGACAGGCATTCCTGTTCAGAAGGCCCCTAAGGATTCACACGTAGCTAACACACTGCCCCCTGAAATCTTGCTGACAAGGACTTACTCAATTTTAGGACTACTGATTTTTCTCAGGACAGTTGCATGTCTGTTTTTTTTTTTTTCCTACTAGTACTTGCCCTATTTATTGCATAGTACTTAAAAGTGTCAGTATTGATAGCCCTTTAAAATTCATCTATGATTTTTAGCAAAACAGAGAAGCTTTGCACAGGATTAATGACCTGAAAACTGTTAATTATCTGGAAAGTAATCCTGATACCACTGGTTGGTTCCAGAAGGAAAGAGAAATCATACTTTGCTTCTTAGTTAGGAAGCTAGATAGAACTATTGAAGAAATTACTCCACTCCGTGAATATCTACAGTTTCATCTGAGAGGAAATATCAGAAGCACCTGGATACCTATGAGGGTGCCTAAAGTGTCAGAACAGGATTTAGACAATGGATCACTTCTTTTACATTACCCATTTTAGGCCCACTATAACTAACTCACTCTCAGTACATCTGCAGCTAACAAACTGTAGCAAGGAGGAATATCCTGTGGATGCTGGAGAGCAGGAACTGGTTTAGCTCTAGCAAAAGCAGCAGATGAGATGCACTGCATGAATATGGCCAACATATGCAAACCAACCATTACAAATCAGACTAAATATAAATGGTGCTTAAGAAATGGCACACATACAGACTCTTCACAAGTGCTTCTCTAATTCTGGAAACTCCTCAAGGACTTGCACAAAAAACACATACTCAATGATTAGTAGGGAAAACTCATCTGTCAATGCATATATTTGCAAACATCATGCTTCATTGTCTCTAGCCTATAAATCTACACATTACTTCATCCCACTAATATCATTATAAGGTTGTATGGTATTGACCAAGGTTAAATAGCACTCACTTTATTTCAATCTATAAACTGAAGCCAATCGACATGCTTTGATATCACTACTCCAAATTCTCAATAGGACTGAATAATAGAGAAGAGGTAAATCAAAGCTAACTGCTTTAGCTCCAGCCAGTCTGTCTCCACTCAAAACATCCATTCAGCTGGGAAGCACATCAAAATTTATGGCATAGACATTTACTGTGAAAGGCTTTAACACTATGAGGAATCCTATACTCATGCCTTGAAAGCCAATAATATGACACAGAGACTATATTTGCACTGTCCTACAGGAGTGCTCAGTGGCTGACTACAACAGCAAACAAAAGCATTTATTAGCCTGTGAATCTTATTTCACCTGTGTACGCTGACACTGGATTTGTTTTCCTTGAAGCTAAAAACAACAAAAGATTAGAAATGGTAACAGCTCCACTTTTTTCTCCTACCAACTGAGAGCCCAGAATCACAGAATACTGATACAATTCTCCATCAAAAAGCTGGGCAACACAGCCCTGTGTTTCCAGCATTGTAACTAGGTGACACAGACATAAAAATTCTTACACAAGAATACAGAGCAAATCTATTTTCCTAGACAGTGAAACTGATTTTCTTTCAAGTTCATGAAAAGAACCAAGATTGCAAACATTTATATTGTTGACAACTTCATTCCTTAATTCTCAATATTACCAATGATGACAGGAAAGAGATGAGCATCTGAATTACCCTCTTACTATGAAATGATTATCATCTTCTTTGGACAAACTGTCACAGCTTTTAAGAAAGACCCTTGAGTGGGTCAGAGACAGAAGTATATCCTTGCTTTCTCTTTTGACCATGAGTTTAATTTCATTGCTTATTCCTCATGAGAAACATACATGGCTAAAGCAGTGCATAGGATATATATGTTCCACTGTGTTTCCCTTTATGTTTGGACAAGTGGAAATTGGGTGAATTAGTCCCACACTATTTTTCTAGATTGGGGTCCAGTCAGATGTAGAATGTAAGTGCACAGCTGTTGGAGTAAGTGCCCTTTGCAACATCTGTATTGCTTACAATCTGTTTGGCAAAGCCTGAATGTTAATAAAAGAGATTAGTCTTTCCCTCATGAATGTAAAGGACATGAGATAGGCTGGCCTCAAAAGCTTCTTGATTTCATTGTTGACCTATGATTTCTTTTTACTTTGAAAAAGAAGGATTTCTTTTAGACCTACAACCTTCAGACCATCATTCTAACATTCTTTACAGCCAGAGAGAATGAAAAGCCATTGCAGCTGTGTTCTACATTTTGTACAGCAGTGATATTCATTGCTGCTTGCAGAACATCAATTGCTTAAGATTGCAACCCAGAAGCAAAGAAGGATCTTTGTTAGCACTCTCTTATATCACTGAGTAATAATTGTATCAGACATGTCAAGTCAGAAGTCCAACCTACCGGAAGGATGCTCAAACTATAGGGACTTTCCCAGATCCTCAGTGGACATACAAACAGAAAAACAACCTTGCATTAATGTAGCGGGAACCTTTATGCATTCATGAGTAATCAGTGCACAGCATGTTATGACATGGATTGTATGATCTCACTGCAGAGAACTATGATACTTTTCAAAGGTTTCTGCTATCCCAGCCAAAATAGGATAACGTGACTGATTATATGACATATTTATGGGAGGTGCTTCCAGCTGTATTTATATTTACTTAGCATTTCACTTGCTTTGTTTCTTTGTTTAAAGGTTCAGTATTTAGATCTGTGAAACCCTTCTGTGTTTTGTTTGGGGTTTTTTTTATAACTAATTTGGTAATAATATCTACCTCTTTCCTCTTCCCATCCAGAAAAGTTCAGTGGTTCAATCTCCCCTTACCTCTAACCTCTAGGTTTGCTTAAGCAAAGCTAGGAAACGAAGTTGCACTTAGAACTTAAAAAATGTACTAGCTCATAATGGATAGAAAGTTTAACCTTGATAAACCATCATAGCATCCTTTCAAAAGCAACTCCTCTTCCTGGCCTATATTTACCCTGATTAACTCACCTCTTCCCCATTCTGATGGCTTTGTCTTTTCTTGTGTTTGCTAATTGCTTGCCAGTGGCTATGCAATCATTTTTCAGGAAGAAGGTTTTTAATCTGACATGACTAATGCATATTAAGAAAAAAACAAAGTGAAAAGTGGAAACAAAATACCATAAAGCAAGCTATGTGAAGTCGAGCATGGCCTTTATTACTAACACTGGCAAGTTTATCTTCTGATACAACTCCACTTTGTTGCTAAAGCAAATGAGTGGGGGAGAGTAGGCCATTCTGTTATAAAATTGCTAGAGTTGATGAAAGCAAGAATTTCCTTTCCATTAGGTATTGCAAAATTAGAAGAAAGACATTCCATGCTGTTCCAAAATGTCTTCAGAAATTTCAAAGCTTCTTTGGAAAGGGGAAATTTCCACCACATTTTACTTTGAAATCATGGCAAGCATTTCATTTCAGGTATTTCAAATCAAACCTCTGTGAACAACAGAAGCAACCACAGCTCTTAGGTGCCACTTAGCTGCACTTAGCAAATCTGAAAACCCCTGCCCTAATGATCTCTAGCGCAGCACACTGGATGGGAGCTTCCAGGGGTGCCAATCTATTAAAACTTAGGTCATGAACCTGAGGCTGCATTATAGGTGGGCCAAGTATACAGTTGAGCAAACTGGCAAACTTCTGATAAAAATCTCACTGGTAGGCAACTTTTGCAGCTCTCCTTGTAGAAAAAATTCCTAGTCTGTCGCCAGATTCCCAGATCAGTATTTTCCTGTGAGCTGATTTCATGCTATTTATTTCACATTTTTTAATAGAAAAGGAATATAAATTTGGAAATTTCTGTGCAGTTCTAGTAAAATTAGTTACATAAAATCAGGCATTATTCCCTTTTCTTTTTATCTCAGATTCCCTTGATTTTTTGGGGGGTGAATTAATTTACATTGTAGACAACTTATTAGATCCTGTTACCTCTCACAGCCCTTAGCTCACAGCTCCTATTTGAACCTGAGTTCTGAGTTCTGATTTGGGTCCATCATATTGCATCCATTTGCTTGGTCTTTACCAACCAATGTTCCTTCCCTCACTAATCTTCCAAACTAATTCTGCTGCTTCTTGAAAGTACTAACCTCCCTTCCTGTTGTGAAGAAGTTTTTTATATTCTCTCAGAAAGGAACACTCACCTCACAGTAGTAAGTTACAGCAGCTAGTTTTATGTACATCTTCTTTCAGCAATGCTAAAAAATATTCAGAGATACCTAATTAGGGAAGACATAGCTCTCAGCTGACTACTGTGCACTGCGCTATGTAGGACCATGCTCTGAACTGACTGGCATTACTAAAAAGGCTAAGACCCTCTTGGAGTCCTGATAAACTATTTCTGGTTATCAACAAGTTGTCAACAACTGGCAATGGTGTGTGCTGTCTTCCCACATTAATGCGGCTTTCCTAGTAATCCTCACCTTAGGTCAGCAATCTCACCACATTTGAGTCAAATTTTCCAATACATCTCATACTGAACACACGTGAAACACCAAACACAGATTGCTGTCAGATACACAGTTTTTCATGTGACACATATTTTGAGCTGAAAATGTTACCTTATTCTTGTTGAAACTCCTTCCTACTCTGAAATATATTTAAGGCCAGATGTGCACACCTCCTATCATGTGTCATGGATGACCTCTGAAAGGCAGTAGGATTTGCTCAAACATGCTTCCTCAGAGGGTGCACCACGTACACCACTTCTGTTTTGTGAAAATATTAACTGGAGATATTTTCACAACTATGTGTTATTCTACAGATTGTACTTTCACTCAAGAAATGTGTCAGCCTTCACTCTCTGTGAAGGAAGCTGGCTGGCCATATGTATTCATAACATGTATACAACAGAGCTCAAACACCTGCACCTCAGATAGTTAAGGTTTTTGGATAATCCCTTAATGAATCTGATTCCATAGGGTAAAGCTGAGCTACATTTAGTCTAAATTCCATATGCTGTCTGACAATACTACTTCAAGAGAAACTCTTCTCACATGTCTTAGATCAACATTTGAGAAGCAGCTCCACAGGAATCTGTAAGATCAGAAGAAAAATTTTGTGTCACCTTGAGAGCTGTCAAGCACAAATGATGACCAAAGTAGATACAGCTCTCTTCCAGCACATTATGGTTACCGTATGTGATATAGGAAGTACATTATAAAATTCCACAACAATGTCTAGTGCAGCACAAGCAACAGGAACCTTTCCCACCAATATAATTATTACAACTCATTAACTAACTTCTCAGCTGTGTTTGCAACCCTTGCATGTTCTTACTCTGTGAACAATCAAACTCTTGCCTTTAAGAGCACAGATATTAATTAAAAGTGAATCTACAGTTTATTTGCTGAAAGTATTTGCTGTTGGTGCTGTTTTTAATGCCGTTATCTAATAACAGGATTTCAAATATGGCATAGGGTTGATGAGTTAACTACATGTGGCAAGGTCTATTGCGAGGGCATGACCAGGGTGAAAGGTCTTAGGGCTGGAGAGGCAAAGGTCAATAGTCACCTGTGGCTCATTAGCCTCCTAAGAAGCAGCCTGCAGCAGCAGAGAAGGTGCAGAAGGGGAAGGCAGCTCCTAGGGAAATTCAAAGGGTATGGTTTGATCTTACATTGTAATGAAGAGTTTCTACAGGTGTCTTTGTTTCATACAATTCCAAGATGCAAAATATGTTTAAAAAGCATTCTTATCTTGTTGTGGCTTTCTAAGAACTCAGTGGCAAAGAACACAGAGAACTTCTTTTCCAGACAGGAAAATGTATGGGATGTTATAGGTTTTGGATCATTACTCTGCAATTTTACTCTTTCCAAATTGGATGGAAGAGAACACAAAGATATTTATAGTTATAATTAAAGAGATAGGAGAGGTAGCGTATAACAATTGTATCTTCAAGACTAGTTTGTCACAGAGGAGACTCTGTGGCTCTTCAAAGAAGCAGACTGTTTATTTTCCCCAAACACTGAAGGTGCTCATGGACTCTAGACTTGGTGTGTAGGCTCAGTTCTGGGGGTGATTTCTTAAGAGGACAATGGATGAAAAAGCTTCCTAAGAAGAGCAGAGGAAGGAACCTGCATTCTGCCTGAACCATAGGTAAGGCAAATAAAGATCAGAGGCTGTAATTCCCTGAAAGAATTTGATTAATTAGCAGCAACTTGCTCTTAGCTAGTGTGTAGCACAGGTCTGTAGCAAGTCACATCATGCTATCATTGCAAGCAGGAGCCTGATAAACTCCTTAGCATGATGGTTGTATTACATCCAACATCTTGGAAGCCTGCTTCAGCTAGCTTTGTACCCAGCTGGAGGAAAGGCATGTCATGCTTGTCATTCAACCACATCATGCCACCAAGTAAATTACAAGGGAACATTTACTTTGATAAATGCCAGAGGCTGGCATCTACCAGGAGCACAGCATAACTCCTGCCTGAGCTGTGTTCCAAGAACCAGAAGAAGGAAGGAAGGAGTTGTCCTCATCAAAGTCTGTGTCTTGCCTTGGCATGGGATTAAAACAGGGCTGAGAGGCATGAACAGGAAATTGTTCCCAACTGCATCAGTATAGATTCAGCTGTAGAAAATCTCTGCAACTGTTCCTGTAAAATGTATTATAGTATTGTTGGGACTATGATTTTATTGCAGTTCTACCTAGAATAATTACAGCAGAACTAGTGTGCAAACTCCTTATGAAAGACAAAATTTCTTACATATACAGCCTGTACCCACCTCCACAAATATAGGTCCTTCTTACTCACTCCCTTTGGAACTTAGACTCTTCTGGCTTTAAATTTACTGTCACTAAACAAAGACTTCAGCAAAAGCTTCAGTGGCCACCTTGAGTCCTCAGCAAGTGCTTCTGCAGACACATGAGGCAAGATCAGAGCTTACCTGCACAGCAAGCTGAGGGATGTAGATGAAAAGTAAGAACAAAAAGTTTTTATTATCTTTCTGGGAGACTAGGAAGGACTGTGAATTGCCTGAGGCCTAGTTGCCAGCTCTCAGCCTACTGCAGAGACAATACAGGTGTCTGTCTGCATACTGTGATCCTGGACAGAAAGGTAGTAGAGAAAGACTTGTACAATTTACGTGAAACAGAAAATGAAAGACAAAGTTTAGTCATGTGAGAAAACCTGATCTCTGTGTCAGACTTTAAAGACACTAAGGGCTTCTTATGTAAAGATCAGATTGTTTGAGGAACTAATTACTCCACCTTACAGGACAGACTGAGAGAAATATATATATAAACCTACAAGAAGCTTTCAAAGAACAATGACAGCTGAGGAAAAGGATCAAGGAATAACTCTTACTGGTGTGGAACAAGAGCAAAGGTAAGCAGGGGAAGAAGGGTGATCCACGGGGCAGGTGGATGCCAGTGGAAGCAGCAGGAAATGCAGAAAGCAGTATGGAGCTGTACGAGGGGGTTCACAGTGTTTGGGGGAAAAATATCACCTTGCCCTATGGTGCAGCTACCAAAGGAGGAAAAAAGCAGCAGCATATGCAGGGTCTGACTGCCATTAACTGCCGTATTTGTAATTCTAATACCTGATCAACAACTCATTTGATTGCAGCTGGATTGGGAAACCAGCTGCCGTTGCTGCCAGCTGAGATAAGCAGTAGTATTCACGTGGAAACATGTGGCTGAGTACTAGCGAGGTGTGTTCTGAGGCCAGTGGGCAACTGCTAGCTGTTGATAGGAAACCCACAAAACAAGAAGTGTTGCTGCTCAGATATCATCACAGCTGGCACACAGGGAGTTCCCTTCTGTGCTGGGCAGCAGTGCAGTGTGAACCATGATCACAGCAGAACATCAAAACATCTTGGGGAGGAGGGTATTGCTCTAGGCTCTGTGCAGTATGCTGTCAAATAGCAAACTGAAGTTTAGGAGGAATGATTAAATCCAGAATTGCCTTATCTTTGGGGGATACACCTGAGGCCAGCTCCAGCTTTCTGGAGAGGTTTCCATCCTACATGCCCAAGCACCTGATGAAGGAACTTAGTGTAATTCATATACTTGAATTACATGGAGACTGATTCTGAGGTTTTTAAGTCCCATCTCAAGTTGTCTGCTTAACTACACTGCAAGTAATTAGCATTATCAGCTCAAGAGCAGTAAGGAAAATTCCAGGTAAAGTAAGGTGCTGAACTAAACAAAGCATTGACTTGAGCATGGAAGACAGTTGCTAGTTCAGGACAAAAGCACTGACTGTGCAATATCAAATGGTTTTTGCAGTCTGCTTTGCATGTACTGCTGGGTACGCTGCCAGTTTGGAAAGCCTTACCCCACAGCAGGGTTCTGCTCAACTACAAGGATCTGTCACTTGGGTCGCTGAAGCAACTGATAGCCATACTAGGTTAGCATTCATCCACATACAGGATAACAAGGGGTAATGATGCGTATTCTACCAGTGTTTAACACAAGTGCCTACTGATGATAGACAAATAGCAATATACCATTCCCCTTCAGTTTTTGGGGGGGTTGGGGAGGAGGAGAAGGGAACAGAAAAGGGTAATTTATGATTTAGCTGAAAGTTCAGGATTAGGGCATGGTTTTTACTTCCTGAATTGTGCACTGAGTTGTGTACTGGAATCAACATTATGCAAGATGGAATAGATTGGAGAACTTGGGTCATTCTTCAAAGCAAGGAACTTTATTGTACTTGCAATTAACTGCTGGCACAATCCCTCATTTTGACAGTGAAGTCCCTTACTGTGGACTGTATAAAAGGAAAGTATTAGAAAAAATACAAGTCTTTTTGCATTAACAGGAGATGACTGAGGAAGAGAGAAATTTTTAAGAATGTTAATAATTTATGTGTAACATGAAGTGAAGAACACTTTGTATTCCATCCATTCCATCCATTTCTGCCTGAACAGTTCTCACATTGTCATCCCGCTCCCTGCTAAAATGAATGCTAAGCTTTTCTAATGGCTAATAAACTTCATTGCATTGTTCAGAGCATTTTCAAAATCCAGTTTTTACTTACATGAAGAAGTAATGTTGTATTTCTTTCCCAGAAAAAAATCCCAATGGTTTTCAGCAAAAGAACACCCCAATTCCTATTTAACTACTGGTACTACAAAAAAAACAAAACTAAGGAATGTATGTTGCTGATGAATTGTATTAATAAGTCACCGAGAAATTATAATGCTGTGACTGGCTGATGTGATACATCATTCATGCTGCTTCTGCAATTCTGCATTAAGAACTACATGAAGCAGACAAGGAATGGTGAGAAGCTGACAGTACTGGGTTACTAAAGGTTTATTAACTTCTTCAACAGAAATAAAAATTAGTTAAATATTTGGAAGTAGGACTAGAAAGAGCTGTGTTGACTTAGAAGTATGATAAGCAAAATGTATTTTGTTGCTGACCTTATTTTATAATTTAAGATCAATTTAAAATGCCATAGCATGAAAAACAAAGCATTTGAAAGTTTCAAGTATACTTTCTATCGGCTCACTTTTGAAAGTTTCTTGAAGAGAAGTTGGGTAAATTGTATTTGCCAAAATATCTTTTTAATAAGACATAGTGAGAAAAGCAGGTGAAAGCAATATAAATAGGAAACTTTAAACTAGGTTTTCTTTGGTCATTGTATCTTTGTGCTTTGAAAACTTGAGACCCTCTTCTTTTTAGGCAGTGAGCAACCTTGGTTGATGGTTCTAGTGGAAGATCTAGAAGTGTTTCAAAGTACTTTGGCTTTAAGTATTAAAAAGAATAAAAATACTCACTTCAGCTCAAGCCACTTACAGTTACAGCACAATCCCCCCTCCCCCCCCCAACACGTAGAAAGGCTAATGTCTGCACTTGGGTAAAGGTGGTATTTAAAAGGAAACTAGCTAAGGACCTCATATCTGGACCTTAATGGTATTTTGATGCTTAACTACCATTGCCTCTGTCCAGGGACAAAGAAGGTGATGTGGATTTCCCCTGTGTCAACAGAGTAATTCTTAAGTCATGCTTCTAGACAGATTCAATTATCTCCATGCAAGTTACAAAGGGTGTCTCTTTTGATT
Source organism: Elanus axillaris (assembly GCA_026212715.1). Taxonomy (NCBI): domain Eukaryota; kingdom Metazoa; phylum Chordata; class Aves; order Accipitriformes; family Accipitridae; genus Elanus; species Elanus axillaris. The sequence continues at coordinate 58,648,330 of JANZLQ010000079.1, read as the reverse complement.
TTGATCACGGGAAAGATGTTCAAATACTAGTCAGCTGTACTAAGGATGGAAGCTTAAATAACCTACTTGGCATAGACTTTGTGCCGTACTTACATATGAAGAGTTTGCTGCAACTCCCAGTTTAGATGACTTGGGCCCAGATACCCTGAGCTGTAGGTACTTCACAATGACGGAGGTGACGGTAATTTATTTAAGTGTCTGCAGTCAGGGATTTCTGTCAAGATGTATAGCCAGATTCATCCACTTAGCCATGTAGGTCCTGTGGATTCAGTCCCCATGGAGTTTTTCATGGTGACTCAATTTGATGTAGCTGTTCTTTAATTACCTGTGGACAGGCAGGAAGATCAAGCTAATTTTGGACATAGCTCAGAAATGACTAAGCTAGGGAATCAAGCCATTCACTGTTACTCATTCAGTTGGGAAAGTTAAATACAACACAAAGGTGCTAGATGGTGTCTAGTCGTACTCTCTCCAACAGCAATGGGATAATTCCCAATGACTTCACTGCGTGGGACTGGACCCTGAATCTCCATTCTCCAGCTCCAGTTTCTGCAGTTGCATTTATGAGCTCTACCTACAAGTGAATAAATCAGGTTCTTACTGACAATTCTTTTTTCCATATAATGGAGATTATATACTTTCTATCCACCATTCCGATTAATTTGCAAAGGGACGATAAATGTATTGCATCTTGCATATAATGGGAGTTGTCTTGCCTTTACAAACAGAGTTTCAGGCACTGGAAGCACCCAGAACTACAAAGAGATACTTGTTGTAGGACAGCTTAACCATTCTGGAAGCAATTGCTTCTGATAGTTGGGGCTATACAGGGCAACTACAATGCTACAAAAATCATTGCAGTTGGGAGGCCCAGTGCTTGGTATTGTTGAGGGAACTTCTTGCCTTCTGCATCAATTTGCTATTGTGTTAGTGATACCAGTAATAGCTCAGTGATGGAAGACCTTTTAAAAGCCTAGACAGATTGACTTTCAAAAGTTACTCCAGCTAAGGTAGAAATCAATTTACAAAATGAAGTGAAAGAAGTTCTGCTTTTGGAGCTTGCTATTCAGTGATGCAAACACTTCCAAGTAGTCTGATCCAGAAAAAAGGAGACATGTTAAACAGGAAGCCACATTTGTGCCTTCTGGCTTTTAGGGTACATATGACAAAAATGATTACTAGTACAGTGGCTGTTACAGAAGATGTGAAACTTTCTCACTGATTTATGTTCAGCCAAAACATGCCAATTCAACAAAAGCAAAATACTTCATTTGGAGTTCATTGTGTTTCTGCAGTTTTCTACTGTAACAACTGGGTTTGGTATTAAGCATCCTATTCTCTATTTAGGAAAAAAGTCCAAATTATAATGAAGTATTGTGATAACACTGAAATTAAGACAGTGATAAAAGCAACACTTCGGGGTTTAAGAATTCACTCCAAAACAATTTTTTTGTGTTTTGTCTTATTTCTACAGTCTGATTCCCACCCCTCTTGATGAGCTGTGCTTCCAGCCTCTGCCCATCATATTTTTATTGGGGATGTTTCCATACTCAATTATAGAGTCAGCACATAAAAAGGCATCTTCTCATTGGTTGGTTAGTACATCTTGTCTTGTCATATGATCCTTTAGTGGATAAACTTACAGTTGCCCTGTTGCAGAAAGGAACAGGCAATAGTCCACTTTGCTTTGAAATTCTAATTCTACATTAATTTTCTTTTTTAGTGCCAGTAAAGCATAGACATTTTTCAATCAAACTTTTTAAATAGGAGCAGCCCTTTTTATGAGTAGTATTTATAGCTTCTATTTAAACCTATCGAAGCCACATTCTTCCACCTGACAAACTCAATGGATTCACACATTCTACGTATCCTGAAAGCTGAACATATTTTGTGGCAGCCTTCTGCTACAGACTGAAAATGGAAACTCCTGGTGATGGGATCAAAGCCAGAGGAAAAAAATCTAAACAGAGAAGTATCACTTCAGATATAGTAGCAAATCTGAGGCAGAAATATGGTCAGCAGTAGACGGAGCTGTACAGTGCTCTGCAGTGGGAGCTGAGATTTAGTGTGGAGACACAAGGAAGGCCCTATGTTCTTTGAAGGCATGATAAGGTGCGTTGAAAAATTCAGATTAGAGCAAACATCTTCGTCTAATGAAAATCCACCTCTCTGTGCACAAAGCCTGAGTGAACAGGGATGGGATTTACATCTTCCTGTACACCGTGAAACTTGCCTGGCATGCAACCTACGCAGGAGCACGTGTACATCCCACATCCAGCAGCTCCATTCTGCCTTACCTTACCTATGCCCTGCAACAGGATCACAAAGACCTGATATAGTAGAATCTATAATCATGTTTAGAAAAGCAAATTGAGTAGACTCATCGTTTGACATTTCTGACTTTAAAAAGCCGACTTAAATTAAAACAAACAGACCAAAAAAACCCAAACAAAAACCCCAGCCTTGGCACAAATTTGAGACAAAAAAAGTTGTCCTCTACCAGAAAAAGAGAGGCTTTCTCTTTGTCCAACCTATAGTGCATTAAAAAATACAGTTATCACTCAGTGATTATTATATCTGCAGTTTCACCTTTTTTTTTTCCATTTCCAAAAGCATAAACTGGCTTATATGGCTGAAGTACTTGTGGGAGAGCAATTGGCAAATGAGGAATATAGGAGTTCCTAAATGACATTTCCTGTTCCACTATTGGAAGCTCCGCATAGAGTTTAGTGAAGATGTTTGATTGGGATAGGATATATGAATTTTTTTCAGTTCTCTTTTATTAAAATACTTTTAAAACTGCACATAGGGCAGTGAAAGTAACATATGACTTCCCCCCCCAAAAGCTCTTAAAAGTCTTTGGGAAAAGTTGCAGTCTTGTCGTGGTTTAGGGCCAGCGAGCAACTAACACCACGCAGCCGCTCACCCCTTCCCCCACCCCAAGTGGGATGGGG